>JALMGA010000013.1:10734360-11454360 GCA_023333525.1 Aspidoscelis tigris stejnegeri
TATCTATTCGTACGAATATTCAATATGTACAAAAGAACATAAGAACATAAGAGATGTCCTGCTGGATCAGGTAACAGCCTGTCTAGTCCAGCATCCCGTCGCACACAGTGGTCCACCAAATGCTTATTGGCTTCTCAAGCAGAGACAAGGACATTTGTTGCTACGAATGATACCTATTTGATGATACGAATGCTGTACACATATGTATGAATCTGCACACATCTGTACACATCCGTACACAGGATGTTTTCAAACGTATCTGTATCTCTTTGTACAAATATTCTATTTGTATTTGATGACATGAATGTCGACAACATTCATATGTGTCCGTATGCATCCATACGCATTTGTAAGCAGCCCATTTTTATCCTGTATGCATCCCGTCTTCATTGTGTATGTATCCGTATAAATGTGTACAGATACTATTAAGATGCATATGGATACGTATGTAATGCTTACATATCTGTGCACTTACGAATGTCTGAATAATTTGTACCAGTGATAAAAAATGAATGTACAGACATTCAATTTGAATTTGAGTGTCCAAATTTGAACAAATTCGATCGAATTTCAAATGTTTCGAATATTCTTGCACTCACCTATTCAATACAAATAAATGTGGAACTGTACTCATTGAAGCAACCCACCCTAACTATACATATGAACAAGTGGGATCTATGCTGTGGTGGCATGTTGCCCAGTGACGGGAGATGAAGTATGAATTCACTCAAAGTCATACTATTGAAAAATCTTTATGATAAGCTGAGTATCTAAAATTCCACAAATAATGAGCAGGTAGAAAAACATGTCTGTACTCTGTAATTTCTGTATTCTTGGAAGTTAGACCAGCATTAGTGTGATTATCTCTATGTAAAATTTTACTTTTTTGTAGTAATGTGGCTTTTATCATAGCCCAGGGGTATGATAAGCTCTGGTGATAGGTCAAATGACCTAAACTTTCTAATAACTGTTAAAAACCAATTGGTAAGTATCAGTGAACATGAGTGACATTAGTCAGTTGGGAAGAAAGGTAGTTTGAGCCAATATGTGAAGGTGCATGTGCACACTCATTGGGTGTGTCCCCATGGCCATTTTAATCCAAATTCAGTTTGAATTCTGGAAGGAGTGTCCCCATGGCCACTGTAATTAATCTGATTCACATCCTAATTCGGCACCCAGCGTCCCCATGCAATTCCTTATTCCCGGATTTTATGAGGACTATCCTGCCTAAATCCAGAGGGAAAAAAGTCCTGATGAAAACAGGACTGAATCCTCTTTTTGGAGCCGAGTCCACCACCACCACCACCACCACCACACACACATGGGGACAATACTGGGCTATTTGGAGTGGGTGTTTTTTTTTGTTTTTTTTTACAAATGTAAAGCTCCCCCCTCCCTTGCTCACTAAACCCTGTATGGTCTGCAAAAGGCAAGAAAGGAGGGAGAAGGGGCTTTTATTTTTCTTCTATTTAAAGAGGCTTTTAAAACATTTTCGATGGGAAAATGCTTTTAAAAGATTTTTGCTGCAAACATGTACCTTTTGAAAAGGACAGAAACTTAGAAACACTTGAATTGATACATTTGTAATCACAAAAGGGAGAGCTGTGAAAAAGGAAAGTAATTCCGTTCGCGTTTGAAGTCCCTTTGAAGAAAGTATTTGCGACTAGAATTTCTTTTTAAAACTTCTGTTTCTCTGTCTTTATTGCAGGCAGGGTTTGCACGTGTGTGTGTGTGTGTGTGTGTGTGTGTGTGTGTGTGTGTGTGTGTGTGTGTGTGTGTGTGTGTGTTAAAATCCCAGTTTTTACATTTTAAAATAGTCCCAAAACCAGGACAAAAAAAGCTGCATTGGCTGTATTCGGATTAATTGATGGGCATTCAATCCGGATTAAAAATAGTCCCCAAAAATAGTCCAAAAAGGACTATTTCAAGTCTAAAATTCCTGCATGGGGATGCAGCCATGGCTGAAGACTAGGGGTGTTTTTCTACTAGCACTAAGTACCCATTGAAGCACTCATTAAGGATCCATTTGGCTGAGACCTAGATGATCCCATTTCCACTCCAGACCCCATTAGAGACACATCTGTTTCCACCACAGCTAGCGAAATCCAGATCATATGGGTCCTTCAGGACCTATAATCTGGATTTCGTGTAGACTCCATTAAAGTGGTCTACAATGGGGCCTTCAGCCATAAAATCCGGATTATAGGGAGCCTGTTTCCACTGCAATTGGGCAATGGGGTCTAGAGGAGGCTTGGGGGAGGGGCACCCATGGGGGGTGCCCCAAAATCAAAACTTCAAAGTCCCTCCAAAGTCCCTCCAAAGTTGCCTTCAGAGATTAGCAAAGGCTTTACAGAAAAACCCTTTGCAAGAGCTATGCCTCCGTCAAGCGCTCCGGAGGATCTTGGAAGTTAGTGGCAGATCTGTGACTGGTGGTGACTGTGTTTAGCTTGGAAAGCTTAAGGAAGAAATTGAACAAATTAATAGATAACACATGGATCAAAGATTGCTAGACATGATGTCTAGGTACTGCCTCTGAGTTGGATAGATGCGATACCTCTAAAGGCCATTTGCTGGGACTGGAAAGCATGTGAGGGTTTCATCTCCTCTTCTGGAGAATGACCAGAAGCAAATACTGGGCCATTGTGCTGGACTAGATGGGTTGTGGCTTAACCTGGAGGTATATTCTGGAATAAAGCATGGGTTATTCTGGAATATCCAAATATGGTTCAAAATGTAACTAATGTCTGGATGGAGCTATAGAGTAGCAGCTTTTCCAGCTTTCCACATTCTGTCCTCATCACTTCCCTGTGTAACCTGTCCATCACCTCTACCTGCCACCTCTCAAGGAGACAGATAACTTAAAGCCACTTTTTTAAAAAAAGTCTCAATCATGTATGAAATTGGTCGTATGTATTACTTTTCTTTTAATAGAAAGCATGCCAACAAGAATATGGGCTACAAGCAAACACCTGGCATTTCCAGCTGCTAACACCTTTCATATATTGTTGGCCACCAAACAATGGTCTAGACAGTAATGACTTTCGGTCCCTGCTGAAGCAAGCAGAATCCAAAGCCAGTGACCTAGATGTGAAATGCTTCCCATCCCCTCCCTTTGTATTTATGAAGCATCTAATCTCCCCCCTTCAACACTTCAAATGGGAGTTTGTCATCTTGACATGACTATTGCTTCTGTCTTTTTCGTCCCTTGGAGGAAGGCGGGGGAAAGACAAATGGTGGGGGTAAAACTGTTCAGAAACATATTGTCTCCCATGTGGAAAGCCCTCTTTTGGGATTTTTAAAAGAAAGTGGATGGAAATGATAGTTTATAGTCTTAATCTTTGTTTAGTCTATTAACACTTTGCAGCAAGTCATTTGATTCTGTATAATCTATATTGGCAGTGACAGTGGTCACATCTGTGTCAGCATTTCAAATGGAATCACTGTTTTCAGGTTGACTGTGGGCTGTGAGGAGATACAGCAAAAAGAAAGAAAGAAAGAAAGAAAGAAAGAAAGAAAGAAAACCTCTGAAGTGACTCAATGATGGCTTAGAGGTGGGATTGTTCACAAGCTAGCCTGTTCCTCCCCCCCCCCTTCATAAACATTCATGCTAAGAAAGGTGGATTTGAGAAGACTTGAGAACATGGTTGTACTACCACCCTCAGTAGCAAAAAAAAGTAGGCACCCAGGGCTTTCTCACGGGTGACTCCCAGATTATAGAATAGCCTGAGGTGTGTCAGACTGCTTCCCTTCACATGTTCAGGAGAGCTGTGTACCTCTCTTTGGTTAAAGAAGAAAAAAGCTTTTCCTTCCCACCTTCAGGCACTGTTATGGTTTTAGTTTTTTTCATTTTATCTTTAGGTTTTAATGTTATAATCCATCAGCATGTGAGGATCTACCTTTTTCTCATCTCAATATACAGCATGATCAGAATTAACTTCCTTTCCAATGGCTTCTCAAAGCCAGTTTTCCTCTACAAAGGCATCCATCTGAACCCCTACCAGATGAAAGGAAGCAAAGCGAGTATCACTGACTTTGTATCCATATTCATACCTTGGCTTTCATTGAATTTGGCCTTTTTTGCACAGGTAGTTGACCTGTTCCAATAAAGGGTCTAAGGGCTCCCCATCCATAGGATGGTACAGGATAAGGGATGCCCCATCAGCTGTTAGCACATTCCATGAGCACAGGTTGGAGTATAAACTTGGATAGCGTGCCCAGTATGTTGCGAGGTCAAACAGTGAGCCAGGACCAGTATCCCAAAATAGGGGTGTGGAAAATGAGATTTGTATTCACTAATTCAATTGAATATTTTGGATTCACAGATAGGGATGTGCACAAGTGGGTGTTTTTTTTTTTTTTTGTATTCAATTCATAACAAATGAAATGTAAGAAAATTTGGATTCATTTAAAGAGATCCACTTTGAATGTGGTAGGATTCTATTCAATATGAATGTATTTGTAGAAGTTCATGTGAATATCTGATACGAACACATATGTATCCAATAGATATCTCATATGTATCTGATATGAACACATATGTTTCTGATACGTATCCTGTAACATATCTGCTCTGAAAGTGTCAAATCTGCCCTGAATCTACTTTGAATCCACTCTCGGACCATGTCAAATTCACTTTGAATCCATTGCAAATGTGACTGGTGCAGCTGCTTTCCCACTTCCCCATTTCACAAATGTTCAGAAGCTTCGTATGAATGTTGTGAAACATTCATATTCATACGAATGTCAATGTACAAATGTCGTAACATTCGATTCATATATGATGTCTGAATTCATACAAATTTGTATGAATAATGAATGTTACAAATATTCATAAACATCCCTGTTTACAGACATTCATGTTGAATTGAAAATACCGTTTTTTGATCATCCAAGAACTAAATCGAAACAAATTAGTCTCTGGTTGTAAAAATTAACAATTCAATCAGCTGTTGTATTGTACTATTTTTGGTCATGAAAAGGGACCTTCAGTCATGAAAAAGTTTGCATTTATAAAAATAAATGCAAAAAATCTGTTTTTTTAATTTAATGATTTGACAATGAAATGGTGATGGTCCAAGAAGCATAACTGGAAGTAGTGCCAGAATTGGCACACCATTAAAAGGGCCTTCCCTGGGAAATTCCTGGCCTTCAAAGTCTCCAGCTCCAACTCTGAGGACGAGGGCTGTGTGCAGATAAGAGGCATGCTTTGCAGGGAATGCAGAGCTGCTATCTGGCTGCCAGGCAGCTTTTAAAATGCTTCACAGTCCCTGGGAAGCAAAGCCCAATACTGCACAGCAAAACAAACAAACAAAAACCTACAGCTTACCTCAGCATTGTGTGCACAATTTCCCCTCCTTGTTCATTTTCCAAGAGTTCACCCCCACTTGGAAACCAGAGGGCTCTCAGAGAGGCAGCAGGACTTCCAGACAGGGAGGGACTGAGCACATGATCAGAAGAGTCCTGCCAGCTGCATCAGAGGATCGGGAGAACATGGGGATGATCCATTTTCCCTGTGAAGCTCCTTTGCTTTGCAGTAAGGGTAAGTTCACATTTTAAATTTCAAGGGTGCATCCCCATAGATGTTTAAATGCGAATCGAATCTGAATTCGGTATCCAGAGTTCCCATTCAATTTTCTATAAATCTGAATAGGAACTCGGTATCCAGTGTTCCCGTTCAATTTTTTATTATTGGATTTTATGAGGACTATCCTGTGAAAATCTGGGGGGGGGGGGAAGTCCTGAGGAAAACTGGACTTTCCCCTCCTTTTGGAGCCATCTTCATTCCTCCCCGCAAATGGGAACGCACCCAGACTATTTGGGGTGGAGATCTTCTTCTGGCCAATGCCTGCCCCAGATGTGGGTGGGATTTCATAGCTGGGAAGTTCTCTCCCATCACCTTACCATGCCTGCAGTGCTAGAGCCCCGATCAAGAAAGGCAAAAGCCTGATTTTCCCTACGAGAGATACATTTAAGTAGATACATTTAAGAGAGATACATTTGTATCAAGTTGAAGAGCAGTGAAAAAGCCAAGCCTCTAGCCTATCCTCTGTCTCCCACCCCTCTGTGTGAGCTGAAAGGGGAAAATAGCTTGCGCTCTGTTCTTCCGCTCTCCTGCTTCAGTGCACATTTGCTGTCTTGCCAGGAGCCTCCGATCTGAAAGGGAGGGAGTGAAAGGGAAAGTGTGATCACTTTCTTCCACTCAGCTGCTTGACCAGAGCAGGCTTACAGGGTTTGCATTGGGGAGGGGGGGATTAAAAGGTCCTGTTCTCTGTACCGGGGTTTTGGGTGGTGAGTGGGAACGGCAATATTCAAGTTCAACATGGTTAATTTTTAGGCAAATGGGAATAGCCCAGAATGTGCACTCGGCCCTATATCTGGACTTAAATAGTCAAACCAGGACTAAAAAAGCCAAGTGGGAACGCACCCCAAGTCTGGAGGCACCCTGAGCTCTAGTGCTTGGAGATGGTTGCTGTAGCTAGGCTGGCATAGGCCATCCAGGGTACAAACAGCCCTTTGGCTGTGCTAGGGCTAGTCCAGCCTAGCATGTCAAAGGGAAGCCCAGCCAATGTGAAAGCCCCTTTTGTCCTGCTGAATTGCTTGTTCCTCCTGTTTTCATCTCAGCTGTAGAAACCTAGCCAGCAAAATCCCAGTCTGAAATTCTTCCCACTCATTCATTTTTTTTCACATGGGTGTGTTGCAGATAATGCTTTCATGTATTTATTTATTTAAAATGTTTATATCCTACCCCATATCCTAGTATCTCTGGGTGTCTTACAATAAAAAAAAACCCATATACAGATAATACCCCATTAAACCCATATAAATACATACCCCATTAAAACAGTATTAAACAGCATAGTTAGTTAAAAGCTAAACTTAAATTAAAATAGTGCCTGAGTGAATTAATGTCCAAGGGCTTTAATAAAGAGCCAGGTCTTTACTTGGTGCCTAAAAGTTAGAAGAGTTGGCACTAATCTGGCCTCTAAGGGAAGGGCATTCTGTAAGTGGGGTGCCACGGCTGAAAAGGCCCCCTCCCATGTCCTAACACAGTGGATTTCTCTAACTGGTGGGAGATCTTAAACCACAGGTAGGTCTGTATAAGAGGAGATTCCACTCAAGTATTGAGGTCTCTTGCCATTTAGGGCTTTAAAGCTCATTACCAGCACCTTGAATTCAGCCCGTGCCTATTTTAATTTTTGAATCTAATTGAATTTTAGTATAAATTTTGTTGTGTGTCATAAATCTTTGTGTGATTTTTTTAAAAGCCACTTGGGGCCACTTTGCAGCAGAAAAAGCCGATGAAGCGACTAAAGAAAAGCAGAATAAAACTTCAAGGATTCTGTATTACTTTAATAAGAAAAAAATAATAGTAGAAAAAGAAGCCCTTGCTAATTGTCCTATCTGATTTTGAATTGAATGCTGTGATAATTGCCTAAAGTAGTGGACTCAAACGCCATATGCAAAATTTCCACATTGCACTACTAAACGCTGCTTGATGCATGGGGATCTGTTTAAATGTTTTTCAAGATATTCCAGTAAAGCATTAAGGAGGATTGCTTCTGTAGCGTGTTTAATGTAAATATGCTGTCAGATACCCTTCAAGTAATTGACAAGAGCAGATGATTAGGAGTGTTTTCAATAGTCTTCTTTTTGCATAATTTTACATTTTGACATAAGTTTTCAGTGTCTCTTTATTGTCACCACTCTGCAATCAGAAAATCGGTCCTAACCATTTCATTTTCCTGACATTTACTTTCTCATTCCAAGTCTTGTAAATGGTCAACCAATTTGTTCAGTGTGTGTGTACAACTTTTAGTGAGAATGCATCTGCGGAATCCCTTTTTCACCAGGAAAAGGTGTCAGTGAAGTAAACTTGGTGCATCTTTTAAAAAGAAAAAGAGTAGGTTACATGTTAGTTTCTTTAAAATAAAGGGGGAGAGAAGGAATCTGGGCCGTTTCTGCACTTGGCCTTATTCTGGAATATATCTTGGGATAGGGGTCTGTTGTTCGCATGCTAATGCAGGCTATGGTAGGTCTTGCTTGGTGCCTGCCATAGCCTGCATGATCATGCAGACAGCAGACCCCTATTCTGGGGTATAATTCAGGCTAAGTGGAGAAAGGCCCCTTGTCTGTATCTTCAAACCATCTTAGGTTCACAGTGCATCCTAGTTCTAAAACACATTTACCAGAAGGAAAGTGCCATACAGGTATGGACAGTATAAAATGCATTTATTTGTTTGTTTGGGAGCTTATATATTTTCAACCAGAGGGTCATTGGTCTATGGAACTTACTCCCAGAAGCCAGCTTGGACAGCTTTAAGAAAGGATTAGATAAATTTGTGGAGGACAGGTGTATAAATGGCTACTAGAACAGACACCTAAGTGCTGCCTCCAGGTTGGAGACACAAGTGGGATGCCTCTAAAGGCCATTTGCAGGGAGTCAAGTGCAGGTGAGTGGTTTCGAGATGCCCAGAACCATTTGGTGAGCCACTTTGTGAGATGGGATGCTGGACTAGATGAGGTATAGCCTTATCCAACATAGCAAGTCTTATGTTCTCTTCTGTTCCCTTATATTTGTCATTCTAAATTGACTGATAAATGTATGAGTTGATGTGGAGCCCAAGCTTGATTAATGCACCTGTTGTAGTATTTTTGATTACATATGTGTAAATATTATATAATGTACTAAAAGGAAAAGGCACTGACCAGGAAGGTTAGAGAACAGATGAGGAGGGGCTGAGCCCAGCTCAATTAGCATATTGAAGAAAGGGGGGCAGCCCAGAGAAACTAGCCAATCAGAAGGGATGGAACCCTGGCAGAGACTATAAAAAAGGCCTTCCTGTCAGAGCTGTTGTTCTGTGACTGGGGCTAGACTTAGGTAGAAGTTAGCCAGTACAGATCCGGGTCCTGAGGAGAATCCAGATAGGGATTAGGCAGGGTCCTGAGTTAAGAAAATAAGTTAAAGTGAACTGCTTGTGTTAGAGTTGAACTGACTTAAGAAGTGTAAACCATTAAAGTTACATTTACATTTGTTTTAAAGACTCTGCTTGAGGCCTGTTTCTGGCTCAGACACTCAAGGGAGGGGGAAAGAGTTGTCGTAGTAACATGACAGTAATAGTGTAACCTAAGTGTTGGAGCTCGGCTCAGAAGGAGAAAAAGGCCTAGAAACCTGCTATTTAAAAGAGAACTTGAAGTCCGTGGCTATAGTGGCCGAACTGAAGAAAGCTGGATGCCCGGCTGGGGCCTAGTAATGGGCGGCTGCTGGCCGTGGTCATCACAGTTGACTACATCAGAAAGAATTGGGGAAGGCTTACTCACTCCTTATCTGCAAAATTTGGATGCCTTTTTTTTAGTATCTCTCTGTGGTGCAGCTTCATAGCATGATAAGATATCATGCTGATATACCAAAGGTAATCCTGACTGATTTAAAAAGATCAAAAAATTGAAGGGTATATCAGAGGATGAGATGGATAGATAATGTCATGGAAACAACAAACATAAGATTGGGTAGATTTTGTGAGGCAGTAGAGAATAGAGTGGCCTAGCATGCTGTGGTCCATGGGGTCAGAAAGGCCCTGGTCACACAAGTCTAAGACAGGACAGCCTATTCATTAGTTTGAATTGAGGTTTTACCAGCTGTTTTCACACCTGGAACTTTATAGCTTGCATCGTTTCACACCTTTTTCTGCAATCAACCTGAGCCTCCTCCATGGAGCTCTTGGTTGTCTACCCCTTTTGCTACATCAAATCTAATTTGTTTCTGATTGGATGCCATTCATGTCACTCGAGAGAGGTGAGGGTGTGTGTTTGGGGTTATTTTTAAAGCCTGCTCCCCCACCTCCATGCCCCCTTCCTTTTTTATGTGCTGTTCTTCTCCATGTGATTAATTTAAATAATAATAATACATTTGTGGTAAAATGCCAGATAAGAGGAATCATACACATAAACTGAGGAGAGAAGGGGAGGTGCCCCATGAACTCTGGGCTTGCCGATTGGCCAAAGGAAAGATTGGACCCTACCCACTACAGCACAGTTCAGCCAGGATGACCTCAGACCTTTTCAGTCCTCTAAAAACAGGACTACAAGTTAAGACAATCTAACAAGGGGAGGCCATCTTGGAAAATGAATTAAATAAAAGTAATGTGAGTTATAAGACCTGAGGATGACCTGAGGTCAACCTAAATACTTGTGTGACCATGACCAAAGAGTCAGATATGACTGAATGACTAAACAGCAGCAGCAATAACAAATATTGACTTTGAGGACACTTTTGCACTTTAAATCAGGACATACTTGAACATTCTGGGATGCTCCATCCTCACACTGCCGCAGCTGCAATGCCCCACCTCTGCATCGCATGTGCACAAGGAAGTAGTGTGAACGTTGCATCTGGGACTGTACCCAAGAGTGCCCTAAGTGGTCCTGGGAAAGTTGTGGAGCATCAACACTGCGAAGAGTGATCATGGATTCCTTAAGGCATGGAGAGAACCCAAAGCAGTTTTGCACAATAAGGGCCTTTTCCCACTAGGGCTTAGAACCCTTCTAAGGCTCTATTAGGAACCTGATTAGTACCTGACTGGTACCAGGTTCTGTCCCCACCTGGACTCCATTGAAGGTTCCATCTGCAAGGCCCTGTCCCCACGAAGGCAGGGGAAATCCGGATTTGATGGGGCCTTCAGGCCTTCGTGTTGACCTGATTAAAGACACAATGGTGTCTTCAGGCATCTTCAAGATCCGGATCTCCACAAGGACCCCATGTCAAAGATCCAGATCTGAGCCACTTCATAGATTCGATTTGATTTGATTTGCACCAGCATGCAAGTAGATCTGGTACAAATTATAACTGGCCAAAGTTTCATGTGGATTTGTTTGCATTTAGGAACAGATACAAAAGATACGTGGATTTTAAGATTGGCTTGTCAGAAGTGAAAAGACCATTCATCCAGAGTATGCATGGTATTTCCTCCCCTCTTCTTGTGTGAGGTGTGTGTGACACATTCTGTGGCTTTTCTTCCCTGGGCATTGTTCATAATCAAGCAACGCTAAAATTTAGCCTCTTGTGATCCATAATGATATGCTGTATATCTTACGTGAATAGTCAGTATGATAAACGTTCACCTTTATTTGAGCTATCAGTCTTGTTTCTTTAGCCTCTCTTTCATCTATCACAATGGATTTCTCGATCATATAGATTTGGTCAATGACAAGGGTTAGAGTAGTCTTGTAGAACATTTACTTGTAGCTGTGAAAAAGCCCACATTCATCAGGGGATTAAGTCGATTAGATTTCAGTCAGGATCAATGGGATGCTTGCATGATTTCTCATAGGCTCAGATGTATTCACCTTCTTTTGGAGAGAATTCATACACACACTCACACACTTCTCAGTCTTAAAGTCATTTATCTCAGAGTGTCAAATTGCAATAATTAACCATTATTGATCTTAAATTCAATTAACTTCATTAACAGAGGTCATGATGAGGGTGTTTCGGGGGAGAGGCATTCGACTAGTACCTTTTTCTTATGTGATGCTGAATCTCACAATTGAAATGATGAAGCGTTCTGTTCATATACTTTCTTGGGGGGGGGGGTCATCTAATTACAAAGGACAGAAATGTGATGCTGTAGAAACAAACTTTAATCACATCCCTGGGTATCTTTAAAGGACCAAATATCACTTTGTGACCAAAATTGTTCTTTCTTCACATTGGCCATGGTAGAAACAGTGAAGAGGCAACCATCACATGATGGAGTTATTGCCCACCAACTGGGTCTGGGTTTAGGACGTTTATAGGGGAATACCAATCAGTCATGGTGGCATTTTATTTCTTGCATTTATGGAATTGCTGTGCTTTTAAAGACCAGATGCTAATGAGGCTTGAATAGGAAAAAAGATCTGTTGTGGGTTACCAATAGGCATCTAGTTAGTAGGGATGTGCACAAATATCCGAAACATTTGAAATTCGATCAAATTCATTTAAATTTGGACATTCAAATTTGAATCAAATGTCTATAAATTTAAATTTAAACATTCAAATGAGTTTCAAATTTTTGACTCTATTCGTTCGAATTATTTGGACATTCATATGCGTACGAGTACATACACAATGCCTACTTGCCCATATGTATCTTTCCTGCATCCATGTGCATTTGTGTAGATCTGCACCGGACCAAAACGGGATGCATATGGCTGTGTATGGAATGCATATGGATGCATACGGGCACATACGAATGTTGTCGACATTCATATGTGCAAATTCGAATAGAAAATTCACACAAATAGATTTGAATGTATTCTATTCAAATTGAATGTGAATACATTCAAATTTTAAAGATTCAAATTGATTTGAATTTTCAGATATTTGATTCAAGTCAAATCGAATCCCGAAAATTGCATTCGTGCACACCTCTACTAGTTAGTCACCATGAAACCAGGGAGTTGTAGATGTCCCACTGCCATTTGGAGCAACTCTGAAAGGGTGGTGGTGGGGAACCATACATGAAAGAAAAAAAATTTATTCCATCTATTTGGTTTGTTGTCAAATTGTTTAATCAAAAAACTGTTTTTTCACATTTGTTTTTGCTCTTGTTTGCAAAGAAAAAAAATACATTTTTTCCCCCATTAAAAAGCCCTTTCATGACCAAAAACACAACTTTTGATAGAATTGTTCATCTTAACAAGCAAGAGACAGGTTTGCGTTGACTAAAGTTTTGGATATGTGAGAATAAAATATTTGACTGAATTTGTGAAAGTGAATTTTGCACATTCCTAGTCCAAATGTTTCTGTTTGCTGTCAGCCCCCAAGCTTGCTTGGTCCACCATGAGGGGAAAAACACAAAACAATGGAAAGGTAGAAGAAAGTATTCCCCAGTTACTCTAACTGATGCAGTTACGTCCTCAATTCCATGAAGATGTTTAGGTGGTAAGAAGATGATTTAGCATCAGCTTAAATTGTGTGTAAGTGGAGTTTTTTCCACTGAAGCTTTTGGGGTTCTCCTGCAAGGACTTAGCCGTATCTCCAAGGCTCTCTTGACTCCACAGTGGCTTGAATAGCTCTTGCTGAAGTGAACCATTGTGCAGATGGTGCCCTAGTTCTTTTAGTGTTTTTATAATCATTAGGTTTCCTATAAAGTATCTAATTTGTATCAGCAATAGTAGAGATAAACCTCTGTTTTGACATTTTCTATTATGAGACAAGTGATTCTCCTTCCATGTTTACATCTTATGTACAAACATGCACTTTAGAATTCTTGATGTATCTAATGATAGGATGCACCTTTTCATGAAGCTAACTTATGACTTCAAACAGTCAATAACTGTATGGTGTTCTTTAACATGGTTTTGTGTTGTTTTAAGCTACCTTAGGGGGGACCATTTTTGACAGGTAAATAAATGTTATATTTTGCAGCTAGAGTTCCAGTTGATATTCAAAAGAAAGTGTTTGTCTTTCCTTGGCATTAAAAATATAGAAGTATCTCAATATAGAGGTAGTTATTTTCATTTTTCTATGATCCCATGAATCAAAGATATGATTGACAGGCTGTCAAGACTCTTCAGTCTTACAGACTACTACCCATTCCTACTAGAACATGTAGAGACAAGTGGCACCACAAGAAGAGACTATGTAGCTATCTGCAGAGAATTTGAAGAGCTAGGCAGGAAAGTGAAGGACCTGGGAGCATAGATTGTCTTCTCATCTATCTTCCCAGTGAATGGTCATGAAATAAGAAGATGGAACGGGATTCTAGTGGTGAACAACTGGCTACGTCAATAGTGCTATCAGCAAGGATTTGGATTCTTAGATTATGGAGTGAACTACTGTATTTTGGACTCCTTGCAAGAGATGGGCTGCATCCTACAAAGACAGGAAAGTACATATTTGGCAGGAGCCTTGCTGCACTCATCAGGAGAGCTTTAAACTAGAGCAAAAAGGGGAGGGAAGTAAAAGGCCAGACAAAAATATACTGCTAATGAATACAGCTCATTACCAAAAGGAAAAGGAAAAAACAAAGACAAGAAGCTTGGAAAGAAAATAGTGAAGTCAAGCCTGTAAGAGATACCTGTCATAAACTAAGACACTTCTATACCAATGCTCAGGGCCTGAGAAACAAACAAGAACTAGAAATACTAACACAGAAAAATAAATATGATATCATCAGCATCATTGACACTTGATGATATACATGATTGCAACACAAAGCTTGATGGCTATAACTTATTTAAAAGATATAGGCTTAACAAAAGTGGAGGAGGTGTTGCACTGTATGTAAGGAAAGCACTTACCCCCACATCTTTCAGATATTGGAAGCCTTGTAGAAAATGATTGGGTAAGAATAGAAGGAAAGAGGATACTACTGTGGGAGTTTAGTATAGGTCCCCTGGACAAACAGAAAATATGGATGAATTCTTTCTACATCAGATGGCCAAGCTCTCAGGAAATCATGACATAGTGATTATCGGAGATTTTAACTATCCAGACATTTGTTGGAAATCTCCGGCAAATGCTGCAGGTCCAATCAATTATTATCCCCCCTTTGGATAACTTCATCTGCCAAAAGAATGAGATTAAAAACAAGGACATCTACTGTCTTAGATCTAAATTTTATTAACAGGGAGGAAATAGTTGAGGGAGTAAGAGTGACTAGGACCCTGGTCGGCAGCTACTATGCTATCATTGAATTTTGTATGGCAAAGGGTGGGAGACCTAGAATGTCTTAGACTTTAAGATTGGACTTAAAATCTCAGAAGGAAGGTGAAAATGATCAATTGGCTGTATGTCCTAAAGTGCAGAAATGTCCAAGAAGGATGGGAGATTTTAGGAAAGGAGATTTTGGAGGCGCAATCTTTAACAATTCCTTTTTAAAAAAGAAGCAATGAAAGAGACCAGGGTGGATGAACCCAGAACTTAATAATCTGCTAAAAAGAAAAAAGAAATGTTTAAGAAATGTTTAAGAAATGGAAAGAGGGGGGTATTTCTAAAGAAGAATATAATGTAATCTGCCAGCACTGCAGGATAAGTATCAGAAAGGCTAAAGCTAAAAATGACTTGTGGATTTCAAGCAAGACCAAAACCAATAAAAAAAGGGTTTGGGGTGTGTGTCAGGAGCAAAAGAAAATTCAAAGAATCTATGGGACCTTTACAAGATGTAAATGGCAAATTGGTCAAAAGAAACATTGAGAAGGCAGAACTTCTGAACAATTTTGTATCTCTTTTGTCTCAGAAAGGAAATGAAACATTAGCTGGCCTTCACTGTGCTGTTGAAGGAATAAGAGAATCAAGGCTCTGTGTACACAAAGAAGAGGTGAAGGGACACTTAGCTAAGCTAAATGAATTGAAATCTCCAGGCCCAGATGAATTACATCCTAAGATGCTGAAGGAATCAGCAGGTATAATTGCCAAACCGCTCTCTGATCTTTGAAAATACCTGGAGAACAGGGGAAGTTCCAGAAGATTGGGGAAGGGTAAATATTGTTCTCATCTTTTTTAAAAAGGGAAGAAAGTCAACCCAGGAAACTACAGGACTCTGAGCCTGACTTCAATACCTGGCAAAGATCCTCGAACAAATTTTCAAACAACACGTGTTCAAGCATTTGATGGGAATGCAGTAATTAACCAGAGCTAACAGATTTGTAACAAACAGGTCATACCAGACTAATCTAATTTCCTTTTGTGACAAAATCACTGGATGGGTTGATCAAGGATATGCTAGACATATTGTATCTTGACTTCAGGAAATATTTGACAAAATGTCTCATACCATACTTATCAAAAAATTAATCAAATATGGGATCAACAGGACAATTCTTAGTTGGATTCATAACTGGTTTAGTGATCGCACTCAAAGAGTGGTAGTAAATGGCTTCACATCCAATTGGAGGAATGTCTCAAGTGTAGTGCCAGAGGGCTCTGTCCTGACCCCAGTTGCTCTTCAACATTTTTATAAATGATCTGGATGAGGGAGTCAGAGGGAAGCTGATCAAATTCACAGATGACACAAAGCAAGGAGAGGTTGCTAACTTTAGGGAAGAGAAAGAAAAGATTCAAAAAGATCTAGACAAGCTTGAACTGTGGGCTGAAACTAACAGAATGATATTTAATAGGGGCAAATGCAAAGTCCCACATCTGAGTAAGAATGGGAGGAATCTGGCTGAGTAGTAGCACAAGTGAAAAGGATCTGAGTGTACTAGTAGATCACAGGTTGAACGTGAGTCAACAGTGTGATGCAGCTGCAAAAAAACCCCCTAGAAACAATAGTATGAAACTTCAAGGGAGTCAATACAGATTAGATATTAGAAAAAAACATCCTGACAGTAAGGGTAATCAGTAAATAGAAAAGGCTGCCACAGGAGGCAGTGAGTTCTCCTCCACTGGGGGTCTTCAAGCAGAGGCTGGACAGACATCTGTCTGAGATGGTTTAAGAAATCCTGCATTGAACAGGGGGTTGGACTCAATGACCATAGAGGTCCCATCCAAGTATATAATTCTATGATTCTATAATTCTGCCAAGTATTTATCTAGTTCCATCCTGCTTCAATTCCAAATTAATTATGCTTTAAGATACATAATAAACATTATGATAACAAAAAAGATACAAATATTTCTCAAATTCCACCCTGCTTTTACTTCCTCCCTTCCTTTCTCTTTCCTCTGGGTAACATACCATAATTCAAAAGCATTTGGAATTCCGTTAGAAGACCATTTTTATAATCTTGCACAATTCTTTGTTCTGCTTATTTTGCTTTCCACTCTCTATTACCTTTTCCCAATTCTTTCCTGTCATTTCTGTTGTTGTTCGTTGCCCTGTGTATATCATTCTTCTTTCCATGAGGAAATCAAATTTTGGTTGACCTGCTGCATAACAAAACCCTTTTTTCTAGTGTTCAAACGGATGGCTCCTTCCATCTGCCTACCAAGACCCCTTGAGCAGCCAATTCTAGTGGTTTTATTATATACTTAGCTTCCTTGTTAAAGTTCCAATCGCTCATACACTTTAATACGCATAGCTCCTTGGTTAAACCAGAAACAGATTATGTTCTCCTTGTCTTGTTCAACTTTCAGGACTTAAGAATTTGAATCAGCAGGAATGAGGGGGCAAATGCCCTGGGAAGGAAGGAAGGAAGGCTGCAGAGGGAAGAACATAAAATTCCATTAGTTATGAGAATTACAATACATTTTAGAGGATTGCTTATAACTTGTCAACTTCCATTCTCATTTGAACTTTGCTAATCCAATGTTGGCAGGGATTAGATAATCCAGAAGCAAAAGCATTTGATCACATTTCACTAAAGAGAAAAAGCTAAAGCAACTGCAGAAAAGCAGTAATAATTGAGAATTATTAGATCCATATCAAGAACCCTGATGCCTAAATTGCTGCAAACTCAAGTGGACTACAAGGGCCAATTCGCACCTTAAGTAGATGTGATGGCCAGCTAACTTTTGGAATGGTTTGAGTGTCTGTGCTTTGCGGCAGTCAAACCATTCCAACCATAGCTGAAGCTTCTCCAAGCACCAGCTAAGTGCAATTGCCTTATTACTAGAAGTGATCATGGAGCTGTGGCAATAGCGCCAGCAGGTACACATGATGCCATTACCTTGATGACCAGGTGATGTGGCATGTGACCAAGCCTGGTCACAGACTCCGCCTACACCACCTCTTCCACCAGGAAGAAGTGTCAGTGGAGCATGCTGGGTTACCCCAGCCCAGTCGCTAGTACAGTGGTAGAGCAGTAAGGGCAGGCATGCTCCTGTATGCGTCGAGCCACTTGTGGTATAAAAGTGGTTCTTCATGGTGCAGATGCACTATGTGGGAGTGTCTCATGTCTTCAACTTTTAATCTACTGCAAAAAGGCCCTGAGTCTCCTACATATTCCCAAGTCTCTTACATACTCCTTCAATGTCCTGCATTCTTTAGAGTGATTAAAAATGCCACCAAAGGCAGGCATGGTACATGGGATTCATGACATCAGCTCACACACCAATCTTGCTGAATTGCTTATGGCTAGGGATGTGCACAGATACTCATAATACTTGTTATTGGTATGACATTCGTACGAATAGCGCAGACATTTGTTAAACTGGGGAGGTGTGAAAGCGGCTGCGCCAGTCAAATCTGCAGTGGATCTGGATTGCATTCAACTTGCCTTGAAAGCAGATTCAAAGTGGATTCAGGTCGAATTTGACACTTTCAGAGTGCGGATATGTTACGGGATAAGTATTGGATACGTATTTGTCCGTATCATATACATATTCATTTATATTGGATACATATGTCTTTGCATCAGATATGTATTGGATATTCATATGAATTTGTATGAATACATTTGTATCCTACCACATTTGAAAGGTATCTATTCAAACAAATATGGATTTTGTAACATTCAATTCATTACTAATCAAACGTCAAAAAACCCCATTTGTGCACATCCCTACTTGTGGCTACATTAACACTTTCCCCCCTTCAGGTTACTGTGGGATTTGCATCCTAAAATTGGAATGTGTTCACAGTCCTTATTTTATATCACCTAACTTCGGTATCGTAGGGCAAACAGAAACATAAGGAACTGTCTTTATGTAGAATCAGATGCAACAGAACTCAGGCAGTGGAGTAGCAAGGAAGAAGACATGTCTCCACTCATGGTTCAAAGGGGCCTTTCTGACTCCAAAGAGATGCCTGCAGCCAACCTGACTCCATTTTTGGGTAGTAGTGGCTGCCTTGCAGGAACACCACATGCCCCTTTTCCAGAACTAAAGCTGGTTGAGGTGGTAGTTGAGCTGGTTGCAGGGCAGTTCTTCCACCCTGAATCAGAAAGGTGTCATTCCGCAGCACCTCCTGGCTTCAAAATGGAAAGAGGGTGTATCTCCTCCAGCTGAGCTGTCCCCATCTGGAATTGGAGATATGGCTGATACTGAAGCCTGGACTTTAATCTTTTTTAACCAAGTTTTGATCTACTGGGGATCAAATCATAGTTTGGAAGGTGAAATTTTCCACCCAGCCTGCTCTATTGCATGATTTGTCATAACTTTAAATACCATGCAGATGTCATTGCCTATGGTTTACAAATGCATATGTACTTACGAGTTCTTTCTGGGCTCATTATTAAGTTGTTTTTGGATGATGTTAAGAGTGCTTGGACACACATAGGACAATGGATGGGAAGTGTGGCATCAGGCCACGCCATTGTCATCAATCAGGGTGTGCATGAATGCAATTTTGGGGATGCGATTTGAATTGAATATCTGAAAATACAAATCGATTCAAATGTTTAAAATTTGAATGTATTTCACATTTGATTCGAATACATTCAAAGCTATTTGTGCGAACTTTCACTCTGTATTTGCAAATATGAATGTCAACGACATTTGGATGTGGCCATATGCATCCGTATACATCTGTACGCATCCTGTATTCATCCCGTATGCATCCCATTTTCATCCCATATGGATCTGTACAGATGCAGGAAAGTATGCATCGTGTACTTTCTGTACACTTATGAATATCTAAGTAATTCATACAAATGATTCGAAAATTCAAAATTCGTTCAAATGTTTAAATTTGAATGTAAAGACATTTGATTAGAATTCAGATGTCCAAATTTGAATGAATTTGATTGAAGTTCGAATGTTTTGAATATTTGTGCAGATCCCTAAATAGGACACATTTGGGAGTGAGGATTCTTGAAGCTATTTGGTTGTGGGAAAGAGTGGTTTCTTATAAAACAGCAAGAAATAAAGGTTGGTTAGTTGATTGGACGGATGTGTGGGTGTTGATTGTCTGTCCCTGATGATCTTGATTTTCACAGGGAAATACTGCCAATTGCTCACCACCAGGATGCATTTTCTTTATTTACTGCTTTTAAATGTCACAACATTGGCCAGAATATACAGAGCTTCTCTAAGGGCAACCAAGAGGCTTATGGTTAAACTAGATGAGACAATATGCATGCAATCAGGAATTGCATGATTGACTTTTAAAAACTAAACTGGGGACTTTTTATTGAAAGAGGGTATCTAGAATTGAAAGCTAGTGGAATCCTCTCCAGCCACTGCAGTTCTCAAAAAGAGGATGTGTGTGTCTTTTGCACTGGAAGATCAACACCCCAATTGCAATGAAAGAAAAACACCAATTTGCAACAACGGAAGTGTCATTTTTCTTTGGCAAGAATTACCATATTAAAAAAATTTGTTAAAAGAGATAAATCTACAATCTGGACTGAAACAACAACAACAAAAAAAAAAAAAGAGAGAGAGAGAGAGAGATGAGTCCCCCTGGATCCCATTTCCTATCATACTTCCTCCTGGGCTATGTCAGATTGGAGAGAAGGGACTTAGTGCCATTATGATGCCACTACGGTGGGGTTGCCAGATATATCTGTGGCAATTCCCCTATAGCTCTGTTATATCCCTACTCAAACACACAAAACGTATTGCTGGAAAGACCAGTGGTGGTGGCAGTGTCCCCAGCAATAGTGTGTTAACTTATGGATGGAGCCGCCATTATCACTTCATCCACTACACATGCATGGAAGCTGAAACTGAAGACCATGGGTGCTTCTGCAGTTACTGTGGTAAATCCGGATCTACTTCATCCGGATTTAGTAAATCCGGTTTCCTGTAGATCTGGATTTACTAAATCCAGTAGATTCGGATTTATGAAGGAAGATCCGTATCCAAGAGATACAGCTCTACCAACCCCCATACTTCTGCACACATGGCGGATGACTTAGATCCGGATTTGAGGTGGGTGCTGTGCAGATGCACATCAGCCACCTCACATCCGTACTCCGGAGGCCCTCCCCCAGCCCGCCGTGATTGGCTTTGCCAGAGCCAAGCATGGCAAGCTGGGGGACTCCATTCTCACGGCTCACCTTCACCCCAGAAGAGGCAGATCGCCGCTTCTGGAGCCATGGGGAGCTTCTCCAAACCCCTCCCTAGCCCATCCAAGGGAGAGCACGAGCGACCCCCTCCTTACCTCTTTGTAGTTGCCCCAATTCTGGCCACCAGGTCCCAGGAGGCTGCGCGCCTGCATCCTGCATGTCTCCTGAATTGCCAGGGCAGCTTCTGGCAGCACCTGCCATCAAGAGGCTCTCTGCCCAGGTGCGCTGCCAGAAGCTGCCCTGGCCAATTCGGAGGCATGCAGGACGCAGGTGCACAGCCTCCTGGGACCCCGCAGCCAGAAGCCAGGTGACTACGAAGAGGTAAGGAGGGGGTCACTCACCCTCTCCCCCGGGTGGGCTAGGGAGGAGTTTGGAGAAGCTTCCCCTGGCTCCAGACGCGGCGATCTGCCACTTTTGGGGTGAAGGCGAGTCGCGAGAGTGGCGTCCCTTGGCTTGCGATGCTCAGCTCTGGCGGAGCCAATTATGGCGAGCTGGGGGAGGGCCCCAGATAGGCACGGTTTTACTGTGCAGATGCATCCTAAACGGATGCGTTTTCACAGTGAAACACCCATTAAGACTACCTTGTATGTAGTCTTTCTTTAAACCCCATTAAGCACACATTAAAGACAGATAGGAGCGGAAGCAGCCACCTCTATCTGTCTCTAATGGGTACCGCTGTGCAGACGTGGTCTACCCATTCCATTCTTAATGGGTGCCGCTGTGCAGACGCGGTTTCCCACATGTGCTTAATGGGTGTTGCTGTGCAGACGCTGATTAGTCAAAGCGTCCTAAAAAGGTGTTGCTGTGCGGATGTGAGTTTCCACATGTGTCCTTAATAGGTGTTTAAGGGCATGTGCAGGAGCACCCCATGTGTGCACGGTGATTGTGATCTACACTTCTGGGTATTCAGTCGCTGTGTGCCAGTAGAACACTCAAAGACAGCACCAGAGCCAGACACACGTCGTGGTAGTCTTAAAAGAGCTGCACTGGCTGTTGATTCACTACTGAGCCCAATTCAAGTTTAACCTACTGTATGAGGCCCTAAATTATTTGGGTCCCAAATATCTAAAGGAATCCCTTCTTCCATATTGACCTGCCTATACCTTAAGATCTGGAGGGGACACCCTCCTGGTTGTACCACTGTCCTAAGCAACAAAAGGGATGGGCACTTGGGATAGGGTCTTCTCTGCTATGGCCCCCAGACTATGGAATAGTCTCCTCCTTGAGGTGCATTAGGCACCTTCACTTTACACGCTTAAGAAAGATGTGAAGACGCACCTCTTTGTGCTGGTCATTTGGCTAAATAAAGATATAGCTGTTTCTCCACACTTTCAGACACTATTAGGGTGCTTCTGCATTGACCCTTTAACACCCATTAAGACCACATTGGGAAAACCACGTACACACAGTGGTACCCATTAAAAACACAATGGGAAAACCGGGTCCGCACAGCAGCACCCATTAGAGACAGATCAGGAAAGCCGCTTCCACATTTATTTATCTCTAATGGGTGCTAACTGGCCTTAAACCGGTTTCCCGGAAGACCACATATAATGTGATCTTAATGGGTGTTTTCACTGTTAGGACACATCCGAAATGGACATGTCCGCAAAATGAAAAGGGCCCCTAACTTGGCCTTCCCCGAGCCCGCCATGATTGGATCACCGCTTCTGGAGCCAGGGGGAGCTTCACCTAAGCCCCCTCTAACCCACTCTGGGGAGACCGACTGAAGACCCCTCCTTACCTTAACGCAGCCAGCCTGATTCTGGCTGCAAAGTCGCAGTTTCCTTCACACCTGCGTCCTGTGTGCCTCCTGACTGGCCAGGGCAGCGCCTGGCTTCACGAAGCTCTCTGTGCAGGCGCTGACCCTGGCCAAACCAGATCATGCAATTATTGAGTTCCTTTTAATACTACTCTAGGCTCATTATATTATTCTGGAACTGGGGGGGAGGGGTCTTTGTCTTTTTCCTCTTTGCAAACCTCTCTCTGAAGAAGCATCTTCTACCTATTGATAAAGGACAAAATCTGCAAAGAGCTGAGAAAAAGTCAAAGCTGCCATTGGAAGCTTCTTGTGATTTTTTCCTTCATGTGATGTAATCAAAAGGGAGGCCAGAAAGGTCAACAGTTTCACTTGTCCACGGAGTCTCAATTTGGGGGACACTTTTTTGATTGGAACGAACCTTCCCCTTCTGCTAATTTTGCCCCTCTACCCCCATCCCCGATTTCTGCTGTACTTAGAAGAAGAATATAGACTTCATTCTGGATCACTGGAGAGCATTGCTAAGACATAAAAATGAACTTTTGCACAGATCTAGCTTTAATGCACCATATTTCACAGAGACAGAGCCCTATGAAAACTCCAAACCAAATATTCTTTTTGAAATGAAAAAGGTGTGATTCACAGCACCATTCCTCCCACTCTAATCCGTTAGCATATATAGCCTGTAGCACAAAACTCTCTACTGGCCAGGTTGTGGTAGCTATTGCAAATTGATGGTACAGTGAAGAATCCTCAATGTGATTCCAAATCCAAGTAGCACGTCCAAGGTTTCAGTGACTAAATCAATAAGTAATCATTTGTTTGGGCTTTGGGAAAAAAATTCACATAGCCCTGAAAACTTTTCAGAGTAAGTACTCTTGTACTACATGGACATGTTTATATTTGTGTGTCTCAGAATGAAGGAGAAAAGTGTTCGTTTTATTTGTACACATTTTTAAAAACTGCTTCACGAGTGACTTAGGATTTGTAGCATGTAGACACTAGTGCTCCCATCTAGGGATGTGCATGAATATTCAAAATATTTGTTATTCAGATGAATTTGGACATTCATATATGAATCAAATGTCCGGACATTCGGATTTCCAAATTGGAACAAATATGAATATTTCAAGCTGTTCGTACAAATAATTCAGAGATTTGTGTCTGTACCGGTCCGTACGCATCTCGTATGTACTTGTACACATCTATGCATTTGTACGGGATGCCTACAGATGTGTATGAGAACATACAAGATACGTAGGTACCCATACAGATAAGAATGTCCAAATTATTCACACGAATACATACCAATGTACTCATGTCAAATCAAATGTCGAGACACTCATTTTTCGTTATTTTGATACATTTGAATTTTGAATATTCAATTTGCTACGAATCAAATTTGAAAATTACATTCGTGCACACCCCTACTCCTATCCCATATCTAATTTATGTTAAAGGTCTGAGATTGCTTACCACAAGTATATTTTATGGCCCTTAAAGTGGGTTAAAGTACTAGCATGTGGACAATTTTACTTCTAAGGTGCTTTTGAGCAACTTTTTCTTCCTTGTGTATGGATACAGCCATGACTGCATGGATAGCTTGGACTTTATCTCTTTTTCGGGGGGGGGGGATCAGATCCCTGCTGCCTGAAAACTCTTGGAAACTCTGGTCCATTCCGCACTGGGCTTTTTTCTTGATTATATCCCATAATAAGAGCTTCATCCAGACAGCACTTTCTTAATCCAGTTTATTTGGATAATCCAAAGTAAAGCGCATCCATATATTTTTTATTCCAGATTGTCTATTCTTTCCTTTGGATTATCCCAATAATGTGGGGTTAAGTAAGTGCTGTCTGGATAAAGCTAGGGACCTGCCATCTTCATGCTGATGTAGGCTATGACAAGGCCCACTATTCCAGGTTATAATTCAGAATCAGGCCCAGTGCAGAAAGAGCCTTTGGGAGTTGTCTTTCTACCTTCTGTAGTCATTTCACAGTATAATCTAAGCATTCATATTTCGTGGTAACACAACACATTTCCTTTGTTGGCAAAATATAATTGAAAACTATGACCTCAGTTATGTTCATATTATGTCCCGTATTACATTTCATCTGTTGTGCCATTGATCCCAAAATGAAGAAAACAGAAAGCAACAAAGACAACACAAGACCCAAATATTTTAATGGCTTGGAGTACCCATGCAGCATGGAACGGTAATTTTCCCTGTGAATCCTCTATTAAATGCCATTTTAATGCCTCCTTTTCTTTCATTTCCTTCCTTCCATTTTCTTTTCTTTTTAAAGTAGTTGATTTTCTGGAAGGATTTGGAGTCCGGTAGCTTATTAATGCTAGTATATACCAACTGAGCTCACTAGAGATCAAGAGAATCACCGAAGGTGGATGTTGTTATACAAATGTTGTCATACAAATTCATGTTGTGTGCTTTGGTTTCTGAGGTATTAGATTATTTCTCCTTCTTTCAGAGAGAGAAAGAGAAAGAGAAATCCAAGTGTACTGTGCCAACTAGAATACCAGCATATTTAGAGTTTTCCTCTGGAAGATGGAGCATTCACCTCCACAGACATTCTTTTCATGCAACTTTTGTATCTGATGCCCACTAAACCCATATAAAATGAACCTAGAACCACTCCACCCTTCCTTAATATCTACTCAATTTCTCCATATTCTACTTCTATACTCTCTCCTCATGGACAGAAGACAAAGACTCAGAGTTCTTGTTGGTGTGCAAATGTTAATTATATTCATTCATTCATTCGCACACAATTCATTCTCATAACATAGGGCATTTTCGCACTTTGGCCACTAGTCAAGAATTAGTGAACATCTGGTGAACAGCATTTGCTCTTCAGGTAGGCTGATACAACCTCCAAGCATGCCCTGCATCACCGGAAGTTCATGCTCCACACCTTAACCAACATTTACCAGGAACTTACCTGTAGCATCCAGCAGCGTGACCATCTGCACCTCTTCCGGTATTCTGGGGTTGTCTGAGCCAGAACCTCAGATAACCATAAACACAACTGTGCATGTACAGAGCATCAGCATTGTCATGGCAACGATGCTGACACACAGTGCTGATTGTGGAGGGGCAGGGGGGCGGCCAAAGGTGACTAGTGCTCCAAGTGTGGGCACTAGTTATGGGTGGTTAATCGCGCTCCTTTCCTATCCAACAGACAGGAAGGGAAGTGCGAAATCACCCTTGGCTTTCAGGTGAGGGAACAAAAAAAAATAAGAATAAGAACTGATTTAATTTTTTAACACAAGCAAACAAGTTGGAAATGAATAGAATAGACACAATAGAAAGCCAGAAAATGATTCTCAGCCATAAGCCACCTCAGTCCTTTGACCTATATGCCCTTACCTTAAACCACTTACAGGTACACTATGGTTATATTGGGAAAAAATGCTTTCCCTTGCTGTATGGAAGGTGGAGGAAGCAGCTAGAGGCCCCAAATTGAAGTCTGAACTGCCACTAGGCTTTCTTTTCTTCTCCCCACACCAGATACCCTGTGAGGTAGGTGGGGCTGTGAGAGTTCAAAAGAGAGCTGTGACTAGCCTGAGGACACCCAACTGGCTTTGTGGAGGAATGCAGAATCAAACCCGAACCTCCCAGATAAAAAGTCCGGTTCCTTGGACTTCTGCTTCCGGAGGAACATCGGATCGCCACAGGAAAAATAGCTCCCTGCCTCGTAGTGTTTATCTATCCTGAGAAATGTAAATAAACAACATTTCTCAGTGTCAGCTGAGTTACAGCAGGACGAAGGAACTTCTTCAATGGATTGATCTTATACAATCCTACGGTCACCAACTCTGACGCTACGGAGGCAAGTAAGATCCGAAAATCCTTCTTTTTAACGAAGACATAAAGGAATTATTAATGGATGTTTTGAAAGCACCCTGGACCTAAAGCTCTGCTCGGACGACTTTGACAGCGGCCAAATTAATGAAGGTAAATATTCAGAACAGCCTATAATTTAAGAGAGAATTGATTTAAAGAAAACAGAAGCATGCATTGAAGCTCCGGGGGCCACAACTGAGCAGGCACCCTGATTTCAGCCGATCGAGCCAAGCAGATGTTTGGGCCTCCCGTGATCACAACGCGTCACTTTGCCACCCAGGCGGCTTTTCCTGCCAGCGCCCCCGAGCACAGCCAGTATCAAGGGAGTTAAGTGTGGGAAACACTTAACTAAAAAATTTGGAACTGGAGAGCAGGATAAGAAGCTATAACTATTGTGAAAATTAAGAAGAAAAATTTGCTTAAAGGAAGATAAACAAGATGGGGAAAGGATTTTATACAGATTTAAAGTCCTTTGTATCGAGACTGTTAATTAAAACAAATAACCTTGAAAAGTTAATATTAAAAACTCAAAAAGAAATAAATCAAAATAGACCTGAAGCTCTGCGACAAATGAAAGCAGATGGAAAAAAGATGGCGACGGAGAATAAAAAGTCAAAGATATACAAACTACTTAGTAAGAAAATTATTGCTGGGAGTGACAGACGGAATGTGGATGGAAAAAAAGATGGCGACACAAAGGAATCTGCAGCATGGAGGGACAGGCAAAGGAAAAAGACCATAGGCAACAGATAAGCTGCTGGGAAAATCAACATGTACTGTGAATGCAAATGGAATGGAGACTTACAGCATCTTAGATTTGGAGATCGGCAGAGGATGGGGAATCCATGGAACAGAGCTGCAGCCGGCACACAAGAGAAGCCTCTCCCCCCCCCCAAAGTGGGTGAACGGGGGGAAACAAAACTTAAGGGATGCTATTACTTAAAATGTAAGAAAGGGATTTTAAAGCAACACTAATTTCTGCATAGACTTGTAAAGATTAATGAAGTAAAATTGTGGATTGAGATCATAGTATTAAGAATTTTGAGGTTTTTTAGCTATTAGGTTTGTAACTGATAAATAAAAGCTAGTAAGTAATATGGTGGAGAAAGATTGAAATAGTGAAGAAAATATATGACTGCATTAAAGGTATTTCAGATTTTAACCCCCACCCCTTGCATTGGAAAAGTTGGGTTTTATTTATGAAAGAAAATTAGGATAATAACAAAAATCTCTTGGTAAAGAGGATAGATATCAATATGAGAAGTAATTTTGTTTTCACTTTCTGTTTTTTGTTTCTCTTTTTCCTTCTTTCTCTTTTTAAGAAGCTAAGGAAATGAGCTATATAGTTAACAAAATATTTTTATATTAGAAGGTAAGATAGTTGAGATAGTTTTGAGTTAAAATATATAGTCTGGGGTTAAAAAAAAGTTAGAATAAGAAGCTGGGTGGAATTCAGTATAGTACAAAACAATATTATGTGTAAGAG
The DNA here is from genome assembly GCA_023333525.1 of Aspidoscelis tigris stejnegeri. NCBI lineage: Eukaryota > Metazoa > Chordata > Lepidosauria > Squamata > Teiidae > Aspidoscelis > Aspidoscelis tigris. The sequence goes on from JALMGA010000013.1 coordinate 10,762,342, forward strand.
TCTAGATTAGAAATGTAATAAACTTGTTAATAGAAAGATGTTTAAGGACATATATTGCCATGATAGAAATATAATCTGGTTATAAGTGTAAAAGGTACATTAGAATATTCTTTTTAATTTAATTTTATCCGATCTCACCTTTTTCAGTATTAGCGATTTAGACTTACATTATAAATTGTCATTAAAAGGTTGGTATTACTTGGTTGTAAGAATTATGAAAAACGAAAACCAATAAGGCTAGCTCTGATAAAGGAACAGGTCAGCTGAAAAATAAAACAAACTTTCAGTGAGCAGACAAAACAAATAAGAAGACTGAGAGGTGCTGGAGAAACAGGAAGTTATCAAAGACAAGAAGAAGATGGACTTTATGATACAAGTCCGGTTCCTTAACCACTAGACCAAATTGGTTCCATGACTAACATGGGCATTGGCTTTGTCCTTTCTCACAGGCCCCAGGACACCAGGAGCAAATTTGCCTTCCCATCCCATCCAGGGGATGGGAAAGGTGAACTGGCCCTCATGCGTACTATCATTCACACTAGCAAATTGTAGTACACATGTTCCCTCCCCCCACACATCCACAGACTTACCTTAGGTGTGGATGCATGTCTGGGCAACGCCATCTTCAGTCCAGTGGTGCCATGCTCTCATTCCAGCTCACCTGCCACGCCAGTAGCAGTGTAAATGCAGAACTGCAATCTCCATGCTCACGCTTGATTTTTGTTACATGCAGGAAATCAGCTTTGTGATTTGATGTGGAAGTGTGAGGCTTTGTGTCAAATCTCAGTGTTTTCCCGCCTGTTACTCGAGTTAAAAGCGGCTGATGAAGAATCACTCAGGCTTCCCGCTGCATCGTAGACTCCTGCATTTTTCTGAGGTTCAGCTTCACTCAGTGACCCCTTGTTCTTGCATTTCAGTTTTCCGCTTAGTTCACCGAAAAGCTATTGCCTGATCTTTCGCAACTGCAGAGCAAGCCCTGTGGTTCATCCTTTTGTTATCATATCACCTTCAAACTAGGCAGTTTATACATTCAGCTGTAAGCTGTCAAATTAGCCATCAAGCGACGTGTTTCCGAATAATGTGCAAGAGACGGAGAGCAGGCCCTATGCTTTCTGAATCTGGATCGTTTCAAGCGTGAGGATTTGGATTCATTTACTTTCTTGAATACATTGAAAACCAAGAAGCATGGAATAGAAGCAGCTGGGAAATTAGGTGCTTAATGTAGATTTGCAGACTTCTGTGTTTTGGGGATGGTACATGCTAATAACAGACTTGAGAAAAGAAACGCACCTTCTGCTATTGCTCGTATGCTGTATAATTCTCTTATCTGAATATTGAACACAAACACTGAGCTGCTGGAAATCACTGCTGCCATCATTTGGGTTTTCGAATATGAGCTGGCAAGAGTTTTCACCAGTGGTGTGGGACACTGTGGCTATACAAAAGCTTGCACATTGAATGTCTACCGCTTCCACTCTGAACTGGGAAAACCCTCAAGCACTGCTGTTTCTGTGCATGCAAGGAGCCCCCCCTTCACTCTCCAGATGTTGTTTCAGTCTGACTTTTAGCAACCTCAGCTGGTATAGACCCAAAGCTAGAAACAGCATGGTTTGGCAAGGAGTGTGTGGGTTGATAGATAAAATAACAGGGGTGGGGGGAGGGGGGAATCCAAGGTCATGTTTTGAGGGTTGCTTATCAGCTTCTTCAGCAGTACCTCAGAACCAAGCCAGTGATTGGACTCTTCTGTCTTTCCCTTTCAATTTCCATTTTTGCTAGATCAGCCCACAGTGACATCCTGTACCAGGTCCTGAGCATTACTTAGGATCAAGTCCAGGATTCCTTTTCCCCAGGTTGGTTCCATGACCATTTGCTCCATGGAACAGTCATTTAGCAGGAGCCTATTCGCACTTGGCTTTATTCTGGAATATATCCTGGAATAGGGACTTGCTGCCCATATGCTAGTGCCGGCTTCAGCAGGCCCAAAGTGAGGTCTGACAGAGTCTGCATTAGCATGTGGACCACAGACCCCTATCCTGAGATATACTCCAGAAAAAGGCCAAGTGCGAATAGGCCCCTAGTCTAGGAATTTTCTCTCTCTTTCATTAGTTCACCCAGTCTTTGTGAGGATAATTATAACTACCATATCTTTTGGGGATACCTCTGTGGTGCCCACACTAAATTTCTAGTTGCCTCAGGGGATAGATCCCAGCATAGGTCCAGACCTTCTAGGCCAGGGATAGAGCCAGAAGGGGTAGAAGGAAAAGGAATTGTGAAATTATGGAGTTAATTTGTGTGCCTGTGAACAGAAATACTTGTATTCTTCTTCAAAACACAGTTGTAAAGAAAAAAGCTTTTTATTTTGTTTCTTTGAAGAGAGTTTGCCAGCTTCTCTATAGTCTAACCTGGAAGGTGTTACATTTACAAAGTCATCTCTCTTTATAAACCAAGGAAGCTGAGGCTAAAGGAAATAAACAGCCAGTAGGCTGGAGACAAGAGTTCTGAGTGTCAGGCAGGTGGGGTGAAGGAATTAAGCATTGCTGGTGTTCGCTTGAGGGCGCAGGGCTAGAACAAACCACAACACGCTACCAGAAATATAAAACACGCTACCAGGATTTTAAAATTATACAAGTCCCTTACAGGAATAAAAGACAGGGGTAAAGAGTGTAAGACAGCTCGCGCTGAGGGATGGGTGGCGCCACAACCTCCTTTACCTCATTTTCTAATTGCTGATCTCCTTCGGGAGTTTGGTTAGTAAGGCAATAGCATGTCTCTAATGTTAGGCTTCCCTTTGGGGCTGGTATTCCTAACCCCATGGTTTCTGTGGGTGAGTCAGAGTCACCTAGATATTCCAGTTTGTAAGATTTTATCTCTTCTTTAATATACAAGACTACACCACCTCCATTTGGTCCTTTCATGTCTTTCCTGTACAGTTTGTAACCTGGGATAACTATATCCCATAGGTTTTCATTGGTCCATCAGGTTTCAGTTATGCCAACAATATCTATTTTATTATCCATCACTAAGCTTTCTAGTCGCCCTATTTTAGCTCGAATGCTTTTGGCATTTGCATATATTTGTATTCACTCCTCTGGTACAAGTTCTGCCCTGCAGGTCCATGTGAATCCTTATACTGCCCCTTACATCATTCTGCTTTCGTATTATTGACTAGTCCCCTACTCGGCTCAATATTATGTGAATAATTCCAGGCGTCCTTGGTCAAAGGCATACTTTCCCAAATCGGATCCTGCCCTTTGGCTTTCCCTCAGAATCTAGCTCATACAGATGTAGCTAATACGGATTCACTGAGGTAAGTGCAAAAAGAGCCAGGGGTTCGGTTCAAATTCAAACTAGTCAAACTAAGGGAAATCCATACCCACTGTGGGGTAGATTGCCAGAGCCAGACTGCATGGACTGGAACACAAAGGTAGAGGCATTTTTTTTGGGGGGGGGGGTGATACCGGTGAATCCGCCAAAATGCATTAGACTTGAGGGTGAGGCATTTGTTATGTAATATAGCGCAGATTTAGGACATGAAGTTTGGGTAAGAGCTTGGGTGATCAGTTGTAGAAGAGGAATTTGAGACTAGAGAAGCAAGCTGTATGTCCAAGGAAATAGGATGGTGTCTTTGGCAGTGGTACACAAGGAGCCAAAAGACAAGATACTACTATGATAAATATGCCAACTAGGAAACAGCAGGAGATCTAACAGAGAAGACTAGGAGTGTTTACTAATGTAACTTTAGTGGTTTGGTTCTATTCAAACTAACTATCCTTGGTTCTGGTTAATTTCAACCACTTTTTTGAACAGCATGGTTCAGTTTGCATGTTTGCATGCTTGGTTTGCTATGGTTCACTTGGTTTGTTACAATAGCCCTTAATTCTGGTTCAGTTCAACAGGGTCTTTGAACACCAGGTTCACTTCTCATGCAAACATCCCAGCTTGCTCTGAACCACTGACTGACTGAAACAGTTTGGCACACCTCTGCTACCCAAGGCCTTTTCTATGATGTAGCATTGGTGCGACTCTGGCTGTATGCCAATGCTGTCAGTTACAATAACTGATAGCTGGCAGAGAGTGTAGCCACACCTCAAAAAACATGGTTTCCTGTTGTAGATAACAGTTGCAAAAAAATGGGATGTCCTTGTTATGCATCCCATCCCACATTCAAACCACTGGCATTTAGACAGTAGGCCAGTTCACACTTGGCCTCTGAGTTTACGATAGGTGAACATTAGGGTAGCTGCCACCTGCCTGCCAACATGCAACCTAACGCTAACTAGAAACTTACCCATAGCGTCCAGTGACAACCCTCTGCACTATTTCCAGTGCAAGGCCTCCATTTGAGGTGCTGCACAAGCATGCACAGAGCATCATCATCGCCATGATGACAGTGCCACTGTTGCTTACGGTGCCACAATCAAAATGGCTGCACCCTGTGGAGGATCAGACATGGGTCCAGTTGAGTGTCTGGGCACATGGGCACTAGGCTCACATGTACTAGCATTTCCTAGTGCGAATGCTAGTACCTGTTAGTCTCTTCTGTACCTTTCTTGCCCAATGGACAGGAAGGCAAGTGGGGAAATGCCTACTGTATGGCTACATTTCTGCTATACTGTGGAGACAACCTTAATCCAACCTCCAGGTCGCACGCCTCCAGCAGTCTCCAAGGCTATGTTTCTACTGGTTAAAAAAAATTCAGATTTTTTTTTTTTACCAGTGCTGAGGGATCCTTGCAGCCATCCTGACTGCATTAGGGCACTGTCTCCAGCCGATACCCAACCCAACCCATTCCTCCATCTTTCGTTGTTATCCCACTGCTTGCCTTCCCCACTGTTCTCCAACAGATGGAGGGGAGGTAAACACTGGGGGTGATGGGGAAAGGCAAACACTGGGGGGAGAGGAGGAAAGAAGGTGGCAGTGGAAGAGATCGGCAAGCGTTCCCATTAATAAATATTCAGATTTTTAACAGGATTCCACAGTGACTCGTGTTAAAATCTCAATAGGGATTCCCTGGATTATTGGACATATAGTCCATAGAAATGGAGAATCCTGTCCAAAGTGTCAGGGCATTGGACCCTCAAGCTGGATTCAGGCCAGACCAAAGGGCCAGTGGAAACACACCCCAAGTTGATGCATCTGGGGCCTCACTGCCATCCTGTGTGCAGGCAAAGATCATCATAGAGTCTGGGTAAAAATTTCCATTCTGAAGACACCCTGATCCCTTAATTTGTTAGCAGAGTTTTGTAGAAATGTTGTGAGATAAATTATAGAGCTGCTGGCACCCACCCAAAAAGGCTAACTTGGAAAGAGACCAGACATGCGGCTTTTGTGCTCAGGCACTGGGACTTGTCACCAGGCCAGGCCAGATGTGCGTCGCCTCATGACCAGCTTACCAGCTGGTGAGTACAGATATCTACAAGAGAGGTTGCCAAGGTGGCTTATAAGGGCAGAACATACCCTTAAGATGGGGCCCCTTCACTGCCCCACTTCAATATTAAGTTGAAAGAGAGGTTAGCATGTTACATTTTAACATTGCTCAGAGATGGACTGAAGGAATTTGCAGAACTTGCTCTTTAGAATCTGCGCAATTGGCTTCTGTGTCCCCTGCAAAAATAAAAAATAAATCTAAATGATTGATGTGCTAAAGTCACAGATGCATTTTATTGTTCTGGATGTGAGTGCTAAGAAATCAGAGGAAGTGCATGTCTACTTCTTTCTGTCTGAGGAGGAAGTAACAGGAGGGATTTATCTGGGTTATCTATTGCTTACCAACAAAATACCAAATTACAGAAAGTGAATATACAAGCTGCCTCCAGACAATGTCTGGATAAATTATTAGCATGCAATAATCCAGCATGTTGCTTCTTCAATATGATTGCATGCTGGTCTTTGTGCATTTTAGGCTGCCTCCAGACTAGTGGAATAAATCAGCAGTTAAATCTAATAGCGCAGTATACTCACTGCACAGCAACGACCAGGCATCCCAACTGGAAAGGCAGCTCTGTAGCTTTTCCTATCGGAGCTGCAAGAGTTGAGGAGGTACACGCTGTCACACAGGGTGAGGCAGCCAATCAAATCTTGAGTTTCCCTTCCTGCTTAGCTGGCATCTTTTCTGCTTTTCTCGCCCTCCTGCTTCTTATAGACAAATTTATGGATGACAGATGTATCAATGGCTACTAGAATGAATGCCTAGGTACATCTTTCAGGCTGGGGTGGTGGTGCGGAAGCAGGATGCTTCAAATACCATTTGCTGGGATTCAAGAGCAGAAAAAGGTTTGTCCTTGTCTCTGTTTGAGATTCCATGAGCATTTGGCGGGCCACTGTGTGTGACAGAATGCTGGACTAGATGGGCTGTGGCCTGATCCAGCAGGACCTCTCTTATGTTCTTATTGGCATGAAACTCCAGATTTTCTTTATACTGCAGTGAGTGTTGTTGAACCAGCATTAAAGTAAGTGAGCAGTCCTGATCGTATAATGCGATTCCACGTCAATCAATCTATTGTCGTGTGTGACACTTTGATCATGACTGCTCATTCCAGTGCACAGTATAAATGTGTCTGGACACAGCCTTAGTGATATGCACTTCTTTGGCACCACAGTTCATGTGCAGCCATCTGTTTTAGCCTTCACGCACACGTGGTGGACAGAGGAATGTTGATGACTGTTCATAAGGTACATAAACATGCTACTGCTGGAGAACTCACCACCAATACTGGGTTTTCAAGCAGTAGCTCTTAGCGTGTTTTAGGGGGAATATAGTGGAGCTGTGGTGGGGTAGCTACAGATATGTGTGGTAATCCCACCGTAGCAATGTATAATGGCACAATACACCCACCCCCCATGGATGGGGCTATGCACAGTACCTGGAGAATCAAGCACATCTCAGTGCCATGATGTAAAGGAAACTTAAGACGGAAAAGCCAGGAAGTTATTTATTGCATAATTTTATTGTGATTCAGTTCATATTTTAACACATATGTTTGTTTTGTGTGGCATGTGACTGCAAAAATAAATTGTCAAAATACCAATTATTTCCATGGGCCCCAAAAGGTTCAAAAGTACTAGTCAGTTCAACAGGATATTTAACTTAAGCCCTTTCTGCACTGTGTCTTATTCCAGATTATATCCAGGAATAGGCACCTGCCATCCAAATGCTTGTGCCAATTATGAGAAGGCCAAGGGCCTTCCATAGCATGTGGATGGTGTGTCCCTATTCCAGGATATAATCTGGAATAAGGCACAGTGCAGAAAGGATGAGATGAGGCAGGAAAAGGGGGGCAGAATATGGATGAGTAGATGCAGCTGAAAGAAAGGGCGGGGGGGGGGAGATCCATGCAGGAGTTTTAAGTTTCACTTAGAAGAAAGAAGCCTAATCATGAATTTGATTTCAGTTAATTCCAACTTGAACTCAGTTAATTCCCATCTGTTCCTCACCTGTGTGGCTTGAAAAATAATCATAAGATTCTGCTCTTCTCTATACTTAACAATATAGTTCTTTTGGCTCAAATGATTTTGTCTGAATGCATTAAAATATTTATGGGGGTGGGAATGCAATCACTGAAATAAATCATGCATTTTCAATGCTCCCTCCACTCCCACAATAAATATATAATTACTATATATTGAAATATGACTGTGTGGAGCTAAAACACAAACCAACCACCACCAGCACCCCCGCGAGCATGCAGAAAAATAATGAAATAAGTTTAGGGAGAAGCATGCAGAATTGCTGTAAACTTGAAGTGGATCTGACCATCCCTATAACATAAGCCAATTAAAAAAACAAGAACAGAAAACAGAAAGTAGGGTTGGGAACCCCGATATCATGTTGACAGGCATAATGTGCTCACTGTGGCTATCCTTGGGCCTTTCTGCATTTGGCCTTATCCTGGAATATATCATGCAAAGGCTGCTATAGTCTGCATTAGCATGTGGACAACAGACTCCTACCCCAAGGTATATTCAGAATAAGGCCAAGGGCAGAAAAGGCCTGTGGCTTTTTCAAAATTATCAGGCCACTGAAGCTTTTCTGCCCACTGTGCTCTGATCAGTTGTTCCTCATTTAATATTTAAAGGTGATCTCTCACTGGCTGATATATGAAGATTAAGAAGTGTACTAGTAAACCAGTTTGGTCTATTGGTTAAGGAGCCCGGCTCTTACCAGGTTTGCTTCCACACTCTCCCACAAAGCCAGCTGGGTGACCTTGGGCTAGTCACAGCTCTCTTCTTAGCTCTCACCAGGGTGTTCTGTTGTGGGGAGAAGAACAGAAAGCTTTGTTAGCCACTTTGAGTCTCCTTCAGTGGGTGAGAAAAGTGGAGTAGAACAGCCAACTCCTCCTCCTCCTCCTCCTCCTTCTTCTACTTCTTCAAACATCTCAGCATGTAAAAGCCATCTGAGAAAATTTGTTCCTGGTATACCAGCCAGTGCAGAATCACCCTAAATCTCCTGTTGGAATCTGTTCCAGGTCTACCACTAATCTGGAGTAGTAAACCCTCAGCACAGTTCTGATCCAGATCTCCTGTGCAGACTATGTATTCTTGATCCAAATTGTCATGCTAACAACACGTTCTTTGCAGTTCCTTGAGACAGATTAATAAGTAAGTGCAGAAAAGACCTTGGTTTCACTCAGCTGTGGAAGCACCCTAGGCTTCTTGGTCCAGTCATTCCGTTTCAATGTGCAAGGAAGTTAAGCCTGAAACAGGTATTGTGAGACAGGTGGGATTTCTTTAGCATCTAGAAGCAACTGACTAAGCCATGGGTCGGAAGCCTTTAGGGCAGGCTTGTGATAGCTTAAGGCAAAATGCAGTATAGCACAGGATCTCTGATGGGTATCCTTGTAGCTTATGGTGAATAAATATTGACAAAGTAGTCTAAAGAGCAAACACTTTGACATTTGTAATGTCCACTGGAAGATCTGGTATATATTTATTCTGAGGAAGTAAGGGCAGCATACCAATTTCGTTAAGCTTGACACTGTCATTCAGTCTTTTCCTTGCTTCATTTTGAGAGGCTTTGGAAATTGTAATTGGGCATTTGTAGCTTGAGTAATAGAGATATTGAGCCTTTGTTAAGGTAATGTCTTTATATTGATTCACCTGCTTCTCCCTTCTCCCAATTCATCTGTAGCTGAATTCAGGTATAAGCTATCCCTCCCCCGCAAAAAAGAATCTTAAAATTCTTGATGGTTGAGGGAAAGTCACTCCACACATGCCCTTGATATCCACTGTGCCCAGGAGAAAAGGAATTTCTATATTCTTTTATCCCATCCTTGGGTTTCTTTTGCTCTACAGTTGTTCACTCTCCTGAGGTGTTTTTGCACTACCCTTCCCATTCGCTGGGCAGGAAAGGAGCGTGATGACCCAACGTTGAGTAGTGCTTGCACTTGAGGGCTAGTCAACTTTACCTGCTCCCTGCCCCCGGGATCGGATACTCACCTTATTCAACCCTGGGGCCCAGTCCTCCTCTGGGTGCCACCATTTTGGCAGCAGCACCTCTGTGACTGCACACGCATCAGCGCTGTTGCCTTGATGATGCTGACACTCTGCACATGTGTAGTGCTGGACCTCAAACTATCCCAGAGTGCTGGAAGAGCGAATGGTCGTGCCGCTGGACTCTTCAGGTAACTAATTAGGTAACATTGGTTAAGGCGTGGAGCACGATTAATGTTCCACACCTAATTGATGATTAGTGCACTTCTGGGGACGGAGGGCACACTTGTAGGCTGTTAACAGCCTACTCAACATGCATATGCTCTTCACCAGAGGTTCACTAATTATTGAGCAGAGGCCGTAGTGCAAATAGACCTCTGTTCTCCCCATGTATGCTTCAGTTTAACATTGGCTGATCTATGTACAATGCTCAGTTTTGAGAAGAAGCCTCAAAGATTTGCCTCTGTGTTTCACCTGCTTCCACCGCTGTTTTCATCACAAGTACCACTTCCTTCAACATTCTGCAGCTATCTGGATACTTTGGGACTCCAACTCCCATCATTCCACTTGCAGCATTTTGTTGGAAGCTGTAGTCCAGGGATATTTGGAGGATCACACTTTGAGAATCCTGATTAATTTTTCTAATTATTATTATTTTCTTTTTTTCCTGTTTTGCCTTCCATCTCACCAGCCATGGCTAAGGCTGAATGCCACTCTAATGAGATGGCAGGTTAAATTTGCTCATTTTCTTCCTCTCTGCCTCCCTCTTTGTGTAACTCTGCCCCCATCTGTGTGTTTCAAAATGTGGACAGATCCAGCAGGGCTCCTCTTATGTTCTTAGGTGTAGGGGAAGCATCCTAACTCTTTTGTTTTACTCTTATCCAAAGTCCAAATAAAGGTTGGGTTGTTCAATAAAATGAATAGAAACGAAAAGCTGGAGCAGTCAGACCTGAAGATGGACTGGAGAAGATTTAAAGTGAAGGTGTGACCATGGCCTTTGGGTGATAATTGTGAGATATCCCTCCAAGAAGCTGCCTTCAGATGGAAACACAGCCTAAATATCTCTTTAGAAGCAATAAAGCATAATTCAGGACTCTTATATATGGAAATGAATTAAGAACACATTCATATACACCCCTTCGTTATTTTCTTTTTGACTTAAAATAATTCCTGGGCTTCAACCCATACTTGCATTAATACTTTGCTTTTCTAAGTAGTTTCCACTTGCAAAACCAAGCTTTTAATTTTCCTATAATTAAGGTACTTTTTTGTTACTGTGTGGGATTTTTAAAATTATTATTGATGCTCCTATGTTTTATTAAAGATTGGTTCTCAAAAATATAATGAGTAAAAAAAAATCTGGCTTAATTTAAATTGTGAATCTGTCTGTTAAGAAATACATTAGGGGTAGGAGAAGCATAAGACATATTAATTGACAGACAGGAACTGCTGTCTCTGAGGTTGATACAAGTAATTTATTACTTTAGAAATGGATGCCACCTCCAGAGTGCTTCATTAATTTCAAATTTAGTTTTAATTTCAAGCTGTTGCCCCTTGAGAAGAATAAGGTGGCAAATTATGTTTGAAGAGCAGATTTTCTCCCCTATTCCTCTTCCTTGGAAGGAACACTAAATTTTAACTGTTTAATTTTAATAAATAAATTCAGTACTTTTGAGTGAAGCGTGCCAGCTGCTATTCTGAGACCAGTAATCACTAACGTGGTTTTCTTTTTCTCCCCCCCCCCCGTTTCCCCCCCTTATTTCTCTTTCATGGTTCTGCCAGCTTATGTTTCTGATGAACTGAAAGAGGCTTCATTGGTGGAAGATGATCTAGAACCAGAGGAGAACGCAGTTGACGGCGAGCCATCTGCAAAATATGCCTGCCCAGAAAAGAACTGCCAGAGCTATCAAAACTCTCCAGCTGCTGAGTTCTCCAGCCATGAAGTGGACAGTGAATCCCATATCAGCGAGAGTAGCGACCGCATGGCTGACTTTGAGAACAGCTCCATCAAAAACGAGGAGGAAAGCAAAGAGGTGTCGATTCAGCTGGAAGAGTCGGTGGTATCAGATAGCTTGGAGCAAATGAAAGCTGTCTACAATAACTTCCTCTCCAATTCGTACTGGTCCAACCTGAACTTGAATCTCCACCACCAGCCGACCTCTGACAAAAATAACTGCAGCAGCAGCAGCAGCAGCAGTAGCAGCAGCAGCTGCGGAAGTGGGAGCTTCGACTGGCATCAGACGGCCATGGCAAAGACGCTGCAGCAGGTTTCACAGAACAGAATCCTCCCCGAGCCCAGCCTTTTTAGCACAGTTCAGTTGTACAGACAAAGCAGTAAGCTTTACGGCTCCATATTTACTGGAGCTAGTAAATTTCGCTGTAAAGATTGCAGTGCTGCCTACGATACTTTAGTAGAATTAACAGTGCACATGAATGAAACAGGACATTATCGAGATGACAACCATGAAACAGATAACAATAACCCTAAAAGATGGTCCAAGCCTCGTAAGCGCTCTTTGCTTGAAATGGAAGGGAAAGAAGATGCGCAGAAAGTATTGAAATGTATGTACTGTGGCCATTCCTTTGAATCCCTTCAAGACCTGAGTGTTCATATGATCAAAACAAAACATTACCAAAAAGTGCCTCTGAAGGAACCCGTAACCCCCGTAGCAGCAAAAATTATCCCAGCCACTAGAAAGAAAACGTCAGTGGAGCTGGAACTCCCAAGTTCTCCGGACTCTACTGGTGGGACACCAAAAGCAACAATATCTGATGCAAATGATGTACTCCAAAAGAATTCCAATCCTTACATTACACCGAATAATCGTTATGGACATCAGAATGGTGCCAGCTATGCCTGGCACTTTGAAGCAAGGAAGTCCCAAATTCTCAAGTGCATGGAATGTGGGAGCTCGCATGATACTTTACAGGAGCTCACTGCTCACATGATGGTGACAGGACATTTCATTAAGGTCACCAACTCTGCCATGAAGAAAGGAAAACCTATTATAGATGCCCCAGTCACGCCAACCATCACAGCTTTGCTTGATGAAAAAGTGCAGTCTGTGCCTCTTGCAGCAACAACTTTTGCATCTCCTTCCAATACACCTTCTAGTGTCTCCCCCAAGTTAAGCATGGAAGTGAAAAAGGAAGTGGAGAAGGACCAAGTCGTTGCTGATGATAAGATGAAGGACAAAGAAAAACCTAATGAGGATGAAGAAAAATATGACATCTCTTCAAAATACCATTATTTAACTGAGAATGATTTGGAAGAAAGCCCAAAAGGTGGACTAGATATCTTGAAGTCTTTGGAAAACACAGTCACATCAGCTATTAACAAAGCCCAGAATGGCACACCTAGTTGGGGTGGCTATCCCAGCATTCATGCTGCTTACCAACTACCCAACATGATGAAGCTGTCCTTGGGTTCATCTGGGAAAAGCACCCCCATAAAGCCCATGTTCGGAAATGCTGAAATGGTATCGCCGACCAAAAGCCAGCCATTAGTCTCCTCACCCAGCAGCCAAACGTCCCCTGTGCCAAAAACAAATTTCCATGCTATGGAAGAGCTGGTCAAGAAGGTCACAGAGAAAGTGGCCAAAGTTGAAGAAAAAATGAAGGAGCCTGAAGTCGGGAAGCTTTCACCAATGAAGAGGGCAACACCTTCACCATGTAGCAGTGAAGTAAGCGAATCCCTCAGGATGGAGACTTCCAATGATATGAGCTTCAAAAGCCAACAGAACAGCCCAGTTTCTCATAGGGAGGGCTCCAAAGACAGCCCACCAGGAGAACCAATGGAAAATGGCAAGGAACTTGTCAAGGCGATTACCAATCCGATGAGCAGCAGCACAGCTATTATCACTGACCATCCTCCAGAGCAGCCATTTGTAAACCCACTAAGTGCTTTACAGTCTGTCATGAATATTCATCTCGGAAAGGCAGCCAAACCCTCACTGCCTGCCCTAGATCCCATGAGCATGCTTTTTAAAATGAGCAACAGCTTAGCCGAAAAGGCTGCCGTGGCCACCCCACCTTTGCAGTCCAAAAAACCTGACCACTTAGACCGTTACTTTTATCATGTCAACAATGACCAGCCCATTGATTTGACGAAAGGCAAGAGTGACAAAAGCTGCTCTTTGGGTTCAGTGCTTTTGTCATCCACGTCGGCTTCTTCAGCATCTTCTTCATCTACAGTGACAACAGCAAAGACATCTGCAGTTGTGTCATTCATGTCAAACTCACCGCTACGCGAGAATGCCTTGTCAGATATCTCTGATATGCTGAAGAACTTGACAGAGAGTCACACATCAAAATCTTCCACACCTTCCAGCATCTCTGAGAAATCCGATGCGGATGGCACTACAGTAGAAGAACCGGAAGAGACCACCCCAGCTCAGAAAAGGAAGGGGCGCCAGTCCAACTGGAATCCTCAGCATTTACTCATCCTTCAGGCTCAGTTTGCAGCTAGTTTACGGCAGACGTCGGAGGGAAAATACATCATGTCAGACTTAAGCCCTCAGGAGAGAATGCACATTTCCCGGTTTACAGGGCTCTCAATGACCACTATTAGCCACTGGCTGGCCAATGTGAAATACCAGCTTCGAAGGACAGGAGGGACAAAGTTCCTTAAAAATTTGGACACTGGACACCCGGTGTTCTTTTGTAACGACTGTGCTTCCCAAATCAGAACTCCTTCAACATATATCAGTCACCTTGAATCCCATCTAGGTTTCAGGCTGAGAGACTTATCTAAACTTTCCAGTGACCAGATAAACAACCAGATAGCACATACAAAGTCGCCCTCTGAGAAACTCTTGGCTCCTTCCCCAGAGGAAGACCTAGGGACCTCCTATCAGTGCAAACTGTGCAACAGAACTTTTGCAAGCAAGCATGCTGTTAAACTCCATCTCAGCAAAACACACGGGAAGTCCCCAGAAGACCACCTCCTGTTTGTGTGTGAACTGGAGAAACAGTAGCATTTGCTTTTGACACAAGAACAGCAACAACCATTGTATTTGGCTTTGAAAAAAACTGTCAAAAGACAACTTAAAGCTGCATTTTTTTTCTGTTCTTGGCACATGATTTTTATTTTAACTCTGGGGTGTCACTCTGGCCTGAACTCCTCCTCCTCCTCCTCCTCCTCCTCTCTCTTTGTAAACCTGTACAGTGTTTAGTAGAGGTGCATAATCAGCTGTTGTTACTGGTAAAATATGAAGGTTAAAACGCAGTGGTAAGTGTTTGGAACTTTGTGTAAATTGGGGTTTAGTTGCTGTGCATCACTCTGATGCCTCAAGCTGCATGCATTAACAAGACCGTTTAATTAAGCATTTATTAACTAATCCTGGTGCACTTTTTCATGGTGATATAAGTGTGCTGGGAATTCTGACCCTGTAAATCTTTAGCCCTCTGAGTACTTTGAAGCACTTTTACATTCCTTTGTGGTTTTGGTTTTTGCTTATGTTTTTAAAGGATGGATATTATTTCCTTTAAAAGAAAAGAAAAGAAAAAGAAAGGCCCTTTCAGTTTAGGAGAGATCCAGACAACTGTAAGAAAGGGTTTGAACATGAAAGGCCATCAACTCAGTGTATAACTTGGTTGTGCATCTGGCTGATCTATCATATTCTCATATAGATATATGAGAATTATATTTCAGTGGCATTCTACATCAGGGAACTGATACCTTGTTTCAGCGCTTCCAATAGGCATTTGTCCAGAGGTGTATATCATTTGAACCCACACTAGTTCTTTTTCCATTGTGTGTATTTTTTCCAGGACTTCCCAAATCAGTAGCATGAAAGTGCATTTCCTTTGGAGCATACTTGGAAATTTCTCCAGGAAAGCCATTTTCCCTCCACCCAATGCATCTGACTGTGTCCCACTATGCCCAGCAAGGACCATAAATGCTGCTGTCTCTATGTGCCCGACTTTTTTTTTTTTTTTTTTTTTTAGCAAACTGATGAACCTTCATGTATACAGGGATGACACCCACCTTGAATTTTTAAAGTATATTCTTTTCACATTGAAACATAGATGTATATATTGTATAAAATTCAAAATCTTCTTATGGAATATGTGATTGTGAAAAATGCCATTTCATCTTCTTCTCCGACATTTTTATCAATAATGGGTTTTGTACCTAATATGCTCCAAGTATAAGCGGTACCTATAAATATATAAATATATATATAAATATATAAAATAATAATGTATATTTCTTTTCTAGGTCAAAGGGTTTTCTTTTAACATCTGAACAATGTAAATTATATGAAAGAAACAGGAGATAGCATTTATAAAGTATTCAGAAACATTATTCTTAAAGCAAAGTATGGTTGTTTTCATTTTGCTATACAATACATCTATATTGATAGAGGTTCATGTTTAAATTATACATATTTATTAGTTGTTTGCTACCTTTTTTAAAAAAAGAAGAAAACATTCTGATAACGGATGCCACAAACTGGCGTGCATTATACCTGTTTTGCACAACTTGAAATTTTAAAGGTATTTATTAGTAAAATGAATTTTTTAAAAAAAAATTCAAGAGAGAAAATTCAAAAACAACTCAGTGCTCAAAGGGTTAAATCTATTTTGAGGGGGGAGAACTGAAAAAACAAAGCAAAGCAAAACCTTGTACTGTATTTCCTAAACACTGATATAAAACAGAGGCGGGGGGGAGGCCTTTAAAATGTTTGTACTGTAATACTTTGCTTAAAAGTTACGGGGCATTCTGTTATTTATAACAGTTCTTGGTTTTAATTTCATATCTTCGAATGCCTTTCCTATCCTCCCAACTTTCTTTCCCCCTTTCAGATGGTAACTTTTCTGTTTTGTTCTTCCTAATTATTCTCCCAAGATTTCATACTGCAGGTTTTTTTCTCCTTTATCTTTAGGCCTATGAAAGGTAACCCCTGGTTACCAGCACACTAAGTGATTCCGTTCGTCTCCATTTTTGGCAGTTAATTTGCAGAGGTAACTGACAGCTGACACCCATATGAAAATCTATGTATACAATACTGGCATGTAAACAGCACAGACCCAGAATACACACTCTGTGCCTCCCCCCCTCCCCATTCTGTTGTTGACAATGTGGCACCATTATATGACACTTCATATAACCACCTTTTTTTTTCCTACAGCCACATTAAAATCGTCTTTTTCGCTATAATTTTGCGTTGCGTTCACAATTATATCTGGAATGTGCTACAACTAACGAGCACATTAAAATTAAATTATATGCTCACTGTTTATGACTGAAGCCTGAGCGGGGGCTTCTTCATCTGCCAGGTGTTGGCAGACAAAATCTATACATAAATCACCGGAATTTTAGTGAACTTTTGCATTTAAAGAGCATGGGAGCAGATATTCAAAGGCTGCATTTTCAAATATATATGTATATAAAAACCTAGGAAAAATGCGGAATGAAATGGAAGTTATATCTACTCTTTAAACCTCCAAGAAGATTGACTGTAAAAAAAAAGGGGGGGTTTATAAGCAGTATTTGTGGCAAAGCAAATAAAGTGTTTGCTGAGCTGTACATTCAAACCCAATCAGTTTCTGATACACATTGCCTATTAAATGTATTTTAGTGTTCTGAGATGTATACAACACTGGAGTTTCCTTAGTGGATTAGAGAAACCCCTTCTATCTCTTTCCAGTTGACAAGAAGAAAATTCCTGGGACTTATTACTGCAACTTTATGATTTCAGAATGTTTCCACTTTTGCACAAAATTGATAGCAGGAGAAGATAGGGGAATGAACGAGCATATAGAGACATTTGAATGCTAATGACAAACTTGTACTGGCATTGGCATATCGGTTTAACAAAGCCACAGTAGCTGCCATTTTAATCTTCATTAATGTGTATGAACAGCAGTCTGAACAGACAAGATCATAGCTTCACAAGGAAAATACATTTTTTAAAAAAACCATTATGCCAAAATAGGACAATAATAAACAGGGGTGACTCATTCATAGGGGTGTGCAATGTTCAAGTTCAAAAATTTCATCAAACGGTTCGTGTTTGTGAATATTCACTTCAAACAGAACACATGAAAGATGTACAAATCAATCAAACAATTCAGGTTTGCTGCATTTTTGCCATTCTTTTCAATGGAAAAAAGTATCTTTTGTTTGTTGTTGAGCAAATTAAGAAACAAATGTGAAAAATATTTTGTCTAATTTACCAGTTGGCTGTCAAACTGAACAAACAGGTGTTCAGCGTGATGGTAAATCAAACGTGATTTTCATTTGTACACCTCCCTACTCATTCATCAGAAGTGACAGGGCTGTGAAGGCGCTTGAATCTCCCCGAACCAACTTTGGTTCAACAGTGAATTATAATGTGGTTCAGAGAGCGATCAAAGGCCAAACTCCTCTTCCACCATCCCACCTGCTGCGTGACTTGCTACTAATACTGTATATTCTGCAGTGATTGCTGCTGTCACTTAGAACTGATGGGGTGAAGGGAAAGAGAATTGATGCCAGCACCCATAAGAAATGCAGCTAATGGTACATGAGAACTGTAAGATTCTTTGCATACATGTATTTAAAAAATGAACTCCTGGATCATGCACAAATGAGCCAATCCCAGATTTGAACATGAGTGAAGAGAAAGGGAGAGTGACCAGAAAAACTGAGAAATAGGCTCATTTGCCTTTATGACTGAGCCACCCCTAGTCTTTTATATACATTACAGGAAATTTTGGATTTTGCTGGATAGCGTTGAGGAATGTAGACATAGCCACTGGACAAAAATAAATGCCTGCAATTTTTGGCAGTTGAAATATAATTACTAGAGTGGTTCTGATTACATATAACATTGGAAGACAATTCTGATTTCAGGCTGAATCCACATGACTGTGCTAAGAGCTTGTACAGGAAGCCAGGTGGCCACACCTCTGATCACTCTTGAGGTTCTGGGTACACATGTGTCTCTGGTCTTATGTAGATTTTCACAGCTGGATTCAGTCTCATGTGTAGCAGTTTGGGAGCTGTTATGCTGTGTTCCTGGGATGCTTCCACATTTGCCGCCAAAAATGGATCTAAATAGATCTGCTTTTCAGTGAACCGTCCTTGCCCACATCCATCACTATTTGTAACAGATCGGAGGGACCCCTGTGCATCTGAACACATGCGAGGAGGATGGATTCCAGATGCACCAGCACCCATTCTAATCTGTCCTCCAGCTCGCACGCCGGTGACGCTGCCCCTGGAGCTGCCGGACTGGAGCATGGAGCTGCTAGTCACCGCACGTTTCCCTCGTGAGGGAAGGGCTTTGGAAGCACGCAGTCCTGCTTCTGCCCTTCCCAACACGGCAGGCGGAGGGAATCCATCCCTTCCCCTGGCTGTGCGTGGAAGCATCCTGCTTCTACAGACATGCAGGGGGAAGTGACATGATTTTTCAGGTCTTACATTTAATCCAGATTTTGGCAGCAAAACCGGTTTTAAAAACTGGTCTTGCACACCAAAATGTGGAAGTGGCCTCCACAAAGGGTCACAGAAGAGGACTCCAATGCGGAAGCCGCTTAAGGTAAGTGTTCTTAATCTGGCTTGGGGGGGGCGTGGGCGTTAAAACGGTTTCCACAGCTAGAGCAGAAACACCCCTGGTTTCTTCTGCAAACCTTTTGAGAACAAAGGGTTCTCAGGAGAAACCTGAAACATGGCATAACAGCCCCAAACAGCTACAAATGAGACATGTGGTTACCCTACACAACTGCTGACCCATCTCATCCCATCCAGCTCTGAGGGTAGCTGGAGATTACTGTGGAAACGTGGCGAGGGAAAGTGAAACGTACCTGCCATCGCCTCTCATTTTCCTATTCTTCTGAGAGACTTCTATTATCGTGGGGAAATATATTCTTATCCCTTCCATGAGACTTACGAACTGCAACACACCACTGGAAAGGGGTTGGGCTCTTCAGGGATATTTCCACGTGATCTTCATTATATGAATGAGTTTCAAGATATTTCTACACTGAAGAAAGCCCTGGAATGAGAAGACAGAATTTCAGGGATACCTTCAGTTCTCCTCTGCTGCACCCATTCATTTTAGCTTTCTCTGCAAATTGCACCAAAGTATAATCTATAAATCAGAGGTACTCAAAGTGCTTGATGCAAAGATTCTGAGGACTGATGTTTTTTAGGCTCACTGAATTGGATGGAGATACAGTACAGGGGTGTGACAGTGGTAGACAAATGTACAGAGCTCTATCTTAGTGCTCCAGGCTGCCCAGATTATGTGTGTGAGTTTTTCTGTGCAAGCAGAGTTCTTCACTGTTGAGAGATTGGAAGTTACACCAGAGGCCAAATGATGGTCCAGTATTTTGGGTAAAAGGCCAGTACAGGAGTGATTCAGTTGTCCCAATGGCAACTGCAAATTGGAGGAGGGCTGGCACACCCTGGCCAAAGTTCACCCTTTTGAGCACATGTGCGTGGTGCCTCAGGGAGTCAATGATGCTCATACTTTCAATGAGAATGACATTTGTATTTTTTATTTATCCTTTTCTTCTTCTTTCTCTTCTTCTTCGAAAAAACAAATTTCCAGTCAGGGCAACAAAAAATGGAAATGTGGGGCTATTCGTTGGGCATCTAAATCATTGAACCATGTGTACATTAGGTATTCAGTACAATGAATTTGCAATCCCACAACATAGAGACCTGACTCGATAGATTTATGGAACCTGACACGGGCATAGTAGAAGCTAGTGTCCACAGTGGCTAGTGGGGTGAACAGCAGAGCTGATACAAGGAACTGTTACCAGGGATTAGACAGGTCAAACATGCGACAGTTGCAACAATATGAGGCTGAAATTCTCTACAAATCTAAATGAAAATTGACCCCACTGTATATAATGAATTATGTGCATGCTGGCCAGTCCTAAAGTACAGTATGGATGAGAGAGAAAGGGTGGCTGGATTTGTAGCCAGAGCCACTGGGCAGCTGCTTTTGCATAGGTACAAAGAAACTCTGGTCAGGACAATTTTAGATGATGAACCCATATGTTTGCAAACCTGTTCAATGACCAATAGACCTTAATTGAGGATGGAACCAAAACTTAATGACTGAGCAGCTACATTGCCAACAAAGGTTCCAGGTTCAATTTGCAGAACCTCCAGATAGAGCTGGGAGTGACTTTTGTCAGAAAACCTATCAGGATTTTGTCAGACGTACTAAGTACTAGGGATGTGCATGAATACACGTAACATTCATTATTTGTATGAATTTGTAAAATTCGGACATTTGGACATAAATCAATATTATGACATTTGTACATTAACATTTGTACTAATAATTCAGACATTCACTAAACTGGGGATACATATCTGATACATATGCATTCATATTGGATATGTATCTGTTCATATCGAATAGGTATCCATACGTAATGGATACGTATCCGTATTGGATACATATCCATTCATATCTGATATGTATCCTTTTGTGCAGGATACATATTGGATATGTATTCATTTGTATCGGATACATATCTGTTTGTACCAGATACATATATGTTCATATAGGATATGTATCAGATATGTATCTGTTTGTATCAAATACGTATCCATTCATATAGGATATTTGTACAAATATATTCGTATCGAATAGAATTCTACCACATTTGAAGGGGATCTACTCGAATACAGATTTTCAAACATTCTATTCATTATGAGTTGAATGCCAAAAACCCCATTCCTGCACATCCCTAACATATCATTTTATAGGAAAATATTGGTAATAAAATGCAAGGGGAGCTCATAGCTTTAAGAGTAGGTGATCATAGCCAGGGAAATCACTGGCTATGAAAACATGCACCGCCACCTGGGTGGGTCATGCATTGATGCGCCAAGGAAAAACACACATATCTGGTAGTCTCTCAGTTCAATTCAAAACTCCTCCATGAAGCCATCTGAGTGGCCTTGGGCTAGTCACAGCTCTCTTTCCGAATTCTCATGGCCCCACCTACCTCACAGGGTTTCTGTTATGGGAAGAACAGAAGGTTCATCAGCCACTTTGAGACCCCTTAAATGGGTGAGAAAAGGAGGCTAGAAAAGCCAACTCTTTTTCTTATCCTATTCCAGCCATGTCACCATTATTTCCCTCATAAACACAGAGCAGGAGATGAATCTATGCACCATATGGCTAATGTTGGAGTTTGTAGGAGCTAGAAGAAAATTAATGTAAAATCTGCCTGGGATCTTTTCCCCACATTTTTTTTTTCCAGGTGAGGGCTCTTACGTGAAAAGCAAGCATCCCTATAAACAATGCATTCAAGGAAAGAAAGTGACACTGTTTGACTGTTCCTGAATGACAGAGACATAGACTATTAGAAGGTACCCTACATAATTGCAAAGGGAAGGGCATTCAATCAAGCCAATGAAAAATCACAAGTGCAAATGGACACAAGGGAACCAGAATGGCTGGTTATAGTGTCTAAGTGCCTCAGGTTTGGCTGTTGTTCCTGCAAGAATGCAAACAAGGTTATGGTCACTAAATACTCATGCAGTGAGCAGTGGGAGGCAATTAAAGTGCATTTACCTTTCTTTAATCTATCTATCTATCTATCTATCTATCTATCTATCTATCTATCTATCTATCTATCTATCTATCTATCTATCTATCTATCTATCTATCTATCTATCTATCTATCTATCTATCTATCTATCTATCTATCTATCTATCTATCTATCTATCTATCTATCTATCTATCTGTCATGCATGCATGCGTCCATCCATCCATCCATCCATCCATCCATCCATCCATCCATCCATCCATCCATCCATCCAACCATTTATATTTCTATCCCGCCCTATACCTGAAGGTCTCTGGGTGGGTAACAACATTTAAAATCAAATATATTAAAATGAGAAGATCATATATTAAAATAACAGAGTCTTCAAGTGGGAAGGGAAAGTGTGTCCCCATTTAACTGAAGACCCAGAGCAAAGAGGTGCATCTTCACTGCCTTCCTGAACATATACAGTAAAGGAGCCTGATGCACCTCAAGGGTGAGACTATTCCATAGCCTGGGGGCCATCACCGAGAATGCCCACTCCCAAATGCCCACCCATTTTGCTGCTGGGATGACCAGGAGGGCCTCCCCTCCAGATCTTAAGGCAAGGGCAGGTTGGTACGGGAGAAGGCGTTCCTTTAGATATTTGGGGGCCAAGTCATTCCCATGCATCCCCTCGGCTGCCCACAACACCCCCATTGGCTAGGAATGAAAGTTTCTTGCCTCAGGATTTGTGGGTTGTTTCTTCAGCAGTGTGCCAAGCAGCCCTACTATTTTTCCAGTTCACAGAGACATGCCATCTGCCTGCCTCCTGTGATCTGGAACTAGGCTCTTGGTTCTCTTGTGGGCCCAATAAAACATCCACAAGAGATAGTGGCCATTAAATACAAAAAAGCAAACTATAGTGATCATTTGGAAACAGACGTTAACAGGAAGTCACCTCCTTTTTTCTTTGCAGATAGGATTTTCATTTGGTTTTTGCAGAGATACGTACTCAAGGAAGAGCAAATAAACACGCTGAAAGAAAGTGGTGCCCTGAAATTGGGATGAGTAAATGAGATGAGCTGTAAATCAAAAGTGGATAAAGGTGACCCTGGTCTAACCCCACCCAAGTTGTGGCTTGTTACTGTATACTGTAGATCTTTCAGCCATCACATTTACGCAGTATCTTAAAATAACATTTGTGATAAATGTGCAATTTAACTAATTTATGGTGCTCTGATGTGCTCAGGGCTACATGCAAGATGAAAATCTTAAATGGAGCTTGAACAGCTCACTTCACAACAAGAAATCAATATGCCAGATCGGAGGAGGAAGCTCAGTGAAGACAACATTTAGGAAGGGGGGAAAATTAGATCAGTGATATGTCTTTAACATTTCGGCAGCAAAGATTCTATAATTAATTGAAATATTGCATACAGGTTTTTTTTTGTTTTGTTTTTTAAATGCCTCTCCAGTCCTGATTTCTCCAGCAACTTCATTATATTTTTTTCTTGTGGCATTGAAAATTTCTGTGCGGCTGTTCTAATTATACAGTTGCTTTCATTGTGCAAACTACATTGTAATTTTTCTATCCAAAGTCAGACAGCTTTGCATTGTTTAAAACTGTAATTTTCACAATATTAGGCTAATTTATTGCTTCTATGCACCTAAGTAAATGCTTAGGTAATTGATTTTTCTTTTTCTTTTTTTAAAAGTAAATCTGTTCCCAAATTCCAAGGCAAAATAGTGGCGGTATCACCAGGATGGTAAGTTCTGCACTTTGAGAAACCCGAGAGAATTCTCCCAATATAGAGGCAGGAAGTGTGCAGTTTTTGCACACCCTCATTCTGGAAGTGCTGGCGCCAAATGTGGGCAACATTTGTTCCCCAGGCTTGATGCTTCTGCTGGTCTGTTTTCAAATGTGCTGGAATGACTCTGGAAGTTGACCATCTTCTGTGCTTTCACTCACGTTAGCAGCAGTGGAACACATGGAGTAAATCTACACAGAAATGGCCGACATCGGCTCACCATGGGGGGTGAGAGGGCCACAGGGCCCCACGCCAGTTGCAGACATCTTGGGGCAGGTTGCAAGTATAAAAGCAAAATATAAAATGAGCAAACAAACTAACTAAAAATAATAGCAGTGCCTGACTGGGGAGAAAAAGCTGTTTCTTTGGCCAAAGTCCAAGGAAACATCGCTCTGTGATTTCTTTCACCACAGTGCTGGCTTTAATAATGACTAAGGTTGCCTTCATGGGGTGTTAAAAAAAATTGAGGAAACGTAGAGATGGCTTAGAGCTGGTTCTTGGATGGGATCATTCATGTGCCAGTTTGTCCATCCCACCATAAAGATTCTAAGCTAGAAAAGATGGATTAGGCATAGGATGAGGACACAGGGGACCAGGGTTGTGCATAGATATTTGAAAATTTGAAAATCTGATTCAAATTCGACAAATATTGGCATTCAAATTGGAGTTTTGGAAATCCAAATTTTTGAATTTGAACGGAATTCAGATTTTTGAAAATCTGATAATTTGACTGAATAGAGCGTCGTATATAGCATCAGAATATCGTGTTTACTTGCACTTATACTTCAGGATGCAAACGCGATAAAAACAGGATGTGCTCGTATTTGAAAATCGGATATGAATGTTCCCAACATTTGTATTTTCGAGTTCAAATCGAATTTTCAAAAATACGGTTCCAGATAATCCGGATTTGAGTTGGATTTTTGAAAATCCAGATTTTTAAATTTTGAATCGAATCGAATATTCAAATTGAATCGAATTCTAATGCAAAAAAATGCATTTGTGCACACCCCTACAAGGGACATTAACATTTCTAAGGTGTGTTTGAAACACATATTTACTGTATGAATGCTCTCATCAAGAACATCAATTTGTTCATGACATAAATATGGCCAACCAAGTAAACAGAGATTTCAGATGTAGTGTAGTTCTCTTTAAAAACGCCGGTGATTATGAGAAAACCAAACAAACAACAGGCTTCCCTATCTACAAAAAAGCAGCAGGGGCAGTTGTTTTGCAAAAAATAATGTGCACTAGGGATATGTTTAACTGGTTCTTTTTTTAATCAGTTCAACACAAACTAGGGGCTTTTCACACTTGGCTGTATTCTGTAATATATCTCAGGACAGGGGTCTGTGGTCCTCATGCTAATAGAGACTGGCAGGCCTCACTTGGGGCCTGCTGTGGCCTGCACCATCCATCCATCCATCCATCCATCCATCCATCCATCCATCCATCCATCCATCCATCGATCGATAGATAGATAGATCGATAGATAGATAGATCGATAGATAGATAGATAGATAGATAGATAGATAGATAGATAGATAGATTAAAGAAAGGTAAATGCACTTTAATTGCCTCCCACTGCTCACTACACTCCATCCACCAGCGTGTGGACAGCACACCTCTGTTTCTGTATATATTCTAGAATAAAGCTGAGTGCGTAAAGGTCCCTGGGGTTTTCATATAGTTTGAATTAGAACCAAATCTCCCATGGGTTCTAGTCTTTGTTTCAAATTTGGGGCCTGAGAAGAACACATGGGTCATTCCAGTTTGGAACTGGTATGGCAAGGATTTTTTCCCCTCTTTTTACAGGACTTTTGAAATATTTTTAAAGCAACAAATTAATTCACTGAACCACCAAAGCTTGAATCAAACTCCTTCATTATTCCTGAACTACAAAAATGTAGGTTTCTGTACATTTCCTAATAGGCAACAATTGTAGCTCACCATGCAAGTCACATCTGCTGAAATTACTTCTGCAGATCCACCAATCTGCCCAATCTTGAGGAATACTGAACATCAGATAAAGCAACAGTTAGGATGGGTGGACCTTGGCAAGAAAAAGCAAAATGGACCCTTTATAGTATTCAAACTGTTGCACAAAGATTAACTTCAAGCAAAACAGCCAAGCAAACGCTCCAAAAGCCATTGTCCACACCATTCTTGGGACCTTTCAGAAAGCCAGGTCTCAAGAAGTGCATTATCCACTGGTATCATTTCCATGAAAATCATCATTTGCTGAAATTTGTTCTTCTACACAACTTTTAAAGGTGTCTCCATTCTCTCCCTTCTTGCCTCCTTCATCTGTGCTCCCTCGGTTTCATTGCTACATGCCCATGCAAACATTTTTAATGCTGTTTACTAAGGCAAAAAAGTGTATTTTGTATTTGAACTGAGCAAGAATAGCAGCATCAATATCGTTCCATCTCAGCACACCTGTTAGTCAAACAACATGTCAGAAATTACAAAGGAACCAACTTTGGAGGGAGACAGCTTTTCGAGGTAATGCTTATGCCAGACTGTGAAAAGCATCAAGGTGGGGGAAAATTACTCATTATTGGAAATTGCAGCCCCTCTATTATATGTCTGTGTACAGGACTGAAATGATGTAGATTTTGATAGTGCTTAAATATACAGATTTTCAGCAGTGTCCACATGATGTCACCCTTATTAAATTACCAGTCTGTACCTTTTTTCTCTCTGTTTAATGAAAAATTCTCCTTTTAGAAACCAGAATCCAATAGATAAAAGAATTAGTAGTAATTGGTAGCACTGGCTGGTCACAGAGGATACATGGGAGTTTGCCATTGACTTTGACATTAGCAAACCATGACAAAGTAGGCTTTGAGTCAACATGGTAGCCACTCCAAGTTGCCATGGATAACAGAGGTCAAAGTTAACAATGAACCACTTTCAATATTTCCCGTATGTTGTGGTTGTAGGTGGGAAAAAAGAAGGAAAAGCAATTTTGGAGGTGTTTTCGCACCACCATTTCTGTCCCGCCCCCCCGGATCGGATACTCACATTGCTCAATCCCGGGGCCTGGTCCTCCTCTGGGTGCCGCCATTTTGCCAGTGGCAGCACCTCTGCACCTCTGCATGCACCAGCACTGATGATAATACAAGGTCCCAGTGTGCTTGCACGGGACCTCAAATGATCCCAGAGTGCCAGCAAAAGTGAATGGTCGCACCACTGGATGCTTCAGATAAGTAACATTGGTTAATTGTTGGTCAACGATTGGTGCACTTCTGGGGAGGGAAGGCACGCTTGTAGGCTATAGCAGCCTTCTCGATGTGTGTATGCTCTTCCCCAGAGGTGCACTAATTAGTGACTAGAGGCCGTAGTGCAGAAAGTCCTCTGGATTACAGCAAAGAACCCATTCGCCTTCATCTGGATGCAGCCCTGGTAGGTTGACCATTTTACCTCCTTGATTTGATTTTACAATTCAGATTCCATCTTGATGGCACTCTTCTGCATGCTCTGCGATTTTGTAAGAGTGACCATAACTCGGTGCCAGAGCATATGCCTGGAAAACATAGGGTCACAGAATTTGTCCCTGCTAGGTCCCCCAAAATAACGTAACAGCAGACCATTTCTGTATCCTTGCTGATAGATGCAATAGTCGGGAGTTAGCCTTGGTGCAAATAGCCGGCGCTGTAACAGTTTCTTGCTCTTTTCCCTTTTAATGTCCAGGCTTTGGTTTTGTTAAGTCATATCTAAATGCTACCCAATTCTCATTCCTGGAACCTAGAGTTATCTGTGGCCATTAGACCATGGTGGCAGAGGTGGATTTCCCTGCAAAGGACACCTGCTGGGGGACCATGAGCAGAGCAAGCTCTTTGCTCATGACTTGCCTTTGGGCTTTTTTTGCACATTTAGTTGGCCACTGTAAACCTCAACTATATGGACCATTGGTCCCATCTAGTGGGGGCATTCCTAATATACTTGTTCTCTTAAGAATCAGCCCGAAGTTTTTTCAGCCAGCACTAGTCTGTAGTGTAATGCTTCTAGTTTAATTCTGCATTGATAGGGATAGAGGCCCTTTCTGCACTTACCTGTCCATCGTCAGAATCAATGAGTCTAGGACTTGCTCGTCCTGCCCACAGAAAGATGTGAACACTGGCACTGGTCCAGATCAGCTCTGACCTGGCCTTGTAGTACACATAAGGTTCAAGGCTGGGCTCTGAGCACTCCAAAGGCTAGGAACTTTTGGGGGATGCATTTAAGCAGCAAACTTCAGCATACTGCCAAATTGCATCACCGGTAGAAGAAGAGTTGGTTTTTATACCCTGTTTTTCTTACCCATTTAAGGTGACTCAAAGTGGCTGACAAACCTTCTGTTCTTCTACCTGCAACAGAACACCCTGTGAAGTAGGTGGGTCTGTGAGAGCTCAGAAAGAGACCCAAGGTCACTCAGCTGGTTTTTTGGAAGAGTGCAGAATCAAACCCGGTGACTACAAGATATAAGTCTGGCACTCTACCCATAAGACCAGCTGGCTCATAACATGGGCATCTACTGATAATGCCAACCAGGAACTCCCTTATTGGGATCATGCTCTGACTCTTGCAGAACATACTAGTAGGGGAAGGGTGTCAGGGCCTCACAGCTCCTCACTACCATCTGGATTGATAAGGCCCAGAAGCTGACTATGTGGGGCATTGTTCCTGGTTAAAAGGAGGTGCAGGAAGAGCCTGAGAGAGAGAAAGCGAAAGCAGCATTAAACATCAATGAACAGGTATTCACCAATGTCTACACCAGGACTATCCAGTTCATTTCTACAACAATGGAAAGCATGAGGGACATGTTTGTTGTCCTCAAAGGCCTTGGGCACAGGGTGGTGGTGATGGGGCCAGATGTGCAAGTCTGACCATCTCTGGAGGCTGCTTTATATGGCGGCCTCCTGGGTTATCCTGGGTTGGTAACGGTTTCAAGCCAGGGCATTGTCATGAAGGTCACGCTTCCAGCCTCCACAGCATAGGCAGCTCCCTTCCATTTGCTTCACAGCTGCTCAACTCCCCCTGGAAGTTAAAGGCTTTTGTCACACAAGTAGTTTAGGCTGACCTCAGGTCGTCTTCAGGTTGTGTTACTCACATTATTTTAGTTTAGTTTGTTTTCCAAGACAGCCTAAAACTGTTAGATTGTTTTAACTGTACTCCTCATTTTTACAGGACTGAGGAGGACCCAGCCCATCCTGGCATCTCAGGACATTTTTGCTTCCTCAGGTGTGAGTGGGGGGGACGGGGACGGGACGAGTTAAAGGAGGCTGAACTGTGCTGTGGTGGGTGGGTCCAGTCTTTCCTTCAGCCAATCAGCAAGCACAGAGTTCATGAGGCACCTCCCCTTCTCTCCTCAGTTTATGTGCATGATTCCTCTATTTTTTTTTAAAAAAATATTAATTGCATGGAGAAGAAGAGCCAATAAAAAAGGAAGGGGTGTGTGGAGGTGGGGGAGCAGTCTTTAAAAAGAACCGCAAATACACACCTTCACCTCCCTTGAGTGACAGAATGGCATCCAATAAGAAAGGAGGTAGATTTGATGTGGGAAAGGGGGTGGAGAGCCAAGAGAGTTCTGTGCATGAGACTCAGGTCAATCTTGCAGAAAGGCGTGAGTGATGTGGCCCAAGGTGAGAACAACCTGAGGATGACCTAGGTGTGACCAGCACTCAGTTCAAATTAATGAATAGGCCATCCTGTCTTAGACTTGTGTGATCAGGACCAAAGTGATAGATCTGTTTTGGAGTGGGGAATTCCGCTCTGAACTCAGAGCACCCTGATTCCTGCCTTGGGGGGGCGGGGCGGGGGTGGGGACAAAGCCAGCTCTGAGTCAGAGCAGTGTGATTGGGGGGTGATGGATATAAACTTCCTGTCCCAAGGACTCCCCCCCCCCAATGATATAAAATATTGATTTTTTAAAAAACCCTTTTGTTTGTGTATCTGCTGGTGCAGGGAGGCAGAATCCTTGCCGGGAGAGGGAAGCAAATAATAAATCCCTCATTTTCATCACCTTAAAGGAAATCAAAGCTGAAGTTGCAGAGATTTAAACCTCTGCAGAGGAGAAGGAAATGATGTAGGTGTGTCAAAAAAAAAAAACACCCAGCTCTCTTCTCAGCCTTCCTCATCTCCTTTTTTCCCTTTTTTTCTTTTTAAACTCGAGGTACAGTCACTGTAAGTTCCGCCTCAGTGACCACGAAACCAAGTCGGCAAAAGCTGAAGGACTCCACTCCTGAAAGCTTCATCAGGACTTGTCATCGCTCTAATGAATATCATTTAAATTGCTTTGTATATTGGTGCAGTTTGGATGTCGATTTAATTTGTGCATGTGTTTTTGAGTCCTTCTGCTTGGCTACGCTAACGGAGAGCAACAGCCTAATGAAAAGTGAGTTGGTGACAGTGTGATGAGCTCCAACCCAATCAAGTGGGTTTGAAGGCCTATTTTGACGGGGATCTTTAAAAGGGATCTTGAGAGGGAGGGTGGAGCAGGCATCGTTTCTACCCCCCCCCCCCTTTAATGCTGTGCAATTGTTTCAAGCTTAGGGTTTCTCTTTTTCAAATATATCAATGGCTGCAGATTTGCCTTGCAAAATGTCAGCTTGCAAATTGATACATAATGCTTTCACACAGCACAAAGTGTTCTAGGTCAGATTTTAAAAGGAACAGAGAGGGAGAATAAAAGCCAAACATCTCATTCACTTAAGAAAAGTATAAAAGAAAGAAAGAAAGAAAGAAAGAAAGAAAGAAAGAAAGAAAGAAAGAAAGAAAGAAAGAAAGAAAGAAAGAAAGAATTTGAGTACCGAACATATTACTATATTTAGTGCCTTCCTCCTCTTTCCTTATTTTTGGACTATAACTTCTTTTGGACTATAACTTCCAGAGTTATCTGGGTTATTCATGGGCATTCCAGAATATCATGTCATATTTCTCTTTCATGCCCAGTACAAACATAGACCCTTTCTGCACTTACCACAAGCTACTCCAGATCAGTGAACGAGCTGTGGCACCCCAGTGTTAGTCACAGCAAGGCCCTTAGCCCACTTGTCGGCTTGATGAAATGGCTCCACAACAGATCCAGATTAAGGGTCTCCTTAGTCTGGTTCTGGATCCATCCAGTGGACACAGTTGAGTACCTCTGTTCTAAAGAGTGGTTTAAGCTTTCCATTCCAGCTACCAGTTGGAGTCATCTGGACCTAGCTTTGGCCAATCCCTAGGAACTGAAGGAGGCAATACTAAGGGACACAGTAACATGGGGAGACCAATGATGATGTCTCAGCATGAGTATTTTCACAGCCGGAGCATGGGCATGCTTGGTGCTGGGTTCAACATGTAACAGGAAGTTAGTAAGAAGACTTCCTGTATCTCAGGACTTGCCTCTACAAGATTTCTCCTGTTCTTCTCCTGGGTGGTCCTTCTGGATGGTGATTCTTCTGGATGGTGATTCTTCTGGGTGATTCTTCTTTATTATCTTGCCTTTCTCCTAACCTATTTATTACTCTTTTTATTCAATGCATTTTTCCCTCACCACCACTCAAATCTAAAAAGATTCTTAGAACATCTTACAAAATGTAATACTACACATCTACCCTCAGGCTTACAACCTAAAAAGACACTTTACACAATTAAAAGGTGATTGGGAGGGGTGGGGGAAGGAAACAGCTGTCTAGAGTGCAACTGAAAGAGGAATCGGCTGCTGTCAGTTAGCTGCAAGTGGATGGAGCTTAGAGTGCCATTCTGTCTCCCTTTTCTGTAACCTCCCTGGGAACCCACAGAAAGAAAGGTGGGAGGAACTCATTGCACTAAACAGCTGCTTTGATCTTGTTTAGGGAATGGTTTGTGGGAACCCACTGAATACCACTGCTTCAAGTGGTTGCTTGTTTGTGGACGAACACACAGTCTGTCTGAAGGGTCATGCTTCAGCTACATCTGCAATGGACCTTATTCTGGGGTCTGTTGTAGTTTCACTAGCATTATGTTATGTTCTTATGTCCTTATGTAATAAACCCATCCCCCTACCTACCTATGAATAAAGTCAGAATATGGAACGTTTGTCTTTAGGACTTATTGGACCTCCTTGACTTCAGCAATCATGATGGAGCATACAAACGCTGTGGCGCCTCCTCCATCCCAGAGCAGCCTTGATCTTTGCTAACTGTATAGTAGTAGAAAATGCTCTGCACCTTAACTAGTAGC
The DNA here is from genome assembly GCA_023333525.1 of Aspidoscelis tigris stejnegeri. Classification (NCBI taxonomy): domain Eukaryota; kingdom Metazoa; phylum Chordata; class Lepidosauria; order Squamata; family Teiidae; genus Aspidoscelis; species Aspidoscelis tigris. The sequence continues at coordinate 10,794,262 of JALMGA010000013.1, forward strand.
ACCTAGGGCTTCTATATGTGAACACTGCAACAGGTGGCGTGGCAATGACCTGGAGCACTTTGGTGGGCCTCAGGTAAGTCTGAGTTATGTTTGGGATGGGGCCAGCACGCGCAATGCAAAAGCCAGCCGCTGTTCCTGAACTTAGCTTCCTGGGATAGTATTCCACACACGCTATGTGCAAAAACACCAGTGCGCTGAGATCATTTCATCATTGTTTGACAGTTATGTTCTAAGTTTAAGCTATACATTTCATGTAAAATCTTCTCTTCTGGAGAACTTTTATTTTGTTTCTCGCCCAGCCCACGATGTTTAGACTATATGCTCCAAACTGTGAGCACTAGTGGTTTGTAGAGATTTTGCTAGAAGGCATGTAGAATGTTAGTTTGCAAAGATAGCTTGGCTATTAAAGGCAACGGCCCTTTAAAAAGCAAACATCCTATTAAAATATAGGAACAGTTTACAGTGTAAATAAAATTGAGGATATGGATTATTTAAAGATAAAAAGACTTTAGGACCAAATGATGTCGATATAAATGTGTGTCTTTCTGTTTGTGTGCATTTAATTGCACCCCATTCACTCCCCGCTTCTTCCAAAAGTGAACTTCAAAAGGGAGGGGAACTCAGAAGAAGACGTTGAGATCTATTTTGCTTCCGATGCTGCGTAATTGTGATTTGGCTTTTATTTTCCAATTTGAATCACATTTCTCTGTGAGCGTGTGTGTGAAAAGCGCTCTGACTCAGAAACAGTGGAATTTATCTGCTTATGAAGCTACACCCTGGAAATGGGATGGAGACATTGCCCTCAAGAATCTTCTCCTGAGCTGAATGGCAGATGCAATAATTCCTTCTATTAGTCAGATCCATTGTCTTTTTTTTTTTTGCATGGAGAACGACTGTGTTGCAGAGGTAGGCTTCCACGGCGATGCATATTTTAAGGGTTATTTGGCAACACGAGTAAAGCTAAAAGTAGCCTCTTAATCTAATTAATTGACATTTCTGAATCGTGCTTTCACAACAACACATGGTTTCCTGTTCTGGGTTTTAGCACTTGTCAAGCTTTTTTGGAGAATGTTTTGGTCAGGATGACAAGATAATTCATGGCTGAGGCTCTGAGCTAGAAAAGTGTTTAAGGCTATAATGATTTATTATCATCACAGAATAACAAAATTTACAAAGCACTTGATCAGATTTTTATTTTTTATTTTTTTTTATTCTTGAAGACATTTGCCAGTACGGTAGGGAAGTGGAAAGAGGGTAAGTAAATGGGGGGTGGAGAAGAGGACATGTGAATGTGAACCCAGATGAGGATCCATCATTTCTTTATTTGGAGTGTTTCTACTCCACCTTTCAGCCATTACAAGAAAATGCACCAGGATGTTTCGAGATTAAAACATCATAAAATACATTAAAACAATAAAACAGCAGACAGCAGCATAAAACCAAAATCAAATAGCAATAAAACTACATTAACAGTCCAATTCAATAGCTGCAGTAACTAAAAATCATCATCAGTACTATCCATTAAAGACATGGGCAAAATGTGCCATTTTAACCTGCCCCCTTCAGTTCAGCATCATTTGGCACCCAGAAAATGCCTTTTCCAGGGAAGAAATTGCCCACTGGGGAATAAGTGTGTCCTATAACTACAGTCTTCCTCTCCATATGGGGAGACAGGCTGAGCAAACAACAATCCTATAGAAAGATTTTTTTAAAAAAATGATCCCAACCTTTAGTTTTTAGGTCCCCCTTGATGTCGTTCTTACAGAGAAGATGCCTGCAATTTTAGTATGTTTTATTTAACAATGGTTTGCTGATTTAATATTTAAGTTTTCTACTATTTGTTTTATTGAATGTTGGAGCCTTCTGGTGTTCAGCAGAATGCTTGGGATAGATAGATAGATAGATAGATAGATAGATAGATAGATAGATAGATAGATAGATAGATAGATAGATAGATAGATAGATAGATAGATAGATAGATAGATAGATGGATGGATGGATGGATGGATGGATGGATGGATGGATGGATGGATGGATGGATGGATGGATGGATGGATGGATGGATATTTAATATTGCCATTCTAGTGTGGAGCAAGAATTGATTGTGGGGGTGGAGGACAAGGTTCCAATCGGAACCTTCATTTTCATCTCTTCAGACTGAACTTTGTTCATCAGAAGATCAAAGAATTGTTTGGGAAGATTTGAGCAGGGTTTCTACTTAGAACCTCTTCTTTTCTTTCCTCCCTGTGGCCTCAGCCCATGGACCCATCATTCCTTCATACTGCAGAGCAATTTACCAGAATGTTCAGACAGTAGGTGTAACCCACAGTTAAAAACTATTTTATCAGCTGCAAGACAGATCAAGCATGGGCAGCTATAACTTCTTTAAAAGCAGCAACAGCAAAATGGAGGACATGAGTACATATTTTTAAAAGCACTTAAAAAAAGGCAGCAGGAACAGCAGTTACCTTATTCAGGCAGGTAGAAACTCTATATGTTAAGACTCATCATAGCCCAAATGGCTGCTATTCTGATTCTTGCTAGCTGAATCTACCCTGCCAAGAGTAAACCTAGGGTAGCCTAGGTCTATCTGAGTGTGGGCAGATCGATATTTTCAAAACTTAGAACAAATATTAGTAATTCTTTAAATTGATTCTGATCTTCATGATCTGTAGTTCAATTAGGTAGTGTGTTGAAGTAAGCAATAAATAGATAATAAAATCTTGGGCCCTTTCAATTTTAAATTGAATATTTTAGAAATCCAGGCCGCATCCCCATTAGAAGCTTAATCCAGTTTCCCTAAACCGAAATAACAGAACCGGATGCAAACGCAAATTTGCCTGATCCCATTACTTTCAGCCAGAATCGCGTTCAATCCGGATTCTGAGGACGTACGTGACTCAAGGGGGGGACTGCAGTGGCTACTTTTAAAAAACCGCTTCCTCCTGGCTTGAATGTGCCACCCATAAGAGACCCCTTCACGGAGCCTAGCTGGGTGGCTGCTGCTTGCCTGGATGGAGGAAAAATGGCAGCGGACAGCCAGCAATTCTTTCCCCTCCTCTCCTCATAGCTCAGGGCATGCAGCAGCAGCGGCAACTCAAGCCCCCCTCGCCTGTCACCGTCAAAGCCTTTAAAACATTCACACATCTCCCCAAACCTGCAGCTGCTTTCCTTTCTTTTCCCTTTTTTAAATGTCAGAACTTTCAATGGCAAGATCGTTATCAGGTGTGAAGTGCTTGGATTGCTACAGTGGATTGCTTGGATTGCTACTAGGACTGCTGCTTTAAGGGGTGGATTTTACAGCTTGCTTTGGAAGCAAGCTATTGGGGGAGGGAAACTCTCATCCCTTAACACGGAAGGGTTCCCACAGTAAAAAAATGTAAAACGTTTCAAGTGCACAAACTGGAGTGAGACCTGTTGAAATGAGGCCACTGTTCGGTTCCCCAGCTGCCCAGAAAATAACTTGGCAAGCCTCAGCTCTGAGTCCTACCCCTACCCCTGCCCCTTGTCCTAACAGTCCTTTCTCTACCCCATTGTCACAATCACCCTCCTCTTGCCTTAATTTCCTTTCCCTGTTGCCACTTCCATCACAATGATCTCCCTCCCCTTTCCTCTTGCCCTGACTTTCTCTCCCTACCCTGTCATCACTGCCCCCCCAATCTCCCTTCTCCCACCCACCCCTTTACCATCTCAGAATGCCTCCCCGTTGAGCACAGAATTTCCCCCAGTCCCTCACCAGAGACGTTTTCGCACGGGGCTGAACGGAACGCGGAAAAGACAGCTGAGGACACGTCATCCGCATTGGCCGCGCGCGGCTTGCGTTCCGACGTGTCCGCAGCTGTCTTTTCCGCGTTCGAAATGTAGAGCACTTCGAAGTGCTCTACACGCGTTCCAACGCGGACGAGCCGCCCGCAGCCGTTCGGGAGAAGAAGCGTTCGCGCTTCTTCTGTCTCCCGAACGGCTGCCGGCGCGCCTCCGACGCCGCGCGGCTTTGACAATCAGCTGTTTGTCAAACAGCTGATTGTCGATCTGCCTCCGCGGCTGTCATCGCGCCCCTTGCCGGCGTTTGCCGGCTAAGCCAGCTTCGGGCGCTTTGAGCATTCGCACCCAGACGCTCCGGAACGCGTTTACACGCGTTCTGGCGCGTCTGTGTGTGAACGGGGAAAGCGCCCGAAGCTGGCTTAAGCTTTCCGCCTGAACGCGTTCTGTTTCGAACGCGATTCAGTGCGGAAATGCCTCAGCTGAGGATTACCAGCTACAGCAGCAAGAAGGTGTAACCAAGCTGCTACAGGCTGAAAATGGGCTGCCTTCCTGATGCAGGCTAAAATGATAAGGTGGACCTGCAGCCTATGTTGTTGGCAATAGTGTCTTTGTATTGCCAGTGAAGTCACCTCACCCCTCTACTAGATGCAGCATTCGGTTGAAAGGGATGTGGACCTGTTGCATTGGGTTTGGCAGGTGCTTCCTCTAGTAGTTCACACCCGCTGATACAGAAGAGGGCTTAACCATTCTCATTGTATCTCTCCTTCAAATGTCCAGCTAGGAATGTGCAAAGAATATTCAAAACATTTGAAATTCAATTGAATTCTTCAAATTCGGACATTCAAATTTGAATCAAATTTTTTAACCTTTGAAGAAATTTTCAAGTCTTTTGAATCATTTGTACAAATTATTTGGACATCTGTATATGTATGGATATGTACACATTACAGATATATCCGTTTGCATCTTATTTGTACACATTTGTACAGATACATATGGGATGAAAAGGGGATGCATACCGGATAAAAACAGGATGCAAACGAGTGTGTACAGACACGTATGACCCACCCCTCCTGCTATGCTTGACCCAGATTCACTAATATGATGGATTAGGCATGGTAAATGCAGAAAAGGCAACTCTAAAATTGAAGTTCAGTGCAAACAAATGAAAAATTGACCCTACTGAACCTGGTGGGTTGTGCACGACTCAGCCAACCCTGAATGGAAACATATGCTGGGATGAAAAGACGGATGGACTCAAACTTTGCGCTACTGAATATGAGAAGAAGCTGGCCACTATGGGCTGCCCAACCATATGCATCACTTGTATTTTATAATGGTGACATTCACACAAATGATGCATATATATCCAGCAATGGACACCAGTATTTAGAATGCAGTAGTAAACATGCATTCATACAAAGTTTGCATGCTTGTATGTCTGTTTGAATGGCTGCTATACATATGGAGATACATTTAACATCAGAAAATGGTCACCTGAAACAGCAAGCATTTTTTTAAAAACAACAACAACAACACACACCTAGTCTACTCTTTAAACTTCATCGGTGTGTGAGAAAAGCAAAGTGGCACATTAAGAAATGTTGTACCTTTGGAGACCGTGATTCCAAATCTTCCCCCTGGCTCTAGATTTATTGCCCGGGAATCTCAGTGCTCAAATTTATTGCATGCTAATTCACTACTTCAGATCTGTCAGCCCCTTGAAGCACAGCTAGAGGAAATTTCAGTGAGGGCTTTTGCTGAAGTGGCACCCACCTTGCAATTTGCTCCGTGCCTCATCAAAGCATTGTTCCAAGCTACCAGGGGTTGGAGGCAGAATCACAATATCTAAATGCATTTTACAGAAAGAGTTGGATGAAGTCTTGGAGTTCACCAGGCCTTGGCAGCAGATCAGCAGTCAGTTCAGAATGCAAGGCACCCGTGTAAAAAGTCAGACAGGTTCACTCTGTGTAAGATGAATCTCTCCATACAGCCCTGAAGTCAGTTTTCGGCAGTATGTGTTGTCAAGAATAAGCCTGGTTGTGACACATATGTCAATCTCCGAGACTGACTCTGGATATGAGATGGAAGGGGACATACTCTCTTAAGTCAGCTGTAGACAGATAAGCGGATAGGAATCCTGTAAGGCCAGAGATTTCAAGTTCTCTGACAGTTGGCAAACAGCAAAATCTTCAAGAGACCTGCCAGCAGAGCCCGTTTTGTTTTCTTTCAAGAGTCAGCTACCTCCATCTAGCATAGCTATTCAGTAGATGAAAGAAGCCCGACAATGGCTGCAATTGAACCATTTAAATCTAATGGTGGCCACAGCATGGGGTAGGTCAAGAATGGCTGAAGGTTGGCTTTCCACATCTTGCTCTTCTACATTTCCCATCAACCTCAGTCAGCAACACCAAGGAATCTTGTGAGCTGTAAGTCAGCAGCTTCTGAAAAATCCTCATTTTACCATCTCTGGGCTAGGCAGTCATCCCAATATTCTGTCTTTGCTCAGGTTTCCTGAATTCACTCCATGCCTGGGAACATTCCAACAGTGTTCTGGTCTAGTGGTTAAGGAGCTGGACTCTTATCTGGGAATACCAGGTTTGATTCCGCCCTCCTCCCTGAAGCCAGCTGGGTGACCTTGGGCTCGTCACAGCTCTCTTCTGAGCTCTCACAGCCCCACCAACCTCACAGGGTGTTCTGTTGTGGGGAGAAGAACAGAAGGTTTGTCAGTCACTTTGAGTCCCTTTAAATGATGGGAAAAGCAGGGTAGAAAAGCCAACTCTTCTTCTGATTAGTGGGGTGCTATAGACTAGTGGCTATGTGTGCATAATGACTCAAGTTCAGTCCACAGTGTCTTCAGGTAGAAGTGGGGTGTGGGCAGGAGGGAACTTGGTCTGAAGTTCTGAAAAGCCACTGCCAGTTATATTTAACTAAGTGATCCAGAAGACCAGCTCATTGTAAGGAACTCTCACAATCCAATGGCATGGTACTTAGCTGTTTGTCTTTTATTGTTTTGATGGGATTAGCCAAGGGTGTTTCCCTGCCTGCATTGGAGACCAACATCATTGTTCTGGACAGGCTGACAAAGACAGCCATGAATGTGTGTTGGTGACAACATACACATCCAGGTATTCTATGTTGACAACATACTTAGATGAGTGTGTCACTCAAACTCGCACAAATGAATTCCTGCACTGTCTGTTCAGCAAGCCATAATCCCAGAGGGGCTTTGCTCCAGAATAGAGTTTGCTGCCATGATATTCATCCTATGTCTGGAACTGGCCAAAGAAGTCCTGTATAATTTCTTCTTTGTCCTACCTTCTTTCACTTCTACTGACATTTTTAGCACAATGGAAGAAATGGCAGCTCCAAGAGAGGGTCACTTCAGCAGTGCCTCTTATCACCTTCCCCTACCAAACAAGTGGAGGCAAGAGTCCCCACTGGAGGGCCTTGGGATAGAGGGCTGAGTGGGGAGTATTGCCACCCCCTTGGGCAAGAAATCATGCCTCCAGGGATCCAGGCTCAAAGCCACATTTGCTCTAAATTGATCCTTAAAGTGGGGTGCACACAGGTTCATGCATGTTGCAAATGATCTGTTCCAGAAATTGTCCTTGATCAAGTTTAAAGGAGTTAGCCTCCTCCCCAGTTCTCTTTGTGTATGTATGTATGGTGCACTGGTTAAGAGCACTAGGCTAGAACCCAGCAGCCTTTTGCTTTGAAGTCCCAATTTGCTATGAAACCACACTAGTGTCCAATTCGCACTTCGGCTCGTAGTTTACAATTAGTCAACATCTGGGCAGGTGCATATGCACTTGCAGGAGGTGCTTACAGCCTACAAGCACCCCCTGCCTGCCCAGATGTTGCCTTATAAACCACAGGCAACCCAACTCTCCCCAATCCCAACCATCTTTGCCTTTAGCATCCAGCCAGCAACCATCTACACTTTTTCCAGCTGAGGGGGCCATCTGAGCTGCAGCACATGAGCCCCTGACACAACTGTGCTTGTGCAAAGCATCAGCATTGCCATAGCCACAGCGCATGTGTTTGCACTGTTGCACAGAGTACCACGATCAATATGGCAGTGCTCTTCCAGAGGGATCAGACACATGGCTGATAAGATGAATGATCAATCGCACGGGGGCTAGGCTATCTTTGAATAGGGATGTGCACGAATATTCAAACATTCAAAATTCGATTGAATTTGGGCATTCAAATTCGAATCTAATGTCTATACATTTGAATTAAACATTCAAATGAATTTTTGAATCTTCTGAATCATTTGTACAAGTTATTCAGACATTCATATGTATACGGATACGCATGCATTACATATGTATCCAGACGCATTTTATTTGTATTTGTACACATTTGTACGGATACATATGGGACGAAAGGCTGCATATGGGATAAAAATGGGATGCACACAGATGCATATGGATACATACAAATGTTGACATTCATATCTTAAAATACAAATCAAATATTTGTACAAATAGATGCAAATGTATTCGATTCGAATCAAATGTGAATACATTTGAATTGTAAATATTTGAATCAATTTGAATCTTTGGATATTCTATTCAAATTGAATCAAATCCCAAAAATAGCATTTGTGCACACCCCTGTCAATGGTTAGCATTTGCAAGTGTGAGCACTAGTCAACGCTAGTCTATAACTCACCTTCCCCATACGTGGGACAGGAAAGGAAGTGCGAAACCACCCTAGATCTGTCTTCCCAGTGGTAGGTAAAATAACCTCACATTCTTGGGGGTTCCTCAGGAAAAGTGAATGTTGAGAGAGTATACCCTCACAGAAAATCCATAGTGCAGTCTTTAAGATAAAGATAAGTCATCTGGTGCCAAATATCATATTTACAGTCCTTTGGATTACACCAGCAAAACCAAGAGGGAACCCCTGATGTCTGATCAACTCAAAGGCTGAGTCTCCATGAGGCTGCCAATGCCCTGCAGTGGATTTGGGGGACCCTTAATGCAAATCTAATTTGCATTAAGGAGTCCCCATGGCAATAGAGGACAGGGTGGGATCAAGGCAAACCCACCCGTCCCCATGAAAACCGTGGCAAATCCTTGCATCCGGATGCTGCGGTTTTCTCCCCTCCCTTGCCTGAGCACTTAATCGCCCAGGTAAGGGCTTGATTTGCCCCAAACCACCACCTGACAGCTGCCCTGCAGTCAGCTGGGCAATTGTCAGGTGAGTATAGGGGTTGTCAAGAGCAGGGAAGATTTTTAAAAACAGACGCGAAAGCTGTTTAAAGCAGACACAGCTTTCACGTCTGTTTTAAAAATCTTCCCTGCTCTTGACAGCCCCTATGCTTGCCTGACAGCTGCTCTGCGATCAGATGAGCAACTGTCAGGCGGGTATAGCAGCTGTCATGCACACAAGCACATCTCCGCTAAAATATTAAAACAGACACGAAAACCGTGTCTGTTTTAAACATTTTAGCGGAGCTGTGCTCATTGCCATTGCAGCGTTAGTGGCAGGACAGCAAAGCCCCGCTCACTAATGCTGTGATCGTAATCCAGGAGTGTCCCCATGCCCCCTTTATAATCCATTCTTGCCCCATAATTTGGGATGAGAACCGTTATAAGGGGGGGGTATTTTGCCACGAAATTGTGGCATTTGTCCGTCATGTAGCCCGAATTAGGGCTTTGCATGGGGACTCTTGCGAGGCGAAATGACTTTCGCCTCACAATATCCTTGCCATGGGGATGAGCCCAAAGTTTCCATACTTGCAGATCCAGGCTCTTTCCATCCTTTTTTAAGAAAGAAGGATGCCAGCTAGATAGACCTTTGGGGAATGGCAGTAGTTCAGCAATAGCAAGATCATCTGAAAAGCAGAAAATTGTAGCAATCCCTGGCATCTCCACAGAAGAAAGTCATAGCAAACCACTTCTGTATCTTTACCAATAAAACTCCATGAGTACATGGGTAGAGTCACCACACTCTGAGCCTGACTCACATGCCATTGCAGATGTCTCTTTTTGCAGTGTATCAGCCACCCACTGTAGCAACCAACACTCTCCAGAGGTGGCTGGAGGTGAAGGCATAAAAAAGAACACATCAGTTGGTTGCCCAACTACAACATCTTCAGAGATGAAGAAGCACCTGGAGACACCATGAGGAGTTTGGTCTGATGGAGCTGCCTAGACCTCAGGTGCCTCCTCCCTGCATGTGGACACCAAACAGGAAGAAAGTGCATCAGCTTGCAGTAGAATTGTCACAGAAGAAAGGGCCATAATGAGTTCAGAAGAAAGTGGATTTACTCTACTGTATGCATGCTTGCTGAGATTAGAAGAAGCCTCAGTGAATCTCATGACACTGATAATCATGGGCGTGTGTGGCATTTAATGGCATTTCCAAACTACAGAGCTCTTTGAGGAAGGAGACAGAACATGTGAGAAGCGTATCAAAGTAAATAAAGTACCCAGAACTTTTACAAGGAGAACCTGGCACCAAACATTCACTCAGTTCTGTAGGGAATCAAAGAACTTCCCCATGCTTTGCAGGATCAGATCATTTCCCAGTATACTGTGCCAGTTGGCAAGGGGCTACATGCTCATCCAACTCAATTTGGATGTATTGCTTATGTCACATGGCTAACAAATCAGGATGTCCGACCAAGTATGGCTTTTATGCCTTCAAATTAGATTAATTTGACCTGCTCCTTTCCATCTGCTGTTAGCTACTTCAGTAGACACTGACCATAGTGTTTCTGGCTGGATCATTGTCTTGTCTTGGCATCAGATAAGCAGACAATTCTAGGCCAGTTAAGCTCCTTGAACTCTGGTCCAATATATACACATGATTCCTGGGTGTGCTTTTACGTGCTCCATATGATCAACAGAGAAAATAACAGGGAAAGAATTACAGAGTTCTTTGTCATGACATTTCTACTGTGACGGATTCAGGCTGCAGGCTGCAGAGGGCAGTTATATTGCTTTGGCCCTTTGCAAACTGTGTTGCTTTCTGCTTTTGCAAGCCTTGGCTGCAAGCAGCAGAAAGGGTGGGAAACATTGCCTGGACCGTTTTGCATTGATTGGCTGCTGGCAAATTGGAGGGAAAAGCTGCCCAGGGACCTGGAGGTTTGACTGACAGGTGGGAGGAGTTTCCCTCAGTATCCAATAGCTACAGCCAATCAGGAGGCTAGGATCTGCTGGGTATAATAAGCAGGGGCCGGAGCTGTCTGTGTCTTTTCTCTGAGGGGAATTGATCAGAAGGGTCTTTCTTTGGGGGCAAGAGCTGAAGGAGCTGAAACCAAGAGGGGATTTTACTCTGCAGGGGCTTTGCAGAAGACTGTCCAGGGCTGGGGTTTACAGGCAAACAAGTAAGGATTAGGCCTTGCTGTTACAAGGATCTAGTTGCTATTCTTTGGGGAGGCTTGAGCTTAGGCAGAGGAAACCAAAGGGGAAGGTGGATATGATTATCCACTGGTGGCAACTATTTTTCCTTTAAGCAAAGATTGCTGTTGTTATAGGAAGCTTGCAACTTCAAGAGACTTTTTGAAATTTAACTAGCAATACCTCATCTTACTATTTTTCTCTTTTACTATTATGTGTGTGTTTTTCTTAATAAACCTGTTTTGGTTCCCTGTTTGAATGATTGCTACCAGTTTATTGTTTTAAGACTGTAGTACTTAGATGTCACGATTAGACATAGTCCAAATGAGGTGTCCAGAGAACTGTCTGGTCCAATTTATTTGGATCAGTTTCAATTATTGTGGCCTGAGGATGTGGACAAGCTGCTTGCGGGGGTGCGCCCGACAATGTGCTCTCTGGATCCCTGCCCTTCATGGCTGATAAAGGCTAGCTGACAAGGTATGACCGGGTGGATCCAGGAGGTAGTGAACGCCTCTCTGAGGGAGGGGGTGGTCCCACTGGCTCTGAAACAGGCTGTGGTGTGCCCCCTCCTGAAGAAGACCTTCCTGGACCCAGAAGATCTAAATAACTATCGCCTGGTGGCTAACATACCTTTTTTAGGCAAGGTCCTAGAGAGGGCTGTCGCTGTTCAACTGCAAGCATGCTTGGAAGAAGCTGATTATCTGGATCCATTTCAATCTGGCGTCAGGCCCGGTCATGGCACGGAAACTGCCTTGGTCACCCTGATTGATGACCTACTCCGGGAGAGAGACAGGGGGAATGCTACTCGGTTGGTTCTCCTGGACCTCTCAGCGGCTTTTGATACCATTGACCATGGTATCCTTCTGGAGAGACTACGGAGTTTAGGAGTGGGAGACATTGCGTGGCATTGGTTCCGCTCCTATCTCCAGAGCAGATTCCAAGTAGTGTCTGTGGGAGACACCGATTCGACACCCTGGAAACTCACTTGTGGGGTTCCCCAGTGGTCAATCTTATTTCCCATGTTATTTAACATCTATATGGAGCCGCTGGGAGAGGTCATCAGGAGTTTTGGAGTGAGGTGTCGCCAATATGCAGATGATACCCAGCTCTATTTCTCTGTACCATCTGAATCAGGAGAGGCAGTTGAAGTGCTTGACAGGTGTCTGGAGGCAGTAATGGGCTGGATGAGGGCCAATAAATTGAAGCTGAATCCAGACAAGACTGAGGTGCTGTGTGTCACAGGGTCTTGGGTCCGGGTAGTTGGGAGACACCCTGTTCTTGATGGGGTTGCAGTGCCCTGGAAGGGACAGGTGCGTAACCTGGGGGTACTCCTGGACTCTGCGCTAACGCTTGAAGCTCAGGTGGAGGCCATGGCCAGGAGTGCCTACTCCCAACTGCGGCTGGTACGTCAACTGAAGCCATTTCTGGAGAGAGACGACTTGGCCACAGTTATCCATGCTCTGGTAACCTCTAGATTGGACTACTGTAATGTGCTCTACATAGGGCTGCCCTTGAAGACAGTTCGGAAGTTGCAGCTAGTAGAGAACGCAGCTGCCAGAGTGCTGACCGGAACAGCTAGCCAGATGCACATCACGCCGGTTTTAAAAGCGCTGCACTGGCTACCAATTCACTACCGAGCCCAATTCAAGGTGTTAACTCTGACTTATAAGGCCCTAAATGACTTGGGCCCCAAATATTCAAAGGAGCGCCTTCTCCCATATCGACCTGCCCGTGCCTTAAGATCAAGTGGTGAAGCCCTCCTGGTCATCCCACCACCCTCATTAGTGAGACTGGTGGGCACCCGGGTAAGGGTCTTTTCAGCGATAGCTCCCAAATTATGGAATAGCCTCCCCCTTGAGGTGTGTCATGCTTCTTCCTTACAGATATTTAGGAAGGCGGTAAAGGCCCACCTCTTTACCCTGGCCTTTGGCTGAGATGAGATGATTATATTCTCTCCCTTCCCTAGTCACAGGCACAACAAACACAATATGGAGTGTATTGTTCTAAATTTGCTGAACTTTTAAGTGTTTTTAATCTATATTTAATGCCTATATTGTTTTTAATCTACTTTTTGTTTTTAATGTGTATCTTGCGATTAATTTGCTGTGACCCGCCCAGAGACCTTAGGGTATGGGGCGGAATAGAAATGTAAACAAATAAATAAATAAATAAAATAAATTCAGACCATTGCACAAGCCCAGCATCCTACTGGTGTCCAGCTACTTTTAGGAGGGCATGCACTGACTGGACTGTTGGGAAGTCATGACATCTATCATAAACCCATCCTGCCACTTGCATGCAACAGTGTTCTACCTCCTAGATGCTGGAAAAGACATTAGCGTGATGCTCTCCTACCCACTAGCTTCATAGAATGCCCCCTGGTTCTAGCCACCCAGCTAGTTTTTTGTAGGAGTTCAGAATCAAACTGGGAGACCACCAGAGAAGAGTCTGGCACTCTGACCACAAGCCCAAACTGCACAGATATTGCCAATACGCATGGTTGTGGCTGAGGAGCCAGATGGTAGTGATGGTTTATCTGAGGGAAGATTCCACTCTTGAAGTGAGTTACAAGCACCAGGGATGTACTGACCAGTGGACAGGGTACTCTACCAACTATCTAGTTAGAGAATCTCAGAATGGAATACCAAGAGCACAGTAGGATGTTTACCATTGCTGATGATCGCAGCCTCCCAGTACCCTGGCCCTCAGAGGTAAACCAACAGGTTTAATGTCCATAACTGAGAGCTACCAGAAATCAGGGGCCTTTCCACACTTGGCCTTATTTTTGAATATATCCCAGAATAGGGGCCTGTTGTCCGCATCCTAGTGCAGACTATGGTAGGCCCAGGTAAGGCCTACCATAGCCTGCATTAACAGACCCCTATCCTGAGATACATTCCAGAATAAGGCCTAGTGCGGAAAGGGTCCAGGTTAAGACCTTGGTGATCTAAATGGGCCAACGGATGAGTAGAAAGCTGTCTGGGATGATAACTGTTTTCAGTCTCCTGAACAGTTTCCTGGATTCAAGCCAACACTGCCTCATACAAGGTTGTCACTATCGGTTCCTGAACAAACGCACCCATTAATAAATGAGCAAATTGGTTTTCCCCCTTCACTCAATTGGGCTAATGTGTTTTGAAGACCTGCATGTCCACCTTTTGTGTTTGATGACAAACGGCAACTACTTCACACTCAAACATTTATTTATCAGTTTGGGATCTCTGTGTACTTTGGCACGGCATATTTAAACTTGCCACAAACAGAAGATGCAGAAAGTCAGCCGAAAGCACTGTAGGAGCATGGCAAGGAACAGGCGGCTACCTAGCTCATCTAAGATTGATTCGATCACACTTTGAATAGCAAGAGAATGACGGTGTGGTTAACTAACCTGCAGGGTGATAGGGGGAAAGCAAGCGGCCTGAATGTAATTAAATGATAAGTTTACATTCAAGGGACAAATGTAAGTTACAGAGCCTGTCATAGACAGTGCCAAAAATAGTCTGTCTCTTGATGAATACCCTTATTAACAAATACACTCCTTTCTCCTCCTAGGAAGTGGCGGTGGAATCCTACAAAGGTTCAGGCCTGTGTGACGACAGCCTTCCAGAAGAGTTTGAGAAAGGTTTTGTGCAGAAGGAAAAGTGAGAAGCAGACAAAAAAAGAAAGAAAGACTAAACCAGCATATAGTCCTTGTGGCAAGAATTGATTAACTGACATACTAGCTTTATTATCTGCTTGTTTGTACTTACAGTACCTGTTGGAGTGGTATCATCTCAACTAGTGAGGCACATTTGCATTTTGCTGCCACCCACTTCCAAAATGAGATGATCTCTCCTGAAGCAACCCAAGACTTTTCCGCACTGCAACGCGTTCCAAACGGAACGCGTTCAGGCAGAAAGCTTAAGACAGCTCCCGGCGCTTTCAGCGTTCACACACAGACGCGCCGGAACGCGTACCGGCGCATCTGTGTGCGAAAGGTGAAAGCGCCGGGAGCTGTCTTGGCCGGCAAAGGCCAGCCAGGGGCGCGGAGACAGCCGCGGAGGCAGATCGGCAATCAGCTGATTGTCAAACAGCTGATTGTCGAAGCCGCGCCGGCGTCGGAGGCAAGCCCGCAGCTGTTAGGGAGGGAGAAGCAGGCGCGAATGCTTCTCCTCCCGAACGCCTGCGGGCGGCTCGTCCGCGTTCGAATGCATGTAGAGCACTTTAAAGTGCTCTACATTTCGAATGCACCGAAGACAGCTCCGGACACGTCGGAGCGCAAGCCCCGCTCGGGCAATGCGTATGCCGTGTCCGCAGCTGTCTCCCACGCGTACCGTTCAGCCCCGTGCGAAAACGTCTCCAGTTACGGACTGCGAAAAGGAAGTGGCTAGATTGCAGCTGGGGATGTAGTTTCGTGCAGCAAGTGGGCATGGTTGCACAACTGCCTCTGCTTCACAGTCTTGTGAAGATGTCAGATGGCCACGGCATCCGATCATGCACTGGCTCTAGTTTGAATTTTGCGATGAAGATCTGGCTGGCCTATTCACACTAGAGATGTGCACGAATGTTCTAAACATTCAAAATATAACTGAATTCGATCGAATGTGGGCATTCAACTTCGAATAGAATGCCTACACATTCAAATTTAAACATTCAAATGAATTTTGAATGTTCCAAAACATTTGCTCAAATGATTCGAAACGTTTGAATATACAGATACGTATGTATTGTATGAAGTGCATAGAGATATGTATATACGAATTCGTATCTTCAGATACAAATGTTGTCGACATTTGTATTTTTAGGTTCGAATCTAACATTCGAATGCATAAATTCAATTGTATCCAATTCGAATTGGATTTTCTTGCATTCAAATTCTAAACATTCAAATCAAATAGAATGTTTGGATATTCAATTCGAATTCGAATGCAAAAAAAACCATTTGTGCACATCCCTAATTCATACTGCAAGCACTTCTGGCCAAATATGTGATTTGTCTAGCATGTGGAGTGTGAACGGCCTTACTTGATTGGTATTATATTGTTATATCATATCATTTAGGTAAGTGCAAAAAGGCTCAGACTCACACTATGAGCAAAGAATTTGCTGTTTGTCTCCTCACTTAAACACCTCTTCCGCAGTGCCTCTGCAAGCCAACCATCTGTGCATGTCCCCAAAGGTTGAAATTATGGGCAGGAATTGCATTCTGTACAGTTTCTGCAGCTCTATCTATTTTGAGCATGCTCAGTTGAAATAAATTGGATTGCCATCCTTCACCAAGACACACAATACTTGTAGGTTTTGCAAGCCAGCAAGAAGTCATTAATCTATCGCTTTTTACAAAGATGACAGTGATTTTTTTAGATTTGAAGCTCCAGTGGAATATGAATCACAATTGGAGGCTACTGGATAAGTGTCCCAGAAGCTCTGTTATGATATGTGATGGATCTATAAGACAATAGTTGCAGGGCACTTTTGTGTATATTGTTAATATGATGCATGATGACGTGGCCAATTATAGCAGGCAAATGTTCAAACAGCATGTCATAACCTGTGTATCAATAGATTAAATCTCTTTTGCCAACAAGGCATTGAAATGGAGAGTACTCTTGACAGTGAACCATCACTGAAGACAGAAGGTTGTTGGCATCCATGGAATTTTTGCTTAAAGCCAACTCCAAATCATTGCCAAGCACTTTATATTTTATTTTTTTTAAATAAAAACTTGAATACACTTCATATTTTTTTACATTGTGGAGAGGTTGATTTGTTAAAATTATTCCCCTCTCCCTTAAGAGCATAAGAACATGAGAGAAGCCCTGCTGGATCCGGCCACAGACCATCTAGTGCAGCATCCTGTCGCATACAGTGGCCCACCAATTGCCCATGGGCATCTCAAGCAGAAACAAGGGCAAACCTCCTGATCTCGAATCGCAGCAAATGGTCTTAGAGACATCCTGCCTGTCCTCCCCCCCATCCTCCCCACCTGAAAGATGTACCTAGGCATCTTAGGCAACTATAAACATTGCTGTGGGAATTGTCATTGCTCTGTAATGGAACATATGCTTTGCATGCAGTCAATCTGCAGATTCAATCTCTAGTGTTTCTATGGAAGAAAGCAACAACAACAAAAATCACTTTTGTACTTCTGCCAAGAGAACTCCAGGAAATCCCCAGTAGAGTTTTGCGGAACCAAGTTCAAAACAAGCCAAGTGTTTCAACCCAGTTTAAATCAACCTGATCCACTCCTCATATGAAAGGGGCAACTTTGAATTTAAGTGAATCAGGGGATGTTTGGCCCTTTCTGCACTGGCTCTTATTCTGGATTATATCTCAAAATAGGGCCCTTCCATCCTCATGCTGGCACATCCTGTCTTGGGGAACTCTTTGTTGACACATTAAGGCACATCACTGAAATAAGTCTTTTGGCAACCAGAGGCATTTTCACATGTGGCTTCCTGTCTGCTAGGCAGGAAAAGTGTGCTAAACACTAGCATGTGACAGAGGCGCTGTGTGCACACGCAGCCGTGTTTGGGTTCATCTGAGATGTCAGCTCACTTGTGCGATGCCTCAGACAACTCCTAGCACCGGGAATGGTGCACGTGATCACACAGAATGATCAGGACAGGTAAAATTTAGGTAAAAGTTGGTATATGTGTGGTGCACAATTTTGTGCACCACTGCTAGTTGACAATAGGTTAACATCTGGTAAGGCAGGAGGCATTTCTAGATTGTAAATGCCTCTTGGAAGTGCAGATGCACTTGTCCACATGTTAACCTATCATTGACTATGGGGCCAAGTACAAAAGCATCTCTGGAAAATGGAGATATGACTTCTGCACACCTCCATGTATGCTGGTCGTCCTTGATGTTGATGACTACCAGCAATCCAGATGCCAATTCGCATTTGGCCTTGCAGTTTGTGATCCTGTCCAGATGTTCACCTATCACAAAACATGAAATCGTGCACCACATGCAAACTAACATTCCCCAGTAACGACTGAAAACTTACTTGTCTCATCGTAGGATTCAAATTCCATACAAATGTTCAATATGAATTGGATATGGGCGTTCAATACAAATCACATTCGAATATGTATCCGCTACGTATCCACTACGTATCCGCTGCGTATCCGCTATGTATCCACTATGTATCCCATATGTATCCGCTACGTATCCACTAAGTAACCTCCCTGAATGTGTCAAATCCACCCTGAATCCACTTTGAATCCGCTCTTGATACATTGCAGTGTCACCCAGGCTGCTGCTTTCCCACCTGCCCAGGTTCACAAATGTAATGAATATTCATATGAATGTTCCAAAGCATTTGATTTGAATTGGAATGTTAATCTCTGAATGTGCGAGCACTGGAGTCAAATTTGAATGTCCGAACTTGGCTGAATTTGTATGAATTTCAAATGTTACAAATACTCACTCACATCCTTAGTTTCCTGCATTCTGCACTAACGTGGAAAGGGAAGCCCTTAGAAGAACACTTCTCCAAATTTTCTGGTGAAGTATATTTTAAGGAAAGATGCAATCCCCCCCCCAAAAAATGTGTGCATGTATTAATTAAACAAAAAAGAAAAGAAAATGAAGAATGTGTTATTGAGAGATATTCACCTGCAAATGTGTAATTTGTACAAAGCTTTGTTAATGTATATGCGAGGTTTTAAGGTTGAAGGTTGCACCTGTCTGTCTAAATTGCAAACCTTCATAGAAACTGAATGAACTGAAGTTAAATCTAAAAAATTATGGAGCATTTGTGGGAAACAAAGTTTGTCAGTTTTGTTCACTGCTGGCTGACATTAAGGGGGAATGGGCATTTTTATGAACAAGCCATAAGCTCAGTTTAGCTGAAACAAATTTTAAGGCTCGGAATGTCTTCAGGAAAACCTTTTCAAAGTTGTCCTTGCATATCCTTGCATATCTGGCTCTGGCTGACAACCCTTGGTTTCTCGATTTTTTTCCCATTATTATTATTATTATTATTTCCCTTTTTTGTTATTTTATATTGAAAGAGTAAATTTTCTGGCAATTTTGCATGATGTGGGGATGTCAGAGGGATCTTACGAAATGGAAAGGTGGAGAAGGGAGTAAAAATACGTCATGTTTAGTTTTCTCTAGGTGCTGTCCTTCTAGAGAGGGCAGATGGGTGGGAGAGAGGGGGAGGGAGGGAAGATTATGTTTTAAATGTTTACTGTTGTGGCCCACCCTGACAACTTTTGGTGAAGAGCAGGACATAAATTCATAAACAAATAAATAAATGGGATTTTAAAATATCATTTTATTGTTGTGATCCAAGCTGGAATCTTTGTGTGAAAGGTGGGAAATGTTATAGATAGATAGATAGATAGATAGATAGATAGATAGATAGATAGATAGATAGATAGATAGATAGATAGATAGATAGATAGATAGATAGATAGATAGATAGATAGATAGATAGATATAGAGAGACATACAGACAGAGATAGAGATACAGACTCAGACACAGACAGACAGATGGATGGACAGATGGACAGACAGACAGATGGAAGGACATACAGACAGATGGATGGATGGACAGGTCCCCATTATACAGTCAAGATACCTTAGCCCTCAGAGATGCTGATCTCCACTGGTAGTAATGGAAACTACCTTCACATAAGGTGCTTTTGCTGTGTAATGAAGATATAGCCAGAGAGAGAGAGAGAGAAATGACAGTGTGCCTGGATAATTCTGCAATCAAATACACTTGGGCCTGGTATTTGGGCAAGATGGCTGCCATAAGACATGCTTAGTTTCCTCAGTGGAATCCTTCTGGGATGCCATGGTCATGGTAAGGATTTGTGAGCCCTTGACTTTGCAGGCCTGAGCAGGAATGGTTATGAGGTAACATAAGTTGAAAGGTAACCTTTCAACAGAATGGGCTTGAGTTAAAATGAAAGGACGGGGGGTGGGGGGGAGGAAGAGTACAATGACCAAAAAAATCTATAAAAATGCAATTGCGCTAATATAATTTTATCACTTATTTAAAAATTTAGTCGACCCAAAAGACTACCAAGTGTGAAATTAAGGAACAGCTCTTCTACTTTTATGGAAATCACTCTTCTTCACTTGTCTAATAGCCTGATTTTGTCAGATCATTTATTTCCATGGTTTTAAAATGAGCTTGACAGACAGAATTTTATAACACCACTTTACTGCAAATAAGAACATCATTTTCGCTTATTAAAACTGAAGCTTAGAGAAAGCATTAAAATTAACAGTTCACTCTGCTTTAACCTTTTGAATACTACTGTGACTTTACATTCTAGACCATATTGAAAATGAGAGCCTATTATGGGTTGGGGGTGGGGAATTGAGCCTCCAGCTAATGGAAACACTCACGGAGTAGTTGACTGAAAACAAATTTCACCTAGACACCAGCTTCAAGAGTTTCCTCTGGTTAGCTAAATTGAGAAACAAAGTGCGGGCAGTGGGTGGGATGCATTTCAGCCTTGTTCATCAGTCAAAAAGAAATTGGACAAATTTATGGGAGCCAGGGCATCAAAATGGCTACTAGTCCATTGGCTGTGTGATTATCTCTGATCTAGAAGATCATGTGCCTTTAATTTGGCTTTATTCTGGTATATATCCTGAAATAAGGGCCTGCTGTCCACATGCTAGTGCAGACCGTGGCAGGCTCCAGGAGAGGCCTGCCATAGTCCTCATTAGCAGGCAGGTAACAGACCCCTATCACAAGATATATTCCAAAATAAGGGCAAGTGCGGACAGGGCCCTGGTGTGAGCCAGGTGAATTGTTGGGGTTATGACCTGTTTTGTGCACTTCGATTTGCCACTGGCAGGGCAAAGTAAGGATAAGCACCACAATTGTTTGGTTGGAAGCGGCACCATTCCCATGAACGAGGACCCAGTGCAATCCAGTGGGATGAGAAAGGTGGGCATGGCCTTCCTAGTGTTGCCTGTGCTACCAGGTAGGAACCCTTGGGAAACCAGATATATCACCTATCATCTTGACCTGGCAGTGCCATTACTAGCAAGAGTCAAACTCTCTCTATTGTAATTTGGAGGCAAGCTGAATGAAAATGTGAAAAAAACAATCTTCAATATGTTGTCAAATTTCATCGGATGTTCACAACTAAAACTGGTGTATCAATGGCTACCAGAATGGATGTCTATGTACTGCCTCCAGGTTGGTGAGCTAAACAGGATACTGTAGGGAGTTGAGAACAGGTGAAGGTTTTGCCTTAATCTTCTGCTTGAGAATGCCCAGGAACAATTGGTGGATGCTGGACTAGTTGGACTGTGGCATGATCCAACAGAGATTATCTTATGTTCTTATCAAGAATGGATGTCTAGGTATCACATCCAGGTTGGAGAGCCAGACAGGATGTCCCTAAAGGCCACCTGTGGAGTTTAAAGGCAGGTGAAGGTTGTGCTTGAGAATGGCCAGAAATAATAGGTGGGCCCCTGTTGGAAAAAGGATGATGGACTAGATGTGATGCGGCCTGATCCAGTAGGGGTCCCACTATGTTCTTAGCATAGGAATATGACGAGTTTTTACTTCTCTTCTTCAGTGAGCAATGAGTATCATGCTATGATCAATCGGTTTTGGGCCAATGTCATATGTGCTGTATTTACATACAGATTGTATAGCAGTGGAATTGGAAAAATACTAGCACTGGGATACATCAGAAACAAAAGAAGAAGAAAGGAGGGGGAGGGAGGGAAGGAGGAATCCACTTCCTTGAATTCTGTTTTTAAAACTGCAACAATATTGTAGTATCACAGCTAGGCTTGATTCATTTTTCTGGCCACCTTTCTGTAAATTTCAGGATCTTTATTGCTTATAACCCACTCAGATAAATGCATCAGTTTTTGTAGCTTGTGGCATGCCAGGTGTTCAACCTTTTTCTAGGTTCTGCAGTCACAGAAAGACAGCAAAACAGTAGGTCACCTTACACGTTTGTCAGGCTCCTTTTGAGGTTTTTCAAGTTGGTTGACTTTTGTCCCTCTTGATTTTGTTGAACTTCACCTTGCATCAGCCCCATCTTGCTTGGTCAGGGTTGACAGAATGGATTTAACATTATGTCAGATGCAAGTAGCAATGTGTGCTAGTAATCATATTTATTGCTAGTTGCAGTGCAATGTATAGAAAAGTACAGTTTGTAATTCACAGTGTTTGGAGAACACCAGGTTGGTGAAGGTTGTGATAAAATACAGACTGCCTTTCTGTGTAGCAAAAAAAAAAAAAAAAGTAGATGAAGAGCACCTTAGTAGTGTGAATACTCATGTTCTTGTGCCATCTCTAATCCAGCTTTTCTAACCCAGACTAAAAAGTGCCCTACAAATTGTTGCCTGTGGCTTGCGTTCTCATCTCATCTTCAATCCATCTTTTTAACCTAGAATGTTCATGAGAGGAGGGAAGAACAGACTGGCACACAAATGCAACTACCTGTGAAGCATCTCTAAGTAATCTCCAATGTGTTTAAAAAACAAAAACAAATCTACATTTGAACTACACAGAGACTGAGGTCTTTCTTGCACTGACTGGTATCTTGGGCATTTCTGCACTTGCTTTCCCATCAGATGGGAAAGGTGCATTAGAGACTAATGTGTACTAGCCTAGTCCTAATGCGACCAGAGACTTAACTGTGTCTGATCGTTCACAAGGCAGAGGGTATCTCAGATGACCCCTCATATTGGAAAGGTGCAGAAGGTCATCTCCTGGACACGCCAGATAAACATTTGGTTGGAACTGGGGAGGGTTGGTTTGCTTGTGGTGCACAATTTTGTTTATCACAGTTAGTATGCAATTAGTCAACCTCTGGGCAGGCAGGGGGTGTTTGTAAGCTGTAAATGCCTCCTGCTAGTGCAGATGCAACTGCCCAGAGGTTGACTAGTTGCATACTATGGAGCCAAGTGGAGAAATTAGGGATGTGCACGAATATTCGACAATTCAAAAATCCAATTTGAATTCGACAAATTTCGTCATTCGAATTCAAATCGGATTTTCAAAAATTCAAATTTCCAAATTCGGATCGAATTTGACATCAACTGAATTTGACATCATATGTTACATCTGAATGTCAGGCCTATTTATGCATATAATACGGGATGCAAATGGAATGCAAACACACACAAAAAGGATGTGAATGGATTCAAAAATTGGATACGAATGTTCCCAACATTCATATCATTCGATTCAAATTGGATTTTTGAAAATACGGATCCGGATTATCTGGATCTGGATTGGATTTTTGAAAAGACTTATTTTCGAATTTTGAAGAGGTCCTGCACTCTGCTAACCCTGCTTGGACAGATAGTTTAAAATGGCCTCCTAAACCAGGTGCCTTTTTGCACTTCCCATTCCATCCAGGGCACAGGAATAGTGCACTTCCATTGGCGTGCATGAGCATTGGCTTTTGTGAATGCTAGTGCATGCCATCCCTCCCTCCCAATGTCTGCAGACCTGCCTGAGGTGCCAGTGTATGTCTGGGTACCTCCTGGAAGCCAATGACAACTGTATGTGTTCTAGCACCATCACCAGGATGACAGTGATGCACCATATATGTGCACTCATGCTTGGGGTCATCTGAGGTTCCAGCACGCTGGCACAGCAGCTCAGATAACCCACCGTAGAGGTGAGAATGTGCTGCACCAGAGACAGCAAAGACCATCTCTGGTCAAGCTAAGTCTTCATGTGGAGCACAAAATTGTGTCCCACACTGAGTTTGCAAGCACTACTCTCCTGCTCAGAAAGGGCCAACTCTAAGCTGGAAATGGCCCCTTCATGTGCAAATACTTTCTCTGGGAGTGTACTGCATGCAAACTACAGGGGCAAGTGCAGAACAGCCCTAGGATACCAGGAGACCTGTTGTAATAGGTCTTCCAGTGGTACAGGGTCTCTAGAAAGGATCATGGAAGTGTGCAGAAAAGTGTCTATCTCCCTGTTCTGGTTTAGCAGGGGGGACCCATTTCAGCAGCAGGATTGCACAGCTGGAATGGATCCCCCTAGGGCTCTCAAACTAGGAACTTTCATTCCTCCCCATTGGGACCCTCATAGCAAGCTCTAAAACTCATGCCGGGCATTGTGGGGCCTGTTGTGAAACAGGCCATTCAAGTGCAGATACCTTGGGGAAATCCACACAGTTCTGCTTGTGTGTGCTAAGTATTTGCAGTAGCAAATGCTAATACATGCCAGCCCACCCACTCCCAGGCATTCGGACACTTATCTTGGTTTGGATGTGCATACAGGTGTCATCACCTTTGGTCTGGCTGCTGGCATCAGTACACCACCACTGGTGCCATCCCTGAAACAATTGGTGACATGTCATGTGTGTACACTGTTGCAAATGTCATGTGTGTACACTCATGCAAATCCAGCATCCAGAACCTTACCAGCTCTGGTGCTGGAGAAAGTAAGTGCACATATGGAGCACTTAGTCACGCTCCACACGTCGTCATCTTCCAGTGTGGTCCTGCATGGAAGGAGCCATTTCTGCATTGGAAACAGCTCATCCAAGTGCAGATAGTCCATTTGGAAGTGCACTGGAAGGCAACTACAGGGCCAAGTGCTATGACAGCTAATTAATTAATTAATTGTATTTCTATCCCACCCTATA
The DNA here is from genome assembly GCA_023333525.1 of Aspidoscelis tigris stejnegeri. Lineage (NCBI taxonomy): Eukaryota > Metazoa > Chordata > Lepidosauria > Squamata > Teiidae > Aspidoscelis > Aspidoscelis tigris. Next base: position 10,818,971 of record JALMGA010000013.1, read on the forward strand.
CCCAGAAGTCTCAGGGCGGGAAACAATGCTTAAAAATTCTGCACATTAAAACAAACAATATATATTAAAGCAGTAATTTTGACAACATTTAAAATCCAGAATGTTAAAACAAACCATATATATATTAAAAGCAGTATGACTTAAAAGTGGCAGGGGGAATGTGACAACATTTAGCCGAAGGCCAGGGCAAAGAGATACATCTTTACTGCCTTCCTGAACATGTACAGAGAAGAAGCTTGACACACCTCGAGTGGGAGACTATTTCATATCCTGGGGGCCATTACTGAGAAGGCCCTCTCCCGAGTGCCCCCCCGCCAGATCTTAAGGCACAGGCAGGGCAGTATGGGAGAAGGCATTCCTTTAGATATTTTGGGCCCAAGTCATTTAGGGCCTTATAAGTCAGAGTTAGCACCATGAATTGGGCTCAGTAGTGGATTGGCAGCCAATGCAAATATTTTTAGAACTGGCGTGATGTGCATCTGGCTAGCTGTTCCGGTCAGCAAACTGGCGGCTGCATTCTGCACTAGCTATAACTTCCAAACCGTCTTCAAGGGCAGCCCCATGTAGAGTGCATTACAATAGTCCAATCTAGAGGTTACCAGAGCATGAATAACTCTGGCCAAGTCATCTCTGTCCAGAAATGGCTTCAGTTGACACACCAGCCGTAGTTGGGCATAGGCACTCCTGGCCATGGCATCTACCTGAGCTTCAAGCATCAGCACCGAGTCCAGTAGTACCCCAAATTATGTACCTGTCCCTTCCAGAGCATTATGGCCCCATCAATGACAGGGTGTCTCCTAACTACACGGCCCCAGACCCTGTGACACACAGCACCTCTGTCTTGTCTGGATTCAGCCTCAATTTATTGCCCCCCATCCAGCCCATTACCACCTCCTGACACCTGTCAAACACTTCAGCTGCCTCTCCTGATTCAGATGGCACAGAGAGATAGAGATGGGTATCATCTGCATACTGATGACATCTCACTCCCAATCTCCTGATGACCTCTCCCAGTGGCTTCATATAGATATTAAATAACATGAAGGATATGATTGAACCCTAGGGAACCCCACAAGTGAGTTCCCAGGATGTCGAATCGGTATCTCCCACGACTACTCTCTGAGATTGACCTTGGAGATAGGAGTTGAAACAACACCAAGCATTGCCTCCAACTCCTAAACTCTACAGTCTTTCCAAAAGGATACCATGGTCAACCAGGGCGACCAAGGCGGTTTCCATGCCATTACCGGGACTGAAGCCAGATTGAAATGGGTCTAGAGTTGGGTTAAGTGGAGAAACAGCCTGAATGTCCAGAAAAGGCATTTTGCTGAAACTAATTAGGTTGGGGATCTTGTCATATGGGAAGCTGTACCACATTGTACCTAATAAAGATGATGATGATAGATGATAGATAGATAGATAGATAGATAGATAGATAGATAGATAGATGATAGATAGATAGATAGATAGATAGATAGATAGATAGATAGATAGATAGATAGATAGATAGATAGATGGATAGATGGATGGATGGATGGATGGATGGATGGATGGATGGATGGATGGATGGATAGACAGATAGACAGATAGATAGATAGATAGATAGATAGATAGATAGATAGATAGATAGATAGATAGATGGATGGATGGATGGATGGATGGATGGATGGATGGATGGATGGATAGACAGATAGACAGATAGATAGATAGATAGATAGATAGATAGATAGATAGATAGATAGATAGATAGATAGATAGATAGATAGATAGATAGATAGATAGATAATTTTAGGCACACTACTAATTTACTAATAGCTCTGTTCATGCTGGCCTTCTTTCTCTGCAGCCCCTTGCAATGACAATCCATCTCCCACACATCAAAACATTTCTTCTAGGTCAATTAACATCAGGACAGCACAAGAATTCAATGCCCATTTTACATATCAGAAGGTTACATTTTCTCCTACAAATCTGTTTATTTTAAGGAGAAAAAAATTTCCCCCCCTCTGTTCAAGCACCAAAAACTCCAACTGATTTTTGAGGCCACTGACAGATGATGGATTGTCTTCAGTACTGCTGAGTCTAGCTCAATTTTTGAGGTGAAAATCTTCCCTCTGTCTCTTTTTCAAAGAGTAATGACATAAACAGAAGTGCAGCTGGATTCTTCCAGCAGTGGTAGATTCAGCAGGGCTGGCATAAATCAAATTTTACTCATGTTCCTCACATCTTAAAAAAAAACAAAAAAACTTCACAGTGTTGCTTATAATTGTCCACTCAGGTGGCGTTTTGTGGTCTACTTTATGTGAAAGCCACCAGGAACATTCTTAATTTTATGATGATGATAGCAAGCATTGTATCTCTAGAGAAAGGCTTTCACAATGTGCATTTGTTTGAAGCTTCAGTACATTCGTGAAGGTGAATTAGTGGGTTTGGATTGGATTCAGGTCAGATTCAAAGTGGATTCAGAGTAGATTTGGAGCGGATTCAGAGGTACAACCGCTGGCAGCAGGGTTTGATGAACATTCAAAGAAATTTGAAGCAAATTCGGTCTAACACATTTGAATTAGCTCCATTCAAACAAATGGAATTTCCTCCACATTCACTTTGATGTGAAGTGAAGGGAGGGGAAAAAATAAAGCGCATTCCTGGGACCTGTGAGTGTACCTACTCTGAGAACGCTCTTTGAATGATGCATGTTCAACCAATAATTAGGAGGAGAAAAAAAGTGTATCATTGAAATCATATTATCCTTGCTACTTTTCTTTTGGGTATCTTTCCATTTTTCATAAGAATGAGACCATCAGACAAAAAGGAGCAGCCCACAGGATTCTCTACCTGTATTCTCAGCAGGTCTACAGTTTCGCCAGGGCCCTAATTGTTGTATTCTTTGGTGTGATTAAACAATCAGTCTTTGACCCCAGGTATCAATCCTCCATTGGGAAGGCTTGAAAATAAGAATCTAGTTGCCACTTTGCCCTGAAGTCTGAAAATCAAATGAGGAAGTTTATCTCCCCCCTCCCAATCGCACTTTCCCCCTTTACTGTAGGAGAATCACAAATAGTTTGCCAGAAAAAGATTCTTCATGATAAGGATGAACTAACCTGAAGGGTGTCGCAGGCTGTGGTACAGTCATCTTAGATCTCAGGACCATTATGCATTTACCGTGTGGAATGTTTTCAAGCAGATTGCAGGAATGTGTGGTCCACACTTCGATCTGCGGCTGTGCCAGAACGACTGGAGTGGATCATTGCCTGGAAACAGGGGAGAAACCATTTAAAAGTTTTCTTGTTCTGGAGTTCTCCTAGACATGCTCCCCCCTTCCCCACTTAGTAGCACTCTAGATGTGAGGGGTGTGTAGCCAGGGAGTTCCCAAGGAGGTCATGCCTCCTGAGCAATCCATGTGGACCCTGTGATTTAAGGACTTAGCTGTTGTGATCCAAATTCCCACTCCACCCCGGGCCATCCAGTCTTTAGAAGGCTGGAGCAATTATGTTCATCCAAAAGTTGGTCGCTTTGGCACTTTTGGGGGGTGGGTAGGTGGAAGATTGTACTTCTGAGTGTGTTCTGTCTTCCAAAGGGTCCACTCTCCAACACCATCAGCCCAAGAACAGTGAGTTCAGAACGAATTATTTTTACTGCCCTTGGTCTGTTAGGTTTGCCGTAATGTTAGTAAGTATGCGATTTGAATATCACAGGAAACGAAGTCTTGAAAAAGTGAAAAACAGAAAGGCAATTTCCAACAACCTTTGAATTATTCGGAACATTACAGGCATGAATACTGAACAAGGTTTTAGCCTCCCAATATACAACATGGAAATTATGCTGCCTCAGAAACACTGATGTGGGGATTTGAAAGTGTTAGTCTTGCAAACAATTTTGTAGACCAACTAAAATTCCATTATAATGGATTGTGACTGCAAAATGTGCATTTTCGTAAGTCATTCACTGGACAGCTTCTTTAAGACTAAGTGCTTTTAGGCCTATTGAAAGCAGTCAATGAATTCATCAGTGGCTTGAACACACTGGACTCATCTTTGGATTATGATCTCTATGCCAAGGGAAATCCAAGAAGCAGGAAATGAACACCAAATTTTTTTCCCTAGGAATGTGAGACTGCAAATTTCCCTGTGGGATAATGCAAGTGGGGGGAGTGGAGAAAGAGTTATAGAGCAACAACATATTGCACAATATTAATTTTCTGGCTTCCTTCTGTTATCCACTCTTTTATAAACCACTGAATGTTCCTCTCCATATCCCTACCCCTGTCCCATGCTAGCAACATCATTGGATGAGACAGGTAGGGAAAGAAGCTATGTGCAAAGAACATTTCTATTTTCATGTCGTTATAAATGCTCTAGAATTTTTCAGACCTCAGGAGAGCATCTTGAAAATTGCAGAAAGATTAAAGTATCAAAGGAGGAGGGAGAATATAGGCTGGGTCTTCATAAACGTTGCCGGATGATCAGGATTTGGTATAAACTGGTGTCACGTCATTTCTTTCACTTGATTGATGTTCCTTGGTTGCTTGCAAACATATAACTCCGGGCTTTCTTTTGTCTTTAAAAGATGATTCTTACTATTTAGACTGGCTCCCATCCCTACCTCATTGTTTTTGTTGGCTACCCCATGTAAAATGTGGGTTGACTTTTCTTTTAGCTGATCCTCTGGAGCTATTGCTTTCCACCTAGCTTCTGTCCATGGCAACATTTGAACAGTTTGAATTAATCAAGGGCAACAGTTAGGGACTGACCTGTTTTGAGTAACAAACAATAAAACAAACCAGGTGGCAATTAACATTGTTACTATTTCTATGAAGAACTTGTCTACCAAGTTAGGCCATAATTAAGCATGTGAATGTGCAAAGAATTCAGATTCAGTCTGACCATCTTATTATTTTGAGAAATGGGCTGATAGTTCAGGGTGAGTGACAATCTGATGGCTGGAAAGGAAAAATTCTTCAGACAGGTGGAAGTCTTGGTAGGAAAAATAGAGCACATCTTACCTGCAATTTCCAAGTGAAATAAACAAACAAATGCATATTATGTATTTAATAAAAGTATCTCAAAGGCAGATCAGAGGTGGTATTGTCACATGCCAATGTGTTCGTTGTGACTCTTATGCACACTAGAGACCAGAAAATGTACTTCCAAATCAGTTTAGAGATGAGAATGAGATAAGTACAGTCACACGCTACCACCTTCAAGTTGCTTTTGAGCTGATTTTTGTTTGGGTATGGATGAATGAATGCAGTCATACTTCAGTAGTGAGGCTGGTGGACACCCGGGAGAGGACCTTTTTGGTGATGGCCCCAGGACTATGGAATAGTCTCCCCCTCGAGATGTGTCACATACCTTCCTTGTGTATATTTAAGAAGGTGGTGAAGATGTACCTTTATTTTAAATATAGAATGTACTGTTTTAAAATTTGTTGAATTTTTAAAGTGTTTTTAATGTGTATCTTGTTTTTAATCTGTTGTTTTTAACGGTTGTTATCTGCATCAAGACCTTCAGGTATGGGGTGTGACAGAAATGTAAATGAATGAATGAATGAATGAATGAATGAATGAATGAATGAAGCTGACACTTGGTAGAAAAGACAGGATCTGTTAAATGTATTTGCTCCTAAACCAGAACAGTGCAAATGAGTCAGGGATGCATCTGTAATCTGAAACAAAATTCTGAAAACCCAGCTCACAATTTAGGCTCCGCCATGGGTTAGGTGCAAATGCCGTGTTGCCATGTAAGCCACATTGAGTCCCTTCTGGGAAAAGGCAGGATATAAATATAATAACAAGTAAGTAAGTAACATTGCAGCTGATCAGCAATGTTTGGACTTCCATAAAGATATAATCACCTCATTTCCTGTATCGTTGTCCTAGAAGTATAACCACCTTACTGTGTCATTATACATCTGGGACTCTTAGGGTCACATCTCATCCCTTCCTCATATGCTTTATGTGGAGCTGCCTTGGAAGATTATCTGGACCTGCTGGGTGGTAGAAAAAACTGCAAGTGAGAAGGAAAGAGTGGAAGTCAAGAGGATGCTTGGAAGTCAGGTACAGATTGCATTGTTCTTGTGTTAAAAGTACTTTACTGGGTGCCAATAGTATGCCAAGTCAAATTCAAGGCAGCTCAAGATCTGGATACCTGAAAGGTTGTTTCAACTAATACCAGTTGTCCAAGAATTTGAGATTCATCAGTGATTACTCACCAATGGTTCCACCTGCCTGAGACACTCCCACTGTCTCTCAATGATCCGAGAAACATCTGTAATGGCAACCGCTTTGGGGAATAAATTGCTTCCTTAGGCAATTTCAGAGAACAGTTAAAACAGCATGTTTGTTCACTTTGGACAACCCATTGTAAAGTCATTTTAATTTTACATATTAACTATTTTAAAATGTTTTATTATTTTGCATTTTCTGTGTAGGCAGTAGGGTGGGATGCAAAGGTGAGTAATAAAGAAATCAAAAACCACCACAGATACAATAAGGATAACTAAACACTTTTTCATATTAAAATTCTTCATCTGGCACAAAACTTTTGCATGGACAGGGAACATTTTGTTGAAGGAAGCATAGAAACTTGTGTTCTGTACCCATCTTCCCATACTCCCAGGGGACTTTTAATATATGCTCCCACCCCAGATAGAAAGATCAATCAAGATCTCTTCTGGAAGTCACTGGAAAATCCTACTTCTTAGCAATATTCAGAATTAAATCTCCTCCAGAACCACTGCTCGTTGTATGTACAGTGGCCATTCTTCCACATGCATGTGGAATAGACCATTTTATTCAATGGCAGGGATGCACTCAAATATTTAAGATATTCATTATTTGATCGAATTTGGATGAATTCAGGCATTCGAATTTGAATTGAATGTCCAGACATTAGTGTTTTAGTATTCCAAACAAATAAGAATATTTTGAATAATTCATATGAATAATTCAGACATACGTATGTGTACGTATCCATAAGCATTGCATATGTATCTGTGTGCTCCTTATTCGTATCCGTATGGATACGTACGGGATAAAAACGGGATGCATACGGATGCGTGCAGATGCATAAGAGATTTGTATACTCAACATACGTATTGAATATTCATACGAATAGAAACAAATGTCCAGACATTAGTATTTGTCTTTATTCGTATGAATTCAGATATTCAAATATTTGAATCAAATTCAAAACTTGCATTCATGCACACCCCTATTCAATAGGAATTGTGCAGACAAGCTTTCAGATAGTTTGATTTTTGCACTATTCTGGAGAAATCTGCAGAAAGATTTCACTCCTATGTAACAGGGCTATGATGGGTTTGCCACAGATGCATGACAATCCCAACATAACCACAGGTTTTAACACCTGTCTCGACAGAACCCAAGAGATCTCAATATTCTTCATATTGACCTTATGCAAATTGTCATCGATGTATTTTCTTCTTTTCCTTTATCTTTGATTCCCCATACGTTCAATATGCATATGTGTTCCCTTTTCGTACCTCCCCTTCATGTTCTTTAAAATGTAAATAATCAGCTGATTAAGTCTCTCCAAACAATTATGCTATAGATGTGAGACCATCATTCCCCCCCCCTCGTACAATCAGTACAGGTTTGTGTATTTATCTGATCTGCATGCACCTGGGCCATTACTGTTGATTGCAATAAAAATCCTGTCTCCAACGCTAACTGGGTGCAAGCTATTTTAAAAAGAAGAAGGAAGGGAAGGACTCCTGCATGCAGAAGGAAGCAGGTAGAATACGCACGTGTGTATGAAGAAGGAGGAGGCACAGAGAATGTCTTCGTGCCCCTTGCAGTGAAGTCGTGGCTCTTTCCCTCCTGTGATCATAAGGCATCAGTGTTATAGGTTATCTTGGCAGCAGTCTTGATTGCTTGTTTAAAAATAGAATTGCAAAATAAGCCAAGGGTGGCTTGCATGGAAACACGATGCATTTGAACGGGAAAGAAACAGAGGAGAAACTGTCTCTCACCAAAAATAAAATGAAATAAAATCTTACATGAGCGATTAATTCAAAGTGGATTTCAGCAGGCAAACCAAAGTGCGGACTGAACTGTAGGCTGAAAGGTGTATTCAGGCAGTAACAATAAAAGACAGTGGAGGAGGTTAAATGGGAACAGGTAACATTATTCCTTAACATCTTTGTTAATGATCTGGGGGAGGAAGTAAACAGCTTGTTAGTAAGAAGGGGGAAGAAAATCCACATTGGGAAATATTACGCAGATCACAGCAGCAAGGCAAATGGTGCAAAGTGAAAAGAGAAAACGATCAGAAACTGGGGGAAACAGAATTTATTTATTTATTTTATTTGAAATGTTTATCTCTTGCCCCATATCCTAAGATCTCTGGGCGACTTAAAATAAAAGACCCATATACAAACAAGATATTAAATACATGCCCCATTAAAACATGGCATGTACTAGCATTTTCAATGCAGACTCTAGTACAGGTATGAGCAAGTTAACCTTTCCTGTCCCCTGGACGTGATGGAGTCAAGCTGTGGATGAGGGATGCGCACAAGGGTTTTTTGGCATTTGATTTGAAATGAATCGAATGTTCAAAAATCCGTATTCATACAAATAGATCACATTCAAATGTGGTAAAATTCTATTTGATACAAATCTATTTGTACATATTTGTGTGAACATTCAATACATATTGAATACAAATGAATATGTATCTGATGCAAATAGATACATGTCTGGCACGAACAGATACGTTCCTGATACAAACAAATTGATATCTGATATGAATAGGGGTGTTTTTCCACTGTCAGAAAGTACCCATTTTTGTACCCATTAAGGACCCATTTGGGTGTGAGCCAGATGATTCCATTTCCACCACGGCACCCATTTGGGACCCAATTGTTTCCACTGCCGCTGAGAAAATCCGGATCGTATGGGTACTTTTTGGCCTTTAATCTGGATTCTCTGTAGACCCCATTAATGGGTTCTACAATGGGGTCTTCTGCCAGAAAATCCGGATTAAAGGAAGCCTGTTTCCACTAGTGACAGGCAGTGGGGTCTAGAGGAGGCTGGGGGAGGGGATGCACCCATGGGGGGGGGAGCCCCCAAATCCCAGCTTCGAAGTGATTTCAGAGTCATTTCAAAATGACTCCGAAGTCACTTCGAAGAGACCAGCAAAGACTTTGGAGATGCTCCGGAGGTGTCAGCGCGGTCCATTTGCTATTAGTGTAGACTGTGCGGACTTCCCTCCGAAATCCCTCCAAAGTGATCATCAAAAGGCTCCGGAGTCTTGCCACCAATCTCTCCGAAGATCAGCGCAGACTTCAGAGGGATTTCGGAGCTCTTCCCGCTGACATCACAGGCACTCCGGGGCTCTTTTGCGCAGACTTTGGAGGTGTTCCGATATGATTCCAGAGTGGCTTTGAAGTCTGTGCCAGTCTGTTCAGAGGGACTTTGGAGATCGCATCCCCCTGTCCCCTGAAACACCTGGAGTGACGGGTGGACCCTTGGGGGACAGTCTAAATTCCCCACATGGGTGCAAAGGAATTTCCATGGCAGGGGGGTTAGCACCCATTGCTAATGGGTGCTACACCTCCCGTGGAAACACATTGGGTGCTTCCCTTAATCCGGATCTACTAGACACAAACAGCTACATATCTGAAACGAACAAATACATATCTGATACAAATAAATATGTATCTGCTACGTTTTCCCAGTTTAATGAATGTCCAAACTATTTTTACAAATGTCTGGAAACATTTGTAATGTCCAGTGTGCATGAATGCATTTTTTTGCATTCGAATTTGAGTCAATTCGAATATTCAATTCGATTCAAAATTCAAAAATCCTATTCACATCCGGATTATCCAGATCCATTTTTTTAAAAATTCAATTCAAACTCAAATATACGAATGTCGTGAATATTTGTATCTGATTTTCAAATTCGCGCGCATCCCGTTTTTAGGGCATTTGCATCACATTTGCATCCTGTTCACATTACGCATTATAAACACAAAGAAACATGATATTTGGATGCAATATACAACATTCTATTCAGTCAAAACATTCAAAAATCCGTATTGGATTTTTGAAAATCCAAAATCCTTTTGAATTTGAAAATTCGGATTTTCAAAAATCTGATTCGAATTCGAATGTAGATATTCATCAGATTTAAATTGTATTTTTGAATTTTCGAATATCTGTGCACATCCGTAACCCACAGCAAACTTGAAAACTCTCATTCTCCCAAAACTGTTTCTATTTGACTGAGTCCCCCTTTCCCCTTTGCCCTTCCAGTTCACGCAAGCATTCTTCTGCAACTGAACACTTCAGACTCAGTGCAAGTCATTAAAGAGTTTCATCCTTTCCCTGTGTTCCCAGTTTGATCAGGAATGTTTGCGGCTCAGTTTGTCCTCTGCCTGATCTGCCTTGGTTGCTTGTCTATGCTTTCTTCAAATGGCAGCCAGCTGAGCAATTCCTGTACCTACCTAGCAGTAAACCTAATCATCACTTATAAATCAGAATTTTGACTCAAAGTAAAAGAAGGATTTTGTAAACTAAGATCATTATTGTATAACCTCAACAACTGTAAATCAGTACTTGTACCCCAAAATTATAAAGAGGAGATAAATAAATCATTACCTAAAAATAAAAATAAAAATTATGTTAAAAAATAAGGATCCCTGGCATGATTTGTAAATCTGTTGTATAATTTGTAAATCCAGGCTCTGGAATGTATAACCATTCCATGCCTTATAAATCAGCCAAATGTTTTAGCTAAATCTAATGCTTAAAATAATGATTTCTGAATCAAAACTTTTGGCTGAAGATTTACAGGCAAGTTTTATAAATCAGAAGCAAGATATATAACTCAACCCCTGAGAAGAAGTGCAGATTTACAGATCCAACTTATAAATCAACAGGGGTGGGGGAAGATCATGTTTTACACTAAATAATATTTTTACAAATGACACCTTGAACATCGTGCAACTGCCACAAATCTTTTACATGGGAGTCAGTGTACATAATGTGTAACTGAATAAAAAATATATAAATTCTGCAAAGTGGAGGCTGAGGTGGGTGCAAACGTTTTGCCTCTGTTTCTCCGCTGAGGGTGAGATTTTCAGATAAATGGTGCCACGGTTATGATGTTCGTGACTGTCAACACACCAAACAGTCTCTCCAAGTCTCTGCATGGCAGCTTAATTCACGGTCTTGACTGTTTTTATAAATGAGAAGTTTTATGAAGGGAGAAAAAAAAGCAGACCTGCATTTGATCACAGCTGGAACGTGCTAAAGAATCAACATGGTATGACCAGGGGTGTGAAAAGAGTAGAATGGGCTTTGGACATTAAGGCCCTGGTTGCACTAGTAGTTTAGAATGACCTCAGGTTGTCTTCAGGTTGTGTTACTCACATTATTTTTATTTAATTCATTTTCCAAGCTGGCGTACCCCATGTCAGATTGTTTAACTGGAGTCCTCTTTTCCAGAGGACTCAACCTGTCCTGGCATACCAGGCTATCTTCACTTCCTCAATTGTGAGGGGGTATAGGCTAAAGGAGGCTGAATTGTGCTGTGGTGGGTGGGGTCCAGTCTTTCTTTCAGCCAATGTCTAGGGCAGGGTAGCACACATAGAGTTTGTGAGGCAAACTCCATGCGTGTATGATTCCTCTATCTAGCATTTTTACACAAATGCATTTTTAAAAAATAATAATAATGGCACGGAGAAGAAAAGCACAAAAAAGGAAGAGTTCTGTGGAGGAGGCTCAGGTCAATTACGCAGAAAGGTGTGACTGATGAGGCCCAAGCGAGGATGGCCAGAGGATGACCTATAATGATTTATGTGGAAATGGAACTGGTATGATCTCAGTTCGAATTGAATGAATAGGACGCCCTGTCTTACACTTGTGTTACTAGGGCCAAGGTTAGGCATCCTGAGCAGTGCAGACTGAGGATCTTTCCATATTTCATACATGAATATTCACTCAAATATTTCAGGGGGGGGATTTGTGGGGGGGATTCAGCTGAAGCTGAATTGAATTGAATGTGAGAAATTGGCTTCATATGCATTCCAAATTTGAAACTTCCCTGACATTTCACTACATGACAGGTAAATGTGAATGCTGCTATACCAGCAGTAGGGGTGTGCACAAATGCAATTTTCAGGATTCGATTCAATTTGAATTGATTATCCAAAAGTCCGATTTGATTCAAATCTTTAAAATTCAAATTTATTTGTTTGAATTTTTGGTTCAAATTTGCACTTATGAATGTCGACAACATTCATATGTGCCCGTACGCATCGTTACACATCCCATATGCATCCATACACATCCATATGCATCCTGTAGTTATCCCACTTGCAACCCTTTTTCGTCCCTTACGAATCTGTATAAATGCATATGGATGCGGGAAAGATGCATACGTGTAAGTACACATCATGTACATACCTGTACACATACCTGTCCAAATGATTCAAACAAATAGATTCAAAAAATCAAAATTCATTCATTTGGAATGTTTTCCCACTGCACTTCTTTAATCTGGATCTAAGAAGATCTGGATCTAAGGAATGGACACTTCCCTTGATCCGGATCTCGTAGATCCGGATTAAGGGAAGTACTGAATGTCTTTCCATGGGTGGTCTAGCACCCAATAGCAATGGGTACTAGCCTGCCTGCTGTGGAAACACCGGAGCACCCATTTGCAAATCTGGATTGACCCACAAGGGATCTGCCTGTCACCCCAGGTGTTTTGGGTGACAGGGGGTGCAATCTCCGAAGTTGCCTTCTGAGATTAGCACAGGCTCCGAAGACAAATCCCTTACGAAAGAGGTGCATATTAATTAGCTCCTTGCTTGCATCTCTCCTGTGAGCACTGATGAGTCAGCCTCATTAATATGCCCCTCTTTCCATGCCTGGAGGTAACAGGCACCTCCCAAGTCAGCCTCATTAATATGCCCCTCTTTACATACCTGGAGGCCAGGGGTTTCTCTGCAGAGCCTTTGCTAATCTCTGAAGGCAACTTCAGAGGGATTTCAGAGCTGCCTTTGGAGGGACTCCGAAGTCTTGACTTTGGGGCACCCCCCCATGTGTGTCTCCCTCCCCCCCCCGGAGCCTCCTCTAGACCCCATTGCTGGATTGAAGTGGAAATAGGCTCCCTACAATCCAGATTTTAAGGCTGATGACCCCATTGTAGATCCCCTTAATGGGGTCTACACGAAATCCGAATTATAGGTCCTGAAGAACCCATAATGATGTGGATTTACCTAGCTGTGGTGGAAACAAATGTGTCCCTAATGGGGTCTGTGGTGGAAATGGGGTCATCTGGCTCTCAGCCAAATGGGTCCTTAATGGGTGCTTTAATGGGAACTTAGTGACAGTGGAAAAACACCCATGTTTAAATTTGAATTTAAATTTGAATGTCGGAATTCAAACAAATTTGATCAAATTTCAAATGTTTTGAATATTTATGCACATCCCTAGACAGCAGCATTCACCAATCTGCAGCAATGGGCATGTGCACCAGCCATTGTTGTGGTGACTAGGTGTCATGGTGTGCAACCAAGGGAGATCCCTGCACTTTCTGTCTTATCCTGATCATTCAGAGTGAAGGTGTCTTTTGCCACCTTCCTTCTTGCTCTCTGGCTTGGGGGAGTTTAGGAACATGAGAATTGTGCATTTGTGCAATTTCGAATGGCAACCATACACACACACACACACACACACAAAGTGGCAGCAGGGATGTACGTAGCCCTGAATGCATTTTTCTTTTTTAAAAGCATATTTGAGCATCTCACGAACAGTTTGAGATTTGATCTAGAACCAATCGACTATGTTTGGCTTTATTTGAATCAAAACTACTGAATTCATGAACATCTCTCTATCACTGAATACAACTTTTTTTCCAGTTTCTGCCAGGATGGCCAATGAAAATGGGAAAGGATGTCCAAAACATTTGGCTAGCAGCAGGCCCAGGAAGACATTAGAGGTGTTTAAATCTCCACATCCTTTCAAGTACCAAGCGATTCAAAGCTCAAAATTCCTTGTCATATTAACACCAAAGTTAATAAAGCACTAGGAAGACCCTTTCATCCTTTCACACCTATGAGCCACTGTGCAGCCATATTAGCAACAGTAGTGTTGGATGAGAGTTGATTTTCTCCTGATTTCATATGGTCCCATATGAAGCGAGAAGCTATCTTGGTCCTTCCTCTCATGTATGATAATTGTAATCATTATTTAGAGTAGCTATTAATAATCCATATAATTGCAAAATTATTTCTTTAGATGCCTTCCATGCACACATTTTCAATTAGTTTTAGCTGTATGGAATAGATGCTGGAAGTCTCTGCATTTCATTATTAAGATCATTCTGACCAAATGAAAAAGAAATCTGGCACAGGCAGCTAAGTTCATTAAAATTGCTTTTGATGAACGAAACAACAACATTCATCTGAAGTCTAAATTGTAATGGCATGCAAGGCTGAAACTGGATCACAGGGTTCCAGTTTAAAGGCAGAGAGTGTTTTTAATGGATGATGTCAAAAGACAAAACTTGCTTTTAATTTCATTTCATTGACTTGAAAGTCACATTTGGAACAAGAACTTGAAATTCTGAAGTGCCAATTTCCAATGGGAGTCCATAGCATAGAGAAATGGGATGGTTTAGGAAATCCTGCTTTGAGCAGGGGGTTGACTCAATGACCTTAGAGGTCCCTTCCAATTCTATGATTCTATTATAGCTTGGAAATTCAGTAGCCCCTAAATGTTATTGGCTCTCTGTCAGTTCTGACTAGCAGAACCAACATTCAGAGGTGATGAGTTGTTCAACACCATGTGGAAAGCTGCACATTACACATCTCAGGATAACTTTCCACCAACTTTTATGGCTCCATCCATCCCCACAGTTGCAGCTGCTCCCCACTATGAGGTTTTTTTCCACTAGCACTAAGTACCCATTTAGTACCCATTAGGGACCCATTAAGGACCCATTAGGCTCAGGGCAGGAAGAGCCCATTTCCACTGAAGACCCCATTAGAGCCACATTTCTTTCCACCAGTTCTAGGGAAATCCGGATTGAATGAGTCCTTCCGGACCTATAATCCAGATTTCCTGTAGACCCCATTAAAGAGGTCTACAATGGAGTCTTCAGGCATCAGATCCAGATTATACTGAGCGCATTTCCACTGCAATTGGGCAATGGGGTCTAGGGGGGTTGCTCTGGAGATTCTCCAAAGCTGCTCCGGCGAATCTTTGAAGAATCTCCAGAGCAGCTACAGAGATTGCACCTTCTGTACCCCCAAACCCTGGGGTGATGGGCAGGCTCCATGTGGATCAAACTGGATTCACCACATGGGTGCTCTGGTGTTTCCACGGTGGGCAGGCTAACACCCATTGCTATTGGGTGCTGCACCGCCTGTGGGAACACATTGGGTACCTCCCTTAATCCGGATCTACTAGATTCGGATTAGTTGAAGGACCTCATTCCTTAGATCTGGATCATCTTAGATCTGGATTAAGGGTGGTCAGTGGAAAAAAAACCCCTAGATTTACTCTGTCCAGCTTGCACAGAGGGGCACGTGATACACTGCATAAGTGTGCTGGTGTGCCACGTAACATGCTGGCATGTGAAAAGGCCCAAAGCTGAGTTTGCTGGAGTTTACCCTGATGGTATGTTGACATGGCTGTTCCAATAAAACATGTGGAAGGTTCAAAGCTTTCTACTGGTAAGAAAGAATGAAGGGGAGGGAGTTCTTCCAGGTCCCCAGGTTGCTAAGGGGATCCTAGGGAGCCCCAATTAGCCAAACTCCCTCCAGATAAGCTAAAAGTAATGTAAAAGAAAATAAAAGACTGAGGGTAGGAGTAGGGAATCTGAGGAAAAATGAATAAAAAAGGGAGGAGGAGGAAATGGAGTGGGAAACAGCTATTGGCAAGGTCCACAACACTCCATATTTATTTATATATTTATTTACATTTCTATCCCACCCCATACCCAAACATCTCTGGGTGGGTAACCATAGATTAAAATAGATTAAAACAAGATACAAATTAAGAACAGGTACAGATTAAAATGAAATACAGATAAAACAAGATGCACATTTAAAACACCTTAAAATTCAACAGATTTAAAACTGTGCACTCCGTAGTGCATTAATAATGATGTCATTATAACTGGGGAGGGAGAATAAAACCTTAGCCAAAGGCCGAGACAAACAGGTATGTCTTTACGGCCCTCCTAAATAAATACAAGGAGGGGGCATGGCGCACCTCAAGGGGGAGGCCGTTCCACAATCTCGGGGCCACCTCTGAAAAAGGTTTCTCCCGGGTGCCCACTAACCTCATTACTGACGGTGGCGGGATGGTGGAGTCTCCTGGCTTGGAATGTTCTGAATTTGAAATATTCCACACACCTTCACTCTTTCTCTCTCTCTCTCTCTTGTGTGTGTGTGTTTTAGTTACAGTTTTATCAAGTTTTAAAACTGCATTGCATCATGGAGCCTTTCTAAACTTACTTGTTAATCTGGATCAAGGAACTGCTTAGAACACTTCATACGCAAGGGATTCAAGTAGATCCGGATCAGAACTGTGCCAAAGGCTCACCAACCTGGATTAACAGTAGACCAGATAAATGTGCTCTCCATCCATACTAGTGCTCTTTAGCACACATTTGCTGTTCTAAAGCCTATGGTTGATCTGGATCTAGCAAATCCGGATCTATCTAATATGGACTAACCAAGGTATTGTAAGTGCAGAAAGGTCTATGTTCAAGAATATACAACTCCTTTGTACAGGTAAAATAATTCTACATCACTACAGAGTCTCTTTCCTGCGTCTTCCTTTTCTGAAGATTGGACTACAAAAAACAAGACCAATTATGGTATAAGTGGACTTGGAAAATGGCAATAATTAGGTAATTAAAAATGTGCTTCAATTCCATTATGCTTCCATAAAACCCCACAATCTAAAAAACAATGTATTTGAACATATTTTACTAAATATAATTCACCTAATTGCGAATTTTATACGCTAACCAGTTATGCAATTAGATACTACATGTCTATTCCTCACAATTAGCTGTTGCAAAAATCTGCCTACAAACAGCATGATATATTTAACAACTTTTTAATGCAAAACAGTTGACATAGTTAATGCTATATTCCTTTAATTCAATTTTAATTAGTTAAACAGTAGTTAGAAAATGTGAGGTTTTCATTAACTCACACTGCCAATATTTTCTGTTGGTTGTCTTTCCCCATAGTTCTTTCAAATTATGAAACATCTAATGCTGTGCGTTACTGTTTTATTGAATGTGGTGCCAAAACAGCTAGATGCAGCATAGTCAAATATCTGTATGTTTCTGACGAGTGTCCTAGGGCCTATGTTCCCAAAATCCAAGCAGGGTAAGAATTGGATTATGCCAGGGAATAAATTGTTGGAGTTCTCAACCAACATCTGCTTTTACTGTATAGAACTATCTGGGGCTCTGAGTCAGATGTTTTCGGAACCTGAACCAAACCTCGAGGCTGTACAGACAAATGGAGACATTGGCTTTTTCTGCATTGGTCCACATGCCAGACTGGAAGGAAGGAGACTTGGGGTCTATTCGCACTACATCCTGTAGTGCATAATTAAGTAACTTCCAGGGAAGAGCATCCATACCTTAAGCACCCCCTGTCTTCCCAGAAGATCCCTAATTACACATTAGGTGTGGGACACAAAATGCGTCCAGCTTGGAAGCATTCGCTCTTCAGCTGGACGAGGAGGTCAACAGAGCTACTGCTCAAACATGCTGGCAGCTCTGCTGCCTTCTTGACATGACTGTGACTGTGCAGATCATCATCATCATCATGGTGACGGCACGTGAAGTCGCACTTAAAATGGCAGTGCCCTGAAGAGGACCGCCCCCAGGATCTGTCACAGGTGAGTGACCGATCATGTGGGGCATGGGCTGTAGTTACCTAGAGCTCGCAAGTGCGAGCACTAGTTAACGTTCAGTGATTACACTCCATTCCTATCTAACAGAAAGGAAGGGAAGTGTGAAGTCACCCTTGGTCTTAATTGTCTCTGCTGTGCTCTCTCATAGCAACTGTAGCTGTAGCACTCCAAAATAGGGATGTGCAGGGATTTTCGAAAATTCAAAAATCCAATTCGAATTAGATGAATATCGACACTCAAATTCAATCGAATTTTCAAAAATCCAAATGTCTGAATTCAAACAAATTTCAAAGTTTTGGAAATTTGATATGGATGAATGAATAATTCAACTGAATAGATCCATTTATATTGCATTCGAATATCGGGTCTATTTGTGCATATAACATGGGATGTCAACAGGATGAAAACAAAATGGGCACAAATATGAAAATTGGATACGAATGTTGCCAACATTTGTATCATTCGATTCAAATCAGATTTTTGAAAATACGGATTTGGATAATCCAGATTCGAATCAGATTTTTGAAAATTCAGGTTTTCAATTTTTGAATTGAATTAAATATTCAAGTATTCAAATTGACTCAAATCTGAATGCAAAATGCTGCAAAATGCTGCAAAATCCATCAGCCAAGGGATAGAATAGAAGTCCCTCAACATCACCTTGGGCAGAACAGAGAGGAAAGACGGGATGGGTACTATGCAGGGTTTCTTGTCTCTTTTCCATGACATATTTTGAAGACTGTCTTAGAGCAATTAGGACAGAGTCTTTCTCCTTGGGCCTGTTGATACTTAATTCAGTGGGATGGTATAACAATACCACTGAGGCAAAGATCAGTCCCAGAGGAAGGCACCGCACTTCAACTTCCCCACTGGCACTCCCCACTGGACCACCAGCACTTGAAGTGTGGATGGTCTGACCTGGCTGGATCACTATGGCAATGGCCACAGCATCTTCTGGCTTGTGCTGAGATGTTGCCATGGAGACTAGCCCACAGCTGCCTCACCCTCTCCACCTGCAGCACTTACACCTGGAAGAGACTGTGAGCACTATGACCAGAAGCTCACCATCTGCTCCGGGGCAAGCTGTGAGCAGCTGGAAGTTAACTCCCTAACAATCGAGGACTGACTCCGATCTAGGATTGGAGCATATGCAACCCCTCCATCAAGGTAAGTGCAAAGAGTTCCAAACAGTTACCTTCTCCACATCTGTTTTTTAACTTACTTGTTATGAAATTGAACAGTTTATGTTGGCATTTATTTATTTCTGCAAGTGGGTTCTGCCTCCCCTTTGAGTCAAATCATTTTTTTAAAAAAAATTGGAAATATTCCTTTGTGGTGATGAAGAAGATTATGGTGATGATGGGAATATATAACATGTAAGTATTCCATTGATTACTAGATTATCTGGAGAAAAAAAATCTCCCCATTCCTAATTTTCAAATGTCAGATGGTACACAGTGATGTTGTGGGACTTACAAACATTATTGCCCGTGATTCAAGCATGGAGCTTTGGCCCTATATGGGCACATGCAATTAGGAGTACTTCAAGTGTGCAAAGGTTTTAATCCCCCAGACAAGAAATCTTATTTATCTCCATGAAACTATTCTACCTCTGCACTCCTCACGCTGACCACCCTATCAGTATTCCTGAGCAACCTTCAACTGTCAAAAGCATAATATCTAGAAGCATGCTGCAGGACAGGAGTGTGAAAGAGAATGTCAGAAAACCTTTCATGTTGGGGCACACTGACTGGGAAGGACTGTGTGAAAAATTGAGGATTTTCTGCTTGCATCCTTCAGTTTACTTTCGTTATAGCATTGTGTGTGAATGGCTTTAGATCAGTGGTAGAATCTCTAGACCGACCCAATGACCTGGTTACACCTACCAACATTACATGTTATGGGTCATGCTGAAGTTGATGGGAGCTGAAGTTCAGCAAAATGGACTGGAAGGCCATATGTTAGCCTTGGAAGATACCAAGTATATACAGTATAGATACCAACACCTTCAGTTTTTTCTTTTCCTCAGACACTGAGATAGTGCCAACAAAGTTGTCAGGATTTTATTCTATCCTTGGATCTACCTTGCTAGCCCTTGATCTTTCATGTTGCAGTTCATGGAATAAAGTTTTCAAATCTGAACCCGACACTGGGTGTATTTCCACTGTCACTAGAAGTACCCATTAAGTACCCATAAATGGGTACGTAATGGCATTTTTGTACCCATTAATGGGTACTTAATGGGTACTTTTAGTGACAGTGGAAAAACACCCATTGTTTTCATCCATATGAATGTGGGTGGGGTAACTTTGGATCCAGCTTGAGTGCAAGTGTAAATACTTTTTCTTTTAAAACATTCACTCTTCTCGGGAAGATATCCATGCAAAATTAGGACAATACCAGACAATGCTAAACAATCGGTTTTAATTTTCATTTTAATACATTTTCATTATTTTAATTCACTCTTAGACCTGAAGGTGTAAGGAAGGAGATAAATGCAAATAAAAAGCCATCAAACAATACATGAATTAAAAACAAGTGGGATACAGTACAGCTACTGTCGAAAAACTTGAATAATTTTTCACCCATACTGAGCATTAAATTATTTTCATTCAGTCTCATCCTTTTGCCTCCCACTTGTTCTGCGTCTTCCTTTCTTCCTTTGGTAAGTCTTCATTTCTTTAATGAAATCTAAAAGGCCTTTTTAGCTTTGGGTGTGAATGAGTTAAGCTCAAGAGAACTCAGTAACCTAGGCAAAAGGAAAGAAAGAAAAAAGTCAGCCTTTTCATTTCCAATAAAAATGTCAAAAAGAAATGAATAGCAATAAATGGCTCAAAAATGTTTTAAGTTGGGGGAAAACAATTGAAAATAGGCGTAGAGATAGAATGGTTAGCTAACCGTGTTATAATACTCTCTTACTTTAATCAGTTTGCAGAAGTAATTGAGCTTACTCAGAAATATACTTTTTATGTTTTAATGCATTGTCTTTTATCTTCTTCAAAACATTCTTGAGTAGGCCTACCATAATTATATTTTAAAGACAACCCTTTTGCATTTTCATATAAGTTAGTGGCAAGTATGCACAGCCTAACACTAAAGAGAGCTAAGGTCTGGCCTTGCTGAATAAAATGCTTAGGATGACAGCCTTAGGGCACAATAATACATTCATTTATTTGTTCATCCAAAACCCTCTCCCATTTAAAATAATTTCAGAGTGGATAACAAACAGGCAAAACTGCTAAATATTTGGCTTCTGGGAGAAGTGAAATACAAGGAAAACTCTACCACAGATTGAAAGATACCATGGAGAAGAGAAGAATCATACCCATAACCTAAGGAGAGAAGAGGAAGTGCCTCATGAACTCCACATGTGCACATTGGCTGAAAGGAAGGACTGGAGCCACCCAACCACGCACCACAGCACAGTTCAGCCTCCTTTAGTCCATCCCCCCACTCACAACTGAGGAAGCGAAGACGGCTGGAATGCCAGGATGGTCTGTCCTGTAAAAATGAGGACTCCAGTTAGAACGTTCTAACATGGATAGACTAACTTGGAAAATGAATAAAATAAAATAAAGTAAAAATTAAAGTAGAATAGTGTAACCTTAGGTTATCCTAAACTACTGGTGTGACCAGAGCCTATATGTCAATAGATGAAAGAGTTGGGCCTAAATTCTCAAACATCTGATTTTTGTTTTGTTTTTTAGTGCATGGCTGATTTTAGACCCATCACTTTGAAGATGGCCATAACCAAATGTCTCAAATTCTACATGGTTTGGATTATCCTGTGCTGTGTTGGCCTGAATTAAATAACCCAGGCCACAAAGGGCTGGGTTGCCAGAGGTCCACCCCACAGGCAGTCCACATTGCAAGTTGCTCATCCTGAGCCCAAGTGGCTACAGCACTTGTTTCAGTCCACAGCCTGCTCAAATGCCTCATCTGATGTGAATGCAGACGGGCCATGAAGGAACAATCTTGCCTGTGGGCAATGGAGGAGGAAAATAAAATAAAAGTTTTTACCTTTGCAAGGACTCTGCTGCCGCCAGAGCACCCCTGTTCCCTCCCACACCATTTTCCTTTTGTATCTTGTCTCTTTAGATTGTAAGCCTGAGGGCAGGGACCTGTCTAAGATTAATATAATATTGTAACCCGCCCTGAGACCTTCGGGTATAGGGCGGGGTAGAAATACAAATAAATAAATAAATAAATAAATAAATAAATAAATAAATAAATAAATAAATAAATAAATAAATAAATAAATAAGTAAGTAAGTAAGTAAGTAAGTAAGTAAGTAAGTAAGTAAGTAAGTAAGTAAGTAATGCAGCATTCTACCAGGAGACAGGGCTTCTGATAAGGTAGATGGAGCACTCTGCAGGATGGATGAGGCATTCTAAGAAACCCACTGGCCCAGTTTAGTGACCCAGTGCAGCAGAGAGAAGGGATTTCAACTGCACTCATCCTTTCTGGCCACTACTGGTGGTTTATTTGATCTATCTAAAAGCAGTAAAGAAGGAGGAGGAGCAGGAGAAGAAGAAGAAGATTTCCCTCTATCAGAACCTTTCTGTGGGCAGAAGGCCATTTGCATCAGCCAAAATTCTCAGAGAGACTATCCAATCCCACTTCTGTTCAGGTTGGTCCAAGTGTGGTATCTAACTACCCATTTAGTCTCCACCCTACTTCATGTTGGATGACACCTGCATGAAAGTGATTACATTTTTGGCAGAATGTAGGCTTTTACAGCCGATTCCAATCTCACTTGTAGTTTTTGGTTTGTTATGCCACGTTCCATAGTTCTTCTGTGAACCTGAGCTTTTGAATATCCATCTTCAGAGGATCTTTTTGATTACCAGATCACTTCACAGTTGGTATCTATGAGCATTTAATGAAAGCAATTAATGTGATAGTTGGTTTTGCACGGTAGATTGGAGGGGCTAAATGGTGATTTGACTTTGATCTGCATAAACAGAAGCAAATTAGACTGTAGTGTGATGTGGAAGTAAGCTCAGTTTGCCATTGTTTGTGGAGACCAACCGCTAAACAGTGAATTACCATTTGGACCCGCCCCTTCCTGTCTTATGTTGACTGCTACTGGGAAGTACCAGTGTCCCATCATTGACACAAATGTAATCTAATGAATGTCTCTGCTTTCTACAGGTAAATACGTCCAGATCTGAGTGTGAAGAAAGGGAAATATTTACTGTGGAATTTCAAAGTAAATAATTAAGCTAAAGAAAAATAGAAAAATAAAATTCATTTCAAATATGATTTCACTGTAAATATAATGAACTGAATGAGGCACAGTTCTGACTAATACCATGTTATTAACCCTGGCAGCCTGCATCCCCAGTCATTAAAGACTTATGGGAGCTAATTTTAAATGTGATAGTTATGACAATATTACCATCACAATATCACAGCATTCCTGAGGTGTAATTAAAGATTTGCCTTGATGTATAAGATGTTATCAATATGGCTAAGAATGCCAAGGAGACACATTGAAGAAGGATTTTGCTCAGCAGTTTCAATAGCTGTGTGGGCACTACAGAATTTCCTCTGTGCGTTTACAAAATGGGCCGTTATTATATAGAAGGGTTGTTATTAGAATGGGGATGCTATAGACTCTTTGCTCACTACCTATGCCGTGGAGGGTTCTCTGGGCAGGACAGGGGATAGCAAAAGTACAAGATGGGAAACTTTCACAGCACTTAGCCTGAAACATCCATAAACAGAAAATGTTTTTACTGAAATGGAGCCAAGAATCTTTACAAGATGGTTCATTTTCCCACTGAGAAAAATGCTAAGGGATTTATTTCCCATACTTCATTCTCCTTCTCTTCAGAAGAGGTGAAAAATAACCTTGGACAACCTTCACCTCAGGCTTGCTATATTCTGCACCAACATGTAGTGGCAGGTCATTATTCCAGGATATGCCAGCCAGTTTGGTCTAGTGGTTAGGGAGCTAGACAGTTATCTGGGAATACCAGGCTTGACCCTGCCCTCCTTCATGAAGCCAGCTGGGTGACACTGGGCAAGTCACAGTTCTCTTCTTGCTTTTGTACCCCATTTCTCTCACCCTGACAAAGTGGCCGACAAAGCTTTCTATTCTTCTCCCCACAACAGACACCCTGTGAGGTAGGTGGGGCTGTGAGAGCTCAGAAGAGAGCTGTGGCTCACCCAAGGTCACCCAGATGGCTTCGTAGAGAAGGGTGGAATCAATCCCAGTCTTCCCAGATAAGAGTCCGGCTCCTTAACTAAACTGGCTAGAAGTGAGAACAGTTATTCTTCATTTGCTCCACCTTATTCTATGTTAAGCATACCCACATCTGCAGAAATGGAAGCCCAGCTGGACTTAGTGAGACTTACTTAGATTTGAGACTTCTTTTCCTGATAGATCCATTTCAGTCACACAAAACACCTAAGGTGGGTGGAGTGCCCAGTAGAGGTGTGCACAATTCAATTTGAATCTTTAGAAATTGAATTTAACCAAATTTGATTCGAATTAAGCAAATTCAAATCTATTTGTTTGAATTTTCTATTCAAATTTCCACTTACAAATGTCGACAACAATATTATGTCCCCCTACACATCTTTATGCATCCTGTGTGCATCCATACGCAACCATACATGTCTGTATTCATCCCATAGTTATCCCGTATATAACCTGTTTTGTCCCGTACGGATCTGTACAGATGCATACGGATGAGGGAAACATGCGTATCTGCAAGTATGCATCGTGTATGAACCCGTACACATGCAAATATCTGGATAATTTGAACGAATAGATCCAAAATTTGTTTGAATGTTTAAATTCAAATTTATGGACATTCAATTTGAATTCAAATGTCAAAATTTGGGCAGATTCAATCGAATTTCAAATTAATACCTTTGGATAATTGTGCACACCCCTAACGCCCAGCTGTTGCAGAATGTTGGCCTGGAAGACTCCCAAAGGAAACTGCAGACAGCAACAACGAACAAACCTGGATGAGGACCCACAGTCCATCTAGCTCCAGGTTTTCCCACTTCTGTACTATGGTGAAAATCGCCCAGGTATGTGCACAGAAGTGCCTGAAGTGGAAGAAAAGTTTCTGTAGCAATTTCACTAGCTGTAGTCTTTGCTGACCTTAATGGCAGGAAATTGAGACCCAGGAACAGCAAGCTGTGAAATGTAGGGCAGAGTGGACTCAACCTACTGCTGTTCCCCTTGGTTCTTTAAGTGCTGATAAATGTATTTAATTCTATTCTGCTCAGGTTAGTAATCGGCTGGTGCTATCAGGCTGTAAAGAGCCATTTGGCCAGCCTTGTCATCTCACACCTTAATGAGCACTGAAGGCACATGCATTAACTAGATATTTCACTTCGGATACCACCTAGCAGTTCATTATAGAAAACCCTGCATATAGTTAAATTAGCAGCATGGTTGACAAGAAGGTGACACAGCTTAACTTATTTTTAAAATTGCTTAACTTTATCATTCTATTGAGCCAATTGTTGGAGTATTTATAGAATAAATGTGCTCCTCTACAATCACATGGTGGAAAAGAGTTCTCTGTCTGAGCTGGCATTGCACTCTGCCCCAACTCCCCCCCCCCCACCAAAAGGCAATAAGAACAAAGGGAAAATTGTTAGCCTGACAGACCACATTCTCCACACCCTTCCACCCTCCTGATCTCTGTCCTCATGGGGGGAAATCTAGGGACAAAACATGGGAAGACTTCTTTTGCAGTGAAAATCTGCTAATCTGAGTAGTGAAGATATCTGGGGTAGGCTTGGGTGAGTTTGAGTTTTTAGCCTCTGGTGAAACATATGGAAGCTCTGCCCAAGGAGGAAGAGAACCTTGCCATCCCTATGGGGGGGGGGGGGTCTAGTGGTGGCAGCCTAGACCACTCAGCCCTCTGGATGACTCTCCAGCCTGGATGGGCTGTGATAATTTGGAGCTGCTTCCATGCAGGACTGGGTGCTTGTCAGCTACTGTGGAGTCCACCTACATCACCTCAGCTATACTAGACACCATAAAGGACATCTGCTTGTGCCATCCCTCCTGGGTGTGGTCTAGTGGTGGTAGCTTAGACAACTCTGCCCTCTGGATGACTCTCCAGATTGGCTGGACACTGACATCTTGGAGGAGGCAATGATTTGTGGGACTGGGGCCACTGGTCAGCTGCTCTGGACTCCACTTGGCCTCAGCTGCCTCTTTTTCTTTTTTTTCTTTTCTTGTATGTGTGTGTTTTGGCTTATTTTGCAATGTTTTGTATGACATGCAATTTTAAAAATGCATTTTCATTATAATGTTTTGATTATTACTTTGCATTGTATATCTTCTGTTTGTTGTAAACTGCCTTGGGCAAATTTTCTTTTGGAAAGGCGGTGTACCAACGAAATGGAAAAGAAAAGAAAAAAGAAAAAAATATGTGGAGAACACAGGTCATATTGGAAGCTTTAATGAAAATGACTGCTTTTAAGAAGACGTGAATGCTGCATCTGGGAGTTCACCAGGATTTCCTGGTGAAGCTGTGAAGCAGCACAAACTGTAGGCTCCTTCACACACGTGAGCCCTATCTGCGCTGGGACTTATTCTGGATTATATCGTGGACTAGGGACCTGTCATCTGCATGGAGGGGCAGACCAAGGCTTTGAATTTTGCTGGCCTACAGTGATGTGAGGTTAATGTGTACTAGGTCATCCCTTGGCATAGGCCTTTTTGCACCTTCACCTACCTGGGAAAGTATCCCATGGAAGTGAAGATGGAGTGCAGATCTGATGTCCACACTTTGGGGCAACAGATCCAGTCCAAAGTTACCCAGTGCTTCACTAAGTGCTGAGTAAGTGCGATCACAGGATTAGGAGATCATGGTGATGGGCATATGCAACATTATTGCCACGGTGACTGGGAGATGTGGCAGCCACTGCAACCGTGGTACCCAGTCCTACACTCTGTTCACCCTGAAGAGGGGCAAGCTGAATGTGCCAGGTTGTGGTAGCCCAGCAGCTAGTATAGCTGTAAAGCACAATTTTCTGTTCTATAGCTATACAGCCAAGGGGCAGTTGAGCACATGCAGAGCTGCTTCTAGAAGTGACTCTGCAGTGTGTATGCCCCATGTTGGGGCATACCCTGACTTCCCTATCAATGAATGTTCTGGGAGGCTCTGTTTCTCTTTCAGCGTGGGCAGATCTTGCCTAAGATGATAGGTGGCTGTACTCAACTGCTGGAAAGATGCAGTTCCAGAACACATGTCTTGCAATCTCATAACGAAATCAAAGGGAGAAGAAAGCATATTCCATTGAAGTTCTCCTATTTGCTGTCCCTTGGAGTCATGTGGAGACTTGCTGATGGAGGAACATGTCATCCAGCTGTTGCTAAAGCTTAAAGCAGGTGGCTGCATCCAGATGTTTCTTACTTATTTCACTGTATCTGGATATTCCAGAGTAAAGCTTCATCCAGACATCAGTTACTTATTCCACTATATTTGGATATTCTGGAATAAAGCAGAGTATCCATGATTGATTCCACAATATCCAAATATAGCAGAATAAATGTCTGGATGGAGCCTAAAGAATAGATATCCCAGAACATCTTATGCTTTATTCCAAAATATCCAAATATAGTGGAATAAAGAACTGATGTCTGGATGCAGCCAGTGGCATAGACAGATACTAGGAAAGTGCAGAAATGCTTTTTTGGCATTCGGTTCATAATGAATCAAATGTTAGAAAATCTGTATTCATTCAAAGAAATGCCCTTTGAAAGTGGTAGGATTCTGATATGAATGTTTTTATACGAATTTGTATGAATATCCGATATGAATGCCTATGAACCCTGCATATGGATCCTGCATACAGATCCTGCACACGTATCCTACACCAATGCATACGTATCGGATACGTTATGAATATTTGGGCACATCCCTAATAGATACATCTATTATAAAACATCGTTTGAAAAAAAAATCCTTGTTTGAAGTAAAACTTCTATGATCCTCAGCCATATTCTGGAATTTACCTCAGGATAAGAGTCTGATGTCCACATGCTAATGCAGACTCCGGCAGGCCTCACTTGGAGCCTGCTGTAGCCTGCATTGGCATGTTGACAGCACACCCTGATTCCGGGATATATTCCAGAAGAAAGCCAAGTGTGAACAGGACACTTGTCTAGAATACTGGAGACTCACTTTCCCGATTACAACAATTGGTTATGCTAATCTGCTGTTGTTGTTTTTATGAAGGTTGCCATTTGAGTAGTGGTTTCTTTTGGAAGCCAGTTCTTAAACTGTCAGTCTTCATACTGGGAACAGAACTTTTGTAAATGTCTCTCAGTCTTATCTGAAAACCGTTGTGAGCCAACAGGAAGACATCAACCCTGCCAGTTAGCAGCTTCTTGGATTCCATGATTCGGGAGTACGAGTTTAATTCTTCTTGATTCAGTTTTAGCATGAAAAGGGAGTAGGCTAAGTTGAATATCCAGCTGACTTTTTTTTCCCTGACAGGATATTTATATATGGCTGGGGATTTCTCTCTGTTTAAGGTTCATTGGTTTTTAGTAAAACCGTTTTAGAAACTCTGATAGATCAACATATTTCGACAAGACTTGCCAGCAAAGAAACTCATATCTCTAGAGCTGAAAGAGGCCAGGCTATTTAATTATGCAAAATGATTTTACTGAACAGTAATATCACAATATTTTGACTTAACTGGTTTGGCTAGGGAAATAGAAGTGACTAGCATACTGAATGCCTCACTTTGAAGTATATTATGAACACTAAAATGCTGGAGACAGGAGGGCCAGACTTAAGAGGAAGTGAAGATTCTAGGAAGAGACTTCTTGAAAAACTAATTGCAGCCTTATTTCCTTCTCACCTTTCCATATAAGAAAGTAAGGAGATATCAAAAAAAGTTTTCTTTTAGAAAGCAAATTGAATAAAACTTTAACAGATTGGTTCTTTTTAGAGATTTGATAAATCTCCCAAGGGGAGGAAAGTGCCCACACCAGAAATCCTTTCACATTCTACAGGATCAAATTTAGCAAGCCACCATTTGGTGTCAGCTGAAATTCTAGAAGCAACATATAAATATGCCAAGGGCTTCTAAGATGTTTTGCTAAGATTTGAAAGAAACCAAAACAAAGCATTTTGTTCCTTTGTTCCTTCATTCCTTTGTTCCTTCTATTCCCCCCATTTTGATACTGAAACAGATAACAAACAATCAAGAGAAGAACGCAAGTTAGCATCTAAATTAGGTTGTTTCTGTGTTTCAGGAAAGTTTACTTGCTATTGTAGGGGTGTGCACAAATATTCATAACATTCATTTTTCATACAAAGTTGTACAAATGTGTATATTCATACACATTGGTATAGGATATGTATCCAATATGTATACATTGGTATAGGATATGTATGCAGGATCTATACGCAGGATCCATATCCAGGGTACATATCTAGGATATGTATGTATTTGTATTGGATATTCATACAAATTTGTACAAGTCCATTCATATTGAATATAATCCTACCACATTCGAAGGAGATCTATTCAAACGAATATGAATTGTCTAACATTCGATTCATTACAGATTGAATGGCAAAAACCCAAGCTCAAATGAGTATTGAACAGATACCTGCAGAGAAACCTATTTTTTTGAGATTAACAACATTTTTCTTGTAATTTAGGCCCTCAGTAGACCCTTATTATTCCCCTATAAGCCTGTGTGCTCCAGTTCTCCATGCCTCTCTCAGTTAAGTCATGTAGGGATGTGTACAAATGGCTTTTTTTCTTGTATTCATTTCGTATTGAATCAAATGCAAGAAATTGTATTCATTCAAATAGATTCCCTTTAGATGTAGTGGAATCTGAATTTGATACAAATGTCCCATACAAATTCAATATTAATTTTTTAAAAAACCTTCTAAGAAAGAAGACATTTTTAGTGGGATTTCAAGCTGAGCAGGTGAATATCTGAGCAAATTTCTTTCCCCCCTTGAATAGACTGGGTTACTTTTCTTTCTATAAATGCTTACAAGGATGTTAATATTGTGCATCTTATTATTTATTTATTTATTTATTTATTTATTTATTTATTTATTTATTTATTTATTTATTTACATTTCTATCCTGCCCCATACCCAAAGGTCTCTGGGCATGTTACAATCTTGTACAGAAATAGTTTAAGAAAGTGGCTACCCTGTAAGCAAATGAAAAAACAACAACAATAATGATCAGTTTGTCGTTTTGGTAGAAGAGTCATTCCCCTACTGTGTACAAGTGGCATGGGGAATTTAATTTAACAATTGCCTTGATTGACAGCTGGTGCCTGCCATGCGAAGGAACTTCAGATCGTATCTGGTCCGCATTGCCTGCATGCTGGATTAATGGTTTGAAGTTAGATTTTTCCTGCTATGGGAACTGTCTCCATCAATGAAACAAACAGTCTGTGAATCTAGTGGGCAGTGACAGCCTACAATGCCAAATTGGAGAGGATAAGCAAGCAAGAAAGGAAAAGAGGGGGAAACTGATTCTGGATCTTGAGCTTTAACTCACCCTGGTCATATGGCTTGCACAGTCATTGTTCAGATCTTGCAAGTTGCACCAAAAGCTTAAAAGCACATGGAGCTACCCAATTGCTCCACACAGAAAGGGCACATAGGGAGAAAGAAGTGTACTTGTTCTGTCTGAGAAATCCAAATTTGCCAGCAGGTTGGAATACAGATCCTAGGGAGTAGGGGTGCACACTAAGCCAATTTCACAGATTTGATTCAATGCAAATTGAATGTGGAAATATTCAGCTTCAGTCAGATTCCCCCCCCCCTATGAATGTGGGGGGCTTTGTACTCAAGCACGAATATTCATGCAAATATTCATGCATGAAACAAAGCGAACCCCCACTTCTCCCTTCCTGCCCATCCCACTTACCTTTCATTGTGCTGCTGCTGCCACCACACACTTTTTTCTGAGCACCTCTGGGTCTGTGTGTGCAGCTCCAATTGCACTGTGCAATACCTGGATGGAGAGTTGTGCATGCAGACACGGAAGGCCTGTTTTGGCTTCTGAAGAGTGCTGAAATAGGCACGGGGATTCCACTGCAGCCTCCCCAAAGGTAAGAGAGAGCACCAGAATGGAATGGAAGGCTGCAGTGGCATCTCTGGGTCCATTTTGGTGGTCTTCAGAGGCCAAAACAAAACAAAACACTTCCAGGTTTGTGTACACAGCTCCCCATCTGGAGATTGCACAATGCAGTGGGAGCTGTGCACACAGACCCAGAAGTGCTTAGTAGAAGAAAAAAAAAAAGAATGAGAGTTGGCTTTTCTACAAAGCTTTCTGGTCTTCTCCCCACAACAGATTACCCTTTGAGGTAGGTGAGGCTATGAGAGCTCAGAGAAGAGCTGTGACTAGCACAAGGTCACCCACCTGGCTTCATGGGGGAGGGTGGAATCAAACCCAGCATTCCCAGATAAGAGTCCAACTCCCTAACCACTAGACCAGCAGTTCTCAACCTTCCTAATGCCATGACCCCTTAATGGAGTTCCTCATGTTGTGGAGATCCCCAACCATGGGGGCAGAGTAACTGAGAGGTGGGAGGGAAGGGCAGCAGGAGACTCGTCGTGACCCCTCTGAAAGGGTAGTTCGACCCCCAAAGGGGTCCCGACCCCCAGGTTGAGAACCACTGCACTAGACCAAACTGGCTTAGGAGTAGGGGTGCAGATGAATGCAATTTTTGGATTCAATTAGATTCAAATTGAACATTTGAATGTTCAAATTAGAATGAATAGAGAAAAATGAATGTAATCCAATTCTAATACAATTCAAATACATTTGTATCTATTTGTATGAATTTTTGGTTCATATTTGAAGATACAAATGTCAACAACATTCAAATGTGTCCATACATATCTGACACATCAGTACACATCCATACACATCATGTTTTCATCTCATACGTAGCCGTTCAAATGTGTATGGATATGAATAAGATGTGTATGGATACGTATGTAATGCATATGTCTGAATTATTCCTATGAATGATTTGAAACATTTAAATTTGTTTGAATGTTAAAAAATGAGTGTATAGACATTTGATTCGAATTTGAATGAATTTGATTGAATTTTGAATGTTTCAAATATTTTTCCACATCCTTACGGCACAATGAAAGGTAAGTGGGGTGATGGCAGTTCCTGGGGCCTCCAGCCTTTGCCAAATCTTCAACCGAAGACTTCAGAATTTGTACAAATTCATAAAAAATCCAAACAGCACAAACATTTGTGCGCATCCCTCCTATACAGATGTGGCACTCTCCTTTTGAATATTGAGATGCAATCTCAGGATGGTAAAAGCGTGCAAAAATTTGCATTATACGTAAATATAATATTTTACATCGGAAATTTTACACTACACATTATGTATTTTTCTTACCCAGAGGCACATTTTTACAGAAAAGCAAGTAGCTTAAAACTGCATGCCACTCTGTGCAGATTTTATTTGTTAACATTGGGGGGGGGGGGGAGGATGGAGACAAAAATGATGTATAGTGATGTATAGACAAGAATTAGGCTACTTGGATCACCCTTTCAATTTGAAAATTTCCCAGTCTGATAGCATACTCTGCTGTTTTTTCCCCAATAATTCTCTTTGAAAGCTCAAAATAAGCTGAATGGCTTTTGCAGGCATTATAACACCTGGCATCTTTTCTCTTCACCTGCTTTGAAGAAAAGCATGCCATAAGGGGAAGAGAGGTCTATCTGCCACTCAGGAAATTCTCCACTGGCTAGGGACATTTAATCCTTTCAAAACTTTGGGAACCGTGAGTGCTCAAAAGGATTTCAGAGCTCTTTAAGTCTTTAATGGGGACACACCCACACTGTACTATCCATTCCTAACACTGTCCATTTTTGCCCTCGCCTTTGTAAAATTGTTTCTTCGTTCTCTTTATACTTTAGTCCTTCAGAACGTGCTCAACCTAGGTTCTACATGAGAGTGAGGTTGTGAGGATGGGGAATCTTAGATGCTGAGGTTCAGCACTGCTGTATGATTTAACTCTGTCTGTCTGAACTTCTTAAACTTGACAAGCCAGCATAAAAATCTGACATGCCTTCATCAGGATGATGAGCAAAGCCTGAGGCCTTTCATGAATGCTGTTTAACCACAGTTGAACTGTTAGCCTTAAAATGCTTTTTAATACGTACACACATCTAAGTTTTCAGTCACGTGGCAGCCTCTCTAGAACACAGAAAACGTACCTTGTTCCAGCACATGATGAGAAGTTTGGGAGCAGAGGAACATTTAAGAACATGTTTCAAGAAGGGATGTGCAAGAATATTCGAAACATTCTATCAAATTCATTCGAATTTGGACATTTGTTTTTTGACATCCAAACGAATTTCAATGTTTTGAATTATTCATACAAATTATTTGGACATTCATAGGTGTATGGATCTGTACACTTATAATCCAAACAAGATAAACGAAAAACAAAGCAAACAAAGACAAAACAGGTCTATCTGCAAAGGGAACAAGGTCCTGACTAATAGTTATAAACTCAAATGAAAATGTAGAAGATCAAACTGTCAAAGTAACTCAATATTTACTAAAAGTAACATATAAAAGTACTTGTTATGAAATAACCAATCAGAAAAAACAATGTAGAATAACAAAATGGAGGAATATCATACATATAAATAATCAAAAAACAGAATCCTTTACTAAACATTCATTCATTCATTTTATTTGTATACCGCCTTTCTAATAAATTACTCAAGGCAGTTTACAGCAAGCATGAAAAAATACAATAAAAAGTAATACATCATATCAGAGAAATACATTTAAATACAGTAAGTAATCACTTTCATTAAATATTACAAATACATATCATAAACAATGTACAGAATTCTACTAATAAGGTATATAATTTAAGAAACTACAGTACACAGTATTAAAACAGAACAAAACCATAAACATTCCATGGGCTGATCTCCTGGTGTACAAAGTTTCAGTCCAAAACAAAATATCTTTTTATAGGGAGCCAACAGTCAATCGTAGGCTAACAGAAGAAACCAAAAGCCAAATGTGTTTCGACGTGTGTCTTCATCAGTGGCTTTAAGAAATGGTGTTCTTCAAAGTTGGATGGTCATAAAACATTCTCCGATATAGTAAAATATACAACGAACATAAATCCTCAAGGAGAAAGGACAAGATGTTCACTAGTACACAAAATAGTTCAATTCACCATAGGCTGAACACATTACATATGTATCCATACGCAGCTTATTCGTATCCATATGCATTTGTAGGGATACATATGGGAAGAAAATGGAATGGATGTGGGATAGAAACGGGATGGGTATGGATGTGTACAGATGCGTACAGATGCGTACGGACACATATGAATGTTGTTGACATTCGTATCATCAAATATGAATAGAGACAAATGTATTCAAAATGGTTCAAATTTTAATACATTCATTTTTCTCTGCTCGTATGAATTCAGATATTTGAATATTCAATTCAAGCCAAATGTCAAAAATTGCATTCCTGCACACCCCTAGTTTCAAGTAATCTTGAGGTGGCTACAAGCAGGCTGCAAAATTTAAGATTTCCCATAGCAAAAAGAGCCAAAGAGAGACATTTAGGGGGAAATCATCATCTTTCTGCACTGGGCCTTATTCTTGATTATACCCCAGAATAGGGGTGTGTCCCCTGGAACCTACCATATTCTGCACGAGCATGTAGACAGCAGGTCCCTATTCTAGAATATTTTCCAGAATAAGAACCAGTGCAGAAAAGCCCTAAGGCCCTTTTGCACTGGGCTTTATTCCAGAGTATAAATCATGAAATAGGGTCCTGCCATCCATATGCACAACTATGACAGACTTTTGGCAGGGCCTGACATATTCTAGCCCAGCATGTGGATGGTGATTCCCTGTTCCAGGATATAGTGTGGAACAACGTCTAGTGCAAAAAGGCTCTTAGTCTCTTAACTGGGCCAAACCTGTGTGTTGCTAAACCCAAGGATCTGAGACCCTTGGGTTTTACTACCACAGACCTGAAACTTAGAAAGATAGGATACTCTTCTTCTTCCGTGACACTATCCAACCCTCTCATTCTCTGCCCTGCCCTTCTCCTTTTGTCTTCCATCTTTCCCAGCATCAGGGTCTTTTCCAGTGAGCCCTGTCTCCTCATCATGTGCCCAAAGCTCCAGCTTCAGTGTTTGTCCTTTCAAAGAACAGCCAAGATCAATTTCCTTTATTATGGACTGATCTGATCCCTTTGCTTCCCAGCAAGTCCACTTTTTTCATAAGGAGGAGAAAATACTTCTGCCTGATTTTGAAAAATTCTGCAGAGAGCTTAAGGCATTTTACAGGTGGTCCTCTGTAGTCATAAGCATAACTCTTTGTATACAACTGTTATTCTTAGCTCCCACTGCATGGGCCATTTTCCTGAGAGACATAATCTAAACAGTTTCTCTTAAGCTGATCGGTCTGTCTAAAATATTGCAGAAAACATCCATGACAGCTCTGGACAGATTATTTTAGAGTACCGAAGGGAAGGTTAGTCAGTTTGAGTTCAAACATGGTTTCCCACTCTTCTTTCCTTCCTTGATATAGCATTATTAAACTATAGCTAAAAAGTCAGAAAGTTGACATGCGGTACAACAAAGACATAGGGGAGCTGGGATTCTGTTTGTTATTCTCTGCATGGAACTGATAAAAGTTTTCTCTGTCTTTTCAAACTCATGACTTTCTCAGTCCAGGCCAGCTGATAACAACAAACAGCAGGGAATGTAATTGGCCAAATCTTCCCAAGAAGGGTGAAATAAGAGGTGCACTATGGTAGTAGCAGAGAGTGGTTGTAGCTCAGTGATACAGCAAACTGCCTGGAAATCAGTCAACCAGAGGCCTTTTTGCACTATGGCCTCTTGTGCACAATTAGTGCACCTCTGGGGAAGAGCATATGCATGTCAAGTAGGCTGTTACAGCCTCCAAGCATGCCCACCCTCCCCAGAAGTGTGCTAATTGTTGATTAGGCACCGAGCACAAAATTGTGTTCCGTATGTTAACCAACATTACCTAATTACTTACCTGAAGCGTCCAGTGGTGCGGTTATTCACTCTTGCCAGTGCTCTGTGGTCGTTTGAGGTGCCATGCAAGCATACTGGCACCTTGGATGACAGTAGACACAGCTACGCATGCACAGAGCATCAGCATTGTCAAGGCGATGGTGCTAATCCATGTGCACTCAAGTGACTAGCACTCAAGTGCAAGCACTAGTCAACATTGTGTCATTGTGCTCCTTTCCCATCCAATAGATGGAAAGGGTAGTGAGAAAATGCTGCTGGAGTTGGCCATGACTTGCAGGTACCCAGCAACATCAACAATTGTAGTAGTACATCTCTTAAAGCAGCAATTTGCTGATCTCACATCGCCTGTTTCAGCTAGCTGTGGAGACAGTAGCCAGGAAGCTTTCATTTCCTGTCTGTGATCTTGGCAGCTTTAGGGTGGGTGGGTCATCAATGATAGGAAATGACCCCATTGATAGGAAATGACCCCATGACCTTTAGCCAGGTCACCGAGAAGATAATCAAGTCTCCTCAAGGAACAGTGACAATGAGATGGGTATGGGTCCATGAGGTTGCTACACTTATCCAACACACTAAATGCACCATGGGAGAAGAAAATTGCTCAGAGTTTGCTCTCTTAAGTCATACTCACATTGCCATAAAAGCATTGCATGAATCCCACCCAAGTTCTTGATCCTTGGCAAATATTCATTACCGATGTAGAAGACCATCAACTTCCAACATGTTTCCAAACCTTCAAGTAGCTTCTGATTGGCCAGAATATCAATAGCTTTGTTTGTCTTCAATGCTGGAGAGGGTTTGGTAACTTGCCATGCTTAACAAAGATGGTGGATGACAAGTTGGGTAGATATTCTACAGATTTACTGACTGAAACATCAGCCTGGTGCTTTTTGATGCACTGCGTCCTTCATCTCACTCTGATGCTATAGCACTTCCATGGTGCTTATAGTGGCATAAGGGAGGAAGGAAAAGTATAGTGTATGAGTGGATACCACACTTTTTCTCCACAGTGTCATTGGCCATAAGAGTGCTGTGCAGATTCAGCCATACTTTGGAACATGTGGCACTTGTGATTGTAATATTTACTTATACGTCAGAGGTTGGGATACTAGGATGATAAACATGTGCCAGAATTGGAGAAGAGGAAGATGTATAAATATAAAGGAACAGGTCCAGCTTTCCTTTCCAGTGGCATGTAAAAGACAGACAGAAAAGAAAAAGAAAACCTAAATGTTCCTTTCCAATGTCCTTGTTTCCATATGCTTGCATACTTCACCTCAGGGTGGTATTGCAAGAGACATACTCTTTGCACAATTATTTAAAACTTATCCATGGGTAATAACCCCATAGATATAGCCTAGCTCAGGGTTTCCCAAACTGTGGGTCAGGACCCACCTCTAGGAAATTTAACCGTATTTGAAATAACTTTTTTGATGTAATTTTTTAATTAAGTAATAAAAAAATTGTATTAAAATTTTGTTATTTGGAAAAGTCCTTTATTCATGTTGGTAATGGTTAAATTTCCTAGAGGTGGGTCCCGAGTTGGTAAACTTATATTAGATGAGTCGTAACCCAGACAACTTTGGGAACCACTGGACTAGCTGACTTTTTAATATTATTTATTCTGGAGTTGTGAAATGCTACCTATTTCTGGATATTTTTGGTCTGTTCCAAATAGAGTGAGTGAGTGAGTGAGTGTGTGTGTGTGTGTGTGTGTGTGTGTGTGTGTGTGTTGTCTCTGACATTAGGAAAGAAGTTGATTTCTCCATTGAAAGTAATTAATACTGATTGCTAAAAAAGACATCATTCTTCTTTTAACAGGGCAATTTGCATATCCAATAACTTTAATCTCCCCCAGTGAAAGGCATTTTTAAAGTTTATTTGTATGTTCTTTCACTTTTTGATTCTGTTAGCGTGTTTTCCATTAACATGTTGATAAATGAAATCAAAACAGAGAGTGACAGTTCCTCTTAGAGAGTTACACTCATTGGCTAACAGCAGCATCAAAAACATTCTCCTCTGCAACCGAACGCCACAAAGGAAAATTGTCAGGCAACCACAGTACTATAGGGCAAGCCTTTCTGCACTTAGTCTTATTCTGGAAAGTATCCCAGATTAGGCGGCTGCTCTCCACATGCTTGTGCAGGCTATGGCAAGCCCCAGGCAAGGCCTGCCATAGCCTGCATTTGCATGCAGACAGACCCATATCCTGGGATATATTCCAGAAAAAAAGCCAAGTGTAGAAAGGGCCCAGGTGTTTAGACCTGAAGGAAAAGACACCAAAAAAGGATAAGCTACAAAGTAGAGACTCCATTAGAAGTGATTGGGTTATATGTAGAGATATTTAGGACGTATAAGATGTTATATCAGTTATTAAGGGTTGGAAGGAGCCGAAGTACCAACTTCACAGTTTGGTCTTGTGGTTAGAGTGTCAGACTCTTATCTGATAGTCTACAGGGAGCCAGCCGGGTGACCTTGGACTAGTCACAGGTCTCTTCCTGAG
Source organism: Aspidoscelis tigris stejnegeri (assembly GCA_023333525.1). Lineage (NCBI taxonomy): Eukaryota > Metazoa > Chordata > Lepidosauria > Squamata > Teiidae > Aspidoscelis > Aspidoscelis tigris. The sequence goes on from JALMGA010000013.1 coordinate 10,857,459, forward strand.
GTCCCACAGCCCCACCTACCCCATAGTGTGTCTGTGGTGGGGAGAAGAGCAGAAGGTTTGTCAGCTCTTCTTCTTCTTCTTCTTCTTCTTCTTCTTCTTCTTCTTCTTCTTCTTCTTCTTCTTCTTCTTCTTCTTCTTCTTCTTCAGAAACAATAACCTTCCCCTTATGAGAAAAGCAGGTGAAGAGTGAGCATTTATAGAATGTTTGAGATCATATTCTGAGCAAAATTATTCTGTACCTATCAATTGTCACACAGTAACAGCCAAGGATACTAGAGATGTACCCAAACTAGTCCAAATTTGAGCTTTTCCCCTTCAAACAGGCAGGGTGTTCTGTTAAAATACAAACCTTTTGAATACTTTTGAACCTCAGATCAAATAAGAGGTATTTGGAAGATTCATTTGAACACCCCTTTGTTTGGTTCAAATCTGCACTCTTGTTTTTGAACAGGCAGGGTGTTGATTCAAACTTCAACCTTTCAAACATCCCCTGTTTGATTTGAACAGGCTTGAACCTGTTAGGCAGATCTCTAAATAGTACCACAACTCTGTCACACCTGTGATACCTATCCGTGCTACTTTAAGAACACATGTCATTTAAACTATGATATAGACATATTGCTGCAAAACACACTTGTTAATTTTATGCTTAACCAAAGTGGTGTGACGTAGCATCATTAGGATTAATTAATTGGGATAATTATTATGTATTAATGTTGTTTTATCATGTTTTATATTTAAGCTTTATTGCTGTTGTTTTTGCATTTTTCTACTTTGGTGGAAAGGGTACTAGAAATAGATGTTGTTGTTGTTATTTTATCATTATTATTGATGGGAAAGATAGCTAATGAAGCAGAGTGCAGAAGACCACAGAGAATGTAGTTTATGTCAGGAAATCCATGGTCCTACATTTCTTGGGCCTGTTTTGAGTCCAAATAAGTAGCTAGAGCTAAAACTATTTACTTTCTGCTTGTTTTTAAAAGTATGCAAGTAAAAGTTTACCACTAAAAGTCTGAAGCTTCTTATTCCTCTTATTAAAACCTGTGATTGAATACTATTTAAATACATAACAGTATATCTCTTATATTATAGGGCGATCTGGCTAGGCTTAGGAGAACCCATCTTCAGACAAGATAACAGATAACCCAACGAGACCTAAAAACACTGAATGAGGAAACTTGAGCAGAGTTGTCTATGGAATGAATAGATAAAGTCTTGTGCAGTTAGTTTGCTGAAAGGATCATTTGTTTCTTATCAATTATTATCAAAAGGCTTGTGATACTACTTTTTACTTGTGATTGGCTAGGTCACTTGTTCTCCCAAGTGAGTAGACATTCAACGTCAGGACATCCCACCAGGGCAACTACAAGAAGGTTTGTTTGTCTTCACTGCTAGAGAGGCTGGAGGGGAAGAGATCTTTTCCAGTGCTCAGCATGTGGATGGCCCCAACCATTCCTGATGTGAACTGGCCTGGAACTGTCTTCAGACGCAATCCCGAACAGATACGCGTGGATTCAGCCTAAGTTCAGCAAAATGAGGAGGCCTACATAGTAGCTAACTCTGCTTGCCAATAACAAAAATTCAGAAAGCTGCCTCATGAGAGCAGCAGAACTTCCATGGCTTATGTATTACTGTTGCAACAGTCTTTGAAACTTTAAGATACACCTTTGGTAGTTTTTTACTCCTACTAAAGCTTCTTATAAATAGTTTCTAGCAATGTTCTTTTTTAAAAAAGTGGAAGTGGGGGGAAGGTGCCCAAATTTCTCAGTCACTCAGTTAAGTACACTTAGGCAGAATTTCAGTTAATGCCGCCTCTGTTAAGTAATTGTCATTGTCACTCACGCACATTTGGCTCAATTGGCTTCTTGGGAGGTTCCTTAATAATGCAGCCAACCCAATTAAACCCACCTTCATTAGACAAAGTATACAATATTATCATTTTATTGCCATCTACAAAGTACTCCCTCTTTGTGCTATAGAATTAAGACACAACATAAGCACAATTCCCAGCTAAGGCATCTATTTGCTGACCTTGGTACATGGTGACAATGGCGTGTTGATTTTGATAGTGCTTGGTATCTTCTGAGGGATTTGTGATTACTTTTCTGGAGCTCAGGAATACCATGTAATTTCATTTACCCACTTCTGATGGGGCTGCCCCCTCCCATTATATTTTTCAAAAGCACAATAACACAGAAAGAGTTAAAATGCTGACTTTTGCTCTCCTAAGATGTTTGGGTTAATGCATAAGATTAACTAGGAAGTTTATAGCGGAAGTTGATGTGGGTTTCCTTAATTTTTGGTTCTAGTATTAAATAGCCAGCATAAGAAATTCCTGATATTGAAATCTATAGTCCTAGGCAAAGTTTGAAGGCGTAACACATTGGAGACTTCTAATTAAATAGGCCAGTCAGCGTGGCATTTAAACCTCCATGAAAGTTAAACCTCAGCCCAAATAAGCCATAGAAGTAGCCTCACAGTTGGATCATCAAGTGCCTGAAAAGTATCAGCATCAGCAAGAACGTCAGTAAGTATGATGAAGCACTGGAAGAAGGAACTGTTTGTTAGAAATGAAAGCTATGGGTCAGTTAACACCAAGAAAAGAATCTTCCAGGGTGACTCATCATCATCATGATCCTACTATCAACAACTCTGCAAAAAGTAAACCATGAGTATCAAATATCAAGAAGCTCACAGAAAATTTCCCACCTGATATATTTAAGGCTCTATGGAAAAATGGAGATCCAATCTTTGACGAACACTACTTGCATCTTCAGTACAGCACGGAATTTGTCCTGGATAAATGTGCCACACTGAAGGAAGGAAAAATTGCAGAAAGCCAAGGCATCAAAATGCCCAATAGGCAATATCTGTACATGCTGATATCTGTACTAAAGCACAGACAAGTAAAAAAATGTGGCCAGTAAAAAATATGTCCAATGGGTGAAGAAACTACTGAAGAGCAAGTTGAACAGTGGAAACACCATCAAGACCTTCAATATCTAGGCCATACCTGTCGTAAGATATACTGGTGGAGTTGGATAGCCTTGACAGAAAAACAAGGAAACTGATGACCATCCACTATGCGTTACATCCCAGCAGTGATGTTGATGGTCTGCCCAGAAAATCTGGGGGCAGATGACTGCTGCGGGCTAAACAGAGGGAAAGTATGCTCTGGCTGATTATATAAAAGACGGTCAAGAACCAGCTCTGATGGAGATGGAAAATTGAAAACCACTCAAAGTGCAACCAATGAAGATTGAATACAAATCTCAACAGAAAACTGGCACAATAAAGCACTGCATGGACAATTCTTGGAGAAAATAGAAAGAAAAGTAGACCAAGAGAAGAAGACCTTTCTGTGGCTTACAAATGGAACACTGAAGAAGGAAACCAAAGGCCTGATTTTACTCACACAAGAATAGGCTACCAGGACCAATACAGTGTATGTATGTAGGCTTTCATGGCTGGATTCCATCTCATTTGTAGCTGTTTTGGGGCTGTTATGACATGGTCCAGGTTCTCAGAAGAAGAAACTTGGAACATGCCATAACAGCCCAAAAACTGCTACAAATGAGGAGGACCAATACAATAAACCAAAATAGAACTGTTGGCATCATCAGTCCCAAAAAGTGGTTGACTTCATGATACAAACTGATAAAGATTTGGAACATAATACCCCTAATATCACCATCATTGAAAGAAAGAGGATATGGCTCATAGATGTTGTGATACCAGGAGACAGCAGGATCAGCGTAAAAAAACACAGAGAAGATTACAAACAAGGACTTGATCAAAATCCAAAGACTGGCATAGGGCTGCAGAGGTGATCCCAGTGGTGATCGAGTCACTAGGTGCCATTCCAAAAGACCTTGGACAGCACTTAAAACAGCTCAGTGTTGACAACGTTATCATCTATCAATTGCAAAAGGCCACCCTGTTGGGCCCTGCATGCATTATCCATAACGTCATCTTAGGAACTTTGGAAGATCCTGATACTTTATGAAATATACAAGCTGACATGTTTGGTGTCATGTTGTATTGCTGTGTTTAGGTCAAGAATAATAACAATATAAATGTGAGTTCCCGTGCAATTTCAGCCAAATGGATGCCTCTCTTTTATCTTTCTGGACATGCCAGCTGACCCCATTCACTATGCAACTTCCAGTGTTATTGCCCAAATGCACAAGAAATCCTTTGCAAGCTTCAAGATTAAGGAAATATGGCTTTTGCAATGACAATAGCCCTATTCTGAGCAGGTGCATTTAGACTGTTCTCTCCCTAGCCATTTTGAGTGCATGTGTTAGAACTAAAGTCTTCTTCTTCTTCTGGCTCAGCTGTAGCTTGAATCTAATGAAAATGACAGATAATACAGGGAACTGTGAGTCTGCCAAAAAGAAGATATTTCCCTTGAGATAGCACCTGGTGATGCAGAAATAGACACTATAGGTTTGTGATTGGCTGGTACTTACCAGCATTATCAACCACGTAAGATCATATTGTGGATAACAACAACAACAACAACAACAACAAGGATTAAAAAACTACCACTGGGGAAAATTGGGGAGAGAGTAGAGATCAATTATGCCAATTATGTACAGTTGTAGAACTGTCCCCCCTCCTGTTCCTCTTAACACATACAATTTCAGCACTGAGAAAGGATGGTATCTACTTGTATCTAATTAATAATATCCTTCTTGGGGTATCCCTCCTCCTTCTTTTTCCTTGCATGCACAGAGAAATAAACTGTTCAGATGCACCACAGAACTGTTTATGTAAGTGTTAGGGAATGGGATGTGCACAAATGGGTTTTGCATTCAATTTGATTCAATTTCTGTCGAATCGAATAGATCCCCTCCAAAAGTGTTCAGATTCTATTTGATTCAAATTTATGAACGCATATGTATCCCATATGTATCCATATGTATCCCATGCATATCCCGTAACATATAGTCTCTGAAAGCATCAAATCCACCCTGAATCCACTTTGAATCCACTCTCAATCCATGTCACATGCATTCTAGATCCATGGTGCAGCCGCTTTCCCACCTCCCTAGGTTCGCAAGCATTCTGAAGCGTTTGCACAAATATGAATGTGAATGCATGTATACGAATGTCCGAATACATATGAATTTGTATGAATATCAAATGTTGTATATTGTATGAATATTTGTGCAAATCTTTAGTGTGTGCACACAGCAGAGAGCGAGAGCTATTCAGTTTTACTGCTAAAGACATGACTGTTAGAAAGCAATTGGGGGCAAGGAGCCTCACTGCCTGTTTATCTCCCTGATATCACTTCTAAAAGGCATCCATGACAAAACCAGTGAGATGAAGTGAGACCATCCCAAGGGAGGTGGCTCAGAAGGGCAATATGGCCAGTGCTCTGCACTAGGGGTGTACAAGATGATATCCGCATCTGTCAATTGGATCAAATATTTTGAACTCACAGGCATTTGCATCAAATAAAAAATCCAGTTGTTCGAACATCTGAAAATTTGATTGAAGCAAACGAAATGCCTGCTTGGAAAAATGGACATGTCAATCAAATATTTGTATTTTGCCATGTTTTGGTTGTGAAAAGGGCTTTTTCAGTGGGAGGCAGTTGCAATCTAAGGCCTTTTCCCACACGTGGTTCTCGAATGCGTGTAAGACAGCCCGGGATGTGGCATTCGCATTGCCGCGGCCAGGTTTGCATCCTAGCTTGTCCCAGGCTGTTTTCCGTGCATTCGAGATGAAGAGCACTTTAAAGTGCTCTACATCCGTTCCCGTGCATATGAAGCATCTGCGGCCATTCGGGGAGAGAAGCATTCGCATATGCTTCTCTCCCTGACAGCCAAGGGCACGCCTCCTCCATCAGCATTGGCCGAAAATCGGCCCAGCAGCTGACAGCAGTTGTGCTGATTGCCTGCCTTGCCAGGCTGCAGGAGCGATCGCACAGCTGTGGCGAGGCTGGTAGATGGCGAGGGGGCCCACGATTCGAATCGTGGGCCCCCTTGCTGTCTACTAGGCTGGGCACAGAGGCTGGTAGATGGCGAGGGGACCCATGATTCGAATCATGGGTCCCCTCGCCGTCGACCAGCCTCGCCGCAGCTGTGTGATCACTCCTGCAGCCCGGCAAGGCAGGTGATAGCCTTCCGCGGGGGGAGGTAGGTCCTTCCTGGCCCTGGCAGCCCCATTGTGGCTGCCAGAGTTGGGGAGGCACAGAGATCAGCTTCTTCTCACCCCTTTCCAGGGTGGGAGGAGGCCGATCTCAGGCTGGCCATTGGGCAGGGCCTCTGGGACCTCTTGGTTGATGGGAACCCGTGGGTCCAGTCAGCCAAGGCTCTCCCCCGCCCAATGGCGACCCTCTGCAGGCATAGGCACCTGCATCAAGGCCCTAGGCCCTGCAGACGACCCACCACCCACCCACCCACCCCAGGGCCCTGGGCCTGGGGACCCACCGCGGCCAGCGCAGAACCTACTTCATCGCCGTCTGCGGTTGCAATGACCCGGGCCGATGGGAACGCACACCAAGTGGGCGCGTGGGCCCAGTCATTGGACAAGCAGCCCACGTGGGCTGCTTGTCCAATGATGGGCTGCGCGTGCCCACGTGGTGCGCGTTCCCATTGGCCTGGGTCATTGCAACCCCAGACGGCGACGAGGTAGGTTCTGCACCAGCTGTGGGGCCCCTGGGCCCTGAGGGGAGGCGATTGGGTGGGGGTGGGTGGGCCCTTCCCCCTCCCCCTCCCCCTCCCCCTTCCCCTCCCCTTCCCCACCCCCTCCTGATCCCCGCTTCAGAAGCTTTTATTCCTGGTTCCAAGCTGGAACCGGGAATAAAAGCTTTCCTTCTCCAGCCCAGATTGGCATACCCGGAGCAGGAGGGAGGTGGCCCCCACCCCCCCCCCCCCGTGATCCAGAGGGGGAAACACTTTACTCCATTTCCAAAGGGGAAACAGGAGTAACGGGGCTATTTCTCCTGGCAAGATCGGGAGGAGGGAGGGGTGGGGGGTGCCTCCCTCCTGCTCCAGGTAGGCACCGGGGATGCCCATCTGGAGGAGAGGGAGGGTGGCCCCACTCCACCCCTATCCCCGCTCGAACTGAGTGGGAGAAGGAGCCCAGTTACTCCTGTTTCCCCTTTGGAAACGGAGTAAAGTCTTCTCCCACCGGGAGGAGGGGAGGGGCGGGAGGGGGCTCTGTGGGGCTTAGGCACCTGTATCAAATGTTTTGATGCATTCATACTAAGCTTTGTTATGGATTCATAAGTGATTCATAATCTATCGAATAAAAAAAATCCATGCACATCTGTTCTACTGTCACTAGGGCATCATCACACCTCTGTAACCAGTCATGTGCTCCTCTTGCACATCTTCCAACTGGAAGACATGCAGAAGGAGCATGCAGAGCATTTCTGGTTCCGTTGCTTGTGTACAAATGGTGCAATTTCAACTGCACCATGCCTATACAGCTCTGGGGATGCTCCAGCACACATGGAGCTGTTTCTGGTGAAGAAATGGCTCTGTGCAATGCAGATGGAGTGTGTGGGAGTTCCTCCATACTTAACCTCTGTGGTAAGTGCTACTTTGCCTTTAGTGTCCTCTCCATCACTGCCTTTTTACTACTGCATCCCTGAAAAATTCTAACTCACCTCAGTTTACACAACTCATTTATTTGATATTGTGTGGTTTGGCCCCCAAGCACCCAGACAAGGGGACTCAAGGCTTCTGAAAAACCTTCTGTTCCTTTCACCACCACAGAAACCCAGTGAGGCAGGTGGGGCTGTGAGAGCTCAGAAGAGTGCTGTGACTAGCCAAAGGTCACCTAGCTGGCTTCCTGGAGGAGTGCGGAATCAAACCTGATGACTATGAGACCAAACTGGCTTGAGTTTGAGGTCAGGGAGAATAACAAGAGTGATATGTGGTGGTGGTGGGGAGGAAGCTGTGTCAGTATTAATGGTATCTGGGCTTTTTGCACCTTCTGTCAGTGCGATGGTCAGTGAACTTCTAGGACGCATTTTGTTAAAAGATCATTAGTTGATTGTCTACCATTTCCTTGCAACAATTATGTTTTGTGGTATGGGCGTGTGTGTTTGTGTGTCCTCCTCCTCTTCCTCCTCAGTGGCTACTAAGATGGATTCCTAAATACTTCTGCTTGAGATGCCCAGAAGCAACCGGTGGGCCACTGTGTGATGCAGGATGCTGGACTAGATGGGTTGTGTGGCCTAGTCCAGCAGGGTTCCTCTTAATTTGTGGAGGACAGGTGTATCAGTGTCTACTAGAATGGATGCCTAGGCCCTGCCCCCAGGTTGGAGAGACGGGCAGGATCCCTCTAAAAGCCACTTGAGCAGCACAAGTCTAGAGCAGTTTGGGAAGCCCAGAAGCAATTGGTGGGCTACTTAGATGGGATGCTGGACTAGACGGGTTGTGGCCTGATCCAGCAGGGGTCCTCTTACATTATCATGTTCTCCTCCTCCTGCTGCTCTGGAAGAGAAGGAGGAGTCCTTGGGAGGGGGGAAGTATTTTAATGTAGCATAGTCATGCTTCTGCATCAGGGGGTCTTGAGATTTGTCTACCTGGTGATGCACGTGATTGCTGCCTGTTCTTGGTCTGTGTTGTGTGTGTGTGCGCGCACGCACGTACATGCACACAAACACACATACACCAGAAGGAATGAAAGGGTGGTGGAGACACTAGAGCCTGGAGCTCTGTCTGGTAGGAATGACAGGCAGCCACAGTTCTGAACACACAGTGCAGGAATAACTGAATTACGAAAAAGCTTCTGGCTCTGTAATAAAGCGTCTAATGGACAGGCAGCTCTTTTACCTTCCTTGGGGTAACACTAAATCCCTTTTTATTGTAGTTTGCACAGATGTTAGTGAGTTATCCATTTTTCTAATCATACTAGAAGTTAACACATCTATCTTAAGTAAGAAGAGTGGCCCACTCCGTTTGAGAAAAAGTCCTTTTTCTAATAAACTCATGTCAGTTCCAGGTCAGTTTTACCAATACAAATAACATTCAAACAAATAAAAAGTATATTGTTTCGTGATAAGACGTGTGTAATTATGTCCCTTAGGTCAGTTTAAATTTATACACCCTGTGTAACCTTTTTTTCGTTTCTTTTTACCATGCGAATTTTGAGTCCTCCACTCACCCTGCTTTAAAACAAAATAATAAGTATCTTCATAACCAAATGGAGGAAACTGCAATATTTGGGAAATCCCCTGTGTTCTGTGGATGTCTCCCAATGCTAAACATTGCTGCTCTGTTCTTTTGTGCACTGCTATTCTTTGTGTATAAATAAAGACATCCTGAGCTCGTACCACCCCACGCCGTCAATAAATCGTCATGAATGGAATGCATTTGTTTCTTTATTTCCTCTGCGAAGAGACTTTAGCTGGATCAATAAATGCAGAATATTCACTTTTGCTTGCTTTCCTGCACGTCGCATATAAGAAAGAATCTGTGTCCTCTCTGGAAGGTTATTTTTCTCTCCATTCCAAGCACACACACTTTTTTGGGAAAGGGTGCACTGTATCTTTCAACATATGTTCCTGTTAGAATGTAGCAAAGGAAGCGTCTTTGCTCTCTCCCTCTCTCTGTGCTTCTTACAGTATGTATCTGCTTTCTCTTTTTTAAAAAGAAAGCTTTGTAGATAACAAGATGCTACATACTTCAACTTCCAGTATGCCCGCAAAGGTCAGCTAAAGTTCAGGGGAAGGATAAATGATTGCTACTTTAAGGGGGTCCGCAGTATGGTTTGTCCTTTTTTTGCACTGAGTTGATGGGTTCACAGCGGTAGCTGAATTTTGATAGATTGGCAGACATTGAAAGGAAATGCTAAGTATGCTACTGGGATTCTGACTCACTCCATTTTCCAGGGGCAAAGGAGGAGATATGAGGGGTATGTTTTTTAAGGGCAGAGACATCCTCTGACCGAACCAACAAAGCCAGGCCAGGATTGTGGCTGTTTGTGCAACCTTGTACCTCGCTTTGTAACAACACACAAAAAAGCCCCTTACCAGCAGGGTGGGCGATCAAGATAAACACGTGAGAGTCTCAAGGGTAGATGCCTGTCTTTTGTGTATGTAAATTTACCGCTCTCTAAGGCCCCTATAGGAAAAAGCCTGTCTCTGTTGTGTTTTCCTGGTAAAATACTTTTAATAAATAAATCATAGATAAGGTGACCTTTGGTGCAATTTCCCCCCCCCCGAAAAAAACGCCCAAAGAAAATAGGTCTGCAAATCATTGTTACTACAATTAAAGATTTAGCTTTCCTATATGTAGAGTTAGAATAATGTAAAATAAAATAAAACAGGACACGTACAATGGATTTTTTGATCCTTCCACAAAAACTCTTTTGAAAAAAAAAATCCCATAAACAGAGACAAATATGGCTTTCTACAGATGTGACTGTGAATGTAACGACAAGAAGGCCCCAATCTTGGTTTCTTTCAAGTATTACTAGATTCCAAATCAAAACATCTGTCATTATTGGATATACTTACAGATAGAGACTATGGGTCAGCTAAGAAACAGTTGATTTTAGGGATGTGCACAAATGTGGTTTTTTGTATTTGATTTGTATTGTACTGAACGCAAGAAAATTCATATTCATTCGAATAGATTCCCCTTTGAACGTAGTGGGATATGAATTCGATACAAATGCTGAATCCCATATGAATCCCATACGTATCCCTTATGAACCTCATATGAAGCTTTATATGAATGTATTGAAACATTTGATTTGAATTAGAATGTCAGTCATCAAATGTGCCAACATTCGATTTGAATAGAAATGCCTGACTTAAGCCAAATTCGTATGAATTTTGAATGTTACAAACATTCCTGCGCATCCCTGGTTGATTTCCCTGCCCTGTTATAGGAAAATATTTCTAACCTCAAGTCAGGTTTTTCAAGAGGGAATAGTACTTGTACCTCTCCAGCGGGAGGAAAAAGACGATAAAGGAATGCATTACAGTTGTCACTCTTATAACATTTTCATGTGGTTGGTAAAATGACACTTGGGGACTTTCTGCACTCACCTCTCAGTGCTCTGAACCAATGGGTTTGGACCAGCCATGTCCACTGTTTGGGAAAGGTGTGATGTGGAATAACAGCATCTGCATGGTGGTACTGGTAAAGAATAGTCCTGGCCCCAGCTCTAAAACTCATATGAGCTTTGGGGATAGCCTCTGAGGGCCAGGAGCTTTCATTCCTAGCCTTGGAACCAGTGGGAGACCCATTTTGGTAGCATACGTTGATGCAATCCTGACACAAGTCCCGCAGCAAGCCCAATATGAATCCTTCCTTCCTTCCTAATAATGTGATGCAGTGCACATGTGCAGTGATGCCACCAGCACGCTGGCACAGTGTGTCACATGGCCTCCCTGCTCCATAGAGGTGTAGATGGAGGTGCCACTGAATGCTGCTGGATCAGGTAAGTCTGTGTATGGAGCACAAAATTGTACTCCACACGTAGTTTGTGTCCAGTGTGTTTCTACATGGAAGGGGCAATTTCTGAGTTGGAAAAAGGCCCTTTCATCTGGGATTGTACTCGCAAGTGCAGAAAGACCAAGGTCATTGGACCAGAAAATGGAAAGCATGCTTCCTGAGTTCAGGACTATTAGGGGGTGTCTTTCAGCAATGCATCATAATGTGCCACTGAACAACACCCCCCAGAGGCCCATGAATTCTCACTATGTGCAGGTTAGGGATCTGCACAAATATTCATAGGAATTTGAAATCTGATTGAATGTGCCGAAATTTGAATATAAACATTCAAATCAAATTTCAAACTTCAGATCTATTTGTTTGAATTATCCAGACATTCGTATGTGTAAAGGTTCATACGCAATGTGTACTTGAAGATTCACATCTTTCCTGCATCCATATGCATTTCTACGGATCCATACAGGATGAAAATGGGTTGCATATGGGATAACTACGGGATGCATACAGATGTGTACGGATGCGTATGGATGTGGGAAATATGCGTACATTGTTGACATTCGTACGTGCAGATTTGAATCAAAAATTCAAATGAATAGATTCAAATTTGGTAAATCCAAATCAAATCTTGTTAAATTTGAATGTAAAAGATTCGAATTGAATCAGATTTTTGGGTATTCCATTTGATTTCATTAGAATGTCAAAAAACAAACAAACATTCGTGCACATCCCTAGTGCAGGTAGGTGTAGAAAGAGTCTTTTCCCCCCCTTTTCTTTTTTGTTACATCTTGGTGTATTTCACACATCAAATTTCTATAAGTTCAACAGAGCTTACTCCTAGATAACTACTCATAAAAAGAATTGCACTCTTTATAAATTGGATGTTCTGAGCAAGCCTTAGAGCCATAGCTACTGAAACTATTGTGATCAGTTCCTATACTTCAGCGCCTATACTTCATCATTCCATTGCTACTAACAATATGCTGAAATTTCTGGTTCTTATTGTGTACCGCAGCCAACTGGAATCAGATCCCTTGGTTTCATCTTTCATTCTAAGGATGATTTATCTTCCAAAAATGTTTAGGCAAGGCTAGCAAATGCCTTTCGTTTTGATTTCTTGCTGACACAAACAGAATTCACATTGCAATGCTGCACAATTTTGGGGTGGGTTTTTAAAATCTTTTTCCTTCCATTTGGGAGTGTTTCCTTGGTAAAGATGCTGTTAAACAGATGTGTAGTGTAGACAGGGGTGCAGAAGAGGGTCCTAGGTATTCATCAGAGTGGAGGGTTCTAACTACTCAAAGCAGAAATGAAACACAAAGTTTTTTCATGCCGTACATATCCTTTTTATGGCTAATAAAGCAAAATGAGATGATTTAGAACATATATTTTACATAACATTTAAATACAATACCCTTTATAATGCACATATTTTTAACTTACAAAAGACACCATTCAGTGAAATAGCATCCAACTCTTATAAATAGTTCTCTTCGCATTGTGCTCACCTGGGCCACGCCCTTCACCAACCCAGCTTCAAGAATCTGCTGAGGGAGGAAGAGCTCTGCTGCCTCCTGGACTTACCTGGGGCACGTCCTTCACCAACCCAGCTACAAGAATCTGCTGAGGGATGAAGAGCCCTGCTGCCTCCTGGACTTACCTGGGCCACGCCCTACACCATCCCACCTACAAGTATCTGCTGAGGGAGGAAGAGCTCTGCTGCCTCCTGGACTTACCTGGGCCACACCCTTCACCATCCCAGCTACGAGAACTGCTGAGGGAGGAAGAGCCTGCTGCCTCCTGGACTTACCTGGGCCACACCCTTCACCATCCCAGCTACAAGAATCTGCTGAGGGAGGAAGAACTCTGCTGCCTCCTGTGGGTTGTTTCTGGTCCCACCCACCCTTCAAGCTATACATCAGGTGGCAGGATGGGAGGAGGAGATCTGCCAATTGGCCCTGCCTGGGCATATGCCCTTGCCCCTCCCATGTGGTGGGAATTTTTTAAATTGTGGGCCAGGGTTTTGTTTTTAGAACTGATGTTTTAAATTGTTAACAGTTTAATACTTTACTTTTTTTCTACCCAATGCTCCATTTGTTCTCCTGGGTTTCTCGCCACCCTTCATCAGCCATGAAGTTAAATAAAATTTTGGAGGAACTTTAAATAAATTACATCAGGTTAATTTCCACCAGTTACTCTAATCTGATATGTTTTGGCTTCCTTTAATTTAAAATTCAGAAATCTGGTTGAAGATGAGTTGAACAACAGACTGAAGAGGCCTAGATGTTGCAGCCTGATTTCGTAACGGAGGTGTTCCAGCCCCTTAATCATTCTGGTTGCCCTTCTCTGCACCTTCTCTAGTTCCACAATATCCTTTTTAAGGTGTGGTGACCAGAATTGTACACAATATTCCAAATGTGGCCTCACCATAGATTTATAAAGAAGCAAAATAACACTTGCTGACTTATTTTCTATTCCCTTCCTAATTATTCCCAGCATTGAATTTACTTTTTTTGCTGCTGCTGCTGCGCACTAAGTTGACACCTTCATTGAACTGTCCACCAAAACCCCGAGATCCCTTTCCTGGTGTGTTGCAGAAAGCTCAGACCCCATCAGACGTAATTTGGATTCTTGGCCCCGATGTGCATTACTTTGCACTTGTTAAGATTAAAGCACATTTGCCACTTGGTTGCCCACTCACCCAATGCTAGGAGATCCCTCTGGAGCTCTTGGCAATCTCTTTCAGATTTTACTACCCTAAATAATTTAGTATCATCAGCAAACTTTGCTATTTTACTAAGTACCCCTTCTTCTAGATCATTGATGAATAAATTAAAAAGCGTTGGTCCCAACATTGAGCCTTGAGGGACCCCACTTTTTACCTCTCCCCACCCTGAGAATTGGCCGTTTATTACTACTCTCTGCTTTCTGCCCTTAAGCCAGTCACAAATCCAGGACAGAACTTGTCCTTTCATTCCATGGCTGATGAATTTAGTGAGGAGCCTTTGATGTGGAACTTTGTCAAAAGCTTTCTGGAAGTCCAGATAGACAATGTTTACTGGTTCGCCTTTATCCACGTGTTTATTGACACTCCTGAAGAATTCCAAGTTTGTGAGACACGATTTACCTTTGCAGAAGCCATGCTGGCTTTTGTTCAGCAATGCTTACTCCACCTTGTGCACACTAATTCTGTCTTTAATGATGGTTTCAATCACCTTACATGGAACCGACATCAAGCTAACTGGTCTGTAATTGCCTGGATCACCCCTGGATCCTTTTTTGAAGATTGGTGTTACATTTGCTACCCTCCAGTCCTCAGGTACAGAGCCTGATGTTAGGGAAAGACTGTATATTTTTCTAGAAGATTGGCAATTTCGCATTTGAGTTCCTTAAGGACTCTTGGATAAATGCCATCTAGTCCCAGTGACTTGTTAACATTTAGTTTATTAAGACATGCAAGGACCTCTTCCTTGGTTATCTCTGTCCAGTTTAACTCTTCAGAAAATACAGGGTCAGCTACTGGCATGTATCTTATGTCTTCCTCCATAAATATGGAGGCAAAGAATTTGTTTAGTCTCTCTGCAATCTCTGTGTCTTCTTTAATTATCCCTTTCTGTCCTTTACCATCTAGTGGTCCAACTGCTTTCCTGGTTGGATTCCTACTTCTGATATACTTATAGAAGTTCTTGTTATTTCTTTTGATGCTTTTAGTAATGTGCTCCTCAAAATCTTTCTTAGCTTTCCTAATGGTCATCTTGCATTTGTGATGCCAGTGTCTATGCTCTCTCCTGTTCTCCTCATTTGCACAATCCTTTTATTTTCTAAATGAACTAGTCTTGTTTTTAATGACTTTGTCTACTGCACTTGTGAGCCACATTGGTTTCTTCTTGGACCTAGAAGTCCCCTTTCTTCTTTTAGGTATGCATTCTAGTTGCACTTCCATTATTGTGTTTTTAAGTAGTCTCCATGCATTTTGAAGTGATTGAACTCTTTTGACTTTCCCTTTCAATTTCCTTTTTTACTAATTTCCTCATTTTGGGAAAGTTTCCCATATGAAAGTTTAAGGTCTTTGTGTTAGACTTTATTAAGAACTTACTCCCTGTGTTTAAGTTGAAGGTTATTGCATTGTGGTCACTGTTCCCAATTGGATCAGCTAAAGTGACATCCTTTACCAGGTCCTGAGCATTACTTAGGATCAAGTCCAGGACTGCCTTTCCTGTGCTCCATGTAACAGTCTATACATTTGTTTTTAAACATTCGGATGAATTTGACTGTTCCCAATCATTTGTATGAATTATTTGGGCATTCATATGTGTACAGATACATATGCACTACATATGTATCAGTACACATCTTATTCTTATCCGCATGCATTTTGTACAGATATGTTCAGAACAAAAACGGGATGCATGCGGGATAAAAACTGGATGTGGATAGATGCTTACAGACACATATGAATTTTGTCAACATTTGTATGAATTGAATATTTGTATGAATATAGATAGAAATGTATTTGAATCAGTTTGGATTTGAATACATACATTTTTCTCTATTCTTACGAATTCAAACTTTTGAATATTCGATTTGAATTGAATGTTGAAAATTGCATTCATGGACACCCCTACCCTGTGCACATGTGCTGTGGCCATTTTTGTCTGGACCCTCACGTGCATAGGGCCATTTTGAAGATGGGGGCTCTGGTCAGGAAGCATCCAGATAAAATTGCTAGACCAGTAAAATGTGGGTGGAGAGTTGCCTTTCCCATCACAGAACTATCCTGAGATTGCCATAGACAGATGTGGCAATCCCAGTATAGTGCCAGGTATAATCCTGGGTTTATTCCAGGATGTAGCCCTAATTATTTCATTCATTCATTCATTCATTCATTCATTCATTCATTCATTCATTCATTTTTCTATCCTGCCCTATACCTGAAGGTCTCAGGGTGGGTTAGCAACCTTTAAAACAACAAATTAAAACCAATATTAATTGTGCCCCTTACAATAAAGAAAAAAATGGTAAAGATTTGATGTAGATGGTAGTCAAGAACATTTAAAGAACATAATGTTGGAGAAAACTGCAGTATCTCTTTACTTATTTTCAGATGTGGTGTGACTCTGTAAATGGATCCATTGAAATGCAATCTAGATAAGGAAGGCTAAACTTGTTAAGGGTAACCTCCTTCTCCTTAACAAAGCCTTTATTAAAGGCCAAAGTTCTATGAGCATTTGTTGTAATTGATCTTTAAAAAAAGAATTGACACATGTCCTTTTCAATTATTATTTCGCCCCCCCCCCCATGATAGACTTCTTTACATGTCAGTGCAGAGACACCCACTTACAATTAAACTGTGAAGAAGGGGCAGAGCAGACAGATTCATACAGAGGTTGCCATCTATCCAGTTTTAGCAATGTTCTACCCCTTTTCTAACAACCCCTAATATGCCTTTTATTTGCCTCTCCAACAAGCAACAACGTGATGGATAAAGACACTTTATCATAAGAAGTAATAGTAGCATATAATGTATTGATTGCAGTGAAAATCATGATAGATAGAAGACATCAAAACATGTATTTGAATAACCATGATGGAAGAGGTTGTGATGCTGTTCTAGGGGTATGTTTTAAAGTTTTGTGCAATTTTTCAGTTTACAGGTGGTTAGAAGAAGTGGGTTAAAGGTAGCAGAGTGAGCAGCTATATTAAACAACAGAGTACGCATTTTGGAAGTGCTTTTGGGGGGGCTTTAATGGCACCAGCATGCAGATGCAACCACATCTAAGCTTTGTTTCAGCCCCTTCCCTTTTTTTAATTGTGTTCAGATGCAAGTAACTAGTTCTCCGCTGTTCTTATTGTTTCCTAACCCATATGGTACACCTTACTGATAGTCCTCTTTGATGTCTGGTATTTAAATATGTAGAGTGGGTTCCAGTCACACCTCCATCTATAATAAAATCAGTACAATATAATATAAATGCAAACAAAACTCTCTGTAGCCAAATAAATAAGACCTGAAGATATATGCCAGTTTTTTTCATAAATTAAGAGAAAGTGACATGCACGAATGGTGGTTATTATTTTTTTTTTTTTTTGTATTTGTGTGCTTCCACATTGGACTAAATAAATCCGGATCTACCTCATCCGGATTTAGTAAAACCGGGTTCCAGTAGGCGTATACCTGCTTCCTAATCATGTTAAATTGTAAACCTTTTCTCACACCTTCCTCTAAGAAGGATAAGACTTGAGACACCGAAGGGGACGTAGGATCTACTCCTTTGGCCCCACACCAACTAACAAAAACCTTCCAGGTAGAATTATAAATTCTCTTAGTGGAATCCCTTCTAGCCTCCAACATGATGTCTATGACCTTCTCCTCCAATCCCGCTGACCTTAAGCATTCCTTCTAAGCCTGAACGCAGTCAAGGACAACCAGGCTGGGTCTGGGTGGTACACTCCCTGTTGAACCAGAAGGGTCTGCGACAAGGGCAGCTGGAATGAGGGTTTGACCAACATGCTGTGTAGGAGGGGAAACCAACTCTGTCTGGGCCAGTAAGGGGCAACTAACACTACTGAAGCTCTTTCCCTGTATACTCTGTAGGAACTGTCTCAAAAGAGGAAAGGCATATAGAAGGCCTTCTGGCCACTCCGCCAAAAGCGCATCTATTGCCCAAGCTCCTTCCTCTTGATACCTTGATATAAATCGAGGTAGTTGGGTATTTGCTGCCGTAGCGAATAAGTCAATGAACGGCTTGCCCCATCTGCGAACAATCGACTCGAACACCGAAGGGTCCAGACTCCACTCAGCCTGCGGAAGATCCCTTCAGCTCAAAAAATCCGCCCAGACATTCTGAGAACCCTGCACGTGAATGGCAGATATTGACAAAATATGAGCCTCCACCCACACAAAAATCTCTCTAGCCAAGCTCATCAAGTTCCTGGACCGTGACCCCCCCCCCCCCTTGTCTAACTATGTGAGCCTTGGCTGTAACATTATCTGTTAAAACCAGAACATGTTTCCCCCAATCAGACGCAAGAACTCCTTTAAAGCCAGGAAGGAAGATAGCCTTGAGCTCCAGCCAATTTATCTGAAAGCTAGCATCTTCCTGGGACCAAATCAACAATGGGCCCCCCAGCCTCTGTTACTTGCATCGCATGTCACCCTGATGCACTCCACTGAGGCAATGGGGCATCCCTTTGTGAGATTTCATCTGATAAGCCACCATCTAAGAGACTGGCGCACCACACGTGGAATGAAAAGGGAAATGTCCCTTTTAGTGGCTATCAAATGAGCAAAAGGCAAGAGCAACCACTGTAGTTCCCTCAAATGAAAGTTGGCCCATGGGACTAGGTCTATCATGGACACCATCTTTCCCAGGATAGACGTGCTTAACTTGGCTCTTGAATTATTAGTGACCTTCCTGATGTCCCACATTAAGACTTGATCCTTAGTAATGCTCAGGACCTGATAAAGGACGTCATTGGGTCTGATCCAATTGGGAACAGCAGCCATAATGTAATAACCTTCAACTTGTCAGTCATTAGTTCATGGAAATTGCTGCTAGAAGAGGTGGTAGCAGCGACCAACTTAGATGGCTTTAAGAAAGGGTTAGACAAATTCGTGGATGACAGATGTATCAATAGCTACTAGAATGGATGCTGGAGGGACAAACAGGATGCTGGATTTGAGACAAGGTGAAGGTTTCCCCTTGTCTACTGCTCGAGATGCCTATGGGCAATTGGTGGGCCACTGTGTGAGACAGGATGCTGGACTACATGGGCAGCAGGGCTCCTCTTGTGTTTTTAATCACCATATTAGCTGAAGTGGGATGATTCATAAGAGGGTGATTGGTGGGTTGAGTTTGCACTGAAACACATTCTGAGCTGAGTGCAAGTTGGTGCA
This sequence comes from Aspidoscelis tigris stejnegeri, assembly GCA_023333525.1. NCBI lineage: Eukaryota > Metazoa > Chordata > Lepidosauria > Squamata > Teiidae > Aspidoscelis > Aspidoscelis tigris. The sequence continues at coordinate 10,876,785 of JALMGA010000013.1, forward strand.
ATGACAGGCAATTCCCTGCAATACCCCATGTCAAAGCCTGTATAGCACACTACCCAATAGATTCATACATTCATCATTTTTTTAAATGTGTTTTGCTTCCTTTTGGGTGTTGTTTTCAAGTGGAATTATTGTTTCACTGGTTACATTGCACATGGAATATGGAAAGTAGCCTGTAAATGGATGGATGGATGGATGAATGAATGGACGGACGGATGGACGGACATCCTGTTCATCTTCTACACTGAAACTGAGCTAGATGACAATATTTTCTGTGAATGCAAACAACAATCCTTTCAGGATATTATTTTCAGAATAACCATCAATGAACACAGCATTTTTGTTGAGGCAGTGAAAAAGGCAGATTTTACGCAGCTCAGGGGTGTTCCATGGAACCATGGCAAAGAAAGCAATGTGGAACCTGTATACTGAGATCAATATCGGAGCCAACCAATTGCATCAAAAGAGTCTGTCTTTGTTTCCTGGGGCCATGGCAAAAGTGAAAACAACAACACAACAAAACTTCAGAGCGATGGCTACAACTATAGCACAACTTTTAATAATCATCTTTCTCTGTAAGAATGAAGTTCTATCAAAACTTCATAGAGTTCAAAACACACAAATAACAAAATATTTGGATGTCATCATTTTCAGTCCCTATGTATGTATGTATGTATGTATGTATGTATGTATGTATGTATGTATGTATGTATGTATGTATGTATGTATGTATGTATGTATGTATGTATGTATGTATGTATGTATGTATGTATGTATGTATGTATGTATGTATGTATGTATGTATGTATGCATGCATGCATGCATGCATGCATGCATGCATGTATGCATGCCTCTGTGTGTGTGTGTGTGTGTGTATGGATGGATGGATGGATGGATGGATGGATGGATGGATGGATGGATGGATGGATGGATGGATGATCTGCCCACCTGCCCGCCCGCCCGCCTGTCCCTCTCTCTCTCTCCGCTCTCTCTCTATCATTTCATGAGAGATGGCTATATACAATATAATGGGAGAAACCACCCAAGGATAGTCACAGGATGCCTCCAGACAGCAAAATAAGAATGTGGCCCTCCTCAGGAAGAATGGATCGTCTTCATGTTCTCCAATATTTCACAACAGCAGGAGGCTTCTTCCATGCATGTTCTGAGCCCCTCTCTCCCTGGTAGCCCTACTGCTTCTGGGTGAGGGCAAACTCTCACAAGATTTCACCCAAGAAGCCTTTAAAATGGAGAGGAAAGGATTACTTTGCAGTGAATGAGAATGTAAGCATAGTTTATTTTCTTCAGGTTATTGTACTTATTGTAACCCAGAGGTACTGCGCAGCATGTAAAACCTATCTGGCAGGTTGGAAGATGCTCCACAGTACCTGCAAAGTTCTCATTCTGTCTGGGCGCAGGGGCCATTGAGCTTGTAGTTTGGAAAATGACATATATCTGCTTTTGGTTCCAGAGCTGAATATTGTTCTCTGTTTCTAGTGCCTTAGAAACTGGAGTTTCTTCACAACCTCCTCTGTGAAATTCAAGGTCTTAAGTACTGTCAGGAAGGAAGCTTTGGTAGCAAATTGACTTCCTGTATCTACAAGAAGCAGTTGTGAGATGCTGTGGAAGGTAATTATATGCACTGCTCAAAATATTTCAAATGAACTTGTTCTTACAAAGAAATAAGTTATGAAGTTAACTTTTTTCCTGCCTGTGTGTGAATAATTAAAGTATTGTCACTACTCTAAATTACCATCCATTGTTAACTTACATCATTAAATCTTGCCTCTTTGCTGAGGAATAATGAAAAATACACTTAATTAACAGTTATTGCAAGCTTTAGGCCATTGATAACACTGTTCGCAGAGTGTATTTCACAAGTATGTTTTGTACCATACTTGAAATTGCTTTCTTTTATGCCAGATCCTTGTTTAGCTATGTAAGCATAACAGTTTTTTTAATATATCAGGAGGGAAAATAAAAACCCTCCCCCGAAAATTATGTCAATATCAGTTAACATTAGGTTGCCACATGCTGACAACCTTCTTTTCAAAACCAACATAGAGGGTGGAGCTGTGATCAAAAGCAGTTGCCTTGTTCCTTCTTCTTTCTTTTTTTTAATGTTTAATTTATGTAAAGCTTCAAGGGGTTGGTGGATTCCACCAACACTGAGACTCTTCTGAATTCCTGAAAACTTTGCTTCCCAACATTTTGTGGCTGGGGTGTGGGTGTGGGTTGAGGTGGGGAGAGGGTAGAAAAAGGAGACCACCTCCCCCCCCCCCCGAGGATCAAATCTGTGAATTTGAGAAGATGATTCTAGTTAATATCTTTGTTGTTCAGATTAAGAAGGTGATAAGATTTCCTACCCGCTTCCCTTCCTACGATATTGTAAAGAGGTTTGTCAGCACCATAAAGAATGTGTGGCATTCTTCAGATGAAATAAGGCCAATCAGTAGAATAATGAGGAAAGTAATATCTCCCTGGAGAGTCTGATTGGGTTTTCATCAAATCAGCCAACCTTTTCCAGTCATTTAAACCAGTGTTCACTCCATACTGGGAGTTATGCTGCCTCAGATATTTACACACACACACACACACACACACACACACACACACACACACACACACACACACACACACACACACACACACATTTTTTCAACCCCTCCCCTACTCATTATCACAGATAAACTGAATAATTAGAAGGAAGCTTATGTATATCTATAGTCTATGTGTTCCTTCTTTAAAATATTTCTAGGGTTTTTTTAAAAAAAAGCTTATTTTTTATGGCTTACATTTATTAGGGTTTTCTCTACATATGTGGTAGCCATTCAGCAACACCCCTTGCAGAGCAGTAACAACCCCATCTTTTTAAAAAAAGGAAATTGTAGGATATCACCAGAGGATTTATTCCTTTTTGATGGTGCCTCATATTATTTTTTTCCCTTTTTCTTTTAAAAATGTCTCCCATGGACTGTAGCTTATTTAGCAGTAGGTCTATCACGGCATGACAAGATACCCAATTCTTGTTGTAATTAGAGACTGACACATTTATTTTTTATTTATGCATTAATTTGGCTCTCCAGGATGAACCTCTAAAATGAGTCATTTAATGTACCAGAGACTGGGAGAACAACGCTTGCCAGGATGTTCCATTATTTCACCCCTTTTCAATCAAAATGACTTGAATAAAATGCAAGAGCGCTGCCTCAGAAACACACACATGCACACGAGACAGAGAGCAGAAGAATTAAACAAGGCAGTCGCTCAGCAGTGCAATTTATTTTAATAAAAAATTGCTCTTGTCTTCGCTTACCAGGTGATACACCAGTAAATTATCTTCTGTTGCTGTGTTTTCACCTGTGGTGGCAGAAAGCACCATTCAGTGATTGTGCCATTCCCAGTAGTGAGTGTGGCCACTGTCTGAGGCACCATTTTGTGAAGACAATATTTCACCCTAGTCATGATTACTGTCTGAGGTGCTATTTGTGAGGATGTGACTTCACCAAAGGTCTGATCAATATCTGGGCCACCATTTTGTGAGGACGTGGTTTCACCATACCCAATGGAGGCACCTCTGAGCATCCTCTCTCTGAAATGAAGACGAGGAGGGCTCCTGTCAGACGGCAGGAATCACAAATTACAAAACTGCAGAACCTGGCTACACCAATGGCTGGTGTAGCTTGCAGCTTGGGGGGACACATAGTAAGACTGTAACTTCACAGCACCCAAAAGGGACAACTGAGTGGGAGGTAAGGTATGTGCATATTTGAATGCCTCCTGTCCTCCTCAGTCTTCAAGACCTGGAGGAAACATCAGAGGGTCCCACAAAGCAGAACTTCTCCTTCTTCCCCCTCCTCCCCCTCCTCCCCCTCCCCCTCCTCTTCTTCTTCTTCTGTAGTCTGATGGACGTTTAATATTCTGGTCTTTTCCAGAAATTGGCCATGTAACTGCTTTTCCTTACCAACTTTCTATTCTTGTTTTTATTATTTTTCTTTATCCTCATTTTGTTACTTGTACTTTCCAGTATGTTTTTGGTTTTAACTTTTATTGTCTGTTCTTGATTATCTTTCAGTCAGTCCATGCACCATCATCATCATCATCATCATCATCATCATCATCATCATCATTTCTAATACAAATTAATACAAAAATACAGGATAAAATGCTGGGAACGTACAGAAAAACAAGAAAAAAGTTTGTTGTGTAACTTTCTTCTGAGATCTGTTTAAAAACTTACGTAGCATACAAGCAAATTTTGGCACAGATTATTGATATGGGATCACTACTAAAAAAAAGAAAGAAAAAAAAAGGCCTTGTCCCTGGTATCCATCATCAATAAATGTGTTTAACAGTGGTTCATCTACCTTTATAAGGAAGGCCCTCCTGCAGCAGTTTATAAAAGGATCCCTTTAAAAGAAGCAAAACAATCAGTTCATCATAATTACAACACCTGCTTTGATATTTTTACATATTTTTGAATAAAGTAGCCCAGGCATCACCAATTTCCTTAACTTTCAAAAATGGTTCCAGCAGTGGAAAGGCATTCTGGCACTTCCAGGTAAGTCCGCACAGGGCTGTTGGAAGGAGGACAATGAGAAAGTGCTGCCCTATCACAGAATTGATACATATGCCCATGACTCTCTAATTAGACAGCTCATTCAGTAGGGTGAAGGACAGGAGCTGGAAAACACACATTTGATGTCAGTAAACCACAGCAAACTGGGCTTTGATATATTGTGGGCCAAAGCCTAGTTTGCCCAGATCAATACCAATGGCAAATTGTCTTTTTGCACCTCTCATGTATCCTGATACATCATCATCATCAGCTGCTGCGGTTCAACACCATCCCTTTATTTTTCTTTGCAAGTCAGAAGTGAAGAACACAATGCTCCATTTTTGATCCAACGTTTTTTTTTTTAATGAACCTAAAGCGTGAAAGTAGGGGTGTGCACAAATATTCATAACATTCAAAATTTGCACGAATTCTGATGAATTTGAACATTCAAATTCAAATCGAATGTCAGCACATTTGAAGTCTGACATCTAATTTGAACGGAATGTTTTGATTCGTTCATATGAAGCTTTTGTATGGGATTTGTATGGGATCGAACATTCCAAGGTGATCTATATGGATGAATACAAATTTTCTTGCATTCAATTCGATATGAATCGAATTTAAAAAATCATGCACATCCCTACATGGAAGATATGATACAAAAAACATTTTTTATATTAAATCCTGAGATAAAACTGTCCTCCATTGTCACTTGCCGTATGTATCCATGACTGCAGTTTTACATAGAATTTGCCCTATGTCATCTATATTTGTGAACCAGCATTAAAACCTGACATTCCATCCTCTCCCTCTTTCTTAGGTTGAATCTACTGTTTTCCACCCACTTCACTGTTTATGAGTTTTTCTGTTCACAGGGTTTTCTTGGAATGGAACCCTTGCTAATATGTATGCTAATAACCATAAATCTGCATCAATATGTTGTGGGCTCTCTCTATGCATATATTTGCGTCTGTCATATTCATATCTGGGGAGGAAGAAAATTTGTCTAAATTGACATGTATAGGTTGCCTTTGTAGCAGATAGCAAAGTATTTGGGTCCACAACAGCCTTGTTGTTTCCTTCACAGTCAAGTGGATTGCAGATTTGAATACTGCATTGAAACAACATGGAATTGGTTGAGTTCAGATTTCCAGCTGTGTAAATTAGCATAGCACTGTTGAAGTCAATGGAGTCACATCAGTTGATACCAGATGATGGTCTGGAGTCGGCATGTTTCACTTATGCAAATGAAAGCAAATGTGAAGCTATTCCAGCAGGGTTACAAGTCTTATAGGACTAGTCAGCCATTTCTTTTTTGGAGCCTTGCAAAAGACAGTGAGCATCTGTGCCAATGCTTCTGTTGGGCATTAGAATCAAAAGCATTCACAATAGATTATGGAATTAAGGAACAGGCAATGAAATGAATTGTGAAATGTCCTTTTCTCACTTCTCAAATAGTAACATTGGACTCCTCCTTTAGTTGAATTCTTGTTTTCAGTTCCCAGAAGATTCAAGCTTTTGCAACGAAATATGTATAACCACAAGTACATACTTTTTGCATGCATGTTTTGATGCAATGATGAGACTATTTTGTGGTCAAGAGATATTAAAGAGGGGTACGATAGAAGATAGAGGAAATTGCAACAAAATTGACTCCGGGTCATGTACCCACCCAACTGGCTGGCCAGTCCTGCTAATGTCTTGGAGTTCTATTATCACTTTTGATCTTCTCTCCTTAAATATCAATATTCTATTTGCTATGAACATATTCTATCACAGTTGTTCCTCAGAAGACTCCCCTAGGCCTGCCAAAAGACTTTAAAAAGTGTGGGAATGCCTGCTGATTCCCTTGTTGACTCCACAAGCACTAACCTTCAAAACTGAACATTAGAATACCTCATGGACTCCTACCTCCAGTTCCCATTTCCTTATCTAATCAAGGGAAGTACGCATCTTTCAAAGGCCATGCTTTTCATTGACTACTCTTTATCTGTGAAAATTTCATTCCAGTTTTTGAGTAATAAATGGAACAGACAAAAAAAAAAAGGGACAGGGATGAGTTTGGAACCAGTTGGATTTTATTTTATTTGCATTGTAAATGATGCTATTTGATATGACTTGGGACATCAATTATCAACAGAGACACATGTAGTGAAGTCATTGGTAATATTGCCAGTGGAGATGGGCCATAGGTAGGGATGTGCATGAATATTCAAAAATCCTATTTGAATGCAACATTTCAATTTGAATCAGATTTAACAATATTCGAACTTAGACATTTGAACAGATTTTTGGATTTCTGAAAATTTGATATGGATATTTGATTTGCATCTATCACATTCGAAATTGCATGAAAATTATGCGTATTTGCTCTTATAATGCGGGATGAAAATGGGATTCATACATGATAAAATGGAATGTATATGGGATGCTTCAGATTTGTATAATACGAATCAGATTTTTGAATTTATGGATTTGAATAATCTGGATTCAGATCAGGTTTTTGGAAATTCGGATTTTTAACGTTTGAATCAAATTTGTGGACATTTGATTTGACTCGAATTTGAATGCCAAAATAACATTTGTTTACACTCCTAGCTATAGGTACACATCTTTGAAGCAACACTTTACTAAAAGTCATCAATATTAAGGTCATGGCCAATAAAAGATCTTCTGCAGCCATGGTCCTTTCTGCTCTTTGCCTTATTTTGGAATGTATCTCAGGATAGCAGTCTACAAGCTAATGCAGCCTGTGGCAGGCCTCACTTGGGGCCTTCCATAGTCTGCACTACCATGCAGATGGCAGGTCCCTATTCTGGGATATATTCCAGAATAAGGCAAGTACAGAAAGACCCCATGTTTTCACCTGCAGTGATAAAAATAACCTTGTGACAATCACACTACCCTGTTCATTACCCTCAAAAAAGGGGGCTTGGAGCACCACTCCAAACAAAACTTAAGGAAGTGCCCTATTCAAAGGCAGACGTGGCACCTTTGTAATACGACACAGTTACAACTGCCTCTGCATTCAAATGGAGACACAGCTCCAGTTTGGAGCTAGTTTGGTCTAGTGGTTACGGAGTTGGACTCTTATCTGGGAATACCAGGTTCAATTCTGCCCTTCCACCACGACCTTGGGCTACTCACAGCTCTCTTCTGAGCTCTCACAGCCCCACCTACCTCACAGGGTGTTCTGTTGTGGGGAGAAGAACAGAAGCTTTGTCTGGTGCTTGGAGTCCCCTTAAATGGGTGAGAAAAGCAGGGTAGAAAAGCCAATCCTTCTTCTTCTTAATAAGTTTCATAACCTTTATAAGAAAAGCACCGCCTAGAGGAATGTCACAAAGTGTCATACAAATGTACTGAAACATTTGATTCAAATTCAGATTTCAGTCTCTGAATGTACTAACATTCAATTCAAATTTGAATGTCGTTATTCGTATAAACTTGTACAAATAATGAATTGCACAAATATTTATGCACATCCCTGACTTATGCTCACAGTAAGGCACTAGCTCGATAAGTGCAGGGTTACGCAGACCCCTAGCTCCTTGAAGGCTTGTGTGAGGCCATTTAAGGGGTTCCTCTGGACAGAAAGTTGAAAATGCAGAGCTTACCTTTACTTTACAGTAAAGAATAGGCATGTGTACAAATACTTGTAACTCATTTGTATGGATTCAGACATTCGTATACCAATCAAAAGTTACGACATTCATACATTGACAGTCGTATTTGTATGAATGCTTCAGAACATCCGTGAAACCATCTGCAATGGATCCAAAGTGCATTTGACATGGATTGAGAGTGGATTCAAAGTGGATTCAGGGTGAATGTAATGCTTTCAGAGCAGATATGTTTCAGGATATATACGAATTCTTATGAATACATTCGTATCGAATAGAATCCTATGACATTCGAATTTTCTTAAATTGATTTGATACAAATCAAATGCAAAAAAACAAACAAGCCACAAAACAAAACACCAAAACATTTGTGCACATCCCTGGTAAAGAGCCCTTCACAAAGAAAACAGATATTTCCCATGATCTTTGATACTCCAAAGCTGAAAGGGTGCTTCTTCCATCCACCTGGAAGTCTCTCCCTCTTTCATAAGCCAAGTGCTTCTTGGATGAGAGCAACTCTTGCTAGTTCTTGCACAGTTAAGCCAAACACCTGGGGAAATGCAAAGGAACACTCCATAGTGAATGTACTTGTAAGGGTTTTTTTTTTTAAAAAAAACCCTCTGGAATATTGGATTGTAATGCCTAGGGGCTGCAGATCGTCGTAAAACCTGTCTAGCAGGTTGCAGTCCCTGCAAAGTTTTCATCTTGTCTGGATGCAGCCTACGACACCAGCTTGATTAGTGAAGGGTCATGTGGACCCCACCCTCTTGGAGTGCTTGTGCGACACCATTTCTCTTATGGGCTAAATTGATCTTAGTGTATTTTGCTTCTCCTGTTTTGATGTGTGAACATTTATATGTCCTTGATGAGTGGGTCAAAATTTGACGTCCTGAAGGACCAGGTTACTGTGGCATCCTGGGAGAGAGAGCGAAAGAAAAAGAGTAACAGAGAAAGAAAGGGACGACCACACAGAAAGACAGAGCAAAAGGCACCATGTAGCCATCTGTTATGGCGTCATGTGACTCTCTGCACACTGACAGCCACTCCTTCAGCAGGGCCTAGGCACGTCAGATGAATCAATCAATCAAAAAAATTCTTATGAAACTTAATCACGGAGGGTCGTGTTAGGGAGTGGGGAACAGATTAAATTACCACGGTATTAGATACGGGAAATGATTTCTGTCAAAACCATCTTTACTGCAATTATAATATGTTAATTATGTATTTCATTAAGTAAGTGGATTAGAGGCTGCACAGATGAAATCATGCTGAAGGCTCTGAATCATGTGCTGAGCGGTGTGGGAGGACTGGGGTGAATGGAACTGAGTTAATTTTGAAAACTTTTGCATGCTAAACATGTTCTTTCACTGGCTCCCCAGTCACTCTTCCTCCTCCCTTCGCCAATGTCAAATATGAATGCCTTGTAGCTTATGAGGTAGCAATATCCCACAGATAACACCCATATTCATAGCAGAAATGATGGTGCTCCAGCACAGCTCCAAAGGTTCCAAAGACATTCCAGCTGCTCTTTATTCAATTCAGTACTCCACTGAGGTGCCAGAATAGGCAGCATGCTTTTGGGTTTCTAGGTACTCAAGCCACATATTTGGTTTGATGGGAACATCTTCAGATGCAAATCATGTAGTCAAATTTTTGAATATGAACTGAACTTTGTAAATCTCTAGTCAGGCCATTTTGGGGGGTGCTAGCACCTTCTTTGTAAAGTGGCCTCCTCACTAGGAGTATGCACGAATGCAACTTTCAGGATTCAATTCAATTCAAATTGACTATCTGAAGATTCAAGTACTGAATCGATTTGAATGTTTAAAATTTGAATATATTAACATTTGATTTCAATAAAATATATTTAAATATATTGGTACGAATATTCAATTCCTATTTGAAGGTACTAATGTCGACAACATTGAAATGTGTTCATACACATCTGTATGTGCCTGTACCCATTTGTATGCATCCTATTTTTATCCTGTATGTATCCCATTCTCATCACCTATGTAGCTGTACAAATGCATATGGGTATGAATAAGATACATATGGAAGCATATGTAAGGCGTACATATCCATACACATACGAATGTCCGAATAATTCATATGAATGATTCAAAAGATTCAAAAATTCATTCAAATGTTAAATTTGAATGTATAGACATTCAATTCAAATTTGAATGTCCAAATTTGATAAAATTCAATTGAGTTTCAAATGTTTCAAATATTTGTGTGCATCCCTACACCTCAGTGTAATTACAGCTTATCTACCCAGTGTCCAGCAGGGGTGGATTAAATGCTAGAGGTAATTAGGAAGGGACTGAAAAACAAGAGCGATGCCTCTTTAAAAAGCTATGGTGAGGCCACATTTGGAATGTTGTGTACAGTTCTGAGACGTTTTCGCACGGGGGTGAACGGGACGCGTGGGTGACAGCTGCGGACACGGCATCCGCATTGCCCGAGCGCGGCTTGCGCTCCGACGTGTCCGCAGCTGTCTTTCTCGCGTTCGAAATATAGAGCACTTTAAAGTGCTCTACATGCGTTCCAACGCGGACGAGCCGCCCGCAGGCGTTCGGGAGGAGAAGCATTCGCGCCTGCTTCTGTCTCCCGAACAGCTGCGGCCGCCTCCGACGCCGGTGCGGCTTCGACAATCAGCTGTTTGACAATCAGCTGATTGTCGATCTGCCTCCGCGGCTGTCTCCGCGCCCCTGGCCGGCCTTTGCCGGCTAAGACAGCTCCCGGCGCTTTGAGCATTTGCACACAGACGCTCCGGAACGCGTTTACACGCGTTCTGGCGCGTCTGTGTGTGAAAGGGGAAAGCGCCGGGAGCTGTCTTAAGCTTCCCGTCCTACTCCCGTTCCAAATGGAACGGGAGTAATGCGAAAACGTCTCTGGTCTCCACACTTCAGAAAGAATATTGTGGAACTAGAGAAGGTTCAGAAAAGGGCAACCAAAATGAACAAGTAACTGGAACACCTTCCCTATTACAACATCTAGGCCTCTTCAACCCTCCACATCCAATCCTTTCCTCTTTACTGATGTTTCCATCCAGAAGTGGCTAAAGTGTCTGCAATCCGAATTCATATGAGTAAGAAAAAAATGAATGTCTGCACATTCGAATCCATATGAATGCATTCGTAGGTATTCATTCGAATAGTTCAGACATTCATATCTGCATGGGTACATATGCATCTTGTACATACTAGTACAAATCTTGTACACATCACATTTTCATCCCATATGGGATGCGTATGGGTATGTATGAGATGCGTATGTACCCGTATAGATACAAATGTCCAAATTATTCATATATATAACTCAACATATTCATATTCATTCAAATTCAGAAATCCAAATGTCTGGACATTCAATTTGTCAAAGTTCATACGAATAATGAATATTTCAGACATCTGTGCACATCCTAATCTGCACCCATCATTTGAAAAAAATGTACAGAATATATATTCTGTATTCCCAATTCCTTAGATGTCTTTTCCAGCAAATAGGGATGAGTTGATGCGTAATCCTTCAAATATTGAATAACTCAGGTTTTTTGAACCCATACTCCTTCTTTCATGACCCTTCCCTGCAAAGTCCTGAAAACCTACCATCTTCGGTGCTGCCTGCCCTGGAGCCTAGCTTTCTTCCTGCGCATTATGAACAAAGGCTCTGTCTGTTCTCCACCAGATCCTGTGGGCAGAAAAACATCCAAAACAAGCCACATGTGCCATAATTTCCCACATCTGCATGGTGAACCGGACATCAGCAGAAAACCTCTCTTTCTTCTACTTCTTTTTTGCCTTCAAGTGCACTTGGTGGGGGGGGGGGCGCAAGAGGGTCTTTTTGTGAGTGGCAAGTGTATACGGACGCCACACCGCCTCAACTGCCAATACATTATGAGGAGTTGGTAACAATCTGGAATCCCCGGGGAACTGAGCTGCAGTTCAAGTGAGTATCAGACAGAGAGAAAACAATTTCTGGTGCCAATAACGTAGCACAGATGAAAAATGTTTTAATATTTGAAGCTGCTTTATGGCAGAAGCAATGACAGTGATGGAGTCAATGTCAGCTTTTTTCCTTTAAATGTCATCTTTCGTCTATGTGGGTTTTCTCTCTCTCTCTTCCACTCCCCACCCCCATTCCTCCACCCCGCCTGTTCTGGAGGCAAGCAGGCTCAGTGCCTGTGTGTTTGCAACCATTGATCATTGATTTTATTCTAAATGGAAAGCTTGCCAGAAGACTTGAAAATTCTGGAATTTATTAGGATTTCTTTAAGAGGCACTTTAGCTCAACAGTTCTCATTATCGTCTTTACTGTGTTACTTATTTTTCTTTTTATGTCATGTGATTTGTAAAGGCTTAGTACTCAAAGAACAATATGCTATTAAACTCCTTGTGTATCTGCTGCAGTTTGCGAATGAAGGGGAAATGGATGCTTAGGAAAGGGCTAAAGGACGCCACAGAATGTTCAAAGGCAGCAAAAGTCTGCTTCCGAAGCCATTGTTCAAGATGCGTAGCGCTTGCTCACTATTATTTAACCTGGCATTCAGAATGGCTGCTTTTATTAAATAAAGCAACTTTCTGCAATTAGAGGAAGACAGAAGCTCAAACGTCTTGATATTTTGCTACCAGAGACACACAGTTTGATGCAATGATTATCTGGAGTGGACTCACACATTCAAACGAATCTAAGGAAACCTACAAAATGTGGCATCTCTATCGGCATATAGGGCCTTTCTGCACTTCCCTGCCTGTATTCTGGACCAGGGGTCCAAAATAGCCTAACCAGATCCCAGGGTGATTTTGCACTTCTCTTCCCGTCCGCTGGATGAGAAAAGAACACAATTAACCAACATTGACTAGTGATTGCACTTGGAGCGCTAGTCAGCTTTGGCTGTTCCCTCCCACCATGATTGAATACTTACCTTATTCAATCCCAGGGCTGGTCCTCTTCTGCGTGCTGACATTCTGGCTGTGGCACCCTCCATGGCTGTGTGTGCATCAGCACCATCGCCTTGATGACGCTGATGCTTTGCACAGTCACATCTATGGTCGCCCAAGGTGCCAGCATGCTTGTGTGGTACCTCAAACAACCCCGGAGCACAGGAAGAGGTGTGGGTGTTGTGTTGAGATAAGGGGTGTTTTTCCACTGTCACTAGAAGTACCCATTAATGGGTACTTAAAGCTATTAAGTACCCATTAATGAGTACTTAATGGGTACTTCTAGTGACAGTGGAAAAGCACCCAAGGTTTTGCTAAACTTTGGTTAAGGTGTGGAGCACGATTTCATGCTCCACACCTAATCAACCATTAGTGAACATCTGGTGAGACAGGGCACACTTGGAGGCTCCTCCACCTGCAAATGCTCTTCACCTGAAGTTCACTAATTATTCACTAGAGGCCGAAGTGTGAATAGGTCTCTGATCCTGATCAGTCCACACTGCAGCCACAAAGCTCACACAAGCTTTGCAGCTTTGCCTTCATGCCTCTGCAGGCCAAGGGCTGCTTTTCAGCACCATGCTATGGCGCATCATTGAAAGACATTTCTGCATGCCTCCAATGTCCTGGATAAGGCCTCCCTGAGCAGAGCAGCAGGGGATGTGGCCCCATAGATCTGCATTAATGTGGCCACATCTTCAGTTTCAACCTTCTTCAGTCCATCTTCCAATTACAAGGCTCATATCTCTTCATTTGAATCCATTCTATTTGTGGACATTCCAGCTTTCCATTATGGGAAGTCTACAGATAAAATGGATAGAAATGAAAAGGCATGAGACTTGTGATCAGAAGATGGGCTAAAGAAAGTTTAAACTGAAGGTGTGGCCCCAGCCCTAGAAATGCACTACACAGACATTCAATCTATTTTAGTGGTCCATGTAGAAAAGTCCAAGGTCTCATGTCTTGTCAGCCTAATATCTTCACTTCTCACTCCACTTCATTGGCTACTCTGGAAAAGGGGTAGAGGAAACGCACAAGGTTATAAAGCAATGTATAGTTGCTCATTTATTTAGTAGTAGACCTCTTCTCAAACAGCATTTCAAACATTTGGAAGGAAGAAGAACAGGTGGACAGTGCACAAGAGGAGGCCAAGCTACTCATTGGTGGCCAGCAGTGGGATGAAACTTGCCCCGTCCTGAGGTGGGTGAAGAATGGGAGAAATAAATATGTATATGAACAAATAACCATTGCTGGATTTGAAGAATATTGGAATGAGACACAAGGGAGAATGAAAGAAGAAGCAACATAAGAGAAGCCCTAGAGGTGAGGTGGAAGTCATTTATAATGTACCAATTAATTGTATTTTCCCTAGTGTGCTTTTGTAGAGGAACCCAAACTATGTTGTTTTATGCTGGTATTGGAAAATAATTTTAAAAATTAAAAGAATGCAGAGAAAAGAATGCTTTTTAAAGACATATTTGAGTGTGTATGTTTGTCCATGCATGTATGTTTGTTTCTCATAATAATAAAGGGGAGAAATCCCATGGTGAATTTGAATGCCTACTTCTAATTGTTCAAGGAGGTATTGGACAGAGATTGCAGATGTGGTTTCAACTTAAAGCTGCAGATCATTTTCCAGCACTGTCTATCAACCGAAACCTATAATTATATACAGTAAGCCTAGTCAGATATTACAAAGTGGGGATGTGCATGGATACTCAAAGATCCATTTCAAATTAGATGAAAACCGATATTCGAATTCAGATCAGATTGTCAAAAATCCGAATTTCTGAATTCGAATCGAATCCAGATTTTTGAAAATCTGATGCAGAGTTTTGAAAATCCATACGAATTTTCAAATGATTCGACTGAATTCAGTGACTGAATTCAGTGTTGTATATCACATCTGAATATTGGGTCTAATTGCGCATATAATACAGGATGCACGTGTGCATGATTGTAGACCAACCCCATGTTGACAGTGTGGGGTTAGTCTACCATTGCACGCACCTGTGCATGGAGTGACACATCACCCTGGCCAGCTACGCAACCACCACATCGGGCCTGAAAAAGTAAGTGATTGCGCGTGGGCCTGATGGATGGTGCGGGCCCCTGGGTGGGTGGTGTGGTGCCCAGGATGCCTACATGGGGCACATGCGTACCATGGAGGCAGAAGACACAGCCAGTCCGGTCTCGACCTGCCCTTGAAAGGGGTGGGGGAGACCGAACTGGGGTGTCCTGGTGCAATGGCTGCTGTCATGGCCCTGATCAGGGCTGTGACAGCTGCCAGGGACCCCTAGGTGACCACTTGCACCCAGGGGTCCATGCCACCCCTCCCAACCCCCACACTGTTTCAATTACCTTCTTGGGCCTCGGGTCCAATGTGGTCTTTGCGTGGCCAGGCAGCACGATTTGCTGCTCTCTGTGCAGACGGGCACTTTGGTAGCTCAGCCCCACCCTGACCTGACTTGATGAGCGTCAGGTCAGTGTTGGGGTGATCTGTGGGAGCGCATGTGTACACAGAGAGCTTCAGATCACTCCACATTTGAATTTAGACATTTGAACAGATTTTGGATGTTCTGAAACATTCGTTCAAATGATTTGAAACATTTGAATGTAACGATGTGTAGGTATTACATATGTGTCTGTACAAATATTATACGAGTCTGTACGCATTTTCGCTTCTAGTACAGGATAAAAACAGGATGCATACGGGATAAAACGGGATGCATATGAAATGCATACAGATACGTATAACACATACGAATGTTGTTGACATTTATATCTTGAAATACAAATCTAACATTTGAACGAATAGATTTGAATGCTATGGATTCAAAACAGGTTTTTTAGCATTCTGATTCTAAACATTCAACTTGAATAGAATGTTTTGACATTAGATTCAACTCGAATGTGAATGCAAAAAAAATACATTTGTGCACACCCTTATTAGTAGCTTAATTTGTGAATATAATTCAAAGGAGGGGGTTGAACTGGAGAAAAAAAAACTTTTTAAAATAACTCATATGCTGAAATTATATTCCAGGAGAAAATTACTTTTCTTTTAATTTATTTTTTTGTAAGCAAAGAAATTGCTTTGAATCCAACCCTTTATAAATTAATTATAAATTATGATTATATCAAATATTAGGCTTTTTCTCAACAATCATACCCTGCTGAAGGTAAATAAATAGAAAGCCTTCCTTCATATCCCCCCTCCCCGCCCCCACATCCTCAGCCTCTGCCTCTCACTTTAAAAAGTATTAAATGTTATTCCTTTAACTAATTATCTCTTATGACAGGATTAGTTTAGGACAGAAAATGCATTACGACTACTATAACATTTTTACATTTATAGTTTCCATTATGGGTGTTTTTCCACTGTCACTAGAAGTACCCATTAAGTGCCCATTAATGGGTACTTAATGACATTTTTGTACCCATTAATGGGTACTTAATGGGTACTTCTAGTGACAGCTGAAAAACACCCCATGTTGGTTCTGTAAAATATCTACAACCTGAAGCTGTGGATGTCTTCTGTTATTAGCTTCTGTAGGTACCGGTGTGGTGATGTTGGCCATTAGATTAGGAAAATACAATTCACTGGTTCTACTCCAGCATTTTCACCTTTGCCATCACCATGGCACTTCTGAACACCTCTGACCCTCACACCAGAAATGGTGCAAATGGTTGCTGCACTGGACATTTTTGGAAAGTCATGAGACATTGACTGGTAAGGTTTGGGTTGCATGTGGTGCTCGATTTCACACACAACTGCTAGTTGACAATAGGTCCACATCAGGCAAGGTGGGAGGCATTTCTAGGTTGTAAACGCCTCCTGCAAGTGCAGATGCGCCTGCCCAGATGTTGACCTATTGTTAACTACAGGGCCAAGTGTGAATTGGCCTCAGGTTTCATCATGATAGATCTGCTTAATGATCAACTTCTGCAAAACTCCTGAGAGTCTTCTCCCAGAAACTGGCTTAAAAATTAGAGGAATTTCAGCAGATGTAGATCAATTTGTAGGCAACATCTGCAGAAAATCTTTCTTTTAAGTAGCTATTCAAGTTGTCTTCATTTCTATCCGTCCACCTAATGGGGAAGGCTTGACTGATGCAACAAAAGCTTTTGTGGGAAAAGTCCCTGAAACTTCATAACGGACATAGATGAATGAAGTCATGGTGTGTCTGGTGTAATGACAATGCGGGCGCGGGGGGGGGGGGGAGAGAACACACCCTGCATAATATTTAAATTAGGCTGAACCACTTTGGCAGCTCACCTGCTGGATGGTTGCTTAAGAATATACATTTTGATAAAGAAAGCAAAAGTCTGGAACAGATTCCTACCATAACTCTTTCTAGAAATGGACGTCTAAATAGATTTACAAGGTTGTGCTTCAAAAGGAACAGGGTTATTGTCTTGCCACCCTAATACAAACATTATAGGACTCAGTATAGCAAGTCTTTTAGGAATCAAAGCAACTCAGAGAAAGAGTCACCTGTTGGAATTAGTTCAATGACTTTATTTAGGTTGCCACTGAAGTGTCCTAGGATACAGAATAGAAACGGGTTTGGGAGCTGCCAAGCAAAAAGAATTGATAGAGAATGAAGACTTCTGGGACTTAGTGAAGAGATTATCCTGATGCCAATTCAATGCATGCGAGCTTTCAGATGTTTGCATTTTTGAATAGTTCTATCTCAAAGAGGCCTCCAGAGATGCTCTGATCTCAATTAGGGATGTGCCTGAATATTTGTAACATTTGAAATTTGTAAAAATTTGGCTGAAATTTGGGCATTTGTACTTGAACCAAATGTTGCCACATTTGAAGATTGGCATTCAAATTTGAATAAAATGTTTTTTGATAATTCATATGAAGCTTCATTTGGGATTTATATGGGATACGTATGGGATTGGCATGCTTTTGCTTGGGAGTTAACATTCGTATCAAATTTGAATCCCACTACGTTCAAAGGGAATCTATTAAAACAAATACAAATTTTCTTGCATTTGATTCAGTGCAAATCAAATTGTAAAAAAAATTCATGCAGATCCTAATATCAATATCTAGGTCAAAAGGGGTGTGGATTTGATCATCTTAGGCTGCTTCTCCTCATTAGTTATTTGTTCTGCTATACTTGGCCATTCCGAAAGAAAGCATAGGATATCGAAATATAGCAGAATAAGTAAGTGGCATACGGATGCATCCTGAATGTTTTCCTTTGGTTTGATGATTATATCACTCATGGGGTGTTTTTCCACTGTCACTAGAAGTACCCATTAATGGGTACAAAAATGCCATTAGGTACCCATTAATGGGTACTTTTAGTGACAGTGGAAAAACACCCTTATACTGTGTTTCCATTAGAATGCAAGCTAGTTCATGTCCCAGATGGGGAAATAAACTGTTCAAATAACCCATGCCATTTTTGCTCAAAGGTGACAGCAAGACCAGTAAGACTAGGAATGGCCTAGAAATATTCTGTCCTCATGATTACTGCTTCATTTCTAATGTGTTCAAACTTCCCACTAAGTAAGTCAAAGATGTACATTCAAATCCCATTATGGATAATTGGAAAGTGCAGGATTTGATATCCAAAATTTTATCACCATGATTGATCACAGCACCACAGCCAGACTCCTCTTTCTACAGTCAAACATAGCAGGGAGCATTAGGGCAACTGTTTACAAGTCTGGATGCAATTTTTCTGGGATTTTTTGCCTCTGTTTTCTATGACCATATGGGACTACAGTGGCATGGTTCTGTGGACTAATGGATAGGGATGTGCACGAATGTTCCAAACATTCTAAATTTGATCAAATTCGCTCAAATGTGGACACTCAAACTTGATTAAATACAGATGTGTAGACATTCTAAACATTTGAACAAATTTCAAATGTTCCAAAACATTCATCCGAATGATTCGAAACATTTGAACGTACAAATACGTATCTGCATGCATTTCATACATATCTGTATGCATTTGTGTACAAAATGAGCACAGATACATATAACACATACAAATGTTGTGGACATCAGTATCTTCAAATACAAATGTTGACATTTGTATCTTCAGATTCAAATCTAACATTCGAATGAAGAGATTCAAATTTACTCAGTTTGAATCAGATTTTGTTGCATTCGGATTCTAAATATTTGAACTGAATATAATGTTTTGACATTTGATTCAAATTGAATACCAAAAATACATTTGTGCACATTCCTACTAACAAATTGGACCTTTTCTGCACTGTCTGACTGGGACTTCTTGCTCAATGAAACCCGGAATCTAGAGGAATTCTGTCCTGTTGGTGTTTTGTTTAGGATGACCGTACCACTCATTTAGAGATAGTGGTCCACTCTTTCAAGAGACTGAGTGTAGACAGGAGGTTTTATAACCCTAATAAAGGGAGATCTGGAAGGACACTGAAATTGCCCATAAAATTGTATATGGAGCCACCTGGTAAGAATCAGTCACACAATATATTGTTAACTAGTTATTCATTTTAGTTTTGCCCCTATACACAAGTTATACCCTAACCATAACAGTAACCCAAATCCTAACCATAACCCAAACCATAACTCTCTCACCCTCACCCTAAAACAAATCTATTTTGTTTTCGGTTTGCTTTTCCTGGCTACCATCTTTGTTCATTCTCATTGCTTTTTTTTAACTTGCTCTAAAGCTACTAATAGTTTAATGGAAAAAGTAACACTTCAGATTAGAGATAGATCAGAAGCTTGAAGGATGCTTAACGTTTCCGTAAACTGTCTTTAGAAATTTGGACATCTGAGTTTCCTGAGCCTAGTCCATTATAAGCAATAGTGTATAGATATTGCTATGCTTCACTGCAGATTAAAATTTTCCCATATATCCATTCCATTCCATTTTTATTTGTATACCACCTTTCCAAAAGAATTTTGCCCAAGGTGGTTTACAACAAACAAAACATAATGCAAAGTAATAATCAAAACATAATAAAAATACATTATAAAAATTGCCCATCATACAAAACACTGTAAAATAAGGAAAAGAAAGAAAATGCTCAAGGCAGATACAACAAAGAAAAACTACAATACAAAATGATTCATTATAAAATTACCTATAAAAATACATAGGAACATTCCATGCAGTATACAATAGTACATTACAAAATCCCCCCAATACTGTGGGGAAAAGGCAGCAGGCACCTCAGTGCAGCAAGGAAGTCAAATGCTCAGGTGCAGCGAGCTAGCTATTCTTCTTCTCCCCCAGCCAAAGTTCTTATACCCCCTGGGAGGGTGTGGCACAGGCAGCAAATGCTCAGGTGCAGCGAGCTAGCCAGTTCTCCTCCTCCCCCAGCCAAAGTTCTAATACCTCCTGGGCGGGTGTGGCACAGGCAGCAAATGCTCAGGTGCAGCGAGCTAGCCAGTTCTTCTCTCTCAGCCAAAGTTCTTATACCCCCTGGGAGGGTGTGGCACAGGCAGCAAATGCTCAGGTGCAACGCCATTAAAAAAATGGTGGGGGCTGCTAACAATGAAATCTTAATGGTGTTTTTAAAAAATCATTTTTATATATTTGTTGAAATGCCTCATGGAAAGCTATGCTGACAAAGCTCTTACACACTAGTCCGTTTCTCTTCTCAGATCCTATAAACTAAGGTGTGCTATTCCACCAATTCCTACTGGTCTCCTGAGAGTCAGGAAAGGAGAGAGCTTATAATGGAATAAACCCAAAAGCCAGAACATAGAAAACAACTGGAGTTGTAAAAATACACATTTACTTTTGAAAACACACACAACCAATTCTAGCCTCATGACAACCAGCCTCTTTAACCTACTTAAATTTCATTCATCATTTGCCTCATAAAACTCATAATGTGCCTTTTCAGAGTGGGGAAAAAAATAGTTTCTCTAGGTGTCACATTAGGTGTGATGTTCGTGATAGGCGACAGAAAACTTGCTACAGAATTCAACCATATCTTTCCTAAAACAAAACATCTCTGGATTTTTTTGATTTTTTTTTTTTTGCATTCTCACAAGGAATGAAATTAAAACCTGGAAGCAGTGCCTGCTTCTTTATCCATCATAGATTGAGACATGTGCTTTGGTACAACCTGTGTCTTGCACTTTGAGTTGCAGATACTTTTTCACCTGAAAAGTAAGCCTAATGTGCAACCTCCTGGATAAGTCAAGAACCATTTTCTTGCAGGTTTTATGAATAGGGTACCTGTGTTCACATCTCATAGATATTAGTCCCTCCATATTCACATTTGTTAGGCTCCACCAAAATTCTCCAAGTGTACAGATTGTTCCTATTCACACATATGCGGACATGAAGAAGATGGAGTTGTGCAGGTCCTGAACAGAGAAACCAAAAATCTCACAGGATATGGAGCAGTGAGTCAGTTTGGTCTAGTGGTAAGGGAGCCAGACTCTTATTTGGGAATACTGGGGTTGATTCTGCACTCCTCCATGAAGCCAGCTGGGTGACTTTGGGCTAGTCACAGCTCTCTTTTCAGCTCTTACAGCCCCACCTACCTTACACAGTTTCTGATGTGAGGAGAAGAATAGAAAGCTTTGAGACCCCAAAAATGCAATTTTTGGGATTTGATTCAATTTGAATCTTTTAAATTCAAATTTAACCAAATTCAATTCGAATTAGGCAAATTCAAATCTATTCATTTGAATTTTTCATTCTAATTCCCACTTACGAATGTCGACAACATTCATAGATGCCAATATGCATTTTCCCAAAGTTGGCACTTATCCATATGCATCTGTACACATCTGTATGCATCCCATAGTTATCCCATATGCAACTGGTTTTTATCCCATATAGATTCATACAAATGCGTACGGATGCAGAAAAGATGCAAATCTTCCACTACTCATCATGTACGAATATGAATGTACAAATAATTTGAACAAATAGATCCAAAATTCAAATCAAAACTTTAAATTCAAATTTAAGGACATTCGATGCAAATTGAATGTTCAAATTTGGTCAATTCATTCAAATTTTGAATGCATTTAAATATTCATGCACATCCCTAATCTTCACATCTATCAAGCAGCTTTTGCAATTGAGCAGATTAGGGTTATAAAAGCCAGTACGAATATCCTATACAAATGCATACGGCTTCTGGATATGGAACCTGCATATGAATCATATAAAAACACATACATATCGGATATGTATCCTGTACCAACACATATGTATCAATATGTATCCAATATGTATCCCCAGTTTGACTTATGTATGGAGTATTCATATGAATGTTAATGTCCGGATATAATATTCGATTCGTGTATGAATGTTGAAATTTGTACCAATTTGTATGAATAACGAATGTTACAAATATTTGTGCACATCCCTAATGCCCATACTTTTGGAAATGTGGATAATGACCTAACAACAAATGGAATAGATTGGACTGGAGGAAGACCTTTAGGTTGTATAAGCTAGAAGAGAAGCAACCCTGCTTTATATAAATGATAAATCTAACAACTTGCTATGATTGTGAGCCAATTTGGGGGAAAGGATGATGCTATCTAAATCTCATTCCTCTCTCTCTTTCATCTCTAAGTGATGTTTTCCTCCTTTTGACTTTCCCAGAATGCTTGCTTCGTAACTGACACTTGGCTATGTCACAAAATCCTGCTGGACAAGTGTCAGGTCTGCTGAAGGGATCTTAAAAAGAACTTGATCGTCTGTCAGCTCTCCTCAGAATGCACTCACACTGAAAATGTGATAGATCTGTCAAAGTGAGGACATCAGCACTTGGCAGAACAGGCCGTTTTCATAAACAAAACTGTCCAATTACATTAAGGGGCATGAACTTCAGGTGCATATGCCAGGGACAGGAAGATGTGAAACCACACGCATCAGGGAGATTGGCTCCCTCAAGCCATGCATCCAATCTAACTCCCTTTAGATTTGTAGATTGGGAATTCATTTAGAAAGATCAGGATCAGGCACCTTCACTTTGAACTTAATACTGTAAAGTTTCAATTTTCAAGCAATTGATAACTAGTTCATTTATAATCTGGCTTCCCAAATATTGCTCAGGACTGAGTATGCATTCTGCTGGTCCCCATTTTCCTGAGGATAACATGGGCTGAATTCAAATACTGCAGTTCCCAATCACCACACAAATCCCCTGCACAGAGAAATAGGATCTTTTCATCTCCACCCCTTGTCCAAACCCTGTAAGCCTGCCCTGCGCAGAATCAGCTGGGCAAAAGAACAGACACAGGGCAACCACAAAGAAATCACTCTCCCTTTCAGTTTCCCTCCCTTTTGTAAATGGAGGCACTGGATTTTAAAAGTTTTCCTCTGTGATCACTAAATGTATCTCTCCTAAACCGAGGCTACTATTTCTTAAAAGTTTTCCTATCCCCTCCTCCGCAGTTGGTAAATATATCTCTCCTAAAGGGAGGCTCCAGCTTTTAAAAGTTTTCCTCCACAATTGCTAAATGTATCTCTCCTAAACAGAGGCTCTGGCTTTTCAAAGTTTTCCTCCACAATTGCTAAATGTATCTCTCCTAAACGGAGGCTCTGGCTTTTAAAAGTTTTCCTTCACAATTGCTAAATGTATCTCTCCTAAATGGAGGCTACTGTTTCTTAAAAGTTTTCCTATTCCCTCCTCCACAGTTGGTAAATATATCTCTCCTAAAGGGAGGCTCCGGCTTTTAAAAGTTTTCCTCCATGATTGCTAAATGTATCTCTCCTAAATGAAGGCTACTGTTTCTTAAAGGGTTTCTTTTCATGTCCTGTAATTGCAGTGTGTTCAAAGCAGACATGGCCAGGGGAGGGGCAGATCTTCCCAGAAACATATGGGGGAGGGGGCAGTCTGAAAGGCTGATCTCCTCTCGGGATAGTCCAGTAGCATTCCCAAAGGTGAAAATAAAAAGTGGGCTGGGCTCAAAACTGGACTGAGAACAGTTGTTCTGAGGACTTTTTTCCTGTGGATTTTAGCAGGATAGTCCTCATAATGTCTGGGAATAAAAAATTAAATGGGATTGGATGATCCCAAAAATGGACTGAATTCGCATTTAATCTTGTATGGGAATGCACCCAAGGCGCTTCAGGGTGGTTCTGGATAAAAATCACAGTGACAGAAGCATAGTAATCGTAAAAATGTATATATCACTTGACTACTATTATACTGTATACCACTAGAGGGGAGGAAATGGGAGCAGAGACAGATCATACTTTTCTAGTCTCAAATATCAGTCCAGACAGTTAGTACAGCCACAAAATTAAAAGATGCTTTTTCCTAGAGAAAAATCTATGCCAAAACTGGACAGCATTTTAAAAAGCAAAACATTACCCCACCAACAAAGATCTGTGTAATCAAAGCTATGGTCTTCCCAGTAGTAACATATGGCTATGCGAGTTGGGCCATAAGGAAGGCTGAGCGCTGGAGAATCAACACTTCAGCATTTTCAAATTATGGTGCTGGAGAAAACTTCTGAGAGTCCCTTGGCCTGCATGAAGATCAGATCAGTCAATACTAAAGGTAATCAACTCTGACTGCTCACTGGAAGGACTATTACTGAAGCAGAAATTCAGTTACTTTGGCCACATAATGAGAACACAAAGATTTGTACATGACTACATGACTGAATGACAACTGTTCCTTTCCTGCAGAGCTTCTGGTATCAGACTTCAAGGCTTGGGCTGAGAGCATTTTGGATCACACCACTGGTCCAAGAACTTCTTTTATGCAGAAGAATTATCTGCAAAATGGGGAAGAGAACATAGGTAGAGCTATGTAATAGCCCCCTAATGGAACTACAAAGCTCTCATTAGCCTACCAAGAAAGAAAGAGGGAGGGAGTGAAGGGAGGGAGGAAGAAAGCAGAGAGTGCGAAGTATTCATTTCAGGAAAGAACAGAATATTTGAAAGAAGTGATAGGAAGATTTTAATGAAAAACAAAACAAAACAATGGTGGGATCAGTAACCCCAATAACCTCTGACACACAAAGTTTCTTTCACATTCAGTTTCTTAAATGCTTTTAAAGACTGCTGGTGTGAGTTTTGATTAAATAGCATCATTGGTTAGGAAACAAATTATGTCTGACAGAATAGCAGCCACAGCTTTTGCTGAAATACGCTATTGTCAAGTTGATGTCTTCCTCTGTGTCTTTGGAAATGCAAACATTTGGCGAGAGTGAGATTTCAAGTTAAAACGGCTTGTTTCAGACACACTGCATAACGTGGGTGGGTAACTGTTACACCAAAGTTCAAGGAAGCCATCACACTTCTCTTCTGAGGATAGAAACTGTCTTATGATGCTGTCTATGCCAAAATGCTCATTTTGGTATTGTGCCTCATAGAATATCAAAAGTTCTTCTGTGTTTAATGGTAACAGCAAACTGCACTGTCTCTTATAATATCAGACCTTTGGACAAGCCACTCATCTTCATCGTCATCGTCGTCATCTCTGAACTGGTAGTCATTCTCCAGGATCATAAACAGTGAGCTTTACCATCCCTGACCACCCAGTCTCTTTTCATCCTCCAGGGATTTTAAATAAATCATCCTAAGAGCTTCCTTATGACAAGCTCTTATGCCAACGGTGCAATCAGACAGGGCTTTTTCAGTCATCCCTGTACCAAGAAGCATCCCATTTGTAGATGAAAAAAAAGAAAGTGTGTCAAACAACTTAACTGTAGAGTGCTCCAAAACCTACCTTACTTGTTCATACATTCGCTGTGACTTCAAGCTGGGAAATACCTACCCTTGATGACAGGTGCTACTACTCACTGATCGGCCAGTCATACGCCTGGCTTTCTTAAGTCCTGATTGGTTGCTTGTAGCAGTCATTTCCATGCTCTGATTGGCTACATGAGCTCCATAACCCACTGAATCTGACCAAAATAAGTGTCACCCTCAGTATTTTTCTTCCTGGAATAGGTGACCATTCCTAGGTTCCAGAACATAGTAAAGTGCATGCAGGGGTAAAATGTCTGATGCCCCCAACATTAATCATCCCAGGGGGCACTCCTTTGAACATATCTGATCGTGCCCTAAATGACTTTTTCCTAAGACATTTTTTCTTAAGACCAGGAGTATTGCTTCTGACTCCATGCTAATACCCACAGCATCTGAGAAGACATGTCTGCATTATGTCCAGCCGTTACCTTCTTTATCTTTCCCAATTAACTTTTTAAAAACTTAAAAAGACGTAGGGTAATCTAAGAACACCACACACTGATTTTGGATATAGATCCATGTGCTTTGCATTTGACCACTCCATCAAAGGCAGTTAATTTTCAAACAGTGGAAACATTGGAGCAATAAGGGAAGCCTTCCTTTGATTTCTCTGAACTGTATTATGAACTGTGATAATAAAGGGAAATTGAGGATACAAGTTCATAGCTAAGTAAGCTTACCTTAATGGAACTGATTGGTCTTTAAGACCTTTAAGAACTTTAAATTCACCAATCACAGAATTGGTCTTAATTAGGGTTGTGCACAAATGGTTGGGTTTTGTTTTTTTGTATTTATTTTATTTATTTATTTATTTGTATTTCTATCCCACCCTATGCCCGAAGGTCTCAGGGCGGGTTACAATATTATATTAATCTTAGACAGGTCCCTTCCCTCAGGCTTACAATCTAAAGAGACAAGATACAAAAGGAAAATGGTGTGGGAGGGAACTCATATCGAATTGAATGCAAGAAAATTCATATTCATTCGAACAGATCCCCTTTGAATGTGATAGGATTCGTATTTGATACGAATGTTCAATCCCATACGAATCCCACATGAATGCATACAAACAGCATACGGATCTTATATCCGAATGCATACAAATAGCATACAGATCCCATACAAATGCATACAAATAGCATATGGATCCTATATACTAATGCATGCAAATAGAATATGAATCCCATATACAAATCCCATACAAATCTTCATACATATGTATCAAAACGTTCTATTCGAATTTGAATGTCTGAATTCAGCCGAATTTTGAATGTTATGAATATTTGTGCACATCTCTACTCTTAAATCCACCAATCCCAGAATATAAAGGATCCATGGAATCTTAGTTGCTTTCCCAGAATGGGGAACTGCAGCATCTTCTAGGCCAGTGATGGTGAACCTTTTGAGCTCAGTGTGTCAAAATTCGCAAGAAAACCTAGCTTAGCTCGGGTGCTGTGTCACATCTAGAAATACCCATAATTTTGTGATATTTGTAGCTCTAGTAAAAAAGTTATATTTTGATATACTGTATATTCTGGCATATAAGACTACTTTTTAACCCAGGAAAATCTTCTCAAAAGTTAGGGGTCGTCTTATATGCCAAGTGTCGTCTTCTTATATGGCAAGTATATCCCAAACTCTATATTTTAACTGGAAAAGTTGGGGGTCATCTTATACACCCAGTCATCTTATATGCCGGAATATACGGTATGCATTTTTTTAAAAGCAAAAACAAGTAATTCTTTACATTAGTGACTTTAGTTGCTGAATTTCATTTGCTAAATCTTCAATTGAAAGTTGGTATTTCGTACACTTCAAGAACAAGCAAGCACTACACGCCCAGGTGTCAGGGTGACCATGTGTGTCACACGTGTCATAGGTTGGCCATCACTGTCCTAGGCAGTTGGAATAAATGGTGCCTTCATGTCCTGAACCTCCCCTCCTCGCAAATTTCAAAGTGGTAGCTCACCCGAGTTTGGAAACCCCAGACATGGACCTTGTAGTCAACCATTTTCAGCAGATAGTTGACTTGTGTGGGCACCTTCCACCTTGATGGCAGGGGCATGAGCATCTCAGGGTGATTAGCAACCTCAGAGCCATTCTTCCTAATGTGCAGGAAGGATACTTCTGAGGATGATGGTGGCACCCAGAGGGGCACTGCCAGCACTGTGTCCTTCAGTGGAATGTTTCGGGGGTCACATTAGGAACTTCACTAAGGAGCTAAAGGTAATTGCAAAGATATTTACAATCATGGATGGTTAGGAATCCACTGAAAACTGATATTGCTCATGTGGTAACAGAGCATGAACTTATAACTTGCAAACTAAATAATGAATTGGAAATGCTTTGCAGAACCGTTGCTGTGCTGCAGCATAGAAACAGGGGGCATTTCCTGTTTAATTTTTTTTAATTTATTATTTATTTCCTGTTCCATATCTAAAGATCTCTGGGCAGCTTACAATAAAAGAAATGCCCAAAATTCTCAGGGCAGGTAACAACACTTAAAATCAAATATATATTAAAACAGTATGTATTAAAACAGTAACAGTGTCTGTAAAGGGGGAAGAGACAGTATATTCCCATTTAACCAAAGGCCAGGGCAAAGAGTCTTCACTGCCTTCCTAAAAACATAAACAGTGAAGAAGCCTGACACACATCAAGGGGGAGACTATTCCATAGCCTGGGGGCCATCACTGAGAAAGCCCTATCTCGGGTGCCCACCCCTTTTACTACTGAGGGTGGTGGGACAACCAGGAGGGCCTCACTGCCAGATCTTAAGTCATGGGCAGGTTGATATGGAAGAAGGTATTCCTTTAGATATTTTATTTATTTATTTGTATTTCTATCCTACCCTATACCCAAAGGTCTCAGAACAGTGACAACCTTTAAAATGCAACATATCAAAAGCAATATATATTAAACAATAAAAACCACAATGACATTTAGAA
Source organism: Aspidoscelis tigris stejnegeri (assembly GCA_023333525.1). Classification (NCBI taxonomy): domain Eukaryota; kingdom Metazoa; phylum Chordata; class Lepidosauria; order Squamata; family Teiidae; genus Aspidoscelis; species Aspidoscelis tigris. The sequence continues at coordinate 10,905,552 of JALMGA010000013.1, forward strand.
TCCAACATGTTAAAAACAGAACCATGTCAATTAAAACAATAACATTTCCGGTGGCGCCCAAGTCATTTAGGGCCTTATAAGTCATAGTTAACACCTTGAATTGGGCTCTGTAGTGAATCAGCAGCCAATGCAACTATTTTAAGACCAGCATGATGTGCATCTTGCCAGCTGTCCCAATCAGTAGTCTAGCAGCTGCATTCTCCACTAGCTGAAGCTTCCAAACCGTCTTCAAGGGCAGCCCCACATAGAGCACATTGCAAATATTTAATCATGTTCCTGGGCATACGCAGAAACTCTCCACGTGCAACGACTCTGGTCCCTATGAGAACAGCCAGTGCCAATGTCAGAATATGCAATACCACTAATACCACAGCATGCAATACTAAATACAGCATATGGGATCATGCCTTTTGCTTATTTAATACTACAGCTAAGTTTGCTGCTAAATTCCAGCAAAGCAAAGGCATGGGTCGTTGCTTGAACAAGATATCTGGAAATACATGTGTGTGTGTGCATGCATGTACGCACACATATCTAAACGTTTCTCATTTTTTCTGCCAATATTTTGAGTGGTGGCAATGTAGCCTCTTACTGCTGTTAAGTGAAACTAAGTGTGGTTGGCGAAGAAGGAGGAAATAGAAGAGAAACCATAGCAGCAAAGACCTCTAGTGGGGATTTTGGGTCTCTGAGCTAAGCGACTGTCACAATCATACTTTGAGGAAAAGAGAGACACACTTGGAGGCCGGCGGTAGGCCAGATACATCCCTCAAGGCTAGAGGAGAGCGATCCTCTGAACTTAGCATCACGTTTGCTGGCGCTTAAATCATTTTTAAACAGCCTATTCCATCACTGCTCCTGATACCGCAACCCTGAGGAATTCCAAGCTGCCATTTCCAATAACTTCCCCCGCCCTTCCACCTCTGTTATTTTCTCCCCTCTTCTAAATCCTTTCCCATCCCCTGCCTTCTAATGTGGATGATAAAGCAAAGCTTCAATTAGGGTTAACGCATGCTGCCTCTCTGTCCCATCCAGCCCCATTCCAGATCACACGGGTTTTTTTTGGGAGTTGGTGGGAAAAGAAAATGAGTGTCCTATTTTATTTTAATACTGCACGGCTTGTTTTTCCCTTGAGGCACTTGTGGCCTCACAAATCACTGATGCAGTGCGCTCACTAACTTGTCTGTATTATGTTCATTTTCTGGGTGGCAATAAATATTAGAATAAAATAAACTTAAGGGCTGCTGGCTGGCGCTCTGTTAGCTATCTTTATGGTTTCCACGGCAGCTGAATGACAGCTTAGGCTAGAAGCAAGCGGCCTCTTTTCACCAAGTAAATTTAGCCTTGGGAAGGATGAACATCATCCAACTCTTGAGCTGTGATGGTTGATGCCAGTCCATAAATCAGTCAGATTTTAATTATCGGACACATGACGGGGAACAGTGACAGGCTCCAGTCCACAGGAGAGCATTCTTTCAAAAGCTGCTTTAAAAAACAGAACGGCACTAGAGGAAGGGGGGGGAGGCAAGCAAAGAGAGGCTGGAGCCACAGATGAATAGCAGGACATTAATAGCACAATGGAATTCCCCACCTAATAATTTTAACTGCTTCTTAGCTGTAGCTGTGCAAAGGAGCAACTGAAAGGGCTGGAGCAAGGATGGGAGAAGAGCAATGATTTAGATGAACAGAGTGAGGGACGCGTGGGGGGGGGGGCGTTCTGTACAGAGACCCTGCGTGTAGTTTTTGAAATTTCAGACAGGGCATCTTTTTTCCCCCTTTCTTTTTCCTAAGCAGCTGTGCATTACCAAAGCCCAGCAGTGACAGGTGGGGTTGCATTTCTAACACAGTGCCCTCCAGGAAAGGTGGTGGCATAACTTCAGGAGTCAGCCCAGAAGGGACAATGTGATCCAAATGGGATGCGCACGGCGGTTCAACAACCACAAGACAGCAAAGGCAGGGTGGGGGTGGGACTAAGGCCACATGGTTTGCTGAACCACTGGAACCGAATTCTGTGCTGAGAAATAGTGAATGTTGGATTCCACATAAATTATGCACCTGCACATTTCTCTTTTCCTCTCTTTATTCATATTGCACTTGCCCTTCCTTCCTTCCTTCCTTCCTTCCTTCCTTCCTTCCTTCCTTCCTTCCTTCCTTCCTTCCTTCCTTCCTTCCTTCCTTCGTACAGAATAGACTTTTATAGAACTATGGTTAGGGGGAGGGGGGGTTAAATGTGCTTAAGATGTGTTTTGTCATTGGGCCGTGAATGCACAGTGCTTTGTCTGTTTCCTCAAAACAGGAAAGCAGGAGAATGGTGTCCTTTGCCAAAAGTTAAAAGACTATAAATAGTAAACCATTGCAAAGAAGAAGCAAACCATATCTGAAGTGGAAGGAAGAAAATCAACATCGAATGGCATTCTGAGTTTAAGAATCTGTTATTACCCTGCTCGGAACATTCAAGCATCTCTTCCACATGATGGAAGCAAAATGCAGGAGGAAGGACCCAGTTAGAACAGCTGACATGCAGTGCACTCAAGTGTGGTAACTGAAAAATGAGCCCCTACATTTACACAAATTGCCAGTGGCATTATTAATGAAGAGTTTCCGAATGTGCATACCAGTCACCACTGCATTATAGACTAGAGGAAGGCCCACTATAGAACTGCAGGTCTGCCTCCGCAGCAGCCCAGGAACGATAACCTGTTCCGATCTTTTCCATCCAAGAAATTCTCTCAGGATGGTTTCAGAGGAAGAGTGGCCATCAAGTTTTATCCAAAGCCCTTTCAGCATTTACTTGTTAATCTGGATTAAGGAGCTGCTAAGAATGCATTGTCTACATGGGAATACAGTAGATCCAGATCAGATAAATGTATATTTGTGCTCGTGCTCTTTAGCACCCTCAATGCAGATGCTTCTGCCTGTGGTTTATCTGGATCAAGCTAATACAGATCTAGCTAATATGGATTAACAGAGAAGTGCAAAAATGGCCCAAGTTCAAAGTGAATGTTTGAAAGGGTTCCATTCTTCATCTGAAGCAGGCTTGCTCAGCTCTGGTCTTCCAGATGTTCCTGAACTGCCGCATCTGTACAGCTGCAACTTTCTGGGATAGATAATATGAAACGAAAACTAACTGTCACTTTGCTGATGTGTGGATTAAATGTGGATTAATTCTTAAGTGCAGCTGTGTCCACTAACATGCTCAGGCCCTTTCTGAATTCACGGTTAATCAGGAACAAAGGTTCAAGTAATTGGCTTTGGGGCCTCAGGGATTCACACATTTGTTGGGATTTCTGAGGCACCGCCCCACCCAGGTATGCTCCACACAGGTATGCTTCATCTGCCTAGGAAGGTCCTAATGGTGAGTATCGGTAGACCAGAAGGCTCTAATCCAGAGCACAGGAGGTGTGTGGATGGTATGACTTCCTTGTTCAGCATCTAGAAGGGGATGCATTCTGGTGGTGTGCCAAAGCATGTCACTAAAATGCATCTCCCAGAAGCTCCAAGGCCAGGAATGCTTGTTCCTAGCCTTCAGAGCCTGGCCTTGGAGCTTGCATATGCTTCACATTAGGGATGTTCACAAATATTCAAAACATTTGAAATTCAATCAAATTTGTTCTAATTTGGACATTTGAATTCAAATCAAATGTCTATAAATTCAAATTTAAACATTCAAATGAATTTTGAATTTTTGAATCTATTTGTTCAAATTATTCCGGCATTTGTATGTACATGGGTTTTTATATGATGTATACTTGCATGTACGCATCTTTCCTGCATCTGTACACATTTGTACGGATCTCTATGGGACGAAAACAGGTTGCATATGGAATAAATACGGGATGCATACAGACATGTACGGATGCATATAGGATGTGTAACAATCCATATGGGCACATACGAAGATTGTTGACATTCGTGAGTGCAAATTAGAACCAAGAATTTGAACGAATAGATTCAAATTTGCTTAATTCAAATCGAATTTGGGTAAATTCGAATTTTAAAGATTTGAATCAAACTGAATTTTTGGATATTCAAATCAAATAAAATCCCAAAAATTGCACTTGTGCACACCCCTATTAGATCCATATTAGCTAGATGTGTATTAACTAGATCCGAATCAACCATAGGCAGAGGCATCTGTATTGAGTGGGTTTTAGAACAACAAATGTGTGCTGAAGAGTGCCAGCACAGATGTAGACCATGGGTGTTTTTCCACTAGCACTAGAGTACCCATTAAACACCTATTAAAGAACCTTAATGGGTCCTTAATGGGTACTCTAGTGCTAAGTGGAAAACACCCCATATTTCTGATCCAGATCTACTCTGCTCCCATGTAGACAATGTTTTCCTAGCAGCTTCTTGATCCAGACGGCCATGTAGCTGACATATTCTTAGCAACTCCTTGATCTGGGCTAACAAATAAGTGCAGAAAAGGTCTAACTGTCCTGATCTGCCCTCCAGCAACGCATGTCCCTTTGCCGATTGATTCAGGACACACGAACTTTGTAGATTTGCATTTACAAGCTAACTAAACATTTTGCCTGAACATTTTGTAGACCAGTAACCTTAAAGAGAGCTTCTTTAGATTTTAGTATTATGTGTCTGAATCACTACTTCCAGAGACAATGCAGAGTAAAAAGTCATATTCCCCCCCCCCCCCGCCATTCCTAAAGCCATTTGTTCTATAGCAGCATCAGGAAAAGAAAAGAAAAATCCCAGCCTGCTAAAGGAAATGAACAAACCAGACCACAGTCTATGCTTGCAAAGGGATTCTTATGTTCCCGTGTTCACACTTCAGCAAGATCATATCTCAAGTCTTACATTTGCTGCCTGCCTCTGGAACAACGTCTGTTGCAGGGAAGCTGTTTGCTTTAAGTGCTGTATTAGATGTGAGCCAAGGCTGCCAGCATCTGACTTTATGCTAAAGAGCTAATGATCTGTATTCCTCATAAACATTGGTAAAAGATGCAAATCAGCACGGCCGAATTCTCCAAATGGAAAGGAGATAATTTGACTCTGTAACCTTTTTTGGACTGGTTCCTTAAAGGATGCATTAAAAACAAATTCTACATGGGGAGGAGGGGGGGCTAGGATTGGCCACAGGTTTCTCCTCCTTCCCCATTTTTTGTTTCTTTTCCTGTAGCTGAGCATTAACAGTTTATAATACGTTTAACTGCCAGTCCATCACCTTGACAGGGTCATACCTTTCCTTTATGGACTTTTAAAATTAATAACAGACAGTTCTATTTTGACGCACCCTTGCTTCTGCAGCAGAATGCGGCTGTTTAATTGTGGAGCTGGCCTCTTGTGTCCAAGTGCTCCCAATGTTTAGCAAGGGTGGAAAATATGGATGTTAGAAGAAAAACTGGCAGATGGCTGACAAGGCATTTTTACTCATAACACACCAGTAAAACTTTAACTTGTAAGATTTAGTGCTAGCGCTTCCAGTCAGCAAGCCGCAGCTATATGCATATATTTTTTTTCAAACTTCTAAACCGATGGTTTTGCAAAGTGTGCATAAGCAGCCTTTATTGATTATGATGTTAAAAATTGAAAGCGTCAGTATCATTTAGCGAGAGACACTTTGAAAAGAGGGGAAAATGAGCATTCGTTTTCATTATGTACTCCTGATAGGGCAGACAGTGAAATCCAATCCTTTTTTCAAATATAAAGCAAGGAGGGACACAGACCTTTCTGCTCAAAGGATAATTCATGGAACTGGTACGGCCAGGGGAGGTGTGAGGAATATGCCTTTGTGAAAAGGCCCAGTCTGAATCTCCTGCATAAATGCATAGTTCAGAAATTCATCCTGCCACCAGCATTTGCAACATTTCAGAGCTCTTAGCAGTTTCATTCTAACAAAGTACTCTATCAGCCTGTTCCCATTACAAACTTAAAACAGTTTGGCAATGGTTTCGATCCTCACAGTCCCACGTCAAGTTGGCTTAACATGCTTTCCACATGTTGAATCGCCCCAAAGCGTTGTAAATAAAACACTCATTTCAACAGGTCTCGCTCTGGTTCTTGCATTTGAAACAGTTTACATTGCTTACTGTGAGAATGGTACCGTTTTAGTGGGATGAGAATGCGTGTTTAGGGTTTTCCTCCCCCAATAGCACTCTAGGAACTCCCCACCCTTGTCACGTCAAAAATTTTGCGGCAGGAGGAACCCCAATCAGAGAGAGGGGGTGGGCACCATGACTGGCAATGGGCGGGGAGAAAAACATACGCTTTCCCAAATGAAGTTTTCAAGCGCTTTGAGAATCGGGATTGAACGCGATTAAAGTTGAAAGTAATGGGATCAGGCAAATTTGTGTTTGCATCCCATTCTTTTATTTTGGTTTAGGAAAACCGTTTTAAGCTTGTAATGGGAACGAGGCCTGTGTATTCATTTATGTACTGCCCATGTAATATAGTTCTCTTGGCAGCTTGCAACAATAGGAGATTTGTGAGAAATATAAAATAAAATGTAAAAACATAACATCCCATCAAAAGAAACCAAAACACATGCAATACAACTAAGCATGTGCTCCCTCTGTGCTTGCTTTCTTGCTTTCTTTTCTTTCTTTCTTTCTTTCCAGGAAAAGAAAACCTCCAGCAATTTTGGTTTCATTTAAATCCCTGGGATGACATGGGATAAGATGTGTAAGTTTGGTAAAAATCACTATTTTTTCAAATAAATTCAATGTTGTAATCAAAACCATCCAAAAAGTTGGAAAAAGTTCAAATTTGAACAGAATCTTTTTTCAAAAAAAAAAAAAAAAGTGCTCATCTCTACATAGGAGTGCATTTGCCATAGACTGCCCACAGATGTTCCCTGTCTTCACTGCAAACAGCATTCCCAGATAAATAAATACACAAACTCAACTAGACAATAGATTAGAGAGATGGGTCTGGACTGGAAAAACAAGGCAATTTGCAGGAACACCTAGGGGCGGGCAGACCTGTCAGGGCCCTTCCCCAGGGTCCTGCATGTTGTAGGGGACTGGATTGGTCCCCTACAACTGGCAGGAACCCCCCCCCAGAACCCCCCACCCCAGGGCCCGGGGAGGAGTGCACGCACGGAGGTCCTACCTTCTGGCTGTGCTGGGTCTGAATGACCCGGAGCAGCCGGGAACGTGCACCATGTGCACATGGCACAGCTTCTGATTTGGGTATGGGACGGGATAGAAATGGAAATAAATAAATAAAAAAACAAATAAATTGAGACCCAGCACAGCTGTGCGCATGCGTGTCCCCGGGCCCCAGGGTGGGGGGTGCCGAGGGGACTCTGCAGTGCCTAGCTGCCTACATCAAGGCAGCTCAGCCCCACAGAGACCCGCGATCTGCCCTGATGGTCTGAGTGCTCTGCCAATCTGGCAGTAGACTGGACTCACCCATTCAGAGCTTTATGGGGGTCCGGTCTATTGCTAGAGTGGCAGAGCACCTGGCCTATAGGCAGCCTGCAGTTCGACTTCCCCTCGCCCTGGAAATGGGCAAGGGGAGAAAATCTGGGTGTCTCCCCGACTCCTGCAGTTCATGGCGATCGCTTACCTTGCTGGCCCGGGGTTGCCATTACGCAGGCACGTGCACTCCCGGTAGATGGGCCCTGTGGGTCCCGTCTACGAGAGTCTGTGCACCTGCGCAGACTGCAGCAGATGGCAACCCCGGAGCCGGCGAGGTAAGTGATTTGCGTGGCCACCCCAACTCTTTGGCCAATTGTGGCAGGGGGGTGTTGCCACAGCTGTCAGGGAGGGAAGCGTGTGCAAATGCTTTCCTCCCTGGACGGCTGGGGTCGCTTTGAATGTGCTGGGCCGCGTGTAGAGCAGAATTAACTGCTCTACATCTGGAATGCGCAGAGACGGGCTGGGATGGAACCACTGCCCCAGCAATGCAAATGCTCCATCTCTGCGTGTTCTCCATGAGTTTCAGACGGCTTCATGTGAAAAGGACTCAAGTAAAGGCTTTGCCATTGTTTTCTGCTTGAAGCCCAAAAGCACCATTAGGACTTGACTAAGGGCTTATTCTCACTTGGCTTTATTCTGGAATATATCCCAGAATAGGGGCCTACTCTCCACTTCCTGCAGGCTAGTGCAGGCAATGGCAAGCTCCAACTGAGAAGTCCCAAAGTCTGCATTAGCATGAAGACCACAGATCCCTATCCTGCGATATATTCCAGAATATGACCAAGTGCAAATAGGCCCTAAGTTGGGATTGCCACACATACCTTTGGCAACCCCAATGTAGCCCTATGAAATTGGGGTGAAAATCTGATCTATTCTTGGAAAAACAGCAATTCTGAATGCAGTTTATCTGAATACTGCTGATGGGAGATACCATCTTGAAGGTGGCCACAATCCACATGTGGTAGGCATGTACATGGATGTGTTTTTTTTTTTTTTTTTGGCATTCGATTCATAACAAATTGAATATTAGAAAATCCATATTCATTCACATAGATTCCCTTCGAATGTGGTAGGATTCTACTCGACGTGTATCACGTAACATATCTACTCTGAAGGCGTCAAATCTGGCCTGAATCCACTTTTAATCCACTGTTGATCCATGAGGAATGCATTTTGGATCCATTGCAGATGTGACTGGTGCAGCCGCTTTCCCACCTCCCCAGATTAACGATTGTCCGAACTATTCGTACAAATGTCCGGAAACATTCAATTTGCATACAAATGTCTGAATGCATATGAATTTGTACGAATAATGAATGTTACAAATATTCACGCACATTGTGATGGCTTTGGGATATCAGCCACTGCGGGTTCTTTCATATTTTTCCTGGAGGTGAGACTCTTCCAGGAGAGAGAAAAATAAAACTCAGGATACTCAGAGGGTTGCTTTTCTTGTGGAATTTAATGGAAGATTAGTATTTAGAGTACAGAGGACCCCATTGTCCCTTCACCACTTCACCAACCTTTCTCCAACAGTCCTCTCTCTTCTCTTTCCAACTCCCAACTCTCCAACTGTCACTTTTCTCCCAACTACTCATTTACTCCTACCCAACATTCAGCGACTCAGGAGTTCCATAAACAGGCCTGCCTCCTGATTCATGGTTAAAGATGGAACCATCACATGCATCCCTAATGTGTAGTGCACAATATACCCAGATGTTGTCAAAATACCCAAATGTGGTGTCACTATACCATGCACAGAGAATACTAGCCCAATGCTTTCTAGTCAACAAGCAATTATTCTGAAGGGGTTTTGATCCAGAATATTACTTGTTTGTAAGTTCTTGGGCCACCATCCGAAGCCAGCCTGTGCTTCTTCTCTTTGCCACGTGGTTGCTTATCTTTATTCCATTTGTGCAACTGTATATCCCTTTGGTTACTAAATAGGCACAGTGTGGCAATCATAACGTTGCACGTGAAAGAAATAAAAGCAGTTGTAATAAAAGTAATTATAATCATATCACAGTTCATAAACAAACAAACAAACATGAAATAATATTTAGGAATCAACAAAGGTAACTTCTGCACAACATGAAGAGCACTAAAACCATTGTCTTTACCTCCAGGAGGCATCTTGTTTCAATTTAAAGATTATTTTTTGTGTGTGATCTTCTGCTCTTTTTTCTCTATTCCACTATCCTTTGAGATATTTGCATCTATAAGCCCCCCCCCCAAGTTACATCATTCCAGGCATATTGCATCTCCCCTCCCCCCATGATGTAATGGTTGCGTAGACAATCAGTTTTGTCCTATGCGAACCATGGAGGCATTTTCAAAGAATGATGCTCCAAGCAGGGTTCTTTTTGAAGACTTGGCATTGTTGTTTTATCCATTCTAATGTGAGCCAGTCTGGTTTTGTAGTTAGAGTATCAGATTCTTATCTGGTAGTCTCCTGGTTTGATTCTGCACTCCTACACAAAGCCAGCTGGGTGACCTTGAACTAGTTACAGCTCTCTTTCTGAGCTCTCCCAGCCCCACCTACCTCACAAGTTGTGGTGGAGAAAAGAAGGTTTGTCAGCTGCTTTGAGTCACCTTAAAGGGTGAGAAAAGCAGGGTATAAAAGCCAACTCTTCTTCTTCTCAACATTTCCCGAGTTTCTTTGATACTGCACTCAATGCGTGTTTTTCCACCACAGTCCTTAGATCTGGATCTAAGAAGATCCAGATCATAGGAATGGGAACATTTCTTAATCCGGATTAAAGGAAGCACTCATTAATGGGGTCTACAGAAAATCCGAATTAAAGGGCAGAAAGTACCCATTTGATCCAGTATTCTCTCATGGCAGTGGAAACAATCGGGTCCCAAATGGGTGCCATGGTGGAAATGGGATCACCCGGCTCACACCCAAATGGGTCCTTAATGGGTGCAAAAATGGGTACTTTTTGACAGTGGAAAAACACCCATAATAGCAGCCACTAATAGAACTACTGTGATCTTTTTCTCCTTGGAACGGTCTACTTAAATTTGTACCTCATATTCACTGCAGAAATGGGGCCTATTTGCACTTAGGCCTCTGGTATGCAATTAGGACAGCTTGTTGGAGGGTGGTGGTGTCAGCCCCCGTTAGTATAAAATCAGCAGTTGCGCGTTCGTGTTGGAAAAGACAAGCTCCGTCCCGGAAACTTTCTGCTGCCATCTGCGGAGCTGTCCAGCCTTTTTCAGGAACTCCCTCCTTCTTCTGCCCGCAGTTTAAGAAACAAACAGAAATGGCAGGTTTCTCTCTTCGCAGAGGTTTATTCTTAAAGGTTGCTTCATGTACAAGTATACATCCTCCATCCAAGCTCTCGTCCAGCAATCAACAACAATAACCAGCAGTGCAAAGGCAGTTTTATACCTTTTTCTTATCATAGATGGTGACTCATTTCCTGAGTGTTGCACAATCCTGTGCTTCCCCTGAACACTGTGCTGCACAATCCTGTGCTTCCCCTGAACACTGTGTTGCACAATCCTTATGTCATCCAAGCACATCCTGTCCTTGGACACTTTGCTGATAACTCTTAGTTACCTCTGTCTGCACATCCGTGCATTTTCCTTATACGGGCTTCCCTGCCTAACAATCCCCTCCAAAATGTATGGATGTGTGTAGATACTGCCACATGCATGTTTGCTATGCTTGCATTTTGCACTGAAGCAAACAAACTGTCTACATAGCAATCCAGCCCTTGCTCACTGCCCTGTATTACTAACTTCCTTTCTTTGGTCCCTTTCAAGTACCTTAGCACGAGTTTCACTTTGGTCCAATCCTGCACCTTCGGCTCACTTACCCTTCTGCTAAGTACCCCAGTCGCAAGAGACATGTCTGGTCTAGTGTTATTGGAAATAAACATTAAACTACCTACAATGCTCCTGAACAATTTTGGATTCTCAAACTCCTTTGATGATTCCTCATTAAAAGTTCCAGAAGCCATTGGCCTTTTTACAGTTTTTGCACTCTGTAAGCCACATTTTTCAATCAATCTCTCAATCCTTTTTTGTTGGCTCAGTAGACACCTACCGTCTTCATCAAAACCTTGAGGCTGTTCCATAAAAATCTCCTCATCAAGATGAGCATTCAAATAAGCAGTCTCAAAATCGAAGTGTCTCACTATTTGCCTCTTTCTAGCTGCTAAAGCTAACACCAGCCTTAAACTCTCTGGTCTTGCAGTGGGTGAGAAAGTTTTATCAAAATTTTCAAACCTCTGCTGTGAAAAGCCTTTTGCAACTAATCTAGCTTTGTATTTCTGGGTTCCATCTGGCATTTCCTTCCTTTTGAACACCCATTTACACCCTACAACCTTGCGGTCTCTAGGTCTCTGAACTACTTCAAACACTTCTTTCTTTAGCGAAGACAAGTATTCCTGATTCATTGCAGAGAACCACTTCTCCTGCTCCTCTTTGGGATAAGTCAGCAAATCCTCAAAGCTGTCAGGCTCTTTTGCTCCTATTACTGTGCAAGCACTCGCACTCTGTACCACAAATCTATCTGGGGGCTTTCTCACTCTCTGAGTCCTCCTTGGCACGATTACCTTTGTCCTGCCTCTTTCATCTTCACTGTCTGTAGATTCTTCTTGCTTTAGTGCCCCTCCATTTCCAGTATCGATGGCACTCTGCCCTAGCTTGAGAAAAACCTCTTTGTTAGCATGGAGCCTTTCCCAGCCGGAATGGTTTTCAAAGTTGGCACTCCTGGACAGTAAGATTTCTCCATGCCCTGCATAAAATCTATAGCTGTTACCAGAATACCCCACAAACATTAACCTTTTCCATTTAGGGTCTCCCTTTTTCCTGAAATTTGCAGGTACATACACATTTGCATACTGCCCAAAAACTCTCAGGTATTTAAGGTTTGTCGGCCTCCCATACAACATGTGATAAGGAGTTTTCTTTACAAAAGAATTCCACGTACGGTTAGCAACATGATTCGCAGTCAAAATTGCCTCCCCCCACAACTGTTCTGGTGCACCTGCATCCAGTATCATACAGTCTTTAATGTGTTCAGCAGCTTCACTTTTCTCCTTCATAAGGATCACATATGAATACTGTGTGTGACGGTCCACAATGACCATGAAGTACAGATTCCCGCCCATGGTTTTGGGTAAAGGGCCAGCCAAGTCAGCATGCACAATCTGAAAAGGTCCTTCTGTAGTGCGTTTGCTAAATTTGGCCACAGGAAAAGCCTTAAGCTTTACCTTGCTGCAAACTGAACAATCCAAGTGGTTTGAAAAGTTAGCCATCTTAAATTCTGGACACACTTCCTCCAGTTTCCCCAAACTTGTGAAGCTTGAGTGTCCCATGACACTTTGGTAGTAATGAGCACAGTTCAAGTGCATAGGCACATTGTTAGCTAGTGCACACTCTGCCTTGTCAATCATAAAATACACTTTGTTTCGCTTGATTGCCTTAGCACAAACTTGACCACTCATGGTAATAGTACAATCCTTCCCTTCGAAACATAAAGCATAGCCACTGTTTGTTAACTCAGACACACTAATCAAACAGTTCTGCAATTCAGGAACACATAATACATTTGAAAAATCCTTTCCAAAACTTGGTATGTATACAGTCCCCATCACCTGTACCTCCCTCGATGCACCATCAGCCAACGCAACTGAATGTACATTAGAAGGCATCTTATCTTTCAGGAGTTTTTCACAATTAACCATATGAGATGATGCTCCCGAATCTAACACCCAAATAGGATTTTCAGCCTCATGGGCTTCATAGTCAATGTTCTTTACAACAGCCACCACGCCTGTCTTGCTGCTCCCAGCTCCTTTGGGCTCTTTTTTCTTTTCTGCAGCCCGCTTTGGACAGTCCTTCATTAAATGATTTGTTTTCCCACAATGCCAGCACTTTCTCTCTCTGGAGACAGCTGCTTTCTCTGGCTGGAAGTCTTTGAACGTCTCGGTTGCGTGAGTTTGTTCCGGTCCTGCACCTTGTCTTTGGAGCTTTGCCTCGTACTCCCGACGATGCGCTTCCTCCAAGACCCATGCAGCCACAATCTCTGCAGTCAGCTGTGTTTCGTCAACACACTGTAGAATCCACGGAATATTTTCAAACTCATCAGAAAGACTCCCCAACAAAATATACGCTCTTTGTTGCGGTTCCAAGCGAACTTGCCTTGCGTGTACCTGGTTAAACAAATCAGTCATGATCTCCAGATGCCGTTCAGGCAACTGCCCCCTCTGCATCTTGCAGGCGTACAGCCTCCGGCACCAAATCATTTTTGACAGAGCTGTCATGGATTGATGAATTTCTTTCAAAGCATCCCAGACTGCCTTTGAAGTTCTTTTCTCCCGGACGTGGTCGATTTGCAGCGGCGTGATTGTGAGCAAAATCGTGGCACTGGCCTTTTTGTCATCATCAATCATGCCAGCCGTGGGGCCCCTGTCCACAACGTTCCAAAGATCTTCTCTCACTAGCAACGCTTCAGTGTAAACACACCACGCAGCATAGTTCGTCTCATCTAGTTTGGGAAATTTTACAGCTTCCATTATCAAGCAGTGCAGCTCTCCCCCTTCTTTTGTCAAACGTGACAAGAAACAGACACACGAAACAGACAATCAGACAGCTGTCCGATTCTCTTACCATTCAGCCTTCCGGCACTCACAGTCAGTTGATCTTTCCAGCACGCGCGGAGTTAATGCTCTGGGCAGCCATAACCCTTGTTGGGGGGTGGTGGTGTCCCCCCTCGTTGGTATTAAATCAGCAGTTGCGCGTTCGTGTTGGAAAAGACAAGCTCGTCCCGGAAACTTTCTGCTGCCATCTGCGGAGCTGTCCAGCCTTTTTCAGGAACTCCCTCCTTCTTCTGCCCGCAGTTTAAGAAACAAACAGAAACGGCAGGTTTCTCTCTTCGCAGAGGTTTATTCTTAAAGGTTGCTTCATGTACAAGTATACATCCTCCATCCAAGCTCTCATCCAGCAATCAACAACAATAACCAGCAGTGCAAAGGCAGTTTTATACCTTTTTCTTATCATAGATGGTGACTCATTTCCTGAGTGTTGCACAATCCTGTGCTTCCCCTGAACACTGTGTTGCACAATCCTATGCTTCCCCTGAACACTGTGTTGCACAATCCTTATGTCATCCAAGCACATCCTGTCCTTGGACACTTTGCTGATAACTCTTAGTTACCTCTGTCTCCACATCCGTGCATTTTCCTTATACGGGCTTCCCTGCCTAACACAGCTCTGGTACAGCTCTGGTACACAGCATCTGTACCAGAGCTGTCCTAACTGCAAACTAGGCCCATGGTCTCTTAACTGACCTAGGTCAATAAGTTATTAGGTTAAATCTACAGTCTTCACAGAACAGAATCTTGTTTTCAGTTTGCTCAAGCCTTACTTTGCTTGGTCTTATAGATTCCGTCTTATCCATTCTACGTCAATTTCTGTATTATTATGAGTTTTCTTGGTACTTCCACAATGAACCTTTCTCATTCCATTGATGTGCCACATGTCTACTCTGTGCTGCATTGAGGAGTCTGGGAACCCACCGTTGCACCCATGGAGTGTGGGAAAGTCACTTGCGGTCGGTGTCCAAAGTCCCCTTAGTTGCTTTCACTTCGTATCACTGAATTGGGCTGAGATGACTGAAGAATGACTTGGGCCCCAAATATCTAAAGGGACGCCTTCTCCCATATCAACCTGCCCATGCCTTAATATCAAAACGTGAGGCCCTCCTGGTTGTCCCACCACCTTCAATAGTGAGGTTGGTGGGCACCTGAGAGAGAGCCTTTTCTGTGATGGCCCCCAGACTATGAAATAGCCTCCCCCTTGAGATGCATCATGCCCCTTCCTTATATATATTTAGGAAGGCAGTGAAGACGCACCTCTTTGCCCTGGCCTTTGGCTGGGCTGCATATGTTTCCCCCCAGTATATTGTTATTTTAAACATATTGTGTATTGTTTTATATTCATTGAATTTTTAAAGTCTTTTGATGTATATTCTGTTTTTAATCTGTTTTAAGCTTATTACCCACCCAGAGACCTTCAGGTATAGGGCAGGATAGAAATGTAAATAAATAAATAAATAAGAAGCCACCTACATCTGTTTGTGGACAATTTGCAAGGGAGAATACCAATCCAAGATGCTTACACCATGTTTGGACAATAGTTTGTCAATCAAATCAGTGTAATGCCTTATGATTCAAAGTATCATGCTGCTGCAGTAATTAGATGACATCATTCTAAACCTTATGATGACTTGCAGTTTGTGGCCTATATAAGTATCTCTGTTTTGTAAAGGCTTTTGTCTTTGGTTTGTTGTTTAAAGAGAGGTTTCTATCAGAAAGGATACTGAAATAAAGCTGCTGAACCTTCCACTGAGGAAAGAAATACTTTGTCTCTGGATTTATTTGACTGAATGACTATCCAGCTATTCTCTGAGACTGACAAGTGATCTGACTCTGGTCCAAATCTGCTACACAACCTGACATCTTTTGGGTAAAGTTCCTTTGTTAGAACCTTTCTCTTCTTTTTGGAACAGGAACTCCTTTTTTCTGGTGATTTCACCTCTCCAAATGCCCCTTCTGAATGTGCATCTTGTGACTGAGTTAAAGTTGTCATAGGTTGCACACTCAGTCTGACCCATTCTGTGAATTTCATCTTCCTAGCTCGATTCTTGTGTCATGGGGTTATCCTGTTTAGGGCTGTTTAGAATATTGCTCTCATCAATGCATGCTACATTAAGTATATTTGCTTCAAAGATTCCAGGATTCATCACTCGATAGCCTTTAGAATTTTGATTACAGCCTACTAGAACTCTAAGCTTTGCTCTGGAATCTAATCTTCCTCTTTTTTTCTTTGGGAATATGCGTATATACTTTTGCTCCAAAAGCTTTCAGGTGTTTTAAGGCCAGCTTTCTCTTGTGCCATATTTCAAAAGGACTTTTTCCAGTAGCTTTGCATATGTTCCTGTTATGAAGGTAGACAGCTCTATTAACTGCTTCTCCCCAACAAGGCTCATGTAAGCCTACTTGCATTAATAAGGATCATGCTGTCTCCATTTTTGGCTTGGGATATATGGCACTGAACTTGCATGTTCTATGCCTTCAGATTCAGCATATTTCTGGAATTCAATATTGCAGTATTCACTACCATTGTCTATGTACAGAATCTGTGGGGGTTCACCAAATTTGTTCCTAACTGCAGGTACATAGCTTTTAAATTTCTGCAGCACTTGATCCTTTGACTTGATCAGGCTGCAATGTCTAGGCCTCTTCAGTCTGGAGAGACGGCGTTTAAGAGGGGACCTGATTGAAGTATATAAAATTATGCATGGTATAGAAAAGGTGGATAGAGAAAATTTATTTTCTCTGTCGCACAACACTAGAACCAGGGGGCACTCTATGAAGCTGACGGGCAGGAGAGTTGGATCCGACAAGGGGAAATATTTCTTCACCCAGAGGATCATCAGCTTATGGAATGTGCTGCTGGAAGAGGTGGTGACAGCTACCAGTCTAGATGGCTTTAAGGTAGCGTTAGACAAATTTATGGATGACAGGTGTATCAGTGGCTACTAGAGTGAATGCCTAGGTGCATCTTTCAGGCTGGAGGGGGAAGTGGGGCACTTCTAAGGCCATTTGCTGGGATTTGAGAGCAGGGAAAGGTTCATCCTTGTCTCTGCTTGAGATGCCCATGAGCTTTTGGTGGGCCACTGTGAGCGACAGGATGCTGGACTAGATGGGCTATGGCCTGATCCAGCAGGGTTTCTCTTATGTTCTTGTGACTTGATCAGATATAAGCAAAACGACTTGCATGGTCAATAAAGGTCAAGACATATTTGGCACCACCAAGGGATGGCACGAGTGGTCCAATGCGATCACAGTGCACATTTCCCATAACTTCATTCTGAGAATTTTCACATAGCTTTGAATGGGGACTGTTGATTTTCACTCGATGCACACATCATATTCCTCATTGCTTCTATCGCATTCAACCAACTTCATGCCACAATTCAAAAGATGCTTTTCTGGGTACTTTCTCTGGCCTAATTTAACATGCCATGTGTATAAACAGCATGGCGACAATTTTCTTTTTGCACAGAAAAGATTTCTTTTCTCAACATTTCTTAAGTAGAAATAATTGTCACGTTTCTCTGCTAAATAAGTGATTCCAAGCTCATTTTACAATAGCCTTTACTCATTACGGTTATTATTAATAACATTATTAATACACCATTGAATGCATGGCTTAAATTAGAGCTTTTAACTATGTACCTTGTTTTAACCTGTATCTTGTTTTTAATATGTTTTTAATTGCATCTTGTTTTTAAATATGTTTTTAAAATGTTGGTTGTTTCATTGTCACCCGCCCAGAGACCTTCGGGTAGGGGGCAGGATAGAAATGGAAATAAACAAATAAAATAAATAAATTTCCATCTTACCATTCCCATTTAGAGGTCCAGGCACAGAAATCAGATTCTCTGGGGCAGTTGATACCCACAAAGGGTCCAGGAAATATGGACATCCCTATGCTGTATAATCTCCCCAAAGATACTTCAGATGCTTGTGTTTCAGTATCAGTACAGGAATTAATATCCACAAATAATGATTTATCATTCACTACAGGACAATTTGCTCCAGGTGAATAAGTCCAGATTCCGAGATTCATGGACGGATTGAATAGGGCCCTATTTGAAGGGCCCTATATGTCCACAAATCGGATAATCTAGTATCCATAGAAGCTTCAGTAGAAGGAGGGATGGGAAGGTAGGGGTGAGGGGGAGAGCTTAGTCCATAGAATATCTGTGCTCGGATACGAATACTGCCACATCCGGGGTGGGGTGGGTTATTCAGCTAAACCTGAACTTTTCCACATTTTATTTAACTTGAATAGAATGTGGAAAAATGGCTCAGTGCACACCCCTAGCTCCTTTCTGCCTGAGCTTATTTTGTTTATTATGTATTATTTATATTCCACCCTACACCCGAAGTTCCCAGGGTGAGTAACAACCTTTAAAGCAGAGGTGTCAAACTCAATCCGGCCAAGGGCCGGATTAAAAAAAAAAAAAAGTTGGGGCCAGGGGGTGTGGCTGGGGGCGCGGTGTGTGGCGTGACCGGGGCACAGAGGAGGGTTGGGGGCGTGGCCGGGGGTGTGGCCGGGGGCATGGCTAGGGCAAAGAGGAGGGTTGGGGGCGTGGCCCGGGCATGGCTAGGGAGGGTCTGGCTGTCCATGGCGGCACCCGCGCGCGCACTCGCTCGCCTCGCCTCGCCTCCTTCCAGCCGAAGGAGGGTGGCGCGCGGCGGCGCGTGGCCCGCGGCGGCAGGCGGGCCGCGGCGGCAGGCGGGCCGTGGCGGCGGCGGGCGGCCATGGGCCGTATTAAAACACCCCGCGGGCCGCATCCAGCCCGCGGGCCGTATGTTTGACATGCCTACTTTAAAGCAACAAATTATGACTATGCATTAAAAGCAATAATATACATTAAAACACTTTAAAAATTCAGCATATCTAACAGTATACTCCATATTAAAATAATGGTGTCTGTAGTGGGGGGAAAGTATAATCACATCAGCCAAAGGTCAGGGCAAAGAGGTGTGTCTTCACCGACTTCCTGAATATGAACAGAGAAGGAGTGTGACACACCTCAAGGGGGAGACTATTCCATAACCTGAGGGCCATTACCGAGAAGGCCCTCTCTCAGGTGCCCACCCGCCTCACTACTGAAGGTGGTGGGACAACCAGGAGGGCCTCACCACCAGATCTTAAGGCATGAGCAGGTCGGTATGGGAAGGATGTTCCTTTAGATATTTGGGGCCCAAGTCATTTTGAGCAATGGTTCTCAACCTGGGGGTCGGGACCCCTTTGGGGGTTGACTTACCCTTTCAGAGGAGTCATGACGAGCCTTCCGCTGCCCTTCCCTCCCACCTCCCAGCTGCTCCGCCCCTGTGGTTGGGGGTCCCCAGAACATGAGGAACTCCATTAAGGGGTCGTGGCAGTAGGAAGGTTGAGAACTGCTGATTTAGAGCCTTGTAAGCTTATGTAGCTCTTGTTATGCAAATCAGTTCTTCCAGGACTGGGGGTTTTTCCCGTCGTTTTGCTTGCAACTTTTTGTCTGCAATCCCTTGCAAAATGACCTGCCTTTTCATGAATAAAGCATTCAACTTTTCTCTTAAAGGCTTCTTTTGCATCCTGGTCAACCTTCAATGCAGATATACAATAGTATACCAGATTAACTCACTTGTGGGGTTCCTCAGGAGTCAATCTTATCTCCATACCTGTTGCAGAAACACAGCTTTTGCCAGTTCCAACCACCATGCTCTTTAATATCTATATGAAGCTGCTGGGAGAGGTCATTGGGAGATTTGGAGTGAGGTGCCGTCAATCTGCAGATGACACCCAGTTCTATCTCACTGTGCCAGCTGAATCAGGAGAGGCAGCTGAAATGATTGACAGGTGCCTGGATACTGTAATGGGCTGGATGGGGGCTAGTAAACCAAAGCTGGATCCAGACAAGATGGAGGTGCTGTGTGTCACTGGGTCTTGGGTCTGTGTAGATGGGAGACACCCTGTCCTTGATGGGGCTGTAATGCCTTGGAAAGGATAGGTTTGAAATTTGGGGGTGCTCTTGGACTCTGCGCTGACGCTTGAAGCTCAGGTGAAGTCCATGGCCAAGAGAATTTCTATTCCCAACTACAGTTGTTGCATCAGTTGAAGCCCTTTTTGGGCAGAGATAGCTTGGCCACAGTTACAGTATCCACACTCTGATAACCTCCAGATTGGACTACTGTAATGCGCTCTACTTGGAGCTGCCCTTGAAGATGGTTCAGAAGCTGCAGCTGGTGCAGAATGCAGCTGCTAGACTGCTTACCAGGACAGCTGGAAGGACACACATCATGCCAGTCTTAAAAGAGTTGCATTGGCTGCTTATTCACTACCAAGCCCAATTCAAGGTGTTCTTTGACATATAAGGCCCCAATTGACTTGGACCCCAAATAGCTAAAGAAACACCTCCCATATCGACCTGCCCATGCCTTAAGATCTGGAGGAGAGGTCCTTCCGGTTGTCCCAACAAACCTCAGTAGTAAAAGGGGTGGACATCAGGGAGAGGGCCTTCTCAGCGCTGGCTCCCAGGCTATGGAATAATCTCCCTGTTGAGGTGCATGAGGTTTCTTCACTTTATATGTTTAGGAAGGAGGTGAAGATGCACCGCTTTGCCATGGCTTTTGGTTCAAAGGGAATATCTGTTTCTTCCCACGTTATAGACACTGTTACTCTTTTAATATATACTGTTGTTGTTTTAAGATATGTCTGATTTTAAATGTTGTTACCCACCCTGAGACCTTTGGGTATAGGGTGGGATAGATATACAAAGAATTAATAAATAAAATAAAAGATCTGAGCCTGCACCTCTCTTATTCAAAGCTAAATTGTCTGTGCATAGAACAAAGAAAAGAAACAGTACAATATCTTTTAGAATAGCCACAGAAAAAAAAATTACCCAGGATTCCTGCAGAAGGAAGGAGAATGTCCCGACGCCAATTTCAGTGACACCGTATCAGTCCATTTCTAATCAAAAGTCAGTGTTAACTAACACTTATTGGAATACAGTGGAAAGCCGAAGTGAATGCGTGTGTGAAGCACTTGAATATCAAACAAATTCATTCTGATCAGTGCTATTACAGTGAATACCAAATGAGTTCATAATGATGGAACAGTGAAAGTGTTACCAATACTTTTTATATCTGTAACAAATTCTCCATATAAAGGTCTCCTCCTGTAGCATTAATTCTAATATAAAAGTAGCATCTATACATTAGCAATGTTAGGTAAATTACATTTTTGAATTGCTTGAAATATATAGTTTTGCTTTTCAGTCTATATTTTTCTTGGATATATATATATTAAGCACAGTGTGTCCTTAAAGTCCGATGGCTAGTATAACGGGGTAACACTTTATTTTAAGTGTCCAGTCATTAGGAATTCATTTAGTATTCATTGCAATAACACTAATACAATAGAACTGAATGAATAAGAAATTCATTTAGTATTCATACGGATGTGATAAGTTCTTCTAAGAGAGTTCCACTCTAATTCTGCATTAGTTTCAGTCCTGCTTAATGGCCACTTAAAATAAAGTGTTACTGGTACAGATGACTCAATTTCAACCCTTAGATATTTAGATTTTATGAAATAAGCTTCAAAAAAGGCAGCAGTTTAATCAGAATATAAAGCAAAGGAACTTCAACTTAAGTCAGTTGAAGGGTGCCTTGAAGAGGTGATCAGAGGGAAATTTGAAAACTCCCCCCCCCCCAA
This sequence comes from Aspidoscelis tigris stejnegeri, assembly GCA_023333525.1. Taxonomy (NCBI): domain Eukaryota; kingdom Metazoa; phylum Chordata; class Lepidosauria; order Squamata; family Teiidae; genus Aspidoscelis; species Aspidoscelis tigris. The sequence goes on from JALMGA010000013.1 coordinate 10,927,223, forward strand.
AAATGGATCACTTTTGCTATTTCTACAAACATTTCTTGTTGTGGAGATTATAATAATTACTGGGACTATTGCTCTAGAAATAACCAGTGAATAACTTGGGAAGGGAGGTTTTAAATCGACATGTCTTTTAAAATCTTGGCTGCTTGAGTGGCCAGTAGCAAAGTGGCAGGAAGTCACATAAAATGCTAGTATTGCTACTAGGGGTGTGCATGATGCAATTTTTGGGATTCGATTCAATTTGAATATCTGAAAATTTGAATCTATTCAAAAGTTTAAAATTTGAATGTGTTCACATTCGATTTGAATCAAATCAATTTGAATTTATTTGTGTGAATTTTCAGTTTGAATTTGCAAATACTAATGTCAACATTTGTATGTCTCCATACGCATCTGTACGTATATCATACACATCCTATAGTTATCCTATATGCATCCTGTTTTTGTCCCATACAGATCCATACAAACGCGTACGGATGTAGGAAAGATGTGTATGGACAAGTACGCGTCGTGTACGTATCTATACACATACAAATGTCTGAATAATTCACATGAATACATTAAAAAAATTGAAATTCGTTCAAATGTTTAAATTTGAATTCATGGACATTCTATTCAAATTCGAATGTCCAAATTCGAATGAATTCGATTGAATTTCAAATGTTTTGGATATTTGTGCACATCCCTAATTGCTACTCAGTTACAGGTAGCATTTCCTCTCTCTCTCTGTTCCACATTGCTTTGGGAGAAAATAACAAGGGATCCTGTTACCCAGGCTAGGGAACCTGCTGTGTGGCCCTGTAAATGTCACTGAGTTACATGCTTTGTGCATAAACATAGTGGTTGGAACTGGCAAAAGCTGCATTTCTGCAACAGATATTGCGGGTTATCAGTTAACCAAGACTACAGGTCACAGGATTCTCCTTTTGTGTGTGTGTGTGTGTGTGTGTGTGTGTTTTAAGAGTTGGCTTTTCTACCCCACTTTTCTCACCCTGTGAGACAGGTGGGGCTGTGAGAGCTCAGAGGAGAGCTGGGACTAACCCAAGGTCACCCAGCTGGCTTCATGGAGGAAGAAGAAGAGTTGGCTTTTCTACCCTGCTTTTCTCACCCATTTAAGGGGACTCGAAGTGGCTGACAAAGCTTTCTATTCTTCTCCTCACAACAGAACTCCCTGTGAGACAGGTGGGGCTGTGAGAGCTCAGAAGAGAGCTGTGACTAGCCCAGGGTCACCCAGCTGGTTTTGTGGAGGACTGTAGGATCAAACCCGGTATTACCAGATAAGAGTCTGGCTCCCTAATCACTAGACCAAAAAGTACTTCTTCCTTTCTTCCTTTCTTCCTTTCTTCCTTCCTTTCGCCATGCGTTTGGACACTCTATTGTGGTTTCAAATAAGACCCCCAACTCTACTCCTGTGGTCCTGATCCACAGTCATTGTTGAGTAACTCTTTTTATAAAGCAGGACATACATATCTAGGACACCATCTTCCATTACTTTTCCAGGTTAGTCAGTCTTCACATCTCTCCTTCAAAGTATTTGGGGTGAGTTGTTAGTATCCTGGGAACCCATGGGATGAACCCTAACTTCAGTGTACAATAAGCAACACTCAGATTGTTCCCTTTGCCCCAATGGGCCCCCTTGGTTGAAGGAGCCGCTGTGCCTGCACATGGAGGCCATGTGCAAATGCAGATGCTTCTTGTAATGTACCTTGCCTGGTGTCAGTGGAGCCAAGGAAACACATTAGCCAATCCCATCCATGCTGAGTCAAGGCTGGGATGAAGAATTGGCTTTTATACCTGCGTTTCGCACCCTTAAGGGGACTCAAAGTGGCTGACAAACCTTCTGTTCTTCTCCCCACAAGAGACACATGTGACGTAGGTGGGGCTATGAGAGCTCAGAAACTGCTGTGACTAGCCCAAGGCCATTCAGTTGGTTTCATGGCGAAGTCCAGACCTAAACCAGGAGCCTAGCAGATGAGTGTCTGACAGTCTAACCACAAGACCTCCCTGAATGCCTCCTGCCATGTGCATGGAGAAACAGTCTCACATTAATGTCAAAGACACAATCAGCACCAGCATCAGAAGTCTCAGAAGTTTTCTTCACCCGAATCCAATCCACTGTGATGATATAAATAGAAGGATGGGCCAAAATGCCTTTCTAGTGAGCCAGTTTGGTCTAGTGGTTAAGGAGCCTGACTCATATCTGGGAATACTGGGTTTGATTCTGCCCTTCTACACAAAGCCAGCTGGGCTAGTCACAGCTCTCTTCTGAGCTCTCACAGCCCCACCTACCTCACAGGGTGTTCTTTTGTGGGGAGAAGAATAGAAGCTTTGCCAGCCGCTTTGAGTCCCCTTAAATGGGTGAGAAAAGTGGGATAGAAAATCCAACTTTTCTTCTTCTTCTTTACTGTGTCTTTGATCCTACTCAATTCTTCCCATCATCATGGACAAAATTATTTTCACACCCAGAATTATGCCACTTCGGGACTGAGAGGGAGGAGAAACAAGAGAAGGAAAGAATCTTGTTGAACGTCCAAGCGTCTTTGCAGCTAACTGTTCATTAAAATGTATTTAGATATCCCACAGTAACGAAAAGGGGGCAAGAGAAAGGAAATCAGGGAGGGTAGCACATCTTCATCCGAAACTCAAACAACAACAACAACCTGCCCTATTCCCATGTTTACAGTTTCTTCCCTATCAAGAATTAATGCAATATCATGCACACACCATTACTGAAAAATTCTACGCTGTTTTTTGCCAAGTGTTCCTATATAACAGTTTTATCACGAGCCTGACAGCCCCCATAAAAATTCCAGCCATTCTATATCAACAGCCCTCTTTGTACTAAGTTATTAAACATTAAATTTTTATTCGTCATTTGTATTCTGTTATGCAAAATAAGCTCCTTGATAAGATGTGTCTTCTTAATTGGGCCCTTGATGCTTCTTGGATCGGAGTTGTCAGATTAGCTGGAAGAAGAGGCTTTGCATCGAGCCAGCTCTGTGCCGGGAGACCAATAGCTTTGCAACAACGATATTAAGTTAGAGGGGCCAAATGGAGGGCATCACTAAGCTCAGGTGAGACTCTACATCTGTGCATGTCTTATGCTCAGACGCTTTTCTCGTAGCATCAGCAGGGCTGATGGAAATAGATTTGTTTGTTGTTTACAGCGTACAGCTGTGGCGACGGCTGCATGGGAGTTGTATAAGATGGAAGCAAATTTGTACGGAGACTAAAATATTGAGCTTTTTCTCCAGTCAGCAGTCTCTGCAATCTTATTGTCAAAAACTTTATCCAGTTGGAACTTTCCCCTGGGTGAGCTTCAACCGCAGCTGCCTGATTCTTTCGCTCACTGCTTGTCCTGCCTTGCTGTTGTATTTGTACATTGCAGGAGGATATTCTGGGGCATGTGGGGAGGGCAGAAGGTACATTCCGAAGGGTGGCTGCTTATGCCAAGTTCAGCCATTGCAACCAGGACTGGGTTGGGTATAGGGAATTTGGGGCGGGAGGCAAGTAAAGTTACTCAGGGATTTTAAATCATTGTTGTCCTGTTAAACTAGGTACTATTACTATTACTATTAGGGATGTTCACAAATGTTTGTAACATTAGTTGTTCATACGAATTCTTATGAATTTGGACATTTGTACATGATTCAAATGTCGTATTCTGTATCCTCCAGTCTACTTTAAATACGAATCTTTGGGGGATTTGTACTAATAGTCTGGACATTTCTTAAACTGGGGAGGTGAGAAAGCGGCTACGCCAGTCACATCTGAAGTGGATCCAGATTTCATTCGACATGGATCGAGATTGGATTAAAATTGGATTCAGGTTGGAATTGATGCTTTCAGAGTGCGGACCTGTTGCAGGAGATACATGGGATATGGATTTGTATCAGATCCGTATTTGTTCATATCCGATATTTTTCAGATATTTGTATGAATGCATTCATATCCAATAGAATCCTACCACATTCGAAGGGGATCTATTTGAATGAATATGGGTTTTCTAATATTTGATTCTATACAAACTGAATGTCAAAAAAACCATTTGTGCACATCCCTACTACAGCTGTTAGTAGATGTCCTAGACACATGTTAAAAATGAGGACATTAGAAGAAGAAGAAGAAGAAGAAGAAGAAGAAGAAGAAGAAGAAGAAGAATTGGCTTTTCTACCCCTCTTTTCTCACCCATTTAAGGGACTCAAAGTGGCTGACAAAGCTTCTGTTCTTCTCTCCACAACAGAACACCCTGTGAGGTAGGTGGGACTGTGAGAGCTCAGAAGAGAGCTGTGACTAGCCCGAGGTCACCCAGCTGGCTCCATGGGGGAAGGTGGAATTGAACCCGGTATTCCCAGATAAAAGTCCGGCTCTCTAACAACTAGACCAAACTGGCTCACCCACTAGACTGGATGTTACGCATGTTGGGGTCTTTCAGTGAGAAGGTTTGAATAACGATAAATTCACTGTAATGTTCTGGCAATGCAGACAGTGGGCAGAAGAGACCCCAAAGGCATTTATTAATAATTAGTATGAAAATAATAAATGGCAAACATTGAGAGGCACTGTGTACAATAATACAAAAGAGGCCAAAACAGCAAAAATAGATTCCCAGTGGAGTAGCACAATGGGGTAGCTGTGTTGTGGACAGTGTTTAATATAGGGAAGAGTACCAATTTAAACAGCTCTCCTTTTGGCAATCTACAGATACAGAGGAGGAAAAGGAAAAGAGACCATACTAAAGATACCCTGTACTGCCTAGTGCAACTGGTTTCTCACCCATGAAGATTCCTTCAGAGCAGGATCGGAGGACACGTGGCAGCAGGAGTTGCTTGGTGGAACACAAGCCTAGCTATGGCTTGCTGGAGGAATGGCAGGTCCTGAGCTGGGCAGGACTGCCTGTGATTTCAGCTAGTGTAGAGAGTGATTTCAGCAGGAAGGAGGCAGTTCTTGCTCTTACAGGGCAGCAAAGTGGGAGGGGTGGAAAAATGACCATGAGGCTTCTATTATCCTCCCAGAATGTTAGGTGCGATCCAATCAGATCTGAAGAGGGAAAATTTGAATCTGGGAAGGGACAGAGCCAAATTGTTTCAAGGGGTCCCAACAATTGAACTTTTGGCCTAGCTTGCTGCTTGGTAAGCCAAGTTTGTTTTGTCACTTGATATAAGTATCTGACATAGCTGAGAGAGGGGGTTATGGGAGCTCACATGCTTATTAGCGATGTGCACAAATGCAATTTTCAGCATTCGATTTGTAACAAATGGAATGTCCAAACATTAGTATTTGTATGAATGTGCAATTTTGAATGTCTGGACATTCAATTCATTACCAATATATTTCTACGTATTCATTTGAATACTCAATGCATACGGATGTGTATTCGATGATTCACATCCGTACACATCCTGTACGTATCCATACACATCCATACTCATCCCGTATGTATCTGTACAGATGCATACAGATATGTACGGGATACATATGGGTACACACAGGATGCATACATATCTGTACTGTTAAATGAATGTCTGAACTTCTTGTTCGAATGTCAGTAGTAGTAGTAGTAGTAGTAGTAGTAGTAGTAGTAGTAGTAGTAGTAGTAGTAGTAGTAGTAGTAGTAGTCCAGTTCAGCATGAATGCTTACACAGCCTGTGGCCGCAATTCCAGAAAAAGCACATGAAGGCAAACGATGGCATTTTGTGTACATATGCAATATATATCCGCCAGGATCTCTCTTGAAAAAAAGTCAGAGCAATCACTTCTGTGTCTTTGTCAAGAAAACCATGTACTCACCAGGAGTTGACCTGAACTTGATGGTACCTGACAACACCTGGAAGATTGCTGCTATCTTGAATTTCAACCCGTGCAGTTTCTTAAAATAGACTTTAAATTGAGTAGACATCAATTTCTCTCCCAATTCTTGTTGAAAATAGCATTCTCTTTGCAGTAATACTTTAATTTTAGCCCCCCTCCCATTCCGCTCGCCCGAAGTGGCCAATGCAGCATGATAACCCAGAGGAAACAATCAGCGTTGCTGACAGCTGATAAAGAAGGAAGTGAAATGGCAGCATTTAACAGTCATGGTAGCAATATGGTTGTGGTGCCAGGTTCCCATCGCGGCAGGTAGAGCATAAGGGCTAATGGTAGGTGAAATGTACAAAGTTCCCCCCCCCCAAAAAAAACCCCTGAAAGAAACATGATAAAAGAGCTATCCTGTCCTACAGTAGACTGGAGGAAACAGAATATGAAACTCCTGCAAATGTGGTAGGGGCTGCCTTTGGACAGGTTCTGAGGCTGTCTACATTGTGGCTGGCCCATCCAAGCTTTGGAAACTGGGAATGGAAGTTCCTGGCCTTCAAATTTGTTAGCACTGCCTCTAAATGCTTAGCTGAGGCAGCACTGGGCTTGGTATACTGTCCCATGCCATGTGCTGATGGTTGCTTGTGCACTGCTTGCAGGCAGTCAACCATTGCAGTAGGATGCCACTTCAAAGCTCCATCTGGTGCAAATACAATATACTGATGAGGCCACCCAATGTCTGTACAGTGGTGCAGAGAAAGTGGCTTAGCATGCCCCTTGGACTGCTCTATCAGCCCAGTGCAGAAAGGGCCACACTCCGAGTAACCAAGTGTGGTGGGATTTGGCCTACACTCCTCTAAGGGACCAGCTGCTCTGCAGTAGGAGATGGACAGCAGCCACCACAATCCCGTTGCTTCCATTACTGTTGTCTTAAACACTGCTCTTGCAGTAGATGTCTTTGCCTGTTTGATCTTGCGGTTAGAGTGTCCGACTCTTAGCTGATAGTCTCCTGGTTCAGTTCTGCAGTCCTCCATGAAGCCAACTAAGTGACCCTTGGCTAATCACGGTATATTTCTGAGCTCTTACAGGGTGTACGTTGTTGGGAGAAGAACAGAAGACTTGTCAGCTGGTTTGAGTCCCCATAAGGATCAGAAAATCAGGTATAAAAACTAACTCTTCTTCTTCCCATCCGCCAGATGGGACAGGAAGTGCAAATTTGGCACTAGTGCAAATTCACACTAGGGCTCTTGAACACGAGTAGGGAAGCTCTGGGACACACCATTTGCATTGGCTGGAGGCCAGTTCCTTTCGGAACTGTCCCAGCCTATCACAGAGCTGCCCTACTCCTGTTCCAGATGTAGAGCACAGAATCACACCCTACACCCAGCCCAGGGCATTCCCGGCCGTCCCGGGCCATCCCACAGCTGTACGGGAGGGAGAACATTTGCACTTTCCCTCCTGGGCAGCTGCAGGCCCCACACACCACTGCCTCTATTGGGCTGAAATCAGCCCAACAGCTGGTAGGCCCGCACAATCAACTTACCTTGCCAGGCACGGGGTGGTCCTTGCGCAGCCTCTAGAGTGATCTGCTGCAATCTGCACAGGCATGCACACTCTGGTAGACCAAATCCATGCTTACCTGTCAGGTGAGCATGGGGCCAACCTACTGGAGCACGCACACCTGCGCAGATCATGCCAGAGCTCAAGGCCACACGAACTCTGGACCCCTGGCCCGGGAAGGAAAGGGTGTATCACACGCATTGGGGTGGTGTTGGCATGAACCCCTGGGGGCCAATGCTACAGCCCACAGGAACCTGGGCAAGGGATGGGATCGGCCTGCCCACCCCTGGGTCAACTGCAACCCAATGGCGGCGGGCCTAGGAGGGGCCTCCCGCCCCTGTGCTGGCCTTTTTGGGCTAGGCCACATAGGGACAGATTCCTCATTTGCACGTAAGCAGGCAGAGACGCATCCCCACAAGTTCCTTACCTGCCTACATGCGAATGGGGAATCCATCCCCGTACATCCTAGCCTTTGTGCACTACAGCTATTTGGACTCTGGTTCCAAATTTAGAAGAAGCTCTTTTTAAAAAGTCTTTTTCATGTATTTGGAATTCTGGAAACACCCTCTTTTGAGTGCAAAACTTTTGATATGGAAATATTTTGCATCCTTTTTACACCAAAAAAGATATGGTTCCTGATTGATTAGGTGTTCTTTAAAACAAGTAAAAGAGCAGTTCTGTAATATGTCATTAAAAGCAGTGGGTGGGAGAAGAAAAGCAATTGTGATGAGAAGGCCTAAGAATGAAATGTTTTCAATAGGCCACTAAAAGATGTAAGTGCCAGAGTCCCACAAATCTCAGAGGGGAGATAATTCCACCGTGTAGGTGCTAATGAAACAAGAAATGCATTGAGCTTCAAGGAAAGGTGAGATACGTGTATAAGGAGGTGGGAATAGCATTATTATTTTTTTAAAAGGAATGGGTTTAGAAACAAATGTAGTTCTACCAGTCTTCTATGAGGATACATCAAACAAGCTCAGGGTTCCAGTTTGGTCTAGTGGTTAGGGAGCCAGACTCTTATTCAGGAATACTGGGTTTGATTCCACACTCCTCCAGAAAGCCAGATGGGTGACCTTGGGCTAGTCACAGCTTTCTTTTGAGCTCTCACTGTGTAGAGCACTTAATCATACTCGACATATAGTCAAATTCCAGTGCACTCCTGCATGGAATGAGCCATTCTGAGTCAGAAATGGCTCCTCCGAGGGCAGATGCTCTGTCTGGGAGTGCACTGAAACTCAACTACAGAGCTCTGGATGCTTCATCCATACCTCTTCTGGGTGGAAGAGGATCAGATTAAGCATTTAACTAGTTGTGCAGATGCAGTTTCACACTGCATTGCACAGTCGCCGGGGCGATGGCACCACACATGTGCATTGGCATCATTGCTGTAGTACTGCAAATACCTCCTTAATGGAGACGATTTACACTTAGCCCATGCACAGTTAAGCTCATTCCTTCTGGTTGCAGATGGTGATCCAAAGCAGCCTATTTTAGTGTTGTGAGCTACTCTGGGTGGGATATAAATAAAATATATACAGTAAATAAATCTAGAGTAACAAATTAGTGAAGAAAGGGCCACAGTCAGGACAGTAACTGAATAAGGAATCTCTCTCCCCCGCCCCATATTTCTAAGGATCTTCACTCCCTTGTGAACAACTAGAATTTAAAAGTGGTATAATGGCGAGAAAGTCTGAAATTAACCTCCAAATAAAAGCATGCCAGTTTTGCTTCCTTCAGTTAATTTGACTGACTGACAGATCAAAAAGCAGGGTAAAGGCAATCTTTTGACTCAAGAATCACCATCCGTCACATATAATCATGTGATAGATGGCACTGAAGAAGAATCAGATATTTAAAAAGGGTAGAGATGGAGCAACAGATGTCTCTCCTGTGTAGAAATGGAGACAAATTTGTTTACTTCGTATTTAAAATGTCAGCTTACAAAATTCACTTTTCATGAATCAATATGTGAATCACATTTCAGGTAGCCTTTGAAATTTGAATATACCTGAATTTTGCACCTTGGGTCTTTAAGTCTAAAAAGGCTTCTTTGAAGGCATAAAAATGGCATGCAGAAATACATTATATTAAAAGAAATTACTTGTAAAGATGTGAACATTAGGGAAATTTATGTGCTTTCTCCCTAATCGGCCTCTTTTAAGCACTCGAAGATCTAACTTTTTGGTTTCGGTGGCTCAGAAACAGAGAGAGATACTTAATTTGATGATCTGAAAGCTTTCCCCCCCTTCCTTTGGTTTTGATGTAAGTGAATACATTTGCAAGATATTTTAAGGCTTCTTTTAGTATATGATGATGTCAGTTTTGTGTTTTAAATTTTCTGTAACCCCTCCCACAAAGTGTTCTGTTTGTCAGGATTGCTACTAGAAGGTCAGGATAGATGTTCATTCCCAATTTTACTATATATACAATACTATACCATACATTCCCAGCTATGTACATGACACAGATTTCTAGATTCAGACAGGTCTTGTATGGTGCACAAATTTCACCATGCAAAAGCCTGAGTGACATGGCAATTGCATGTCCCACAGAAGGGTGGAACGTACATTGGAGGCCAAAAACAATTCTGATAGCATTCCCACCACTACGATCACATAGATCAAGCTGATGTGTTTTGAGCCCTTTTGCAAGATCATTATTTACAGGCCCAGGTTCAAGAGCCATCAGGGGTGTTTTTCCACTGTCACTAAAAGTACCCATTAAGTACCCATTAATAAGTATGAAATGGCATTTTTGTACCCATTAATGGGTACTTAATGGGTACTTCTAGTGACAGTGGAAAAACACCCCAGGAAACCATCAGATTCTAAAAGCATTCAATAGTTAACCATCTCAACAGGACCTTCATCCCTGTTGTGTAGAACTCATGCCCAACTTTCCCAGAAGAGGGAATAAAGAACATTTGCCTGGTTCCATTTTAGGAAGAAGTTCAGATTTAATGTGGAACTCCAAATTTCAGAATGGGGGGGTAGCAAAATCAGATAAGTAGAACTTAAGATGTATTACTAGTTAATGAACTGTTTCCATTCTCCTTTCTTATTGAGAACTTGATAAGCCTCGCTGTAAAACCAGGAGTACAAGAAAGCATATTGTGAACTAGGGGAGGAACCCTGGCAGCTACTTCCTGCCCCCAGAAGCAGATATTTCACAGTGGGCTAAGCAGGACTCTGAAAAGTCTGGGGAACTTCTTTGCTGCTCACTAGATGAAACAAATCAACCCTCTCAGCATATGTGAGTAAGGAAGTAGAAAGTAGACAAGTGGGTGGGAGGTTGGTTGAGTCAATAGCCATAGGAGTGGACCAGGGCCTTTCTGCACTTAGCTGATTAGGCTGCCATGAACTAAGGCTGGTGAACTTCTGGTAATGGGAGACCATTCACACCTGTGATGAGGAAGGCTTCCCCAAAGCGTCCATTACCAGCCAGAAGTGTTAATGATCCTCCCATTTACCAGCCACTGTATCTGAAGCCAGATGTTCCTCCTCCTCACTGCCATGATTGGCCGCTGTTGCAGAAGAGCATGTTCAAGACATATTGCAACCGATCACATCAGAGCCCGGGATCAAATGCCCCTCTCACGACGCTATGACCAGATGCCACTCCCGAGGATTGGCGGTCCTGTCGCAGCAGAGGCAAGCGATTGATCACGGCCACCACTGCCAGCACACCTGCGGGGATGCCGCCTCCTCCACCCACAACCACAGGGAACTGGAAGAAGAGCTAATGGTTGCACTGCTGGACGCTTCAGGTAAGTTTTTATTTAACATTGGTAAAGGTTTTGAGCAGGATTTAGTGTTCCATGGCTAATTAACAATTAGTGAACTTCTGGAGAGGGCAGTCATGCTTGGAGGCTGTAATAGCCTACTCTACGTGCAGATGCTCTTGACCAGACATTCACTAATTGGTGACTATTGGCCTAAGTGTGAATAGGCCTCTTGTGAAAGAAAAGTGAACATTCCTATAAAGCTAATGGCACTTACCCTTAGCAGAAACAGCCTTTCCTCCCTTTGGCAAGCCTATCCGCATCTTGATAGTGCTGGATGGGTCAGCAGATGCACCACACAAGTGAGCTGGCATGTTTGGTGACCTGGAATACAAGTGTCTGTGTATCAGCATTGTTCTGGTGGCAGCCACATGCACTGGTGTCAACAACAGGATTCAGCATCGGGGATTGTGAATTTGTCCCCTATAATTGCTAGAAGAGGTCTACCAGCAGACTAGCATGGCCTAGTCTTTAATATGGAAGCATCCGGAAGGCATAACTCTATCTTCTAGACTACCAGAGGCCTCATTTCAGTGATACACCAAAGAGTGTCACTGAAATGGTCTCCCTGGGGGCTCTGAGGCTAGGAACTTCCTAGTCCCTATTCCTAGTCCTTTGGAGTGCTTAAAGCTAAGCCAAGGACTGGATGGACCAGTGGCATCATGAAGGCAATGCTGTTCCAGACCACACCTTTCCATGGTCTGAACCAGACCCACTGGTTCACAGAGAGGTGCATGCGCAATGGCCCTTTGTAATGAAACCTTGCCAGAATCCACCAATGATGTTTCTGAAATGTTCCTCGACACTGATAGGAAATCATCTCTACTTGAGGGGGAAACATGCAGCAGAAGATATGGACATAAACATAGACATAGACTTACATAGACAGAAAATACAGATATACCTATGGTGATGTTCATACATAGTTGGACATATCTGTTTATGTGCATTTCTGGGTGATCTGTGTATATAAAACATCCCAAAAATGCAGTTAAAACTTTGGGATTAAAGACATCTGAATTTCAAAAAGCCTTTTTTGAAAATAGGTGTCACTCATATTTTTTGATCACCTGCAGTCCAAGTAGATAGCTCCATATGACTGAACCTTACGAGTCCTCTTGCAGTGTTCTTTACCAGTGCCATACAATCTAATTTGCAAGAGTTACGTGGGAATTTTCTGGGCCTTCCATATCTAATATTCTTTAAATTAATTTATTTCAATGAGGATGATATTGACTATATTAAACATTCTGTTATCTTGAGTTGTGCCTTCCATAATATTAGTGTTCTATTAATTCTATGGCCAATTAATTAAAGTTTGCTAGATCGCCACTCAAAGGTCAGAAATGACATTCTAATGCTCCTATTCCACAACGTGTTTGGATGCTCTTGAAAACCTAACAAACTTGTGTGGGAGATATTTTCTTGTTGGTTGCATTTAAATGATTTAAACATCCATTAAACTAAGTAGTGATTGACAATATCCATACAATCATTATGAACACCTGTGGCTAATGAGGGATCTCTAGGAACTAAAACACTGGAGCGGGTGACTGCCAGGCATTTCATGATCCTAACTATTTCCACATGAAGCTTTGCAGTGCTTCCTAAATATGTATGTTACATCTTGCAAACAATATAACACTTCCAGATCTTGAGGGCAAGAAAGAGACAAAGACCTGGGTGGGGGAAGGGAACAGATGTCACATAGCAATGGCTTTCAGTTAGGTTTGCCAGCTATCTAGCTATATTGATTTGCATTTTTATCCCACCCTATACCCAAGAGTCTCAGGGCAGGTTGCAACATATAAAATGAACACATTAAAACCAATGACATATTAAACATATTAAAACCCTGGCAGTGTATGCATGTGGGCAGGAAAAGGCTGAGGGTCACATGCGTGTCTTTGTGAAAAGCTCTGCTGAGCATGGATGCAGCAGGAAGTGCATTTCGATTTGGAGGACATGGTCTCTGTGACTTCTTTTTTTCCTATGTATATCACCATAGTCCTGTATATGGTGCTCATGCTCTCATGATGATCTAGCAACCCATCCAGTAAATACTCATAACTAAGTTGTGCCTTCCAGTGGTAGTAAACCAGTCTGATCTTGTGGTTAGAGTGCTGGACTAATATAGTCACTGGGTTTGATTCCACACTCCTCTATGAAGCCAGCTGGGTGACCTTGGGCTAGTCACAGCTCTCTTTCTGAGCTTCCACATCCCCACCTACCTCACACGGTGTCTGTTGTGGGGAGAAGAACAGAAAGCTTTGTCAGTCGATTTGAGTCCCCTTAAATGGGTAAGAAAAGTGGGGTATAAAAGTAAATTCTTCTTCCTCTTCTGCATGGATTGGAAGGATCCATTTCTGAGCTGGAAATCCATCCTTCAGGTGCACATGCTCTGTCTGGGCCCACACTGGAAGGCAAATATGGGGCCAAGTGTGGAAAGTTCCAGGGTTACTCTGATTGGAATTATGCTTTGTTCAGTGCAGATGGAACATCCAAGGAGTGGAGATGACCGTATAGATTTGCACTAACATGTAGATCAATGGAGACCTGAAGTTGATTTCTCACCCCTTTGTTTTGGATCTAAGGTAAGTGCAGAAAGGCCAGGTGACTACTTTTGACCCTATAAAGTGGAACAGAATTAATTTAGTAAGAACAGAGGGAACCTTCTGGCTGGAGAATTTTCTCCTGCTGTACTTATGGAAGTGTCCCGTCAGCCAATACATTGCTTAATGCTTAGACTAAAGTTGTGATCAGATACAGCATACAACAACAATTCTGGGTGCCTCCAGACCATGGCAAAAACTTCACCACTGCTGCTGATCTACCAGGCACATAATTGATCACATGATCGTCAACCAGCATTGATAGCACAGCAACAGCAGAGAATGTGCACTGTCATAAGCGTTTGCCTGTAAGGAGGAAACTGTATAGTTTTGAGCATTCCATCTGGACAACAGGGCACAACTCTGCAGAATCTCTGCCTTCCCTGCATAGGTTTCCCTCATCCTAGAAATTCAGGGAATTCAAAGCTTTAAGGTATCTTTAAGCTGTCTGGACGAACCCACAGAGGTGGCTTAGAGAAGACCTAGAGGTGAGATTGTTCACACATCTGTCTTCCTCTCTTCCTTTCCTGAACATTCCACGCTAGAAAAGGTTGACTAGAGAAGGCTTGGAAACACAATGGCCACACTCTGTCTCTCTAAGGTGCCTCTGAGGATCTCTTTTGTTATGTCTAAACGAGGGATGTGCACCAATATTTGTAACATTCATTATTCATATGAATTTGTACAAATTTGGACAAATGTACAAGAACTGAATGTTACGATATTCATACATTGACATCTGTATGAATACGAATGTTTTGGACATTAATACAAATAACTTGGACATTCATTAAAATGGGAACATGGGAAAGTGGCTGTGCCAGACATCTGCAATGGATCTAGGATGCATTTGGCATGGATTGAGAGCGTATTAAAAGTGAATTCAGGTCGGATGTGACACTTGCAGAGTAGATTTGTTATGGAATATTTATCGGATACATATCTTGGAAATGTGTTTGTTCATATCCGATATGTATTCATTCATATCTGATACATATTCAACCATATTGGATATTTGTACGAATTTGTACGAATACATTTGTATCAAATAGAATTTTACCACACTTGTTACAAATCGAATGTCAAAAAACACATTTGTGCAAATATCTAACCTGAACACAACCTAACAGTGCCAGAGCTGGGAAGTGGGACCATAAAAAGAAACAAGTAGCCTTTACTGAAGCACTGCTAAAAAAAAAAAAAGTCAAGTAAATGCATGTATGTATGCACCATCATAAAGGTGAAATGTAATATAACCTAGGTTCTGTTTGATTTCAAAGCCCTATTGTATGGCCACAACTTCTGATTATCTCACTGTAACACATAATGTTTTGCACCAGGCAAGTGTATTCTCCCAGTCCTCTAAATTGTGTACGGACAAAGAATAATTGAACAAAAGACAGCATAACAAATGCCACGGTCAAGTTTGCTTTGTGGGTTTATCATGTTGTATTAACATGATAGAAATATGAATACTTAAATCTTATCTCAGGTATAGTTTATAACTGCATTAATCATTTACTGTATTATATATTTTTCATGTCACTAAGAAGATTCAATTTTCCCAAAGCAGTCACCAAAAGCACTTTAGATAAGTTAAATGCATTGCATTAAACTATTCCAACTTGGTGTTGGATTTTTTTTCCCTTAGACTTTGCAAAATGAAACAGAAACATACATCACACAGTAATAACCTATATGTTTTATGCTCCCCCCCTTTGGTTAAATAATTTCACAATGTGTTTTCCACATTTGAAGAAATCAGATAAATGAAGTAACAAAGTTTGCTATTTAGCAGGGAGATAGATCCAATCAGAAAGACAGCTCCTCTTACAAACCTATATATTTTTTCCTCTTATAGATTTTTAAGTACTCTCAGAAGAATTAGAAGAGCAATTGGAAAGGCAAAGAAAATATTCTGAAGAAATAACTGGAAGAGAATGAGCACATCATACACACTATTTCATTTTGATTAGTATCATATATAAAGAGTAGAAAACCAAATTGTCTGAGTAATCAATGCGTGCTGTGAAAGACAGGAAACTTATACATGGAAACATCTAGCTCAATATACACTAGAAACATGTTTGAACTGAACAGTTCAGAAATGTTCAAAGTTTGGTTTGAATGTTCAGTGAACTATTTGCCAAAGAGAACACTGGGAGACAACAAGAGGGGGCAACAGGGCTAAAGTTTTTAGTATGGTGACCCCCAAAATTGGTGTGGATTGCTGCAGGAACCTCCAAAAAGATTCCTGCTATGCTTGGAGCAATCAGACATATCCTTGTTAGGGATGTGCACGAATATTCAAAACATTCAAAATTTAATCAAATTCATTCAAATTTGGACTTCTGAATTTGAATAAAACGTCTATAAATGCGAATTTAAACATTCAAATGAATTTCAAATTTTTGAATCTATTTGTGTGAATTATTCAGACACTCGTATGTGTACGGGTATGTACATGAAGCATTCTTGCCTGTATGCCTCTTTCCCGCATCCTTACACAATTGTACGGATACATATGGGATGAAAATGGGATGCATATGGGATAAATTGAAAATTCAAAGGAACTGAATTTGGTTAAGTTCAAATTTTAAAGATTCAATTTGAATACAAACCGAATCAAATCCTGAAAATTGCATTCATGCAGACCCCTAGTTCTGGCTACCCTTCCCAGCCTTTTCAGAGTCTGCGAAGGGTCATTTCAGATTTATAACATGTTCAAACATGTTCCCTGTACTACTACAAAAATGAGGAGGAAAACCTTTTCTTAATTAAGGCAGATTCAAACAAAGTCATAAAGGTAGCATGCAATAGCTCAAAGTATGGGTGGTCAACATGATCCAACACTCAGTGAACAAATGCCTAAGAATGTTTTCCCAGCAAAGTGGGAGAGAGCCTGCTTATACTAATTCTTAGGATGTCCACAAATATTCATAGCTTGCAAAATTTGTAGAATTCAGCCAAACTCGGACATTCAAATTTGAATCAAATGTTGGCACATTTGAAGATTGACATTTGAATTAGAAGTGAATGTTTTGATACATTCGTATGAAACTTCGGATGGGATTCGTATATGGGATCTATATGCTATCCACATCCATTCAAATATAGGATCCATATGCTATTCATATGCATTCCTATGGGATCCATAGGCTATTTGTAGGCATTTTTATAAAGGATCTGTATGCTATTCATATGCATTCATATGGAATTCATATAGGATTCCATTCTAATACTAATCCTACCACATTCGAAGGGGATCTATTTGAACAAATACGAATTTTCTTGCATTCAATTTGATATGAATCAAATACAAAACAAAAACATTAGTGTACATCCCTATTGATTTCTGCTGTTCACTGCAGCTTCCGTAGCATTGCACTGTAGTTTTCCCAAACCCAGGATACGGCTGACTGGTGGTGGGGCCATTACCTGTCCTGTCAGAAACATTGAAACTGAGGAACAGCTGTGATATTTGCAGGTGTGTAACCAGGACTCATAAGGCTTTACAGTGTATACAGCCAATGTGGTCCTTCTACCAGCCATTGTGCAGATCCTACCCAAAATATATTGGGATATTCTAGAATAACATGCATTATTCTGGAAGAACCCAATAAGGTGGAATAAATAAGTTATATCTGGATACAGCCTAAATTTGAATATAAAGTTTCCATCACAATTCCCTATATAAGTTGCTTTTCTATTTTTTTTCCATGTCAGTACAGTACCATATCTTTTCCCTAAACCATTTTGAAAGTATGACATCACAGGGACAGTCATACCATTATTGACTGGAATTTGCAAATAACAATTCCATCAAACAGGCACCTCTGGTGTACCTACATTTTTAGGCCCTTGAAACCTGATAGGTTGCCAGATGAAAATGATCAATTTAGCCAATGAAGAGTGTAATGTCCACCACGTATAGTACCACTTAAGCAGGATACCCCTACCTGCTGAGTGGCAGTGTTTTCTTTCCCATTGACCACCAGAACATAGTTTCACTTCTGGTTTCAGGAAGTTTCACTTTGAGGTTGGGTAGGAGGAGGAATGAGGTGAGGCAGATGGTGAGTGGCAGGCATGACTGCAAAGAAAAATGCCCAAAGAGCCAAATTTGGGGGGGGGGGGAGCCAAAAAAGAGCTAAATTTGAAAAAATGCCAAAAAAGCCAATTTCTGCAGCCAATCATTAAGCAATGTAGACTATGGGTGTTTTTCCACTGCAGCCCTTAGATCTGGATCTAAGAAGATCCGGATCTAAGGAATGGGTACATTTCTTAATCCAGATCTAGTAGATCTGGATTAAGGGAAGCACCCAATGTGTTTCTACAGGAGGTGTAACACCCATTAGGAATGGGTGCTAACACCCCTGCTGTGGAAACAGCTTTGCACCCATCTGGGGAATCCGGATTGACCCACAAGGGGTCGGTCCATTACCCCAGGTGTTTTGGGGTGTGGGGGGGGGGCAGTCTTCAAAGCAACTTCGAAGTGATTTTGAAGTGAATGTGAAGTCAATGTTGGGGGGGGGTCCCAAAGGTGCATCCCCTCCCCCTAGCCTACTTTGGACCCCATTGCCTGTTTCCAGTGGAAACAGGCTCCCTTTAATCTGGATATTCTGGGAGAAGATCCCATTGTAGACCCCTTTAATGGGGTCTACAGAAAATCTGGATTAAAGGCTAAAATGTACCCATTAGATCCAGATTTCCCCAATGGCAGTGGAAACAATCGGGTCCCAAATGGGTGCCGTAGTGGAAATGGGGTCATCCAGCTCACACCCAAATGGGTCCTAAATGGGTGCAAAAATGGGTAGTTTTGACAGTGGAAAAACACCCTAAAACCGCTGGGGTCTTTCCTGGATTAGGAGCCCGGAAGCTTAAGCTTTATTAGTTTCACAGTAGACTGGCCTTTGGTTGGTAGTAGAGATGTGCAGAAACAAATTCGCCTTAAAAATTTGATTGAATTTTCAAATTCACAAATTTTTGCATCAAAATGAAAGTACAGACATTCAAATATCCAGACTTTCCAACAAAAGGACAATGTTCCTGCACTGTGGATATGTACATCTGATTTTTGCAGTATCATACAGATTAGGGATGAGCACAAATATTCCAAACACTTGAAATTCAATTGAATTCGATCAAATTCAGATATTCAAATTCAAATTGAATGTCTATACATTCAAATTTAACATTCAAATGAATTTTTGAATCTTTTGAATCATTTGTACAAATTATTTGGACATTTCATACCTATCCATATGCATCTTATTCGTATCTGTACGCATTGCATACCTATCCATACGTATCTTATTCATATTTGTACAGATACGTACATGTTGAAAAATATGTAACATGTTGAAAAACATATGGGATAATGATGGGATGTGTACGGATGCATATGGACAAATTTGAATGTTGTCAACATTTGTATCTTCAAATACAAATTGAAAATTCCTATGAATAGGTTTGAATAGATTTGATTCTAATCGAATGTGAATACATTCAAATTTTAAACATTAAAATTGATTTGAATCTTTGCATATTCTATTTGAATTGAATTGAATTCTAAAAATTGCATTCGTGCAATAAGCCACAAAACATGTTCCACTGGCAATGCAAAGTTTGACTGCTTAACTGAATTATTCTATGACGATATGAATTTTCAGACATTCGTTTTGATTGCAAAATGTACATGAATTTTTCATTTGCACACATCCCTAGTTGTTAGGTATAGCAATGCAGAGCTAGATGGATAAAAGCATCTTCATATCTACATCTGTCACCTCCATCCACTAGGTATGTGACTTCTGACCCTGCTGTTCATTTGCTTTTTCTCTTTAGCCTCCCTTTTCCTTTTGCATCCACAGATGGGGGGAGAAAGCAGACAAGTTATGGATCAACAGTTTGGAGAGCTGCAATCCAACAAAGCTACAGAATTCAGTGGTGTGTGTGTGTGTGTATGAATGCATGCATGTGTGCGTTTTCCATCTCTTTATTGAAGTCAAGAGGTTATTTTTCTTTCAGCCTGCACACTTGTGGACTTCATAATCTTCTTGTGACAGTCTTCTGCTTGTTGACGAATGGTGAGAATCCTTAAAGCAGCTGCGGCATACATATGCATGCAGTCTTATTGGCAGAACATGACATTCTGCAGCAATTCTGAATGAATATTGTGATTCGAAATGAAGTAAACTGGTCCATGGGAAACTTTCCTTGCTTCAAACTATGGGTGGGTTTGTGACTCCATTTCTTAAGAGAGGCTTTAATAGATTTCTCCCCACATGCACACACTAAGTCCCAAGGCAATGCCTGTGGAATGCCAATTGCTATACCAAAAATGTTCATGCTGTGACATTACAAGATACTGTAAAACTTGATGACATCAATTGCACAGTTGCATCTTGGCACTGAAAAACTCCAGATCTGTGCAGAGATTACATTTTACCCCTTGGCTGCCGTACTGAGTAGCTGCTTGCATCCTATACCTCAAAGGCTGCTTCCAGACAGGATTAAAACTTTGCAGGGAATGCTGAGCCAGCTTTCAACCTGCCAGACAGGTTTTACAATGATCCACATCCCTGTGCACTACAGAACAATTATCTGGAGTAAAAAATATATAATATCTACTTATAAGTAGGGGTGTGCATGAATATTTGAATGTATTCAAAATTCAATCAAATCTGCCTGAATTTGGACATTCAAACTATCAGCAAATTGGATGCCTGGTCTATACTCCGTCTTGTGTGGTCAGAGCATGCTGGGAGAAGGAAGAGCTTATTATAATCCACACTATCACGTGGGAGGCTTATGCAACTGTTCCTATTGCACAACGGAGCCTTTGCAGAAAGTGCTAGGAATGTGCACGACTATTTGTAACATTCAATATTTGAACGAATTTATCAGAACTTGGACATTTCTACACAAATCGAATATTACGACATTTGTGCACTGATATTTGTACGAATACAAGTGTTTCAGACATCCGTAAGAATGTGTCGGACATTCATACAAGTAGTTTGGACATTTGTTAAACTGGGGAGGTGGGAAACCGGCTGTGCCATACATCTGCAGTGGATCAAGACTGCATTCGACATGGATCAAGAGAGGATTAAAAGTTGATTCAGGTTGGATTTGGTGCTTTCAGAGTGAGGATTTGTTACGGGATACATATCGGATACATATTCATATCGGATACGTATTGGTTTATCAGATGGATACTCGTTTGTATTCTATGGGTGTTTTTCCACTGTCAAAAGTACCCATTTTTGCACCCATTTAGGACCCATTTGGGTGTGAGCTGGATGACCCCATTTCCACTACGGCACCCATTTGGGACCCGATTGTTTCCACTGCCATTGGGGAAATCCGGATCTAATGGGTACATTTTGGCCTTTAATCTGGATTTTCTGTAGACCCCATTAAAGGGGTCTACAATGGGGTCTTTCCCCAGAAAATCTGGATTAAAGGGAGCCTGTTTCCACCGGAAATAGGCAGTGGGGTCTAAAGTAGGCTAGGGGGAGGGGATGTACATTTGGAACCCCCCCCAACATTGGCTTCGAAGTCACTTCGAAGTCACTTTGAAGTTGACTTCGAAGTTAGCTTCGAAGCTGCTTTGAAGACTGCCCCCCTGCCCCCCAAAATACCAGGGGTAATGGACCGACCCCTTTTGGGTCGATCCGGATTCCCCAGATGGGTGCAAAGCTGTTCCCACAGCAGGGGTGTTAGCACCCATTCCTAATGGGTGCTACACCTCCTGTGGATACACATTGGGTGCTTCCCTTAATTCGGATCTACTAGATCCGGATTAAGAAATGTACCCATTCTTTAGATCCGGATCTTCTTAGATCCAGATCTAAGGGCTGCAGTGGAAAAATACCCTATATGTACCTGATATTCATACGAATACATTTGTATCAAATAATATCCTACCACATTTGAAGGGGATCTATTTGAATGAATACAAATTGTCTAACATTTGATCCATTACAAATCAATGCACACTATCATGTGGGAGGGAGGCTTCTGCGCTATTTTATGAATCAAATGTCAAAAAAACCCCATTCATTCACATCCCTAGAAAGTGCCAGAATCTAAGTTTCTCCTTCTTCAGTAGAAACGGTCCAACACATATGATTTACAGATCCACATTTAGGAGGTTAAATCAACCCTGCATGCAGCTTGGAGATGCTCCTTTAAAAATGGCTGCGATAGCTTGCTCAGCCTCAAAAGAGTCCATGTTTACTCCAGCAAAGTGAAACAGAGGTCGTCATTAGTGAGAATAACTTATTTTTTAACGTTTGTGATGGGAGAGAAGGAATCAAAACAGCAGGCCACAGAATAGAGAGGTGACATGCTGCAACACAAATCAGCCCACAGTCACAAAAACTGCCAAAAAATAGCAAGTTACAGCTGTGCACAGCAGGGCAGAATGCATTAAACACATGTTAAATAACAAATAGGAGTCCAAACTCCTACTATAAATAAATAAATAATGTAAAGTATTCCTTAATGAGGTTATGGGACGGCCCAGGTCAGGGAAAACAACTAAATTTATGAGCAAAAAAAAAAAAAAAGTAACATTCCCACCCACCCACCCAGGTGAAGGGATACATTAGTAAATACATGTCTCTGGCGTTTTATTTCAGTGTGTATTGCTGGAATTGAGAAGCGCCATTTTGAGATTAGAAGGGGGGGAGAAGTGTGTGTGTGTTAGGGATGTGCATGAATATCGGTAATATTCAAAATTTGGCCAAATTTGGCACATTCAAATGTGAATAGACTGTTTTGATACATTCATATGAAGCTTCATATGGGATTCATATGCTATTCGTATGCATTTGTACGGGATTCGTATGCTATTCGTATGCATTCATATATAGGATCTGTATGCTATTTGTATGCATTTGTATGGGATCCGTATGCTATTTATATGCATTTGTATATAGGATCTGTATGCGTATTTGTAAGCATTTGTATGGGAGTGAACATTTGTATTGAATATGAATCCTACCACATTCAAAGGAGATCTATTCGAACGAAGACAATTTTTTTTCCATTCGATTCGATTTGAGTCAAATGCAAAAAAAAAATTGTGCACATCCTGTGTGTGTGTGTGTGTGTGTGTTGTCTGTGTGTAACTCGTCTACACCTTTGAACTAGTTGGAATTTGGCCTGTTTGTGGAATTGCATTTCTCTGGGTCTCCATATACAGAAAAATGCATGCAAATATGTAAAGAAAAAGGAGGGAAGAAGTGGCTAGAAACAGAGTATCAGAGAGATTTTGTTAAGTATTTGCATTGCATTATTTAGTGTCATGTTTTTGTTTGTAATATATCTGGAAAAGAAAGAGAACAGGTAAAATGCCATTTATTTAAAGACAGTGAAGAAAAAAGCCCTACTATTGGCTGCTATTATTTCTTTATAGAATTTAGTTTAGGCTTTATCCTTTGCTTCATTTACCATGGTTTTTCCTTGGGTGTGCCTGCAGCATATAGAAACCTTTCAAGCTGAATACAAATGAATGATATCATAATAGCAATATTGATTCCTAAAGGGGGGGGGGGAACAAAAGGGCTTAATAGAGCTTGAGATGGTGAAGAATTAATTTTTATTGTAAAACTCATCTGAAAACTTCATTACAAGTATAAAACATTACAAAAGAATTACAAGTATAAAAAATTAATTATTATTATTATAACAACAATAAACAAACACACTATGAGTGCTAATAGGGAAAGAAAGGTCTGATGACAACTTTGGGTGTTTTTTCACTGTCAGAAAGGACCCATTTTTGCACCCATTAAGGACCCATTTGGCTGTGAGCCAGATGACCCCATTTCCACCATGGCACCCATTCGGGACACATATGTTTCCACTGCCGCTGGGGAAATCCAGATCATATGGGTACTTTTCTGCCTTTAATCCAGATTTTCTGTAGACTCCATTCTGTAGACAATGGGATCTTCAGCCAGAAAATCTGGATTAAAGGGAGCCTGTTTCCACACTTGTGTGGCAATGGGGTCTAGAGGAGGCTAGGGGGAGGGGATGCACCCATGGTGGGAGCCCCAAAATCCCAGCTTCAGAGTGACTTCAGAGTCATTCCAAAATGATTTTGAAATGACCCCGAAATCACTTCGAAGAGATTGCCAGAGACATCGGAGCTGCTCCGGAGCTGCGCTGCGCTGTCATTCGCTATTAGCAAAGACAGCGCAGCCTTCCCTTCGAAGTCCCTCTGAAGAGATCGGCAGAGACTTCAGATTCTCACTGCCAGTCTCTCCGAAGAGATCAGCAGACTTTGGAGTCTTGCTGCTGGTCTCTCCAAAGAGATCAGCAGAGACTTTGGAGTCTTGGGCCCTTTCTGCACTAGGCCTTATTTCAGATTCTATCTCAGCATGGGGACCAACCATCTGCACACCGGTGCAGACTATGGTAGGCCCTGGTATGGCCTACCATAGTTTGGACCAGCATGAAGATGGCTGGTCTGTGTCCTAAGATATAATCCTGAATAAGGCCCAGTGCAGAAAGGCCCTTGCTGTCTCTCCGAAGAGATCAGTGCTGACTTCGGAGACGTTCCAAAGCGACTCCGGAGCGGCTCCAAAGTCTGCACTGATCTCTTCGAAGGGACTCCGGAGAGTACACCCCCCTGTCCCCCGAGACACCTGGGGTGACGGACAGACCCCTTGGGGGTTGATCCGGATTCCCCAGATGGGTGCAAAGGTGTTTCCACGGCAGGGAGGTTAGCACCCATTGCTAATGGGTGCTACACCTCCCAGGGAAACACATTTGGTGCTTCCCTTAAAACGGATCTACTAGATCCGGATTAAGGAATGTACCCACCCCAAAAGTGAAGGCATCATGTAATATGTTATTAAACAGAGAATACATTTGGCCAATGAGGTTTGGTTGGGTCTAATGAGACCCATGGAAATGACAAGGATATTAATTAACTGGATTTTGCATTTTGTTCAACAGCTCGAACCTAACAAACCATGAAATTTTTCAAGTGCTTGATTTATAACAGAAATAGGGACAGGGCAGAAATGAGGAACCTGTCCCATGCTAGGATGGGTTGCCAGAACAGTGGGATAGGGCTGTTGACACTGGAATGTCCCATTCCATACCAGGCCTGGTTGCTGCCAGCCAGAAGCCCTTGGAAGCAGCACAAAGCCTTTGTAGGCTAGGAATGAAAGTTCCAGGCCTTTGATGTTTGTGGAACAGCCCTTTTGGGACCATGCCATTTCCAGAGGAACTTCCTGGAGGACCACTGTAAAAGGTCCCCCATGGTATAGTGGATCACAGATATGTGCTTTCCACATACCCTCATGGTCCTATATACCAGAAGAGGTCCACATTTAGACCCTAGGGAGGCATGGAGCAGATCAGTGCTGTCAGTGCAGATGGTGCTGATCTAGCCCACACCTCCAAGTAATCCAGATCAGTAGGCTCCTATGTAATCTGAATCAGTGAGGTCCATTGATCGGGATCAACAGATGATAAATAAAGAAAATGCCCTAATATCTCAGTATACATGGCCTGATTTTCAAGTCATTACCTCCTGCACCAAACTGGTCCTTTCCTGTGGCAAAATGCACCATGTTCCAGGAAGGCCTACTTTGTTTACACGTAGATGGAAAAGATGGCTTTCATGCATAGGTTATATCACTTCAACTAGTGTCAATGGAGCCCCCAAGCCATTTACCAAGGAGGCCTTCAGAACAGACCCATGGCCAGAATGTATGTAAATGATGTTAAAACATGCATAAGTTTCACTTAATAGTAACTATTGTTTATAAATAAGCATGCCTTCTAGGTGGAGATCTGCACAAACATATTCAACTTTAAAAATTCAATTGATTTTTTTGAATTCGAAAATGTTTGCATTGAGAAAAAAATGTACAGATATTTTAACATCTGGGCATTCGAACAAAATGAGCAATGCTCCCAGAGTGTGACTAATTTGCTTTTGCACTATTTGCATCTGCAAATTCAAGCGTTCAAATGAATGATTTGATGATGATATGAATTTTTGGACATCCAATTCAATTGTGAAACATTAAATTAGGGATTTGCACGAATATTTGTAGCATTTGTTATTTATACAAATTCAGACATTCGTATACGAATCAAATGTTACGACATTCATAAATTAACATTAGTACCAATAGTTTGTACATTCGTTAAACTGGGGATACGTATTAGATATGTATCAATACGTATGCATTTGTATAGGATACATATCCGATATGTATTGCATTTTTATAGGATCCGTATCCAGGATCCGTATTCATTTGCATTGATGTTCATACAAATTTGTACAAATACATTTGTATCAAATAGAATCCTACCACATTCGAAGGTGATCTATTCGATCGAATACTGATTTTCTAACATTTGATTCATTACTCATCAAATGCCAAAAACTCATTCGTGCACATCCCTAATTAATATTTTGTTTGTGCACATTCTACTTCTAGGATAATTTTATACTTTGGACTTGCTTTTCCTCTATCAAGTGTAAGAAACCTCCCTCTTCTCATTTAGGACCATCTACCTGAGTTACTCCTTGTAAAAGCAGTAAAGGGAGCACTTTTGTCTGTCAATAATAAAATGTTTTCCTAGGCATAAATATGGACCCATCAAATCAGGCAATAAAATACAGAAGTTTTACAGATGACTTCCATATTGAGCCCCTCAAGAAGAGCCTGAAAGGTTAGCAAGATACTAATTGTGATTTTTATGGTGGAGCTTTTTGCTAATTTCTCAGACTGTATCCTTTAGTATCCTTAACTGCAAAAAACCAGTAAAATCAACATTGAAGAGGTTAATGAAATTACAATTGAAACACAGCCCTAATGGAGATAAAATTGCTAGCTATTTTATTCCTGATATTTATTTAGACCCTATAAGTATAAAAAGCTTTTGCTTCTCTTTAGTTTGATTTTGCAGTAAAGTTGTTTTGTCCTCTCCCAGTGTGATTCATTTCTCCCAACGTGATTCATTTCTTTAAGATCTTGTTTTATTTTTAAGTCATCAATTACTCAAACTTTGTTGGCCTATCTATTCTCTGCCATCTGGACCCCATACCTTATTTTAAAACATGTTCAAATAATGACAACCTTCTTTTCTCAATTAATTTATGGGCTGCTGGGACCATTTTTCATTTGTTATCATGGACTTCCATTTGATCTCTCATATCTTCCTTCTGCATCTGCAACCATAGTGTATAAATCTTCCTCTCTACCATTGTCATGGTGTCCAAGATATATAGGTATAACTCCCTATTAGTTCCACAAAACTGACCTTAATTTCTAAAAATGGTATCAGATGTGAATAAAGTTTGGTAAGATGATTTGTTCTGATTTACTTTGTACCACTTATCTTTGAGCTTTTGCCTTACTTTTCTTTTATCGAATTTAGACAGTATAGTCTTGCAAAGCCAGTTGCATGTTTATCCATTACTTTCCTGCCAACATTGTTCCTTGGAGAGATTGGAGTGCGAGATTTTGGTTGCTAGGAATAATAAAATAGTCTGTGGACATTGAAAAAACTTCTCCTTCCCTGAGTGACCCACAGAAGACTAAAACATATGGAACATACAGCACCTTGGAATTGCATTTCAGTTGCTGGAGCTTTTGCAATTAAAGCAGGAAGAGTTTTGCAAATCACAATGGAGCCACCAGTTGGAATAACTTGGGGATTGAGAGGAGGGAGAGAGAGAAGATAAAGAAAAAAAGAAAAAAAAGATGCTTCCAAAATCAGCTGATGCATAGGTCTATAACTACATACTTCTTTCTTTCTCAGACAGGAACCTTGTCTGAATTCCAGTAGGGATAGATGGATCAGCCTATTTCTGTTCTGCCTGCTGGATCATTTTCATATTCTACCCTGTTTGTTTATGGATTAAAAACAACACACAAAGAGAGGGAAAGTTGTGCTTAAACTGCACCCAGTTTATATGAATTCTTATCAGGTGGGCATGCATTTTTAAAAACTTTTCAAAGCCTTCATTTCTGATGGATTTCCCTCCTCTTTCTCCCAAATATGTGCTATTTTGTGCATTATCAGCACCACTATAACCAATATCTGAAACTGAAGACCTGAACTAAAGCAAAGCAAAGCAGAGCAGAGGAAAGCAAAGTAGAGAACAACACAATCTTGAAGCTAAAACCTGAACAAGGCACAATCAGTAGCATTCCCATACATAAGCCAGGGCTGGTCAATTAAGTCAGTTTAATTCTAAGGGCCATTCTTCACTGGCCGATATACTGGAATCACCATGTGTTCTAGAGGCATCCTTTCTGCACACTGACATGGTCTAAAGGAGAACCCATCCCCAGGAGGGTGGTCCATAGGGGTGAGGTCACCAGTATGAGGAAGAGAGGCTTCTAGTATGCTTACTGGTCCATCTGATCAGTGCAGAATCCCTAAAAATGCAAACTCAGGCTGTGATCAGATACAGCACCCCCCCCAATATATATATATATATATATTTGAGGCAGATCAGAAACAGCTTCAGCGTTGAGTGTTCTCCAAACAACATTACGTAAATTCGCAGTAGCATCACTATAATAAGATGCCGCTATGAAGTATCGGCTGTCATGGGTGATGGCTTGATCTTGGCCATGCATTTTGATGCACAGCACCAGGAAGTCTGAAGCACCTCTGAGGTGCCCCTTGAACACAGACTTAGAGGGGGCTTTGAGGTGGGATTTTTCACAAATCAGTCTGCCCCTCTCCCATCCCCTAAATATCATGTGGATTAAGGAAGGACTGGTAACACAAGGGCCACACACTGTCTCCCTGAGGCCCCCCCTCCTTGGGCTGCCCCTTTTTTTATGTCTGAACACAGCCTGAGAGAATGTTCACCTAAATTCCAATGCTGTTGTTTTTCAAGAGCTATAGAAGGTTATGTTTCTTTCTCTTGCTGGGAGAAATGGGGGGTGGGAGTGGTGGTGGAGGAAAACCCTACAAAATGAACTAAAACAAAAGCCGTACTAACTTTGGTGTATGTGCATACATGCATACATACATTTTGTGCTTTACGTCCACTGACTTTGGTCCAAATGAAAGAATGCTAATTAAGCAAAAAAGGAGGGGGGAAGAAGCCCACAACCAGATGTTTATTAACACCTCCTAGGTTCAGGGGATATGGTTTGTGTGCAGTTTTCATGGACTGAAATAAGGAGGGAAACACCTTGCCTCGAATAATAGCCAATTATAATTGTCAGCTTTGTCTATTTTTCTTTGATCTGGCAAATAGGGGAGGGAAAGGGCGGGGGAGAATGAAGCAAGAAAATAAGTCCAATAAGCTATCATTTTGTACCTATCTTTAATAATAGATGCATGTTAATATTAAAATGGACACATTCTGAGGCCATTTACTTTATGGCAACTTCCTCTGTTATTAGTCTAGCAGGTGCCAACATTGTTAACCTACTGGAGTATTGCCTTTCATGGCTCCACCCCCTTTGCCAAAATGGCAATGCATCACTCCGATGCCAAAACCCCACCGAAACAGGAAACAGCTCTTGTCAAGTCTCAGCATGGTGACTCCTTCCCAAGCCTCCGATTCAAACCGTGGAGTCATAAAATCGAATAGTGCAATATAAAACTCATGTTTCATAAGACAAATATTGCTTTACACATTCATGTCCCTCGTACTATGTAACCGTAGGAAGAAATGGAATACAGTTTTAGTGACCCCCTGGGACCTATAAAGGCTATTTCTGAGTCTGAATCTTGCTGTTTAATTTAATCATTTATTATATTAATATTCAAATGGTCTGCATCTTATTAGCTACTGCAAAGATGTTAGTATGTCTGAAATAAACACCCAATTATGCCTTTGAAAAGATAGAGAGGCTTTAAAGATTTTGCACGTTTGTGGTAATACAACAATTCAGTTTTAGATCATTCTCCTCACCAAAGAAATCAACCGTATGAATTCTTTTTTAAAAACACACACACACAAATGCTAAATAATAAAAAATGCTAAATAGGCTAATCCTTGTGAGACTGAAACCAGTAGAAATGTTTTCTCTTCTCTTTGTATGATTTTTTTCCTCTTATTTCCTCACCCCGATCAAGACAGTGAGTTATCCACTTGCAAACTGACCAGTACTCTCAACATAGAAGCACAGCTAATAAATGTAACAGCTTTAACCAAATGACCATGAAATTAAGTACGTTCCTATTAAGATTAAACAAGTGGATCTGCTTTAGAAAAATGCAGTTTTGTATTTGACAATGTTATGTTTTAAATATATTATCATTACTGGAAGAAAAAGATGAAAGCAAAAAAGGACATTATTTTTCTTCATCTTCGTGTGTGTGTGTCCATGTCTATACCTTTGGATCGTAGCGTGCCTTGTTTTTGCAGAGACTGCTAATATCTTCTGAATATGAACTTCATTCTTCATAAGTACAGAACAACTGACTGATATAATAATTGCAAACGGCAACATCTCTAAGCAAAATATACACACTATTAAGTCAACAGCAATGCAGAAAAATAGAAGCAAATGAGGTTGGGAGGGAGAAAATTACCTCAGAATGCCAGGACTTTGAATCAGAAACACAACTGTTACCACTGAGTATGCATGCAATAACAAAGGAAGGAAGGAAGGAAGGAAGGAAGGAAGGAAGGAAGGAAGGAAGGAAGGAAGGAAGGAAGGAAGGAAGGAAGGAAGGAATTGGACATGGCACTTTATGTTCTGAATGAATGCTGTATCTAATAAAAGGTAGAACTACACAAAATCCTGGAAGATAAACACTGAAGTTCAGCTTATTGCAAAATGAGTTCTTCTAACCTGACCTGAAAATGATGTTACCCCATGACCTGGAACAGTTTGAATGCTTCAAATGTTACTGGGCATGTCTGACAAACTGAAAACTGCCCATTTTGGTTTAATTCATCTCAGGGATATAGACATGTGGATAATCATTCTAGGAACAGACAGAATGTGTTTGACTCTATTCCTCACTGAAGGAACATCCATGCCGTAACATCTTGGTTAAAAATATTACTAATTTTCTGCCATTTTCTGGCCTGGAATTGAGAGATTGCCATAGAGTTGCCACCTTGTTTTACAAAAAGAAGAACTTTGAAGGTTTGGTTCAAGCAAAAAATATTTTTAGAATAATTTGTGGGGGAAATGTGTCACAGATTGGGCAGAAACTGTCTCTGGTAATTTGCCTATTTTTCTGCCATCACTTTCTTTCTTTCTTTCTTTCTTTCTTTCTTTCTTTCTTTCTTTCTTTCTTTCTTTCTTTCTTTCTTTCTAATATTTATTTATTTATGTATTTATTTATATTTTTATCCTGTCCTATACCAGAAGGTCTCAGGGTGGATTACAACATTAAAAACGAAATATAATACTGAACATGCTAAAACAATAACAGTTCTTTACAGTGGTGAGGGAAAACTGTTTCCTTATTTAGCCAAAGGCCAGGGCAAAAAGATACTCTGCTGAGCATGTGAAGTGATGGTGCATGGCACAATTCAGGGGGGAGGCTGATAATGTGGCCGCTGTCTATCACACTGTGCTAATGATGTGCACGAATGGGTTTTTTTTTGGCAGTCTTTTTGTATTGAATTGAATGTAAGGAAATTTGTATTTGTTCCACTAGATCCCCTTCAAAGGTGGTGGGATTCTATTCGATACAAATGTATTTGTATGAATTTGTACGAATATCTGATATGAACGCATATGTATCCAATATGTATCCAATACATATCCTGTAACATATCCACTCTGAAAGCACCAAATTCACCCTGAATCCAAATTGAATCTGCTCTCAAACCATGTCAAATGCACTCTGGATCTGTTGTAGATGTGATTGGCCCAGCTCCACGAATGCTCCAAAACATCCGTATGAATACGAATGTCAATGTACGAATGTTGTAACATTGGATTCGTATACAAATGTCAAAATTTGTACGAATATCCAATGTTATGAATATTCATGCACATCCCTACACTGTGCACCTAGTACTGCTCCAAGAAGAGATTTTGTGCTGCTGAAGCAACCTATAAGTCTCATGAGCATGGGCACTTTTCCTCACCACAACCCACATCAGTTTGAAATTTGGCAGTATCCCACTGTCAGAGTACAACTTATCACTAAGATGTAGGCAAAAATGTATGTCCTAGCCTGCCATCAGAAGGCTGTATCTTTGGATAAAGTATTCCACATACTGAGACGTTTTTGCACACGGGGGTTTGGAACGCGCGGGAGACAGCTTCGGGCACAGCATTTGCTTTGCTGTGGCCGAGCTTGCGTCCCGGCATGTCCGGAGCTGTCTTCCGCGCGTTCCAAATGTAGAGCACTTTAAACTGCTCTACATGCGTTCGGGCGCGCACGAACTGCCCGCAGGCGTTCGGGAGGAGAAGCGTTCGCGCATGCTTCTCTCTCCCTAACAGCCGCGGGCTTGCCTCCCCTGCCGGCGCAGCTTTGACAATCAGCTGTTTTCAGCCAGCACCGGCTGTGGGAGCCTCCTCAGCTGTCTCCCCGCCCCTTGCTGTCGTTTGCCGGCTAAGACAGCTCACGACGCTTTGAGCATTCGCACATGGGCGCTCCGGAATGCGTTTACACGCATCCCTGCACCCCTCTGTGTGAATGCTCAAAGCGTTGTGAGCTGTCTTAGGCTTCCCGTCCTAATCCCGTTCCAAACGGAACGGGAGTAATGTGAAAATCCCTCTGGTGCCACAACTGCCCTCTGTTGTTGGTGGTGAGAATGCAGAGGTCCTAGCAGATTTAAAAGGTACAAACATATTTTGAGACTCGATTACCTTGCTTGCTCTCCATCTAAATCTAGTATATCCTGACCATTTCTGCCTTCATTTAATTTGCTTCAAATATGATTGGAAACAGTGAGGTATTTTGTATTTAACTGCCATGGTAGTTATAAGGGATGGTGGCCGCCGGCATTCAATTTTTTTCCAATTAATTTTTATTTATTTTCGATGCAACAATAGTAACAATAAAACTTCAGGGTTCCTTGTCACCCCTTTCCCCCTACTGTCCTATAATTGTCCATTTTTACAATTAGTGACTTCCTCCATTTTTTCAGGACCTTATCTTAATGTCCTAATATCTTCCAATTCCACTGGTCCTCAGAAAAGAAAAAGAGTCAGTCAAAACCAGCTGTTGTTAGTCCTTCTTCCTGTAAAAATTCTATGTAGGCTCTCCAGTCTTTCAAATACTTCTCTGTTGTTCTCTCTTTTAAGAAATTCATCAGTTTGTCCATCTCAGCAAATTCGGACAGTTTAACTAACCAATTGTCCACTGAAGGTATTTCTGGATCTTTCCATCTTTTTGCATAGATTATTCTGGCAGCTGTAACCATATACATAATGAAAGTGTTCAGATGATCTAAATTGCTATCTATTATTCCCAACAGAAAAAAAAATCCGGTTTAAATGGTATAACTATTTTAAATATATTTCCCATTACCTGGTGGATTTGTATCCAATATTTTTTTGCTGTTTTACAAGTCCACTACATGTGGTAAAATGTTCCTTCATTAGTCTTGCATTTCCAACATTTATTGGACACATTTTTGTAAATCTTTGACAGTTTATAGGGAGTTAGATACCACCTATACATCATCTTAAATATGTTTTCTTTTAACATAGTGGACATAGTAAATTTCATATCCTTGTTCCATAGTTTCTCCCACTGGTCCATATTAATACTATACCCAAAATTCCTTGACCACTTGATCATACATTCTTTGACCTGTTCGTGTTCCAGGTCCATCTGTAGCAATAATTTATATATCACCCCAATTATTCCTTTTTCTGCTGTTTTTACTTGTAGTTCCCACTTTTGTTTATCCCACTCAAAATTTGTTCTGCTTTTATCTTGTCCAAAAATATTTTTAAGTTGTGAATATGTAAACCACTGTAAGTTTTCCCCCTCTTGGTTTAACTGCTCTCTAGATTTTATCATAAATTCCCTTGTGAGCTCATTTTTGTATAGCAAATCCTCATATTTGACCCAATTATCCCTGCCCCCAAATTCTCTTTATAATCCTTTGTGAGGGGACACCCACAGAGAAATTTTTCTATACAAATTATTTTTGAACTTTTGCCAAATTCTATACAGAGTGTTTCTTACATGGTTTTTAAAATCTGCATTAACTTTTACTATGTCATACCACAGGTACCCGTGCCATCCATACCTCAAATCATGCCCCTCCAGTCTTAATAATCTATTATCCTCCAACCAGAACCACTTTGTTAACCAACTTAAACCACAGGCTGCATGATAGATCTTCAAACTGGTTTTTTTCCCTTGCCAGGTAAACTTTGTCATGTCCTTTTGCCACTTTTTAAAGTCTTTTTCACTAATTACTAATGGTAAGGTTTGGAATAAGAACATCATTCTCGGGAGAACATTCATTTGGATTACCGAAATTCTGCCCA
The DNA here is from genome assembly GCA_023333525.1 of Aspidoscelis tigris stejnegeri. NCBI lineage: Eukaryota > Metazoa > Chordata > Lepidosauria > Squamata > Teiidae > Aspidoscelis > Aspidoscelis tigris. Next base: position 10,961,401 of record JALMGA010000013.1, read on the forward strand.
TTAATGATAGGTTCAACTTTGACCACCTATCTAAGTCCTGTTTTATTTCAGACCACATTTTCAGGTAGTTGTTCTTATACAGCGCTATATTTTGTTTACTCAATGTTACTCCCAAATACTTGATTTTCTTTTCTATGGCAAATCTTGACTTTTCTAGAAACAGTTCCCGATCTTTGTCTGTCATGTTTCTTATCAGCACTTTAGTATTTGATTCGTTTACTTTTAGTCCCTCCACATTTCCGTACCGCTGGATTATGTTTAAGGGCCTCTATTGAATTATTTGGTTCTGTTAAAATGATAGCTAGGTCATCAGCAAAGGCTCTTATTTTGTATTCTTCTCCTATGATCTTAACTCCTTTAATTTCTGTGTTATGTCTTATGGCCCTATTGAGGACTTCTAATGTCAGGATAAATAGTAAAGGGGTAAGGGGGCAGCCTTGTCTTGTACGTTTCTGAATATCGAAGTTTTCCATAGCTTCTCCATTTATCAAATTTGTGCATGTTGTTTATTATATATTGCTTTAATTCCCCTTTGAAAGTTGTCCCCAAAGTTCATCTTTTTTTAGTAGTTGAAGCATAAAGGGCCAGTTTACATGATCAAAGGCTTTTTCTGCATTCAGAAAGATCATGGCTGCCTGAACATCATTATGCTTTTCCAAGTACTCAGTAATGTCAAGGACTGTTTACACATGTTCCTGCCTGCCTATGTGTGAATGGGGAAACCATCCCAAATTGTCTTAGGCCTCAGGTTGGACTATTGTAATGGGCTCTACGTGGGGCTGCCCTTGAAGACAGTTCGAAAGTTGCAGCTAGTGCAAAATGCAGCTGCCAGGGTGCTGACTGGGACAGCTAGCTGGATGCACATCACACCGGTCTTAAAAGGGTTGCATTGGCTGCCAATTCACTACGGAGCCCAAGTCAAGGTGTTAACTCTGACTTACAAAGCCCTAAATGACTTGGGCCCCAAATATCTAAAGGGACACCTTCTTCCATACTGACTTGCCCATGCCTTAAGATCTGCAGAGGAGGCCCTCCTGGTTGTCCCACCACCTTCAGCAGCTAGGCTGGTGGGCACCTGGGAGAGGGCCACCTCAGTAATGGCCCCTAGGCTGTGGAATAGTCTCCCCCTTGAGGTGAGTCAGGCGCCTTCACTGTATATGTTCAGAAAGGGGGTGAAGATACATTTTGGCTAATTTTTTTTAATGTTTCCCCCACTGCAAACACTACTGTTTGTGCTGTTTTTAACACGTTGGTTTTTAAATGTTCTGATGGTTATTATTATTTTGATATAGTTTTTTGATATGCTGGATTGTAAAGGTTGTTACCCACCCTGAGACCTTTGAGTACAGGGTGGGATATAAACAAACAAATAAATGGAGAAGAAAAGCATATAAAAAAGGAAGGGGGGCTTGGAGGTGGGAGAATAGGCTTTACCCCACCCCCCCAACACACACCCTCATCTGCATTGAGTGACACAATGGCATCCAATAAGAAAGGAGGTATATTTGATGCAGGAAAAGGGGTGGAGAGCCAAGAGTTCCATGGACTCTTGATAGCTGAGAAAGGGGTGACAGATGCGGCCCAAAGTGAGGACAGCCTGAGGACGATCTAGGTGTGACCAGGACCGGTACGACCTCAGTTCCAATTAATGAATAGGACTTCCTGTCTTACACTTGTGTGACCAGGGCCTTAATGTCACCAGAACATATCCAGGAGAAGTGGCCGTAGGGAGCTGTAATGTTCAAGCCAACCTGGGAGACTTAGCTATGATTACTCTCTTTCAAACAGACGCACGGTGAGTGTTTAACGGTCATGCCACTAGAAACACATATTCCTGGAATTTTAGGCCAGCTGTAAGGTTGCTGAAGAAATGTTTTCCTCATTATTTGGATGTGCTGTTAGAATGTTGTGATCAGTGATTCAAAGCACATGATTCATCAGGAAGGCATTCGCTAGGCAGACATGTGAAGAGCTGTCTGCCTCTTCAATCTCCCTGACAGGACAAAAATGCTGATTTATTGTAAATCATTAAAATCTGCTTATTATGGCACTGGTTGTTCTTCTTCCCCACTTCAAGCAGGCATCTTGATCTGTATCATGTCTCTTACAATTTTATACAACAACTAGCAGTTATTTAAACCAGAGAGAAATGATCCTCCGTCTTTATTAGGGCATATGAAAGAATATTTTGTTTAAGGAAGACTAATTAGCAATGCAGACTCAATCTTCTCACCCAGCTTAAAGGAACAGGGTAAGTAAAAGAAAAGCGAGAATGAGAAAAGACGCAAAACAGCAAAGGGCCAAATTATGATTTCCTTAAAACAATGAGGTGAAATAAATGTTGAAAATATTTTAAGGAAATAGAAAAGCATAAAGTGAGCAACTGTTATGCATAACCCACACTCCTAATAAAGAAAGAAATCATTAAAGGATAGCTTAAATGTTTTCACATAACCTAGAGTTGTACATAATTGGAACAGAACTAGATACGGTATAAATAGAAAGTACTGATAAAAAATTGGCATGCACTTGTTTACTACGAGAAAGAAAACAAATGCTTTCTTCTACAGTTGCTTGAGAAAGTTTGTTTTTGTGAACTTTTTTTTCACTTTTTGCTTTTGCTAACTTTTGAAGATGCAGATGAGATAAAACAGTATTTTCTTGTAAACAAACTGTGGACTAAAATAATCAAATACAAAAAAGGTCTATATTATAGTGTTTTGTTTTGGATTTTTTTAAGTGAAAAAAAAATAATTTGATACCTGGGGACATGTTTCCTGCCACTGAATTACAAAGGCATGAATAAACTGACTCAAATATTAATCCATACAGCTCTGTCCCCTTAATAATATTAATTCCAGTGAACATAGCAGAGCATAATGCATTTTAAATTAAGTTGGGGAATGCATAATTTATATTTGTTTTATTTCTAAAGATATGGGTGCAGATACATTTGAAAGGCAAGAAGAAGAAAGGACAATTTTTGTCCATCGATGCAAAAAGAAGTTTCTTTTGCAGCTGTTTTTACTTTTTAATATCTGACAGTATTTTAGGAGTGTTCCAAGAGGAGGACTTCAGTTGTGAATTATTACTGAGAAAACATAAACACAGTGAGGGGAGAGAAAATTATTTTTAACATACTGTGAAATGAATATGTTTGTTTAAAATAGAGGAAGGCTGCTAATTCCTAATAAAACACTCTCAAATGGATGATTACATATCACTTTGTGCAAACATCTTTACCCATACCATGTGTGGACCAAATGTTGTCAAGATAGTGGAATAGCAACATCACACTGGTGTCACATAAGCACGTAAGAGGAACCTTGCTGGATGAGGCCACAGTCCATCTAAACCAACATCCCATCTCACACCAATTTCTTCTGGGCATTTCAAGCAGAAGACAAAGGCAAAACCTTCACCTGCTCTACCCTTCAGAGGTATCCTGCTGTACAGTATAGTGTAAGTCCAGACTACAGTGGCAGGAGACACCATTAAGATTTCAGCAGAGTTCTTTTTTTTTTTAACAACTCCAAACTCCTAGGTGAGCCAGTTTGGTCCGGTGATTAAGGAGCTGGACTCTTATCTGGGAATATCAGGTTTGATTCCACAGTCTTCCATGAAGCCAACAAGGTGACCTTGGGCTAGTCACAGATCTCTTCTGAGGTCTCACAGCCCCACCTGCATCACAGGGTGTTCTGCTGTGGGGAGAAGAATAGAAAGCTTTGTCAGCTACTTTGATTCCCTTAAATGGGTGAAAAATTTGGGTAGAAAAGCCAACTTTTCTTCTTTCTCCACGAACTCTCACAGCCCCACCTACCTCACAGGGTGTTCCATTGTGTTTTTGTAAAATAAATTTTGACTTCTGATCTGTCTTATGCCTGATGTGTCTCTGTGTATGAGCATTTCTCATTATCAAAGCCTTTGTAAAAGATTGTGCTAAATTCCCTTGGGGTTTGAATTCAGGTTTATTTTGGGGGTTCCAAATTATCCAAAATTCTGCTCCATAATCAGTAATAAATCTGTGACCATGAAAGTCAACAGCAGAGGAGAAAGAAAAACTGGTTTGAATTTTGCTTAGTTCTCCAGTGAATTTTTTGTCATGAGAGCAAAAAGGTGCGCTTCACTCAGGCCCTAGTGACTGCAGACACCTCCTTACAGTTTTCCAGGCAAAGATATTGGGCCTATTCGCACTTGGCCTTTTTCTGGAGTGTATCTCAGGATAGGGGTCTGTGGTCCACATGCTAATGCAGACTCTAGCAGACCTCACTTTGGGCCTGCTGAAGCCGGCACTAGCATATGGACAGCAAGTCCCTATTCCAGGATATATTCCAGAATAAAGCCAAGTGCGAATAGGCTCATTGAAATGGTTTGCCAGATGGCTGCCTTGTAAGGAGCTGAACCACCTTCTGTAAGCCAAATAAATGCTCTTTCAAAAGCAAAAGTTGTTTTAAAAAAATAGCTACCACTTCCCTAATGGTGCTCCAAAGGAACAGCTATTGTAGCCCAGTCTTCTTATGTCTCCCAGCATTTGTGAGATCCATATATGAATAAAAATCACTCCAAAGAAATACTGTAACACATCGAAACGTCTAATATATATTTACAATTATGCTTGCAGACAAATTTATGAAGATGCCCAAGGCTAACCCATTAACTGAGAAACATCATGTCTCCCATTTCTAGAATTATCTTGTGGTTTATTTCAGGCACTGGGTGGGGCGAAAGACTACTGTGCATACAATGCTTAAGAAGAAAAAAATCATAATCACTTTAACACTTTTAAATCATAATGTTACAATACATTGCAACACCTTGCTTTTCTTACAACTCTTGGCAATTCACCTCCCAAGAGACCATCATCCTTTTGAGAAAATAAGATATTTCATTTGGAACAATCTCGAAGAGACGTCATAGACTCGAGGGCATTTTTTTAATATAAGAAAAAAGACAATTTACACACAAGAGTATGGCTGTTGATGCGATAATTGAGAACCACTTTGTGAAAATGTCTTTTTCTTTCCACAATTACTGCTTTTGGACTCCCCCCTTAGTTCCACCAAAAGGGGTGGAGGGAAGAGAAGGAAAGGGAAGGGAAGGGAAGGGAAGAAGCTAAAAGAAAGTACCCTGGAGACCTTAAAATATGAGGCTGAATGCAAATATAAATAAATAAATACTTAATAACATATAAATTGTTATACAGTAGCATTTATACAATAATACTGCAAAAAGCTACAGAAAGGGTGCGTTCCCAAGGAATAAAAAGTCCGATGAAAATCTTCTTTTGCCTTGGAGTGGCCCCATGCACGGCTTTAATCCGGGCTTCCAGCGCCGCTAATGGGGAAAACGCGCTTTAAAAAAATAGCCGTTTAAAGCAGACTACATCCCTACTTTCCGGGAAGATGCGGGTTTTCAGCACAGCATTTCCCGTGGAGACGCTCCGTGGCAAAACGGGCGGGGCTTCTCTCCCAGGCGGGAATTGCCGGCCGGAGAGATCATCTCTCTCTCTCTTTTGCCTCTCATCCACAGCCAGCCCAATCACCTCTTTCTCGAACTGCACTTTACAGGCAGTCAAAGCAGAGCCTCCTGAAGGATGAATTTGCTCGGGGGGTGAAGAGTTGGGGAGAGATTGGGAAAGATGGGAGGGGGACGGGCGAGGTCTTCCTCTGCGCAACCCCCCCCCCTCCGATTTTGCAATATCACCTTTCAGTGCTTGGCACCGCGGGCGCCAACTTTGCATGGTTTGTGGTGCCCAATGAACAGAGAACTTGTAAATTATTTTTCTTTTGGACTTGTAAATGATCACACGATCGCACGATTGCTGGATGGGGGGAGGCGTTTCAGCAGCTGGAGATCTTGTAAATAGCACTGGCTGCAGCCCGGCTGCCTTCGCAAGCAGGGGAGATGAACAGAGAACTTGTAAATTTTTCTTTTGGACTTGTGAATGAGCGCACGATCGCACGAGCACCCAATGAAACAGCGAGGGGCGGGGAGAAAAAGATGCGGGTAAATAAAACACGCTGCCTTGCGGACAGTCTGTGCATTTTAAATGCGTGTTTTGCTGAACCCCATGGGAACACTTAATTCTGAATTGAACGCGCTTTTCTTAAATCCACTTCAGTAGAGGGGCAAGAGGGAGGCAAATAAGTACCATGGGAACGCACCCAAAGAGCAACTTTTGTACAAGTTTTCTATTGGAAAATGCTGTTTCTATGTTGATACATGGTGCACCATATAGTACTGTAATAAATTGTGTAGGGGACTGCCCTAGACATTTTATCATTGACAGAACACAGTGCTTTCAGCAGTTGAGGTTGTTAGGTGCCAGAGAATCAAATTTGACTCCTGGAGAGATTTCGCACTTCCCTTCTTGTCCACTAGATGGGAAAGGAGTGAAATCACCCAACGTTAGCTAGCACTTACACTAGCGAGCACTAGGTAACTACAGCCCATACCCCACGGAATTGGTCACTCACCTGTGACCGATCCAGGGGCCAGTCCTCTCCAGAGCGCTGCCATCTTGTGTGTGGTGCCCTCTGTGACTGTGTGTGCCAGCGCCATCGCTATGACAACACTGATGCTCTGCACAGTCACGGTTGCATCAGGAGTGTAGCGGAGCTGCCAGCATGCTTGCACGGTAGCTCCGATTACCTCCTCATCCTGCAGAGGTGTGAATGCTTGTTGGCTGGACATGACAGGTAAGTTTCTGGGGGAAGGTTAGGTAGCTTGTGGAGCATGATTTCATGCTCCATAACTAGTTCACAATAGGTGAACATCTGGGAAGGCAGGGGTCATTTAGAGGCTGTAACAGCCCCTTCTAAGTGCAGATGCACCTGCCCAGATGTTCACCTATTGTGCACTATGGGCCAAAGTGAAAAATTGGTCCCTAGTCATTGTCGTGGCACAAGCGTAGCCATGTCAGCCTCTGGGAAGAAGATGGTGGTACCCAGACATGCATCCACACCTCAGGAAAGTCCGCAGATGCTTGGGGGGAGGAATGCTAGTGCATGCCAGTGGGAGTGCACTGTTCCCATTCCCTGGACAGGATGGGAACTGCAGAAAGGCCGAAGGTTTGTAAATTTCCTTTCAAGTTCAGTACCACATGGATGTCAAGAGAAGCTCATGAATCGGCTTTTGGCAGGGAGTGGAGCTCCTGTCTTTGCTTACCTGTGTTGGTCACCGCTGACCCTCAGGATTGATGGATTGTGGTGGCAACCACCACCACTTCTTGGCCTTTGGCCTTGGATGAGATCATGATTGCAGCCATAGTCAGCATGGAGAAGAGCAGGTGATGTTCCATAAATGAAACCACTGGATCTGCTGCCCCTGAGCTGTTAGGAGAAATCCAGTTACTGAGTTGAGCTTTCTTTCTTTCCCCTACACCCGCTTTTGTTACTCATCTCTTTACTACCCACATTCAGTCTCTAAAACAACACTCCACCTCTGTAATCACATCTCAGTAATCTAGCCTGAATAGTTTTCAGAAACAGCGAATGCAATAGATGTAACTGAGAAAAAAAAAGTCCCCAGAGAAGCAGATGTTGCTTTCTATGGGCAGCAGTAAAAAAAAAAAAAAAAAAAAAAAGATGGGGAGAAAATCTTGTAAATATAAGCAAACCGCTAAACAGAATATTCACGAGCAAACAAGATGTGTTTGCATGGATACCAGTCAGCTTCCTCAAAGGCTGCTCTGTGTGTATGTGTGTGTATGTGTGCGAGAGAGATCTTTTAAAAAGAAACAAAACAGAAGAAGAAAATAAGAAACCAACAAAAGGCAAATATTCTCCTAAGTGCCTGTTATTTAGTTTGGAAATGAAAAGAAAAATATTGAATAGTTAAACTTTATTAAGTGTAAAATTGGTTTTCCGAGATAGGGTTTGAAATGCTACGTACAAAAAAGTAAACTCAAGAGAAAGCAATACCAGGGCTGTCTGCGAACCAGAGAGCGAGCAATTTCTCAAGCTCAGGGAAACTAGATTAAGTCGAAGACAGCGAGAAAACACATCCCAACAACCAGGATCAAATCTTTGCAGAAGGCTGGTGGTCTGGCAGGGGCCCTGACTGAAGTGCCTGTCTAGGTCAGCACATTAACAAGGGATGGCATTCTTCCTATTGTAACAGATGGCAGGGAGGCTTCCCTGCTCAGCATTGTTGTTATGCACACACAGGCACTATTTTAGAACAGCTGGATGTGATGGCTGAATAGAGAACCTGAGCAGCTGGCTGGCGACGATATAAGAATGACAGGGATTGAGGATACTCCCATCAGGACTGAACAAACTGTAAGAGAAGGGATGAGCAAAATCTCCACTTCTTTATATTGACGTAGGCCCACGTCCTTCCCCTTGTTAAAATCTACGTGAAAAGGCTGTTCCAGGGATGCAATGAAAGGGACACGGTTCTTTGGTTAAAACTTGTTCTTATGCAGGGTGTCGGAGCGTCAAGGGTTGGCTGATTGGCTGGGAAATTGAGGCTTATTCTGTGGGAGGGGAGAGGAATGACACTCAGGCCGTGTCTTTACGGCAACCTTATATCGCTTTCCCTAAACCAAGATAACAGAACCGGATGCAAACGCGAATTTAGCCAAATTCGTCTGAATAACAGATGTTACAAATATTCATGCACATCCATATAAGGAACCTGTCAACCACATGCTATGCACCATCTCCTGGGTGGGGCCTGACATAATCAGGATGGCAAGTCCCTATGTCAGGATATAATCCAGAATAAGGCCAAGTGCAGAAAGGGCCTGGATGTTTCTTGGAACCGCGCTGAGATATGGCTTCTACCCTGTTTATTACCTCTCTGTTCTATACCACCCCAGCAAATTAATAATACAGGACTATCCTTTCTCTCTGCCTGTCCCATCAGCAAATAGTAACTCCTGCTTCTCAGGCTAAATCAAACTGCAGGCTACTAATAAAAGGAGTCATGACCAACAAATGAAATTTCCTCAGTATTAATCTTAAAACTTAGTGAGATTTATCTAGGTTTCTTTATTCTGGCTAGAACAGAAACAAGTATTCCAACCTAATGATCAAATATATCACTTGGAGATAAAAATCCGATAAAAGATCTATTGCTGTGCATCAGCACACATTCACACATGGACTAACACAGAGAGAAATGAAGAAGTCAAAGCCCTTTGGGAACTTGATTCCAATCATGCCTGAAAGTTGGACTTCCAAATATTACGTGTGATTGATACAACCAGGAATTTCTGCTGACCCTCAAATATACAATTAAGCTTCCTTTGTGTGACTTGTTTTTATTGTCTTCTACTCCCTAAGGATTTGGAAAGCAGCTAAGCACAGCACTATTGTCTTTAATAAAGAAGTTTGCTTCTGACAAATGGAAGCCCAATGATATACCAAAGGCACAGTCTAAAGATCACAAGCTTTTATTCCAGATTAATTAAGCCAGAATGATGGTTCTGCCTAGTTTCAGTGCTACAATCCTGGAAAGATATTAGACTGCTTCACAGGTGACAAATGCAAGACCATTTTATCAACTCTATTGTACCTTTGGAAGCTAATAAATAAATAAATAACTCAACAGTATCCATTACATTTAAACCTCCCAGCACTCCAGCCAGCATGGACAATAGTTAAACAGTATTGGTTAAATACTGAAACATCCAAAGATTTCTGGAGGGCTGCTGCCAGGTCTCTGACATAACCATCACAGTTATCTGTCTCGCACAGCTTGGCATGATGTTGCCGTTGGTTGCCACCTAACTGTCTACAGTATGCTGGGCACCCTTGTCTGAGGAACCACACTCTAGGTGGAATTTCTATGGGTGCTTCCGCACAGGCCCTTTAACACCCATTAAGCACACATTGCTTAATGGGTGTCCGCACACGTGTGGCTGTTTAGGACACTTCCGGTGAGGAGCGTCCGCACAGCAACACGCATTTAACACACTTTTAGGACGCCTGCCCAGAACGCCTCCTGACGTCCGGAGCTGCCAGGAGCAGTCCCAGCCAACCAGGAGGCGCGCAGGATGCAGGCGCGCTGCATCCAGGGTCCCTGCAGCCAGAATCGGGGTGACACCAAGCAGGTAAGGAGGGGATTTCGTGTGCTCCCCCCCCCAGGTGGGCTAGGGAGGGCTTCGGAGAAGCTCCCCCTGGCCCCAGAAGCAGCGATCCGCTGCTTCTGGGGTGAGGGTGAGCTGCGGCAGCAGGGTCCCCTGGCATTCCATGCTTGGCTCCAAGGAGCCAAGCATTGCAGTTCGGGGGAGGGCCCCCAGAGCACAGATGTGAGGCGGGTGCTGTGCGTCTGCACAGCACCCACCTCCAATCCGGATTTAATCCATCTTTCCACCGTGTGTGCGGAAGGACAGGGGTGGGTAGATCCACATCTATTAGATGCGGATCTACCCCCATAAATCCGGATCTACAGTGCATCTGGCTTTAGTAAAACCTGGAACCCGGTTTTACTAAATCCGGATGAGGTAGATCTGCATTTATTAAGGCATGTGCGAAAGCAGCCTAAGAGTTATATTCAGTGAAGAAAGGTAACTCTGTTCTTGTCAAAAATCTCAACTGTGGGACTAAAGCTGGAAAAAGACTCCACTTATTTGTTGGCTAACTAGCTGTAGAAACGTTTAAAGGAAAGGGAACTCTTCAGTGTGAGGATAAGGACATTTTCACCAGCCAATAGAGGTGTGCACGAATATTCGAAACATTTGAAATTCGATTGAATTTGACTGGATTTGAACATTCAAATTCAAATCAAATGTCTCTAAATTTGAATTTAACATTCAAACAATTTTTTTAACCTTTTGAATCATTTGTACAGATGATTCAGACCTTTGTGTGTGTACGGATATGTACATATTACATATGTATCCGTATGCAGCTTATTCGTATCCGTACACAATTGTACGGATACATACAGGACGAAAACGGGATGCATATGGGATAAAAACGGGAAGCCTACGAATGTGTATGGATGCGTTTTGATGCATACTGACACATACGAATGTTGTTGACATTCTAATAAAAATAAAAAATTTGTACAAATAGATTCTGTCTAGGAACGCAATGCGAGTTGACCAGTGTGCCAAGTGTGGAAAGGCCACAGGTGGGGCCTGCCATAGTCTGCAATAGCATGAGGACAACAGACTGTTGTCCTGAGATATATTCCAGAATAAGGCTAAGTGCCGAAGAGGCCCTGCTCTTAAAGAGGACTCAGAAGCATCCTGTCTCTTTCTCCAACATGGAGGCAGGCATCAATTCTAGCAGCGATAGATAGACCTGTCCATAAATATAAGAAAAACAAGAGGCGTCATTCTAGATTGGGGCAGAACCCATCCAGCCAAGAAGCCTGTCTCACACAGTGACCTAGCAATTGCTTCTGGGTTCCGGCATTTTTCAGGAGAAGACAAAGGCAAAACCTTCACCTGTTCCTCATCCTTTGCATAATAGGAACCTGATATGCCTCCCTCGATATCAGTGATGGATGGTGAACCAGAAGTTGTGGGCAGGATGAGACACACACTAGGGATGTGCACAAATATTCAAAAATCCAAAAATCCAATTCAAATCTGACAAGTGTTGACATTCGAATTCGAATCGGATTTAATAACATTTGAATTTAGACATGTGACTGGATTTCAGATGTTCCGAAACATTCGTTCAGACGATTCGAAAGATCTGAATGTACATCCAATAGTCCACAGCTAGCATGATCTGTACCAAGGAATTATGGGAGTTAGTATTCATGGCAGACTTCAAATTAGCCAGCCCCGCTCTATAGTTGAAGCGTCCTCTGTCGTCTTTTGGTTAGGTTCTGGAGCTTAGAGCTTCCCAAAATTGCAATTGTGAATTATGCTACGGAGAGCCAAAGTGCTTTCCCATTTACAGATACACCAATGCTTGTCCTGACACTACTAGACATATTTCTGTTTCTGTAAATATAGAAATTTGAGATTTGCCACTGGAAGTATTCATTAGGAGTTTGAAAGCAAATTAATAATGAATAGTAATGCCATTTCTTCATTAATATTCTATAAAAGGAAAATATGTACTCATTATTCCTTTCATGAATTCGGCCCATTGAAAGTTCATAAATAATTGTGCTTCACAATTGTGTCTAATTAGTAATGAGCTTAATCCTGTGTATCGCCTAAGCCTAAAGCAAAGGATTATTCATTCTTCCCTGCCTGCCTGCCTGCCTGCCTCCCTCCCTTAACGTTCTCCCTTTTTGTCAATATAAGCTTACTCTGGATCTTCAAAGAATGTATGATTGGGATGTCTTTGATATAGCTTTCTAAAACCAGGGCCCGTTCTGCCCTTGGCCTGATTCTGGAATATATCTCAAGACAGAGGTTTATTTTCCGCATGCTAATGCAGCCTATAGCAGGCCTCGCTTAGGGTCTGTCATATCCTGCACTAGCAAGTGGACAGTGGTTTCCTATTCCAGGATATATTCCAGAATAAGGCCAAGTGCAGAATAGGGTCAGCTCTATAGGTATCCCTGAAGTTGGTCCTACAGTTAACAAAAGAGAAGAAGAGTTGGCTTTTCTACCCTGCTTTTCTCATCCATTTAAGGGGACTCAAGGCGGCTGACAAACCTTCTGTTCTTCTCCCTACAACAGAACACCCTGTGAGGTAGGTGGGGCTGTGAGAGCTCAGAAGAGAGCTGTGACTAGCCCAAGGTCACCAAGCTGGCTTTGTGGGGGAGGGCAGAATCAAACCCGGTATTCCCAGAGAAGAGTCTGACTCTAACCACTGGACCAAACTGGCTCACAGAGCCTCTCTGTCACACAGAACAAAATGGAAAAAGCAAAAAGGAGAGTAGTTTGTCGTTATATTTCTTTTTTTAAAAAAAAATAAATATTTATTTGTTTAGCATTTTTTTCATTTAGGGTGACATGCCTCCCAGATGATTTTCTATTCAGCAAGGGACCAGGAAGTACAGACCTAAAGACAATTTTAAAAAGCATGCCTTTACACAGAGGTAGGGAAAACATTCAACACAAAGCCTTTTGCTTCTTTCTCTGTCTTTGCCAGCCTTGCAGTCATGTGGCAGCAAAACCAAAGTTACATTCCGCAAAGTACAACTGTACATATATCAGCAGCCCAAGATTCTGCAGCACTGAATCAAAACGCTGTTTGAAGAGACCAAAAAGGGGGACTCTAGTTGGCGCCTCACTACGCCCCTCTGAAGTGCTCTGGAAGGCCCTGTTGTATATATAAAAGTCATGAGTTGGAACTGTGCAAATTTGTCACTAGGCAGAGGGAAGAAACAACATCTGAGACGCATAAGACTTACGTCTTATAACAGATGGGAGAGAAATTTGTTTAGTTTGCTTAGAAAGGCACATTTGCAAAAATTGGACTTCCCTAACCAATGCACCAACTGAAATGCAAAGTTTCTTATCTCTCATATCCCCCCTTTCCAGAAAATATATTTACAGAGGAGGAAATCGGTACAAAAATGAGTACCTTTCTGGTTTTTTAATACATTTTTGGCAGTCTTTACTGAGTATATTTCTTCTTGCAGCACTTTAAAAAATATAAAATCAACAGCCTCCTTAGCAAGGAAAACATAAAGTAGCAATCTTCATAGATTTCTGTATAAACACAAACAAACTTGATATTTGTCAGGCTTTATAAAGGAGCACCCTTTGTACCATGACCCACCAGACAAATTGGAAAATTTCAGCCTCAAATCTCCTGCTTTAAAATATAATACAATGACTGAATAAATTATGCATGGTATAGAAAAGGATGTATTTCGCTGTTCTTTCTTTCTTTCTTTCTTTCTTTCTTTCTTTCTTTCTTTCTTTCTTTCTTTCTTTCTTTCTTCTCTCTCTCTCTCTTCCTTCCTTTTTCTCTTTTTCTTTCTCCCTCCCTCCGTCCCTTTCTTTTCACTATTGGTCATAGGGAAGTTTTGTTACGCAGAAGGTTATTGTGTCTATCTTCTTTCACAATAAATTAATCAGTGACATGACCTGGGGGAAATTCGCACAGCAAAGACTGATGTTCCCCACGCATGTACTAAGCATTTGCACTAGTGAAGTATGCATCTGCACACTTACCTGGAGAGTGGCCAGGTGTTGCCATCTTGCATCTGGATGCTGGCACCATTGCACATGTGCCAGTGCCATTGCATACACACTGGGGCCATGTCACATGATGCTCCAGTGCACTTGCATGGTGTGGCATGTGGCCCTCCATGCACCAGGACCGGAATTTTGTGTCTTCTAGAATAATACACAACACTTTCTTCTCTTCAAATGGCTTCAGTTCTATGCTACTTTAGATGCAGCCCTGTAAACATAAGGGAAGGTTAATTGCATTGACTAATTAAACATAGTGAAGTTAAAGAACAGGAACAGTGGGATTTTTGCTTTGATATTTAGCAACATCTCATAACCCTAAGGACATGGATCTTGCCCATGGTCTGGTATTTTTATAAATTGCTATGTAGCCTGGAGATCCAGAAGAGAAACAAAAGACATGAATGTTGATAACAATTGATCCCCAAAGGAGGAATAATAACAATTATGATTAACATGATTATTTGCAGCCGCAATGTAAAAATAGAATCATTTTCTTTTGGGTTGCCCCCCCCCCTTTTCTTCTTTTTCTCAATTTTATGGTTTGCAATTAAGATAATGAAAATAAAGGGGAGAGTGGAATTCAACAGGCAAATGGTGGGATGGGGTGTAATGCCCGTACCTGAGTTATGAAGTGGAACTGACCTTTGGCACCATCACATCCAATACTAATGCAGGAAGGATACAGCAGAGGTAGAACCAGTCATAGCCTAGACTGCTAAGTACGTTCATTTTAAACATGGCCACAGCAGTATGCCTACACAGGGAGGAGATGCAAAGGGCACATGAGCCACTCCCGGGGCAAGAGGTACAGCAGCTTCCATTCTCTAAAGCTTCAGTGGCAGGGCAAAATCTCCACTGCTACAAGATTGCAAGTTGGACCAATTCTGAACCCTAACAAAAATGGTCCAGAAGTTCAAAAGCAGCCCACCCAGAAATCTGGCCAGTAAATTGCCTCTTCCTTTCTCCTTCACTCTACATGGATAAAGGGAGGCATTCTGGGATTCATCAACCACCAAAGGCCTACCATTCAGTACTACAGATAAGCCTATTCCTGGGGCAACTGGGGTGATTTAGGAGCTGGTTGAACTGTGCATGCGCCCCAGGCATGGTTAGTCACTTCCGTGGCTCTCTTGTAGACCCTTAATGAATAAATCATTTCAAATGTATAAATTCCCCCCACATAAAACCTGAAATTTAACCGTGAGCTGCTGGAGACAACCGTGGAGGAGCAGAGGACAGACCAAATCTCAAGCCATAAGACTGAAGTGGAAGAGAAAAAGCAAAGTGAATCCAGCTGCTAAGGTGGCATCGGGAGGAAAAGCAGGTTCTCCGGGAAAAGAAAGTTTGGATAAGAAAATTGATACACTTTGGGCATCATCAAAAGGCAATGGAGAGTCTTTAGAGAAACCTTCAGATGATATCCAGATTAAGCAAATAGCAAATAAAGTCTACCAGATGCGGGAGGCCAATGCTAAAGTGCAGCAAAAGGAGATGGTTAAAATAAAAACAGAGTAGCTGAACTCATTAAATATGAAAGTTAATCAAGAGGACTTGGAAAGATCACACTGGAGTACAGCAGTGAGGCAGAGCGGAAAGATGACAAAGATGTGATAGTCGCTTTTACAACGAAAAGCGTTCAAGACAACGTGTATAAAGAACTGAGGAGTGTAAAGCAGGGATGTGCACAAATGGGCTTTTTGGCATTCAATTTGAATCGAACGCTAGAAAATCCCTATTTGTACAAACACATCCCCTTTGACTGTGGAAGGGTTCTATTTGATCTGAATGTATTCGATATGAATAAATACATATCTGATACATTTCCAATACATATCCAACACAACGAATACGTATCGAATACGTATCCTGCAACAAATCTGCTCCGAAAGTGTCAAATCTGACCTGAAACCACTTTTAATCTGATCTTGATCCATGTCATATGAATGTTCGAACTATTTGTACAAATTAGGGGTGTGCACTAATGCAATTTTCAACATTCAATTTGTAACAAATTGAATATTCGAAAATCCGAATTCATACAAATAAAGAAAAACAAATGTCTGCACATTTGAACTGATACGAATACAGTCATATCTATTCATTCAAATATTCTATAAGTATCTAATGCATCTCATATGCATCCAATCGCATCCATACGCCCCTGTTTTCATCCCATATGCATCCTGTACAGATCCGTGCAGATGTTTATAGATACGCACAAGATGAGTACAGATATGTACATAACGTGACGTGTATATATCCATACACATACAAATGTCTGAATAATTCATGCGAATAACTAAAAATATTCATAATCATATGAACACTAAAGTACAAATGTCTGGACATTTGATTTCGTATACGAACGTCCAAATGCGTGCCAGTTCGTACGAATAACAAATATTTCAAATATTCGTGCACATCTCAAATATAAATGTTAATGTATGAATATCGCAATATTATACTTGTGTACAAATGTCCAAATTTGTATGAATAACAAATGTTACTAATATTCCTGCTCACCCTTAGTTTAAAGGATTTGCACTTTGGGAACAATGGGACAATGGCGCTTTTGGATTTGGCAAAGGAAACAGTTTGTCAAAGAGCTAGAATGAGATGGATCGGCCAGAAGACTGAAGAAGACCTCTCTGGATCCAGAAGATTTAAATAACTATCGCCCGGTGGCTAACATGCCTTTTTTGGGCAAGGTTCTAGAGAGGGCTGTTGCTGTTCAACTGCAGGCATGCTTGGAAGAAGCTGATTATCTGGACCCATTTCAATCTGGCTTCAGACCTGAGACGTTTTCGCACGGGGCTGAACGGTACGCGTGGGAGACAGCTGCGGACACGGCATACGCATTGCCCGAGCGGGGCTTGCGCTCCGACGTGTCCGCAGCTGTCTTTCTCGCGTTCGAAATGTAGAGCACTTTAAAGTGCTCTACATGCATTCGAACGCGGACGAGCCGCCCGCAGGCGTTCGGGAGGAGAAGCATTCGCGCCTGCTTCTCCCTCCCTAACAGCTGCGGGCTTGCCTCCGACGCCGGCGCGGCTTCGACAATCAGCTGTTTGACAATCAGCTGATTGCCGATCTGCCTCCGCGGCTGTCTCCGCGCCCCTGGCCGGCCTTTGCCGGTTAAGACAGCTCACGATGCTTTGAGCATTCGCACACAGACGCGCCGGAACGCGTTTACACGCGCTCCTGCGCTCCTGCGCTCCTGTGTGTGAAAGGTGAAAGCGTCGTGAGCTGTCTTAATCTTCCCGTCCTACTCCCGTTCCAAATGGAACAGGAGTAATGCGAAAACGTCTCTGGTTAAGGCACAGAAACTGCCTTGGTCACCCTGGTTGATGACCTACTCCAGGAGAGAGACAGGCAGGTGTCTTCTTGTTGGTATATTATTGCAAGTGTGCATCACTTCAGTGTAAGAGGGGTTAATTTTCATGTAAGCTAGTGTTCTTCTTCTTCTCCTAGATGGGCTATGGCCTGATCCAGCAGGATTCTTCTTATGTTCTTAGGTGTGGATGGACTTGACGGAGGACCAGGAAGGACTGCAATGGTAAAGTCTTCATGTGGAGCACTTCATTGTGTTTCACATGAAGCCAACCCACAGTCTGCTCTTGCACAGAAGGAGCTGTTTCTGAGTCAGAAACGACTTCTTGCCATGCCGATGCTCCATTGGAAGCACACTGCAGGCAGTCTATGGGGAAGCAGTCTATGGGGTCTGCACCTTATGGGGTGCAGAAAGGTCTCCAGATTAACAAGTGAATGCAGAAAGTAGGGATGTGCATGAATATTCGTAACATTAAAATCTGGACAAATTTGGTCAGATTCGGACATTTGAACTCGAATCAAATGTTACGATTTTCGTATGCTAATATTGGACATTTGTAAGAATAGTTTGGACATTCATGAAGCTGGGGAAACGTATCAGATATGTACCTATTTGTATCAGATACATATTTATTCATATCAGAGGAGGAGGAGCCAAGATGGCCAACAGTGTAGCAGCACATTAATGAAGCTCCACTGAGAATTTTAAAATTCTTTTACAAAACCTCGGGAAGCTGAAGGACTTCCTATCAGAAATGTATCTATTTGTATCAGATACGTATCAAATGTTCCTATAACTACGTATGAATAGATTCATATCAAATAGTTTTTACCACATTCAAATGCAATCTATTCGTACGAATATGGATTTTTGAACATTTGATTTGTTTCAAATTGAATCCCAAAAAACCCCCCAAAAAACATTTGTGCACAGCCCTAAGCAGAAAGGGGCCTTGATCTATATGACTTTTTCAAATATTAACATATGATTCTGAGATACGATCCAAATTCCTAGAGATGTACAAACTGATTGAATTGGTGGGCTGTGATGAGCTTTGCTTGACATGCAACCAATAAACAAATCAGACTTTAGATTTATTTTTCTGAGTCAAAGTTCTTTGCAAAGCTTTATTGCAAAGGCCATCCATATGTTCCTGGGAGAAGCTATAGTTCACATACATCTGGATATCCAACATTGAGTACTCCTGGTCCCTATGATCCAATAGGCTGCTAGGAACTTTCCTGGTGTCCCAGTGAACCATAAATTATTTTTCAGTACAATAAAACTATAAACTATGAAAAGTGTATACATATATATGGGCTATTCACTATTCCCAGCCTGTCCTACCTCAGATGGTTGTTCAAAGTAGTAGTAGTTTATTTATACGGTCTACAGACCCGATATAACTAATGCTAAAAATACAAGTATTTACAAAAGGAGGTAAATTATTTAAAAACACAAATATATATACATACGAGTTAATAGTTAAAACGTGTGATCAAACGTGGGTGACTCAAAAACAATTCACTCTGTTACCAGGTTTCATTTCCTGTTTTTTCCCCTCTTTCTGACAACTATGGCCAAAAATGTTGCCATGGCTAGGGTCATATCAGCATTTGTATCACTAAGCAACAACTTAACGTAGTCCGAGGCCGATCTTCCTGGGTATGCTCTCAGCCTGGGATTCACCAGGTCCTGGTGTGCGGAAGTGTAGAAACTGCAGGAGAGGAGAACATGCTCCACTGTTTCTACATTGCCGCTTCCGCATGGGCAGATTCTGTGGATAAAAGCGACATGTTGGAATCTGCCCCTCAGTACATTTAGGACATTTAACCGAGCCTTTGTAAAAGCAATTTGATATCTTTTTACCTGTAGATTTTTTTGCTACGATGGCATGGTTAATTTATATCCATAATTTAAGCCTATATTTGTTAAAAAGTTATATGGAATTTACTACCAAAACAAGTGGTGATAGCAACCGGCCTGAATAGCTTTAAGAAAGGTTTAGTTAAATTCATGGAGAACAGAGGCCTTTTCGCACTACAGCCAGACAGCTGTAGTGCACTTAGGCTAGGACACAAGGGGATGAATCCCCCATTCACACTTGGCCGGTAAGGGATGTGTCCTGGCCCACTGGCTGGCAGGCTGATCCTGGCCCATCCTCAGGTCCTGTGGGCTGCCATTGGCCCATCGTGCTGTCTGGAGCCCGCAGGGACCCAAGGACGAGCTCGGCCCAGTCTCACTCCACCACCAAAAGGGCCTGTTGGCTGGTGGGCCCACAGGGCCCAATCATGGTGGGGCAGGACAGGGCGGGGTCCAGAGCTGACTGGCAGGAAGAGTCAGAATGTTCTCCCTGCCGGACAGCTCTGGGACAGCCGGGGATGGCTTGGGCTGGTAGTGGACCACGATTTCGTGCTCCACACTCTGGCTGCAATTAGGTTCCCTGGAACAGCAGAACGAATGCTCTGTTCTAGGGCTGTCGTAATTATGCTCCAGAGGCCCTCATATGAATGGGCCCCTTGTGTATCAGTGGCTACCAGAATGAATGCCTAGGTACCACCTCCATGTTCGATAGACTTGCAGGATGCCTCTAAAGGCCTTTGACACAGGATGATTTTGCCTTTGTCTTCTGCTTGGCTTGCCCCAAAGCAATTGGTGGGCCACTGTGTACGAGACAGGATGCTGGACTAGATGAGGTGTGGCCCAATGCAGCAGGTTTCCTCTTAGGTTCTTAAAGATGAATAATGGGAGAACTATTGACGACCAAGTACATTTTGATCCTTTTGTTTCAAACTTTAAACCCTCAAAGTGTTCCATTCCAAAATCAGCCCTTTCCCACTTGCATCCCTATAATGTTTACCTGACTATTGCATGTGGTTCCCTTCGTATATACCCCTGAAAGACCCTAGGAGTTTGGTCTCTATTTATTTTGGCCTTTAGCTAAAATAGTGTGGAGAAAATGTGAAATGGAATCAGAAGTTCTTCTCCTGAGAACTAAAAGCTTGTTAACCATCTGATGTAAAATTTTAATCTAAAGCTGCTTTCTCCTTCTTTTCTCTCTCCCCCCACCCCCAAACTTGGCATTGCAGCAAATATTTTATAGGAAGGGGGGGGGGAGGGCAGGACATCTCCCTGCAGCTCTTACTGCAGGTTTCAGCAACTGGAAAATGACTTAACAAGGATAATTCTCCCATCTTTCACATTTTTTTCTAATTTGTCAAGAAGGAGCATTGGATCTTAGCAAGCAGCACAAATGTTCAGGAAAGCTTTGACAGAACTGCACTATCTAAATGAATGCAGAACTTGGTTGATTATATATTTAAATAGATCAGTTGCAGGTGCATAAATAATAAATTAGACAAAATTTACTCTCCCCCCTTTCCCCATTTAACATGCAAGTCAAAATCTGTTTTGTTTTGGTTTTTTTTTCAGGGGAGGAAGAAAGCCGGTTTGTGTGTCCGTGAATGTTTCATCCATTTGCCAGCATTTCAGAACCAAGAGGGCAAGGAAAAAACCCAGCAGTCTTTTTTCCCCCTTTCTTGACAAAGAATGCTAGTCAAAAACTGGGAAGCAGATGGTTGCTTATATATTTCTTTTTTTTTATTTACTGCAATACTAAAGCCACCATAAAAAAGCAAAGTTGAACAGACAGAGCTAATAATATAATCATTCAAAACACCTGCAAACAGTGCAGATGGGCCATTTCTGTCTGCAAAATCATCAACGAAAGACCGCCTTCCCATATGGGCAAATCTATCTGCCTCGCAGCATCTGAAGCTTTGTCCCTTACCTTAAGAAAACCTGCACCAAACATATGCAGCCTTTTTATAGCATCACAGAAGTGCTACAGATCCCCCAGCTTAATTTTAGCTAAATATAACTTACAGCACTCATAACCTTCTGCCAATGCATTAGATTTGTCCACTAAAAGGGGGGAAAGGGGGGAGGAAGAGCAGAAACATTTTTTTTAAAATCCTGACATTCAGGGGAAAAGCAAACAGCTTTTCTTCTCAATCAGAGTGTTTGCAATTGGTTAATGTATATTAATGAACCAGCTAGCCTGTGCTTCATTCCTAATATCTTGCAATGAAAATTATGCCTGTTAGATCCAAGGTGATTTCCCCTCTAAATTACAGAACTTTTTTTTTAAAAAAAATACTGCGTTTAAATCCCAGCAGAAGTTTAACTCCTTTGCGATGACCATGAAAGCAATGGAGGGAAGGATATGAAGTAGAGAAGGTTAAAAATGTGATACCTAGGAAGCAAAGAACACTCCTTACAGATAAAAGTTTTTATCATTAGGATGCGTTTGCTATTATTATTATTATTATTATTATTATTATTATTATTATTATTATTATTATTATTATTATTATTATTATTATTATTATTATTATTATTATTATTATTATTATTATTATTATTATTATTTTATTTTAAAACAGCAGTTACACACAGCAAACATGATCACTATGCTGGATTTCGTATTATATCACTAGTCAGGCATTTCCCAAGCACCTAGGACTGCGTGATGTATCGGCGAATTATGCAGGCAGACCCCAGTAAAGTGGCTTTTTGTAGTTGGCAGATGGATATTTTGTCAATGCCAATGGTTTTTAGGTGCTCGCTCAGATCTTTTGGCACCACGCCCAGTGTGCCGAGGATGACTGGGACCACTTTCACTGGTTTTCGCCAGAGTCGCTGAAGTTCAATTCTCAGGTCTTCGTATCTGGTGAGCTTCTCCAGCTGTTTCTCCTCAATTCTGGAATAGCAATGTCGATGATATTTTCCTAGTTTGTGAGGTCAAAAAATGAATGACATCCTGAGGAATAAATGAGATATTGTTTGACTGACTTATTTTTGAGTACCATTCTGCTACATTGAGTGACCAATGTTTTTCAATTTTTAACTATTGTTATTTTTGTTGCCAACAGCATAAAGTTAACTAGAAGACAATTATTAGAAGATCTATGTTATGGAATAAGGCTAAGTCTGGTTTTAAGTTCAAATGTGTTTGTGTAAATATTTATATTTCTTTCTCTATAATCACTTAGTAGTTTTTAATATGTTTACATTGCCATCATAAATGAAAACAAGTCCTGACTTCATTGCAGCCATGAAAGCAAAATCTGGAAATTTGGGCATTAATGCAAGATAACTAGGAATGTGCAAAGGCAAGGATATTCAAAATATTTGGTATTTGATCAAATTTGGACATTTGAATTTGAACTGAATGTCCAGGCATTCGAATATGAATCATTCAAATCATTTGAACATTCGTATGTGTATGTGTATGTACGCATTACATACGTATCTGTATGCATCTTATTCGTATCGGTTCACATCTGTATGGATACGTATGGGATTAAAACGGGATGTGTATGGGATAAAACAAATGAGTACAGATGCATACAGATACATATGAATGTTGTTGACATTAGTATCATCAAATATGAATTGAATATCCATATGAATAGATACGAATGTATTTGAATAGGTTCACATTTTAATACATTTGTTTTTTCTCTATTTGATTCAAATCAAATGTCAAAAATTGCATTCTTGGACTCTCCTAATGATAACCAAAGTGGAAAGTATACCATCTTGATAGAATTTTAAGATAAGGCCCGCTTACATATTGTTGATTAAAGCAGGGGTGTTTGTTTGACCAGATAGTAGACCAACATTCAGGAGAAATCTGTGTTGAGAAGTCTAAAGACTGGTGGATATATAGGGTTACTTTGAAAGGTGCCTACTGCAAAAGCGTTTGGAAGAAGAGCACAAGTATGTTATCGATTTTGTGTGTGTGTGTGTGTGAGTGGCAATACTCAATATAGTGGTATGATAGAATGATAGTTATAAATTTGATGTTTTTAGAGGACAGAAGCTCCTTTGTGTGTGAGTTTGACGATGACATTGGTACAGGAAACTTGGAGAAAATTGTATTATTCAATACAAGATGATACTTTCCCAATACCGTTGGAAGAAGGTTTTTTGAAGATACGAAAATAATTACCAGCAACCTAGTAGACACAGAATTGATAGTGTGTGGGCAGGGAACAATGAGAAATGACTTTGTGTGTTTTCTTTGTGCATTATACTCTATGTTGTACATTTAACAATCTATTAAAAGAGGAAAGTAAAAAAAAAAAAAAGGATGGAGGTTGGTGTTTGCAGTGTGAATGCCAACCCCATCCCACACCTACCTAGAACTTTTCCTATAGCAAGGTAAGTGAATGCTGCCATTTGGCAGCATCAACCTTACCACAGCAATGGTCAAGTGTGACTGGCCATTGCTACAGCAATCAGACATCGTGGCATGTGTCTGCACTAGGGATGTGCATGAGTATTCAAACTATTCATTATTCGGATGAATTCGTGTGAATAATTTGGATGTTCGTATACGAATCAAATGTCCAAAATTTCATTTTTTAGTATTCATATGAATACAAATATTTTGAGTTATCTGTACAAATAATTTGTATGTGTGCAGAAATGTATGCATCACATCTGTATCTGAATGCATGGCATCCGTATCCTACGCATCTGTACAGGATGAAAATGGGATGGAAACAGATATAAATGGATGCATACAAGATACATTGGATACATATTGAATATTAGTTCAAATAGATATGAATGTATTTGTATCGGTTTGAATGTCCAGACATTCATTTTTCTTTATTCGTATGAATTTGGATATTTGAATATTCTATTCTAATCAAATAAAATGTCAAAAATTGCATTTGTGCACACCCCTATGTGCACCTTGCCCCCATGCACCCTCGTACATGGAAGTGGGCGCGAAGGCTGCATCAGGGGCTGCACTAGGAGTGCTATAGGCTCTCTTAGAATAGCTGTGGAACAGTTTTTATTACTCCACAACTATTGAAAATGGAGGACAGCTATGCATGCTCAGAGTTACTCTAGGACAGAAGTGGATCTGTGGTGTATGAATGTTCTGAGCCATCCTAATCATAAGAAGATTAGAAGAAGAGTTGGCTTTTCTACCTGCTTTTCTCACCCATTTAATGGGACTCAAAGTGGCTGACAAACCTGTTCTTCTCCCACAACAGTCACCCTGTGAGGAGCTCAGAAAGCTGTGACTAGCCCAAAGTTCATCCAGCTGGCATCTTGGAGGTATTCCAAGGTAAGAGTCTGGCTCCCTAACCACTAGACCAACTGGCTTGCTGTCTCCCTTGTTGTCCCAAAGAGGTGAGCCCCTCTTCGTTGCTGCCGCTTTGGTGGAAACTATGTATGCTTGACTATATAAAAGCCTTTACTCTAGTATCCCTCCCAGGTCAAGGAAGTATCTACACCCAAGAGCAACAACATTTAGGGAAAGACTACATGTTTTCCAGTATTAGAAAATAAAAAGCCTGCATTTTGCTATAGCTCTGTGATGCATTTTAATTACTTTGATGAATGTTAAGCTTTTAACATTTGCCTGTGGAGGTAAGCCTGAGAGATCAGGGTGGAGTATAAATGTAATAAATAAAAACATTTTTAAAAATTTATGGTACTGAACAGCATATGAGGAAAATATTTTGAGACCAAATCCATGAACTGGTGTAGGGGAAGAAAAAGAGAGGGGAAAACAGAGAGAGAAGGAGAGAGTGGAGGATCTATTGTTGAAACTGATCTAATCAAGATATGGAAATGAAGTTTCCGAACCAGAGGAAGAAACAAATTAAGCAAGTACAGAAATTAGCATTTGGGAGCTAGAAAAAAAAATCAGAAAACAATCCCAGGAGATGGAACTCAATGAATTGACTTGTGGGTAATCCAAGGCCACAATTTTTTATTATTAAACATTATAACTGGCTCTACTGGTACAACTTACAGGCAACACGTAGCACCTGTTTTGAGAGAGCTGCACTGGCTGCCTATACACTTCCGATCTGAATTTAAGGTGCTGGTAATGACCTTTAGGGTGTTTCCGCACAGGCCCTTTAACACCCATTAAGCACGGATAGGGACATGCGCGTCCGCATTTATGTGCCTTTTTAGCACAGTTCTGGTCACGTGTGTCCGCATTGCACGTCCCTCTTTAATGTGGATTTCGGTGGCAAAACCGGTTTGGCGCCGCTGCGTCCGCATTAGAGGGGGCTATTAAGCACACTTCCGGTAGGTGCATCCACACCTACCCGTGCTTAATCTGTGCTTAATGGGTGTTAGTTACACACCACATCTCAAGTGGTTTTGCGCCATGAAAATGCATGCATTTAGGATGCGTCCTCACGGCGCAAGTGTAACTAACCCATGGCCCACCCCTGGCTCGCCATTATTGGCTCGCCGGAGCCAAGCATGATGAGCCGGGGGACCTTGCTGCCGTGGCTCGCCCTGACCCCAGAAGCTTCCCAAAATCCCACCCTAGCCCACCCTGCTGGGAACGTGGCCGATCCCCTCCTTATCTCTCCGTGGTCGTCTTCGTTGTGAGGGTCTTCACCCAGGATGCAGCGCGCCTGCGTCCTGCGCGTCTCCTGGGTGGCTGCGGCTGCCAGTAGCAGCCCTTGCCCTCAGGAGTGGTCTGAGCAGGCACAGCACCCGCCTCCAATCCAGATCGGTGCCACATGTGCGACGGCAGGGGTGCGGGGTAGATCCGGATCTCTTAGATCCAGATCTACCCCGTTAATCCGGATCTGCCATGCACCCAGAGCTATTAAAACCGGTTCCGCGGATTTTTAATAAATCCGGGTGCCGTAGATCCGGGTTTTTTTGCCCATGTGCAGAAACAGCTTTAAAGCCCTAAATGGCTTGCGACCTCAATACTTGGGGGACCTCAATACAATCCTCTCATACAGATCTACCTGTGGTTTAAGACCTACTAGAGAGGGGCTCCTGTGTGTTCCACCAGTTAATCTGCTGTGTTAGTACACGTGAGTCTCTTCTGCTCCTTTCCCATCCAATGGACAGGAAGGCAAGTGCAGAAATTCCTCAGGTGCTGGAGTTATTACTCGCCCAGTGCTAAAGCAACTCAGGAAAAAATAACAAAAAGAAAAACCTCAGAACTAAAGGATTTTCATTCTGTGTGTGAGGTTTATGGAGGATGTTTGCCATGTCTCTTGAGCCAGAGGTGGCTTGCATGTACTTTGTGTGAGCTGATTCCTCACCAGGCTGCATCCTGTCATCATGGTAATGCAGCATCCATTTCCATGCCTTGCATCAAATCTCTGACAGGGATTTCATCCAGATTTCAACATTTGAATTCGAATCAAATGACCATAAATTCAAATTAAACATTCGAACGAATTTTGAATTTTTGAAGCAATTCATTCAAATTATTAGGACATTTGTATATGTATGGGTTTGTACACGATGCGTACTTGCCCGTACGCATCTTTCCAGCATCTGTACGCATTTGTACGGATCCATACGGGACAAAAACAGGATGCTTATGGGATAAATACGGGATGCGTACGGATGTGAGTAGTACCATATATTTTATCCAACACTGACAAATTAGAATCTGATTATGGAGTCTAAAGTAACAGAGTTGACTCAATTTCAAGCGCTATGAGAAACAGATTTGGATAAGGAAGTTTCCTCGAATCAATGGAAACGTATTTGGACTAATAGTTACCCGTGTGGTAATTACATGCATATCAGAGAATTCTTATTGAAATGGTATACCACACCAGTCTGGTTCCATTGACTTCTCCCTAATGTATCACAATCCTGTTGGTACAGCTGTGGATATGTGGGCACTTGTGTGCATCTTTAATGCGGATTTTGGCGGCAAAACCGGTTTGGCGCCACCGCGTCCGCATTAGAGGGGGCTATTAAACACACTTCCGGTAGGTGCGTCCACACCTACCCGTGCTTAATCTGTGCTTAATGGGTGTTAGTTACACACCACATCTCAAGTGGTTTTGCGCCATGAAAACGCATGCATTTAGGATGCGTCCTCACGGCGCAAGTGTAACTAACCCATGGCCCACCCCCGGCTCACCATGATTGACTCACCGGAGCCAAGCATGACGAGCCAGGGGACCTTGCTGCTGTGGCTCGCCCTGGCCCCAGAAGCTTCCCAAAATCCCACCCTAGCCCACCCTGCTGGGAACATCTGTGTGCATCTTTGGTGGGAGTGTCCTTTTGTCTTGAGGTTCTGGGAATCGCTAGAAACAGAAACTAGCAAGATAACTGGCATTCCCATTAAATTTTCACCTGAATTATACATCCTTCATATATTACCAAATGACAATAGCCCATCATCTTGGGGGTGTTTTTCCACTGCAGTCTGCCACTTACTTCAAAGATCCTCCAGAGCGCTTGACATTGGCATTGTTCTCACAAGGGGTTTTTCTGTGAAGCCTTTGCTAATCTCAGAAGGAAACTTCGAAGGCGACTTTGGAGGGACTTTGAAGTTTTGATTTTGGGGTACCCCCATGGGTGCCCCCTCCCCCGAGCCTCCTCTAGACCCCATTGCCCAATTGCAGTAGAAACAGGCTCCCTATAATCTGGATTTGATGGCTGAAGGCCCCATTGTAGACCCCTTTAATGCAGTCTACACAAAATCCGGAATATAGGTCCTGAAGGACCCATATGATCAGGATTTCCCTAGCTGTGGTGGAAACAGATGCATCTCTAATGGGATCTTTAGTGAAATGGGGTCATCCAGCTCTCAGCCAAATGGGTCCTTAATGGGTGCTTCAAGGGGTACTTAGTGCTAATGGAAGAACACCCTAAGTATTTACTATATTTTATTATCCTAGCAGGTGAAAATACAATAACCAGGAGCTGGAAATCACAGTCTAATCTATCTATCTCTATGTGATATAGCAAAATAACAGAATATGCAGTAACAGAACTTATTACTGAGCAACTCAACAAATATCTAGGGAGGAAAGAGGTATAGGGTCCACAGTTCTCACACCTAGAGCAATTAGAAGAAGAGTATGCTGATTCACAACATGCCATACAATTTTTATTACAGTGTGGTAAATGTATTTTGTATACAAACTTGGATGCTGTCAAATGCTCCTGATGCTATTTTTTGTGTTTCAGTAAAGGCTGAGGTGAAATCCTTAAGTCTGATTGTAATGCCTCCAGAGCATCTTTGATGCTCTTGAGACATATATTTAGTTAAGGTTATAATAGAATTTCTATGTATCAGTGCTGGAGGGGAAACTGAGAGGTGCACCTTTAAGAAACAAAGGGATTGTGGGAAAGGTCCGGGGTCATATACTCTCTCTCTCTAGTCAGTTCTACTCAGTGTGTAGTGAGATTTCAGCCAAGTCAGACCTGGAGAGGGTATTTTCCTTCGACAGAGATAAAGTCCACAGAAGAAACAGAAAACAGATAAAACATAGTCTATTGCAGAAGGTTAACCAACAGAGCAGAGAGAGCAAGGTATTGAAGAAAGGCTATTGAGAGAGAAGAGATCAGTTTCATGTTATTTGTGTTTGTAACCAGTAAAGCTTTTGAAAACTTAAGAAGTTTGTGGACAAGTCATTTGTTCAGGCTGTGTTCCTGAGAGCCAGAGGCCTTACTACACCCAAAGTCCATAGCATTGATCTTGGGACAAAATACTGATCAATTTAGGAAGGAGCCACAGACGGTTCTCACCTGAGTGCCTCCCTAACTTTTTCAATAGAGGCAAGAGGGGCAGCTGAGGGGGTTTCAGTAGGGGTAAGCATAATTTTTTTTATTTTTTTGACATTCGATTCGTAATGAATTTAATGTTAGAAAATTTGTATTCATTGGAATAGATCCCCTTCGAATGTTGTAGGATTCTATTCGATATGAATTCGTACAAATATCTGATATAAATGCATATGTATCCTGGATCCGTATCCCTATGAATGCATACATGTCGGATACGTATCCTATACCAAGGAATATGTAGTGATACGTATCCCCAGTTTAACAAACATACAAACTGTTTGTACAAATGTTCTGAAACTTTCGTATTTGTACTGATGTTAATGTACGAGTGTCATAACATTCAATTTGTGTACGAATGTCCAGATTTCTACGGAATTGTTATGAATATTCATGCACATCCCTAGCTTTCAGTGCCCAATCTGGAGGTTTGCTCATCCTGAGAGGTTGAGGAAGTCAAATTTCCCACTCCCGCCACCATTTTTGGACTGCCTGCCTTATTTCCCACTTGTGATTAGGCTCAATTTTTCTTTGAACCCCCCCCCCCCATTCTGATGATTCAAGTATCTGTTTAGTTGGGGGAGGCTCCCCAGGGCAAGATTGTTCAACAATGAAGTCAGGTTAGGGTTAGGGTTAGACTGATCCTTCTTTAATAGGCTGATTTTACCCATTGAGGGATACCACCAAAATCATAACTAGCTCAGCCACATATGCACCCTCCCTTCTTTAAGTTTTCAGCCAAGGTCTGTGTGCTCCACCTCTTCCCAAACCTGAACACTATCTCTAAATATGCACAGATATTATTGCACCTTATGTTGCTAATGGGAAAAAAAGTAATCGCTAAAACACTTTTACCTCGAACCTCCATAGATGGTACATAAAATGCTAGATATTGCAGTGTCAGAATACCAAATACCAAAGTCTTCAGGGGCAATAAGGCTTCAGGTTATTACATTTGGAAACAATACATTTTCTAACTCATTTCCACAAGCTTTGAAGACATTGTAAGTTCAATATTATCTTAATGTTAGGTTACAGATGTATTATTAAGTTGGTTGTTTAGCAATTTATTGCCCTCAGTTTGTTGTAAGGTTTATCACAAGATGTGTATACTATATTCTAATACTCCTTTAAGTTAATCTGTACAGTAACTCACAACTCTTTTGTAATTGTTTATGCATTTAATTTAATTTTAAAAAGAGAAACCATAGCATTTTGAACTTACAAGGACAATTTCATTGGTGGTTGATGTCCAGTGTGCCTAGTGGAGCAGAGGGCAAGGTAACTAAAAGGAAGTGGTAACAGTGTTTTGAATGATAGGTAAGATGATAATCTGCACGAAGATCGAGTCCAGTGATTAGAGTAGATCCTAAAAAGAAGTAAGAATAGGAAAGAGATATGTATGCAAGCTCTGTCCTTGGTGGTTTGGTGGGACATTTCTAGTTGTGACCTAATCAACCAATGCCCCAGGAGATGTACTGTAAGAAACAATCCTGAACTATCCTCTGACATTAAAAAAATAATAATACATGACTCAGTTTTAGCACAAGTCTGTTTTGATGTTCACGTTTGAATACAAGTCTGCTAGAGATTCTTCTGAGTTCTTAAATTGCGATAGTTATTCTTCCCACACAACCCCCTTTTTAATGCATAGTTTCTGCACAGCTCAAAAGCGGAGAAAAATACGAAACATGAAACCAATAGTTTAAAAAACATACAACGCTTTGGAACAGAGAGATTTGCAAGGTCAGCTATAAGAGGTCAAGCTGGCAATTACTGGCTAAATTGGAAGTGTAATTTTCTAGTGACATTGCAGGACACTAAAAAGACATATGTGATAAGCAGAACCTTTAAAAAAATAGGAAAAAACTCATCTCCAACTTCTTGACCTACAAGTGGCATACCATATGTTGAACTGAGCAAACAGGCTTGCAAAACCTGAGCTACCAGCGTTAAGCCTTGGAATTTTATCAAAAGAAATGTCTTAATTCAAAGGACTTGTACTGAATGACATGCTGTGAACAACATCATCCAAGTGATGCTGCATATCCTGCCTATTCTTGCTTTCCAGCCTTCTCTTACATAATTAATTTGTTTCTTTTAGTTCTGAAAATAACAGAAAAGTCTTTCCCTCTTTTTCTTCTTTTTTCATGGGTGGCACAAGTATCTTTCCATGGCTAACCACCAAATCTCTCGGCAACGTAATGTCTTCAAATCCAAATAACCTTTTAAAAAATAAGTAAACTACTACTTCTACTGCCGATCTAACTGTAGCTGAGAAGAAGATATGGATTATCGATGCAACAATATCTGGTGCTGATAGCTCCTAGACAGCAGCATTCACACCCTTTCAAGTGCAGGTCCAGGTAAGGATGTACACAAATGAATTTTTGCATTCAAATTCGAGTCAATTCGAATATTTGAATGTTCAATTCGATTCAAAATATGAAAACCCAGATTTTTGAAAATCCAGTTAGAAGCCAGATTATCCGGATCCGTATTTTCTAAATCCGATTAGAATAGAATGATACAAATGTCGGTGACATGCGTATCCGAGTTTTGAATTTGTGTGCATCCTGTTTTGCATCCCATTTGCATCCCATTGTCATCCCGTGTTATAAGCATAAATAGACCCAATATTTGGTTGCGACATAAATGGATTTATTCAGTCAAATCATTTAAAAATCTGTATAAGATTTTCAAAAATCCAAAAACCGTTCAAATTTGGAAAGTCAGATTTTTGAAAATCCGATCCGATGTCCATGCACATCCCTAGGTCTGGGTAGGGATGATGTGCAGATGGCCTCCACCAGGTTTGTTCATCACCTGACTAGTATGGTATTATTATACCGGAGCAGTCAGGCAAGTGCAAACAGGTCTTGTAAGTTTCCAAAGTATTTAACTCTGTGGAGCTCCCAAGCTTATATTTTGAGGACACGAATAATTCAGAATTCTGCAGCCCAGTCTAGACAAAGACTATCTCGACTGATTTCTGTCATTTGGGAGAATCACTGTGTAAGGACCTGGCAGACTTGGATGCCAGACTGAATGAAGATGGAGAGAGGATGATCTACTCTGCTTTCGTGTTCACATGGAAAACCACAAAAGGTGATCTGTTTCAGCAAATCAGTTAGGTTCTGCAAGTTGGGTTACTAAGGAGGAAACCTAAGTGCAGCATCATTTGTAATCTGGTAGTTCAAGGTTCTTTTGTTTTTTCCAAGTGAAAAGTGATAAATTGTTATTTAATTACTTAATTCTTCCAAAATGCTTGATTCTTTCTTAAGCTCAGCTGACAATTTCTATTCAGGACATGATAGCATTTGGGGTAGGCCTAAAACTACAGATAAGGCCACAGCCAGAAGGGTTTTGTTCATGAGAAATTATCATGACCCTGATCACACAAGTCTAAGATAGGACAGCCTATTCATTAATTCAAGCTGAGGTCGTACCACTGCCAGTCACACTTAGGTCATCCTCAGGCCATCCCCACTTAGGGTTGCATTCCTCACACCTTCCTGCACTATTGACCTGAGCCTCATAAACAGAATTCTTGGCTCTCAACCCCTTTTGCTGCATCAAACCTTCCTCTTTTCTTATTGGATGCTGTTGTGTCACTCAATGGAGGCAAGGAGAGGTGTTTGCGATTCTTTTTCAAGCCTGCTCCCCACACACACACACACCTCCTTTTTTATGTGCTTTTCTTCTTCATCCAATTAATTTTTTTAAAATAATAATAAATTAGCGGAAAAATGCTAGATAGAAAAAGAAATCATACACATAAACTGAGGAGAGAAGACGAGCTGCCTCAAAAAGTCCACGCATACTGTGAAGGAAAGACTAGACTCCACCAACCACCACAGCAAAGTTCAGCCTCCTTTAGCCCATCCCCCTGCTCACACTTGAGGAAGTGAAGATGTCCTGAGATGCTAGGAGAAGCTGAGTCCTCTTCAGTCCTGTAAGAAGAAGAAGAGGAGGAAGAAGAGTTGGCTTTTCTATCCCCCTTTTCTCGCCCATTTAAGGGGACTCAAAGCCGCTGACAAACCTTCCATTCTTCTCCCCATAGTGTGCACAATGTGTGAGGTAGATTCGGGCTGTGAGAGCTCAGAAGAGAGCTGTGACTAGCCCAAGGTCACCCAGCTGGCTTTGTGGGGGAGGAATCAAACATGTTATTCCCAGATAACAATCAGGGTCCCTAACCACTAGACCAAACTGACTCACCAGTAAAAATTAGGACTACTGTTAAGGTGATCTAACAGGGGTAGGCCGGCTTGGAAAATGAATTAAAATAATGTGAGTGACACCACCTGAAGATGATCTGAGGTCATCCTAAACTACTTGTGTGACCAGGGCCCATATCTAATCAGAAAGCAGGATCCAATTATGTGTTTGATACTATTGTATTTTCATCTGATTTGATCTGATAATGGTCTGATAGTACCATTATCATATCCAATAAATCCAATAAATAAATAAATAACCTTCAGACCCTCCAAATCAGCTTAGCCATAGGGAGTGTTGTGTAATGTAAACCTATTAGCTCTAAAAAAGT
Source organism: Aspidoscelis tigris stejnegeri (assembly GCA_023333525.1). Taxonomy (NCBI): domain Eukaryota; kingdom Metazoa; phylum Chordata; class Lepidosauria; order Squamata; family Teiidae; genus Aspidoscelis; species Aspidoscelis tigris. The sequence continues at coordinate 10,994,953 of JALMGA010000013.1, forward strand.
CTGAAGAGAGTTCTGGGCAGTCTCACCTTTTCATTGAAAGTGATATCAGTCCATTTAAGCATAACCACACATAGATCTGTCCTCTGTGATCTGCAGGGAAATTATCAACACTGAGACATTTGTCACATCTTTTCACAGGACATGTCATTTTTCATGAGGCCAACTTGGTTATCTTGCAGAGTATGCAAACAAAGTTATAAAGCCTACAAATTAAAGCAAGGATGAACACTCTGTTCTTTGGCTAATGTAATGTACAATATTCTATACTCCCATATCAAAATTGCATCTATTTTAATATACAGTAATTACACCAGAAAGGATTTCTGTCTCAGCAGATGATGAATGCCTTAGTCCTGGCACAGTATAGCGCTTCATGTGAACTTCACTGTTCTGCAGTGCACAAAAGAAATCTCTGTTGAGTTCTGCTGGATACAAACAGTTGACGATGCTTCTTTCAGTTCTTCTAAAATACAAATAAGTGTGGAACAAAACCACCTTCTATGAGGATGCGCTCTTATAGAGAGCTAATGATCCCCAAGAAATTAATTGTACAGTCCCCAGTGGCAGATTATTGCTCAGGTTAAGGATCACACATCTAAGCTTTAAAGAGTTTGGAATACTTCTGCTTTGTTCAGTCTGGAGATCAAGACAGACACATAAGTAGCAATGTTGCAGACTACTTAAATTCCACAAGACTCCTCTGGGAGTTAAGTTCTCTGTTTTCAAGATGGCAGTCACCAGCCAAAGGTTATATTCACTTTCCTTTAATGATGTTGGAAAAAATCCATAGTTACCTGTTCTGAAATTTCGTAATGGCTCGGAGGTCATTGAGAAATGCGGCAGCGATACTTGAAAGATCAGTTTTGGTTCAATGTAAAGATTCCTTTGTGCAGGTTTTGATTGTGCTTCCACTGGGATGGTGCACAATTTGGTTTGTGTTTGGAAATTTGATCCAACATTTCAAATTCCCAGAAATTCACATCGAAATAAAAATCTAGTCTTCACGTATCTGACACGTCAAACAAAATATATCAGTCTCCTGTTTGCAAAAACAGTTTGATTGAACAGTTATTTTAAAGACAGGATCGCTTTGTTACTTCAAAAGTTCTCAATTTCTATTCCATTTTCAAAGACTTCAGCTTGCTCCCCTATGAATGTACCTTCAGATTGGGGGTATATGGCTGAGGGTATTCTGTCTTTTTCTTAAATTTGTGCACCCAGATGGGCCACCACTATCCCAAAAAGCTTAAGTCTACCAAGCAAATATGACTACAGTTCATTGTTTAGGCTGTAAGAACCTGAGCATCTCGGGCAGAAGATCTCCTTTCAACTCCCTGCAAATTGCCTTTAGAGGCATCCTGCCTGTCTCCAACCTTGAGGCAGCATCAGGGCATCCATTCTAGTAGCCATTGATGCATCTATCCTCTATGAAATGAGGACCCTACTGGATCAGGCCACAGCCCATCTAGTCCAGAATCTTGTCTCACATGGTGGCCCACCAATTGCTCTCCAATTCCCGCAAATGACCTACATTCCACTACTGACCATCTAAATTTTTGTTCAAATTCAAGCAAAACCTGAAGATTCAGTTTACTAGCTAGACAGTCACAGATCATAGTTCTTTCCCCCATTCCCCCCTTTTATTTTGGAACAATACAATGATGTGCTGTTATTCTGAATTGAAGCTTCTCTGTCTCTTCTTTCTCAAAAACATATTTCTGTACACTTTTAATCTTTATTCACAACACAATGAGCCAAGCCAAATAATAGCAAGACAAACCAAAACTAGGAACAGCCTCCAGCCACAGAGAACTGAAGTGTGATGTGATCATGACTGACAAATCCTCATTCTCATTTGAGATCCTGTCTAGCAAAAAAAAAAAAGAGAGAGAGAGAGAGAGATGTCATCAGTATCTTTTTCAGTGCTTTGCCCATCTCACTATTTATTTTGCGGCTTTTCACTAGTGTCCATGCCATGCAAGCCCTGCACAATCTGCAATGTATTTTATGCAGATAGTGATGATTTGGTAGTCAGGATTATGACAGGCTCCAGTATCATCACAACTTGCCAAGGAAGCTAGCAGTTGCTATGGCACTGCTATGCCAATTGCTGCATCTCTGCCTCCTTGCCCAAATAGATATCAACTGGATGGATCACATATACTCAGGAGATAAAATGAGGCCTATTCAAACTATAGCCTCTAGTGCATGATTAGTGAACCTCTGTTGAAGAGCATACCTTAAGTGGCCAGGCAGTGACTATTCTCTCTTCTTCCAGCTCTGCAGGGTTGTTTGTGGTGCTGCACAAGCATGCTGGCACTTTGGATGACCTTAGACACGACTGTGCATGTGCAGAATCAGAGCATCAAGGTGACAGTGCTGATGCACACACAGTCACAGAGGGCACTGCAGCCAAAATGGTGGCACCCAGAGGAAGACCAGGCCCTGGATCAGATAAGGTAAGTATTCGATCATGGTGGGAGGGATTGGCCGAAGTTGGCTAGCACTCCAAGTGCAAGCACTAGTCAACGTTGGTTAATCATGCTCCTTTCCTGGCCAGATTCATCCAAAATCTTGTGAAAACATCCAAGATTTTGAAGCAATTCATGGCCAGAGGCTGCATCTCCACTTACTGGTCTGGGGAGCCTCTGTTGGTCTAAGAAGGCACCCACTGCAGATCTTGTAGTTAAAGCACTGGCCCTGTTTGTGGTGCAACCACTTTGTAGACCATTTCTCCCACCCTGCAAGGATGGGGTGCTTATTCTGCAGTTCCTTTTTAGGGGTGTGCCCAGATATTTGGGAATTTGGAAATCCAATTAAAATCTGTTGAATATTGACATTTGGATTTGAATGGGATTTTCGAAAATCCAAATTTGCATATTTGGGTGGATTTCAGATCTTTGAAAATCTGATATGGATTTTTGAATAATTTGAATGAGCAGATCCGTATTTATTGTATGCAAACATGTATATTTGCACATATAATCCGGGATGAAAACGGATCCATATGGGATAAAAATGGGATGAAAATTGGATGCGCACAAATTAAAAAACAGATACAAATGTTGTCAACATTCGTATTTTCGGACACAAATTGGATTTTTGAATGTGTGGATTCAAATAATCCAGATTCAAATAGGATTTTCAAAAATCCGGATTTTTCCCAATACCCTGCCAAGCTGAATGGAATTTTTAAAGCTGAATAGAATAGATTAGATAGAATATATTAAGCTCAATAGAATTTTTAAATATTCGATCCAGCTTGAATTTGAATGCAAAACAATGCATTCATGCACACCCCGATCCCTTTTCATTCCAAAATGGAGATGCGTACACACTCAAGTTGTTTCCATCCAGAAGTGGAACTATAAACTGAGAGACAGCTAAAGCATAAGCAAAAAGCTATCACTTCTTTATTTCAATTTCAGACTACTGCCTTAAATGATTGGAAGGATGACATAAGCAATACATTTTTCAAATGTGACCTTTTAAATAGGGGCAGCAAATAAAACTGAGATGAATCACTGGTTCTTGATTAGAGCATATGATGTGCCGTCAGACAACTTATTTAGCCAGGCAGAAGTGAGACACATTGTATGTTCCAATTATGTTGTTCCGTGACTGTTAAACCACCGACCTCTGAATACAGTCTCCTGACTTGTTATGAGCACTGGTCTGGGGCTAAGGGTTTTCCTTCTGGTCCTGTGATGGCTGGTGACACTGGGACCTGTGGGATAGAAGACAAGGTAATTAAAAGCAAAAGGTATCAAGGATAAGCATTAGTGGAACTAATGATAGGTGCAACACGATGCAAACTCATCTGAAAACTGATCACCTATAAATATATTATGTGCATATTTACCTCCCTTGGATTGAAAAATGCATGAAAGAGAAAGCAAGGAAGGATTCGAGATTCAAGCTAATTGCTAGCCCTGCTTTGCTCTTGTAGGTTAGGGTTATGAAATAGGATTTAGAAATACTGTATTTTCTGGTGTATACGACTACTTTTTAACCCAGGAAAATCTTCTCAAAAGTCAGGGGTCGTCTTATACGCCGGGTGTTGTCTTCTTATACGGCGAGTATATTCCAAACTCTATATTTTAACTGGAAAGTTGGGGGTCGTCTTATACGCCCAGTCGTCTTATACGCCGGAAAATACAGTACTTTGGCATGCTCAAGTAGAGGAAAAAGGGTGAATTAAAAAATGATCCACAAAAAAAGTAACAGAAAAGAAAAAGAAAAAGAAACTCCCTGAAGGCACAACTTGCTTCTGCTTTTATATATCAAATTGAAACAGAAAATCTCATAGAGATATCAAATGGTGTTTAAGTTTCTTGATGGAGTAGAGATGGAATCTCCAAAGACTTGTAGCTTTCTTTTTTATATCTAATATAAAAATGAATTGCAATTGTTTGGGGTGTAGGTCAGATACACATTTATACCAGATAAATCTTAAGTACAAATCAAAAGAATCCTCCATCTGATGTTGAACTATCTGCCATCTTTCTCTCTTTTCCCTCTAGTATTTTATTACAATATAGGATTCCCTCTCAAACAATGGATCCTTGGCCAGGAAGTGAGAGAATAAGTAGAGCCATATGTGTCTATCTGAAATTCATACAATGAAATTATCCATGGAGATACACATTGATACAGAAGAGATGGAGACAATAAAGCAAGAAAACAGGAAATATTGGAATAAATAAATATTGTGATCCACTCGCCCCACCCAGAAAATGAATAATGATATGGAATATGTGACGTTGTTATTACTAAAAACTAAATCTTAGGATCGAGGACGTACTCTTACAAATCAATTCAGTTTTCTCTGTAGGCACTCCTAGTCATCATCCATGTAGGGGTGTGCACGAATGCAATTTTCGACATTCAATTCATAATGAATCAAATATTCAAAAGTCCAAATTCGTACGAATAAAAACCCCCAAATATCTGAACATTCAAACCGATACAAATACATTCGATATGTAGCCAATGAAACAAATCTGGTACGGATCCGTACACATCTGTACACATCCTGTTTTCATCCCATATGCATCCCATTTTCATTCTGTATGTATCCATATGGATGGTTTAAAAACAAAACTTGTGCATTTGTCATTGTTCAATATAGTGCAGTTATACACGGCAATTAATATATTTTTTATTTATTTTTTAATAAACAGCGCACAGTCTTTGGACATCTGTGGTAGTACAGATATCTAATAAAACAAATAAATTTTAGGGCAAGCTGATGAGTCATCTTGTCTATCCCCAGTAATGCCAACAGAGCGGGACCAGTAGAGGTCCAAGAATCAAAGTAGGAGGCTCCTTTATCCAGATCTAAGGTAGGTGCAGAAAGGGCCTAGGGTTTTCCAAGGAATAGAAGCCACAGAGTCTAAGGTCCCACTCCCACATGGTATATAACCAGCTTAGAGACTGCTTTGAGTCTTCAGTGTCCACACACTTTTTAAAGAATCCATACCTTTTGTGGATGAAAGCTCCTGAAAAGCAGACTATCTGTATGCAGATTAAATGAGTTCTCAATCCTGGGCTGCTTTCACACTTGGTTTCCCATCCATGGGACGGAAAGAGTGCATTAGTGACTAATGTGTATTAGCATTCACACTTGGAAACACTAATACATGGTAGACTGACCCCCATGTGCCTGGAGATCACGGCACCTGGTGTAACTGTGCATGCCCCATTTCTATGACAACAGTGACACTCTGTGCGTGTGCACCTGCATTTGGCACCATATGAGGTGCCAGCACACTTTCAGGTAAGTTTTTAGTTAATGTTAGTCTGTGTGTGGTGCACGATTTTGTGCACCACTACTAGTTTTCAATAGGTTAACATTCTGGGCAAGCAGGGGGTGTTTCTAGGCTGTAAATCCCTCCTGCAATTACAGATGCACCTGCCAAGATGTTAACCTATAGGGAACTGTGGGGACAAATGCAAATAGTTCTCTATCCTGAGGATCAGATCATTTTATTTCCACAGTGGGAACAACGAAATGGACTTTTGGGGAGAGGAAAAACTACTTTTAGGGGGATTCTCCCCATTTCCTCTTATCCAATTATAAGCACTCAGCTCCATTGACATTATCCCCTTTTTGCCTTGCTCTCCACCATAAGCAGCCCAGCAGCGAGCAGCTAAGTAGCAGATCACGCCCGCGCGACCCCGGGCAGGGATGGATGGATAGGCTGCGGGTTCCCCCTCACAAGAGAAGGTGCAATCGCACCTTCTGGGGTGAAGGGGAAGCCGGCTGACCGTCCTCCCGTTGCTGGCTCCAATGGAGCCAATTGTGGAGGCTGGGGGGAGGGCCCAGCTGTCAAAGAGGTAGAGCATACACTCTCCCTCTTTGACAGCTGGGCATGCGCCGGCAATCTGGCTCTTCCCCTGCCATTTGCGGAAGTGTCCTGCTTCCGAAACAGTTTCAGGGGAAGAGCCAGATGTAAGACCTAATTTTTTAGGTCTTTCATCAGGGTAGGATTTCGGTGGCAAAACCGGTTTAAGATACCGGTCTTGCGCGCTGAAATGCGGATGCAGCTTCCCCAAAGGGTCCCTAATTGGGTTCCCTTTGCAGAAGCCACGTCTTAATCCTTCCCACATCTGGCCCTAAATGCGTTTTTAGAGCCAGTGCGGAAAGGGCCTTGGATTAACCTCACCCTGTGGGGACAGGGCCCATAGATAAGTTTAAAATGACTTTCAATATTTTCTACTCCAACCCCATCTTTTAATGGAAAAATCTGCTGAACCATCCCCAATGGATCTCCATCCAGCCTCACTAGGAATTCCACTAGGGAGGTGTTGCAGAATGGGAGGTTGACTACCTTGTGAAGATCCATTCTGAAGGCAGCAGCCTACTGTAAGATGTATCCTTGGACAGGTATATCCTTGCCAGCAACCTGTCCAAGGATATACCCTGTCGTAGGCTGCTGGCATCTGTCCAAGAACAGGGCCCTTTCTGCACTTGGCATTATTCTAGAATATATCTCAGGATAGTGATCTGCTGGCCACAAGCTAATGTAGATCATGGCAGGCCTTACCTAGGGCCTTCCATAGTCTGCACTAGCATGCAGATAGCAGATCCCTATTCTGGGATATATTCCAGAATAAGGCCAAGTGCAGAAAGGGCCCAGATCTTTTCCTTACCAGCCATGGACCTTCCCTTATCATCTCTGATTCCTTCCCAAATAATAGCCAGCCTTGCAGTTAACGCTGGTGCACAAGCTCCACTCTTCGGTTGCTTTTTGATCATACACAGCCTTAATGCTTCTCAGATTGCCTGTGTTAAGTAGTGCTGAAAATTAGCATTGGGTCTGTGAATGGCAGACGGCATTAAGGGGATGCCTCTTTCCATCTATACTGAAAACTTACAATGAGAATGAATTTGTAATTACACACATGTCAGAAGAGAGAGCATGATATTTTGCAGGGTCTTTATTGAACATTACTCCCCCCTTTTTTTCTTTTCTTTATGGGAAAACAAAGTGGTGGGGGAAACTACGTTGTATGTCAGCCTTGGCATATGGATTTTGTAAGACTTGGCCAACATTCATCACTTTTTCTTTTTTCTTTCTTTCTTTCTGTTTTTTTGTTTTGTTCCACGTTCCTCACAAAACTCACTGACAACCTGCTATCCTATGATTGATGTAGTTATTTCTACTAAACTATCACTAACCAACCATATCATTTTTATACAGTAAGTGCATATTCAATTTCCTACAGTTCTGAGTACTAAACTGTCTCCATGGTGGAACAAGGGCTATGGGGTCTTGCCAGTTTTATACAAATGCCTTGATTAGGGGGAAGGGGGGGAAGGAAAAGGTTAAATGTCTTTTTCTTTGGACTGGGGCTAAGAGTTCTGTTGTTTGTTTTAAAAAATGAATGGGGTGAGTGGGCAATTTCTCACAGATTATTGTATAATAATAGTATAATAAATTAGAGATGCGCATGAATATTTTCTTGGCATTCAATTCGAAAGGAATCGAATGTTCAAAAATCTGTATTTGTACAAATAGAAGGCATTTGAGTGTCATAAAATTCTATTTGATATGAATCTATTTGTACATATTCATATGAACATTCGATATGGATATGATATCTGAGGAGTGGAGAAGAGGCAGCAGGCTGGGCTCTGCCATCTTGCTCCCAGCGGTGCCCCTCCCTCTTCCAACTGCCATCACAAGGCGACGAACCATCTTGCCTGAGAGGAGTGGAGAAGAGGCAGCAGGCTGGGCTCTGCCATCTTGCTCCTAGCAGTGCCCTTCCCTCCTCCAACTGCTCCCTTCAAAAGATGGCAAAGAGTCTATGGCAGCCAATCCATCAGTTGAGAAAACGTCTGGTCCTGAGGCCAACCAGGGTGGGGCTGAGTAGATACCGGCTGACCATCTCTACCATCATCCAGTTTGTCATCAATGAAGAGAAAATTCAAAGTAAAGTTAATAGGAAAATTCCAGCAATAAGAAACGGAGAGAAAAATTGGAACCGAAAACCTCAAGTGCTTGCTTTTTGCTGTTCCCTGTTCCCTCCCACACCATTTTCCTTTTGTTTCTTGTCTCTTTAGATTGTAAGCCTGAGAGCAGGGACCTGTCTAAGATTAATATAATATTGTAACCCGCCCTGAGACCTTCGAGTATAGGGTGGGATAGAAATACAAATAAATAAATAAATAAATAAATAAATAAATAAATAAATAAATAAATAAATAAATAAATAAATAAATAAATAAATAAATAAATATGAATGAATAAGTATCTGATATGTATCTCATACAAATGAATATGTATCTGATACAAATAGGTATCTATCTGATACGAGTAGATACATGTCTGATACAAATGAATACGTATCTGATACAAATTGATATTTATCTGATACGAACAGATACATATCTGATATGAATAGATATGTATCCGATACATTTTCCCAGTTTAACGAATGTCTTAACTATCTGTACAAATGTCTGGAAACATTCATATTCATTCAAATGTTAGCGTACAAATATCGTAACGTTCGATTCGAGTTTGAACATCTGAATTCACCCAAATTTGGCCAAATTTTGAATGTTCTGAATATGTGTGCACATCCCTAAAATAAATATTATCTTGTGCCCAATAGTGCGCTGCTCTTTATCAGAAATGGCTCCTTCCATGTGGGAGCTCACTAGCACATGAACCAATAGGGCTCTGGACTCTCCTGTTTGTAAAACATGCAGGAGGGTCATGTGCCTGTCAGCACAACAGGTGCGCTGGTGCCAACACTGAGCATCAAAGATAGCCACGTCTGGGCGGTCATCCACACTCAGTGTCCCCATGCAAACCTTGGCAAATTTATCTGGATGGCACATGGAAGGGAAAATTCACTAGCCCAAGGTCACCCAGCTGGCTTCATGGGGGAGTGTGGAATCAAACCCGGTATTCCCAGATAAGAATCCAGCTCCCTAACTACTAGACCAAACTGGCTAAGGAAGGAAAGAAGGGAGAGAGAGAGAGAGAGAAAGTTATTAAGGGGTTCATTAGAGTAGTATACAATTCTTGAGCATTGTCCAGCAATGACAAAACAATATGGAAGAAATGGGGATGAGGAAAAAGACCTTCTAGGCCTCGTTAATCTAGGTCACATTAATCCAGATCTATGAGGACACACCTCCCACTGGTCCGCTCTGTCTGCATTAGACACAGGATGATCCAGATTAGGGAGGCCTTAAGTTTTCACAAGTAGATTGGTTTAATTGGTTCTAATGCAGAACATGGGAGGCATGCTGAAGCCATGTGTCATGCTTTTGGGACTAGCTGAGAGCACAAGTCAGTGCCATGTCTCTACCGGAGACCCCTACCCCTCTGAGTCGTGGGGGTATGGCCATAAAGCTCACTGGAGTTCAGAGGCCATGACATGAGCAGAGAAGTGCAGAAAGGGCTTATGCTACTTTTGAGCGACCTTAAAAATAAATTTAAATAAATAAATAAATAAATCTGTGCGGATACAGCCTCATTTCTACTAGTAGGGAAAAAAAGGAGAAAGAGATAAAAGAGAAATGTCTTGTACATTGAATGCCATTTTCTGCTCCTTTCTCCCTACTGTTTGCCAAATCGTGGCATCTGTTCCTGCTGTTCTTTAGTTCTTCCATCCAGCATGTTTTTCAACTTCCGAGGAACATTTGTGGTTCTTAAATCCAAAGGTCATGTTTAACATTAGAAGGATGGGGTTTCCCCCCTTCTTTTTAAACGGGAAGTAGAGGAAAGAAGGAGTGAAAAAGAAGACACCAACAAATGCAGAAGAGAACGGGCTTGTGTCTGCCATAGCTTCTTGTTTATCCAGTTCCCTTTTGCATCCCTTATTAGGGTTTGTGTCGAGTAAATTCCTCAAATGTTTCAGCTAGGGGTGTGCACATTTCTTATTCTTATACTTTTATTCTTATTCTTATTCTTATTCTTATTCTTTTATTCTTATTCTTATTCTTATTCTTATTCTTATTCTTATTCTTATTCTTATTCTTATTCTTATTCTTATTATTATTATTATTATTATTATTATTATTATTATTATTATTATTATTATTATTATTATTATTATTATTATTATTCAATTCATATTGAACCGAATGCAAGAAAATTTGTGTTTGTTTGAAAAGATCTGCTTCAAATGTAGTGGGATTCAAGTTCAATATGAATGTTCAATCCCATACGGATCCCATACGAAGCTTCATATGAATGTGTCAAAACATTCCATTTTAATTCAAATGTCAGTCTTTGAATGTGCCAACATTCAATTGGAATACGAATGTCTGAATTCGACCAAATTTGTACGAATTTCACATCAGGAGCCCCATGGGCAACAAGAATAGTAATAAATACAAGAAGAATTTGAAACATGCCTCTTTTATGATATATGTTATAAAATAGGAGAAGAGGTCCACTTCTTGTTTGTGTACTGAATTCTTAAACCTCAATATATTTATGAGTCTAACCCTTAATACATACCCTTAATTAATGGGATAGTGTGTGACTATATTATTCAATGAAATTATTTAATTATTTTAATTTTCTGATCTTTCTGTTCTGGGTTCCTATCAAAACCACCATTTGCACCATGGTAACCAGCCACTGCCATGTGCTTTCATGACCTCTGCCACCTAATTAGATTACATTGGTCTCTCAAACTGAAACCACAAGCAGAAAGCTGTAGTTTCCAAGACTGACTGTTGCCGTTGTTTCTGTGTTTGCGCAAGGTGGAAGACATTTATCCTCTACGATAGCTTCCTGCATCTCTGCTCTCTTCCTCTATATTATCTTTCTCCTTGATGCTGTGTGTGTGTACGTGTGTGTGTGTGTGTTACTCTCCCCACCTCCTGCCAACCCTTCTTCCTCTATGAGAGTATGCGCATCCCTTGTCTCTTCTATTAGGCACAGCTAGTTAACTGAATGGAAGTGAAACGAGTTGAAAGCTAGTGGGTGTCTGAGATGCGTAGTGGAGTGTTTCCCCAGCTAATTGCAAGTCCTAATAGGCACCATTAGCCGCTACAAGCCCTTTGAGATGGCCCTGGGCTCTTCTCAGGTAACAGCCATCACAAGATAAAGGCTGAAATATGCTCCGTTTAGAGAGACACTTGCAGACAGGGATGTCACAGGCTGCCAATTATGCTCCGCCTGTACCCAGCCACTTCCAAGCAATAGGCAACACACAGACACTGAGAGTGAAAAGATAGAGCTGTGTACTCTCCTCCCCCCCAGCTGCAAAGCTACGGGACTTATGAGGACACACAACCTTTCTTTTCTTTTCTTTTCTTGCAGTTCTTTTTCCCCCTCCCAAATTAGGCCATGTCAAGTTTCAAGGATCACTTTCTTGTTATTTCTCCTTTTAGCGCACTTTCAAAGTGTCCTCAAAAGAGTAAACTCCCAGAGAGTTCCTGTTCGCCTGCCAAATTTCAATTTTTTTATTCTAGAAGAAGTTGAACATCCTGTGTGAAATCCTAGTTAAGAAGCGAAGCTCATTTTGGTCAGGTGGTGTGTTAGCATAGAGTCTCAATATAAGCTCTGCTGAATTGGATCAATAAGACTGTGGATCCATGGACACAGTCACACTGGGAAACACTGGAGCAACACACTCACTGCAAGGGATGTGCACAAATATCCGAAACATTCAAAATTCGGAAGGAGGAAGTGACACCTTCAGGGCATGATGGACATGGCTGAAATGGACAAATCAACAAATTTACTAAAAAACAGAACAACAGATAAGTTTATGAAAGACTTGAGCCCTTTTATCAACTATCTACGAGAAATAAAAGTAATGACAGACAGTTTTGACTAAAAATTAAAAAAGTTGAAAAGCAACAAGGGACATAAGAAATAAGTGACATCAAGAGAAGTTTTTATGTTTTTTTAATTAAAAAGCAAAACATTCAAAATTCAATCAAATTCGTTTGAATTTGGACATTCAGATTTGATTCAAATGTCTACAAATTTGAATTTATACATTCAAATGAATTTTGAATTTTTGAATCTATTAGTGCGAATTATTCAGACATTTGCATGTGTATGGATATGTACACACATGATGCGTACTTGTCCGTATGCATCTATCCCACATCCGTACACATTTGTACAGATCTGTATGGGACATACAAGATAAATACGGGATGTGTACGGGTGTGTACTGATGTGTACGAGATGCATACGGATGCTTATGGGCACATACAAATGTTGTCGAGATTTGTATTTGCAAATCCAAATAGAAAATTTGCATGAATAGATTCAAATGTATTTGATTTGAATTGAATGTGAATACATTCACATTTTAAAGATTCAAATCAATTTGAATTTCTGATTCAAATTGAATCCCAAAAATTGCATTTGTGCACAATCCTACTCACTGCTCATGGGATTTGGTGTGCCACAAATAGCGGTGCAGAAGCTGGGGCTTTCTGCACTTGCCCCATAGTGAGTGTGCAGCACTCTCCCAGGCAGAGCATCTGCACTGCAAAGAGCCATTTCCAACCCTGAAATGTCTCTTTCCATGCAGGAGAAAGATTCCGTGCTCCATATGTAGACTTACCTTTACCATGTATGACCTTTCCCATCACTGGTACAGCCCATTTGCACCTTGATGGTGGTGGGCAGGTTATCTGAGGTGCCACACAAGCACACTGGCATGTCAGATGATCCAAAATATGAGTGAACAGGCATGTCACATCCTGGTGACAACACTAGTCCACACACACTGGTTCCTCCTTTGGGGCCCAATGTGGCGGTGCCCAGGCCACGCATCTGCACTCAGGTAAGTGTCCTGATGCATGGCTGGGAGGGTTGGGTTGCAAATGCTAGTACAAACCAGGCAAAGTTCACCAGTCTTGTCCCTGTACAGGCTGGGAAGGGCAAACTTCCATCAAGTCTTGTAAGAAATATTGTCATATATATTCAAGGCATCTTAGGTCCTTCATCACTGGAAGCACCACATCTAATTGTGTACGTGGACCCCTGACAGTGACCTGAAGTCATCTGCTGAGTTTCTGTTGAAACCATAACCCAATGCTTTAGCCAACAGGTGCTTAACTCTGGTCTTTTTCACAATTAACTGTTGTGGTAGAGTATCTCAGGGCAGTTAAGATCGGGGACAGTGGCCTGGTATTCACACTACAAGTGTTGGCCCATCCTAAACTTCACCCAGATCTACCTGGGTCTGGGTGAAGTGCAAACAGTTCCATCCAAACTGTTTGCATTGCCACAGAACACCCATGTGCTCTGGGCCATTGCTGCAGCAGTTGCTGATGTGATGCATGACTGCGCAGCTGCAGCCATGACAACCCAGCCACACCCAGTGTCACAGTGAGAATGCTGCATGCGGGACTGTACTGAGAACCCCTTTGACAGTAAAAAGTGCTTCACAATTGGCTCTCGGCCACCCATGGAGGGAGGTGCACTGTGGAGGGTGCATGGCTCTGATTTTCTTAATCTCGAGGTACCAGCATTCAACCTCAGCAGTTCATATAGCCATTGGCATGGGATGCTGAGAATAGGATTTTGGGACCCAGCTATCTAAAGGAGGCCCTCCATGACATTTCTTTGTGACATTTTGGGGGCATTGGCTAGAGAAGAAGGCTTTGTGCATGGTGGTCCCCAAATGTTGAAATAGTCTTCCCTTAGAGATGCATCCTAGCAGAGGGAAGCCCCACCCATCTTTCAGCATATCGTTAAAACATTTTAATTACATTTTACTATTTGATATGTTTTAATTTCAACACCCTGGGACCATTCGGTGAAGGGTGGGCTATAAATTTTCTAAGTAAACAAAAACAATAAGTAAATAAATCCAGCTACATCTTCCTCCTACACCATTACTTTTAAACTGGTCTCTGTTTTTATGTTATATTTTATCTCTCTTTTAGTTTAATTGTTTCATAATACTGTTTTATCTGTATTCTTGTTCACTACCCTGAGACGGTGTAGTGAAGTATAAAGGCAATGCAATGCAATGCAATTACAGTCAGGACCATGTGAATGTCTACAGCTCAGCACCTTTGTTCGAGCCACTACGTCATGTTGAATGGAGCCACTAGGGAGACCACAAGTAGAACATGAGTGCAACAGTAATGTCTCTTCTCGTGGGTTCAGCAGCCAGTCTTCAGAGGCATCCAATCTGTTGCTCTTTTAGAGCCAAGATAATCTGTATCTTTTATAAACATTATGCATAAAACCCACAAACCCCACAAAATGTGTCTTTTCATGTATCCACACATGGAACCCAATTTGATTAGCTCTAGCTCAAGCAGTGGGGGCAGAAAGAGGAGCAAAATGACAATTTTCCATTAAGATTTGTTGTCAGCACATGACAGTTTGAAGCACCATGGAAGAAAGCACCATTTGCAAGAATAAAATAATTGCTTCTACCATCTCTGACATACTTCTGAGATTTTACCATATCAAAAATGAATGACAGTTTATGGAACTTGTGTAAACTGACCAAGGGCCTTTACTGCACTTGCCTGTGCAGGTCCAAACTTCAAGATCAGGCCCTAAAGTTTGCTTCCTGGCCTCAGACATATTTTGTTGCTGCAAAAAAAGGTGTGCTTACAAAATGGGTCTCCCATGTTCTTACTAGGCTTTGTTATTTAGATCTAGTGGTATTCTAGAGGACAATTCACACAAGAGGCCAATTCGCACTTGGCCTCTTAGTTTGCAGTAGTTTAACATTTGGGCAGGTGCATCTGCTCTTTCAGGAGGCATTTACAGCCTAGAAGTGCCCCCTACCTGCCCAGATGTTAACCTATTGCAAACCAGCTTTGGTGCATGAGATCGTGCACCACAAGCAAACTAACCCTAACTAATCACAACCGCAGCCTGACCTGTAGCATGCATGCGGCAACCATTTCCACCATTTCCAATGCAAGGGGCCATCTGAGATGACCCCAGATGCAATGAAGCATGCACAGACCATCATTGTCACCAAAGCATGGTGATGGCACCACAATCTAACTGGTGGTGTCCTGCCAGGCATTGGATGTACAATCAGATGAAGGTAAGTGGCCAGGAGTATTGCGGGTAAGCTACCATGTACTAGCATTCCCTAGTGTGAATGGTAGTACACATTAGTTTGTTCTGCATTCTTCCTGTCCAACCAACGAGAAGGCAAGTGCAGAAATTCCCCAGTTCATATGTGGACCAAGAGATCATTTTGGACCTCTTGATCTGAGGCCTTCCCATCAAAGGGATGGATATAATGCACTCCCACTGGCTTGCACTAGCATGCACATTTGCAAATGCTACTGCACTCCATCCCTCCCCCCCATGCATCTGCAGACCTACCTGAGGTGCAGATAGATGTCTGGGCACCACTGTCTTCTTCCCAGCCATCTCTGGTCAAGATAAGTCTATGGTGGAGGCCAAAATTGTTCTCCACCTGTAGTTTGTGTGCAGTACTCTCCTGCATGGAAGGGGCCATTTTTGAGGTGGAATGCTTCATCTGGTAGCATACTTCACACCAGCTACGGGGCCCAGTGAAGAAAGGCCCCTGGATTGCACTTCATCTTGTGCAAACAGGATGGACAAAAGAGGGCTATGGAGCTGTCAATTCTGCACCAAAGGTAAGTAGTGGAGAAAGCATGCTATCATTAGAAAGGATGTCCTAGGCTGCAAAATCTGCACCCATTTGATTTCTCCAGCCAAGCTAAGCTGAGCCCATGGTGGTCAATTTAAGATCAAACACCCTTTGGAAAGAAAGCTAAATGGGCCTTTATGAAAGCAATGCTCAGCCTAGTACTGTTTTAGCAAAAAGACTGCAGCACGCTCATATCTTGGAAGAGGATATTATTTCTCAATCTTTTAGGAAACTTCACTCACATCAAACAAAAAATCTTGGAACCCCTACAGCAAGAAGTCCGGGTCCACTGCCAACAATATTTTCCCTAAGATTGTCAGAAATCATACCTACATCAGGAAATCTACAGTGTGTTTTATTTTAAAACTGTTTATTACCCTACATTTGCCATATGGTAGTGATGAGACAGTCTTAGTTCCTTAGCAATGCCAGACTTGAAGTACCCATCATAACAGATTCAAAGCAACAGATGAGCTCATAGCAGAAGGGGGGGGGATCTAGGTTTAGAGGAAATCCTTGAAATATGTTAGGCTCAAAAGCTCTCCGGAATAAAGGATTAATCAATACAGCTCCATGTTTTCTAAGACTCATGAGCAAAAGGTTTTGGTGGCTTGGTTACCTCCCTATCAGTAGCCTTTTGGAGTCTGTGAAGGCCAAAATCCCATGACCACTGAGAAAAAAAAATGCAGGCAATGAAGAAGAGGCAATATCTGCCTGCCATTCTTAAAATGCATGCACTAGGGATGTGCACAAATATTCGTAACATTCAAAATTCTGCTGAATTTGGCCAAATTCGGACATTCAAACTCAAATCGAATGTTATGATATTCACATCCTAACATTCAAATGAATAGGAATGTTTCCGGACATTCATACGAATTTGTTTGTATCAGATTTGTATTTGTTTGCATCAGATATGTATCCGTTTGTATCAGATATGAATTTGTAACAGTTATGGGTATCAAATAGAATTTTACCGCATTCGAAAGCGATCTATACGTAAGAATACGGATTTTCATACATTTGATTCATTTCAAATCGAATGCCAAAAAAAAATCCATGTACACGTTCTTTCTGTTGCTGAAAGGGGCAAGAATGCCTAATGGAAGTGAGGGCTATCAATAGTTGTTCACTGAGATGACTATAAGAGGTGAGGCCTATTCACACTACGGCCTCTAGTGAAAAATTAGTGAACTTCTGGTGAAGAGCACCTGCATGTGGAGTTGGCTGTTACAGCCTCCAAGTGTGCCCTGCCTCACCAGAAATCATGCTCCATACCTTAACCAACATTACCCAAAAACTAACCTCAAAACTTTAAATTCAAATGGAAGGACATTTGATTTGAATTTGAATGTTGAAATTTGGTTGATTTGAGGTGAATTTTGAATGCATTTGAATATCTGTGCACATCTCTAATTGGAATAGGTGCATGACACCACCGGAGCCCATAAGAAAATGTAAGTGGGCATGTGGGAGGTGTGTGTGGGGAGGTGTCCAGTGGCATCGTACACCTATTCCAACACTCTCCAGAGGCCAAAATAGGCCTTCCGGAGGCCAGAAAAGCATTTCCGATTCTGGGGTTGCACACGACTATTCACAGTTTCAGGTAACTACTGTAGGAGCCAGAACATATCCCCACCATATACTGTCTGGCTGTATTTCCAGACTTTCAGGGAAGTAGTGGTGGACAACTGCACTCCATTGGGCAGGATTCCACAGTATTATTATAGACATTGTGAAGTCCCCATTTACTGGTGCTAGCCTTTATTACAAAAGTTTGGAAATGTTCTTTTTAAAAATTACAATGCCCATGCTCCTTAGCCACAGATGGCAATAAAAATTTACCATTCTGCTTTCAAAGGTCAGGAAGATACACAAGTGATGTCCTAAGGAAATTTGGCTTCAGACGGATCCCACCTGCATGAATATGGGGGGCTTCATTGTAGTGCATGAATATTCAGAGAAATATACATGCACAAAATGAAGTGAATCTCCTTCCTTCCCACCCTTCATCACTGTTATTGCCACCACTGTAGGGGAAGCGGAGGCTACGGTGGCACCGCCAGGCCTATTTTGGTTCTATTCAGAGGCTGGCACAGGCCTTCTGTTTCTGTGTGCACAGCTCCCTGTCCGGGGATTGCAGAATGTGGTGGAAGCCATGCACACAGAACTGGAAGGCCTAGGGCGGAGGCACGCTGCAGTGTTGCAAGGTGAGTGGGGCCACAGGAGGCCATGGGGGAAAAACGGGAGGCCCAGAGGGATGGGAGGCCATGGGAGCATCTGGTATTCATCAAAGCTTCAACTGAAGCTTTGACAAATACTGGATAATCCAATTCATTGATGAATATTCGATTTGGTCGCAAATGTTATGATTTGTGCGTATTCTTATGAATTCCAAATGTGCCAAATATTCATGCACATCTCTACTTAAGAACAAACGATTAGGGGCCATAAAGTTTCATTCTCTAAAATGCGGGCTTCAAATAAACTCTCCTTTTCCCTGGAGATTAATACTTCCATACATCTTTTATTCAAGCCCCTGTTAGCTTTTACACTAGGCGGTTCATCCCACTGTTTCATTAATCTTGTCTCCTGGATCCTTCTATGTTTTTAAACAGTTTATAGGGCTTTGTTCCATATCTAGCATCACTGATGAGAACAAATCCATCTTTGATTAAATGAATCAAACAGATGTGAGATGAGGAGGAAAAGGATTCTGGAGATGCTGTTGGTATTGCACTGAGTGATGGGTTGCAGTCTTTATGTCTCTATGTGATTTCTTCTGAGAAGCATCGAAGGCCTTCATGGAAAATAAAAAGGATAGAAATGACATAGTAGCCATTGGATGGGAATTGTTTTAGCCCAATAGTGCTAGAATGGTTCTAGCTCAATAGTACTTGCTTGAAACTACAAAATGAATGCAGTGTCACGAAGTCCACATTATTACTGGGATAACCTAGGGCCTGTTTGCACTTAGGTCAGTGGTTTTGGACACTCTGGGAGAGGTCCATCTTTGCTCTGCTGTCCTGCACTCTTCCACAGTACCCCAGAAGACCTCTTGCACTGGAAATGTTATGAATGGTCACAGGTTGGACATGGAAGGTCAGCTTTCGGTCCTGTTTAGTTACAGCTAGTTTTTTGAATGATTCAAATGTGCAGATTGGTATCTGTTGTATATGAATCTGCACGAAAATTATACGTATCTTGCACTTAAAATACGGGATTAAATCAGGATGCATACAGGATAATATGACATTCATGCACATCCCTAGCCAGGATCGCCTTTTCCCAGCAACAGGCATGCGCAATGTTCTGCCACGGTGACTGGGCAGTGAGCCAGCAACTGTGGATGTGCCATCCAGTCCCATGTTTTGCACATACTTTTCACACAGAAGATGTGTTAATGGACTATGCTGGGCTGTGCAAGGCTGGCAGCTAAAATAGTTGTACAGCATGCTCTGGCATGTGTGGAGCCTCTTTTAGGATCGAAGCAACTTCACATAGTGCATATGCTCGGTATGCAGGAGCAACCTCTGGGTGTCCCACAGAAACAAGTGTGGAAAGACCCTAAGTGTGGTATCTGTTCCCATTCTCCTTGCCTTGGAACAAGCACACATGTAGAAGGAGTTTGAGGAGATCTGCATACCGGTTTCATTAGCAATTGTAAGTTGCAATTTCAACAAACAATAATTCTAAGCCACATGAAATATATATAAGAACCAGAGAGCATATTTCAGTCAGCAGTCCAATGAAGTCCTCAGGTATGCATACCCATACACAAAAAACAAAGCAGCTTCAGGTATTAAATTAGGAAAGAGAACGAATATGCTTTTTTGTATTTCATTTTTACAGATGCATTTGCAACCAAATTAGTCGTAGATTTCCTCCAATATAAATAAGAAATCCCTTTGCACTTACCTATTAATTAAGAATAATGTTGTGCCATAAGCTTTTGTAGTGTGATTTGTAACTCTTCACTCTAATAAATATAGAGATGATTAAAAATTCAGAACATCTTATATACTATAAATTCATAGCACATGGTGTATTGGCCAACATCTATTCACTTTATACAGGGCTTTTCCCCAGTGAATTTCATTCCATGAGAGCAGAGGTGTGCAAATTAAGGACATTATTAAATATGGTTTCTGGGTAGAGATTTTAGAACAGAAACAGCATCATTATAGGAAATAAAGTGTCTTCTATGTTTTGGAGTTGGACCTGATGCTCCTGTTTTGGGATAGATGGAACTCACCAAAATTATGGAAGTTTTGAGGACTGTAGCATGATGACAATTGTGCCCTACTAATAAAAAAAACCCCACACATTTGTGACCTAATGATAAAGAAAACACATTCACAAATATATAGGCTAACATCTGGGCAGGTTCATCTGCACTTGCAGGAGGCATTTACAACCTAGAAACTCCCCCTGATATTAACTTATTGCAAACTAGCTTCCAATCCTGACCAATTACTTACCTGTCATGACCACTCACACCATTTCTTGTGCGAGGGGTCATCTGCGGTACTAAGCAAGAGCACTGGCACCTTAAGTGACCCCAAAAACAACTGCATGTGCACAGAGCATCATTGCTACTGTGTTGCCAGCGCACATACATCCACAATCATACCAAGCACCATGATCAAGATGGCAGTGCCCTGCTGGGGATCAGACATGCACCCAGACACAGGTAAGTCTCCGAGCACATGGGGTTTAGTCTAGTGTTCCCAAGTGCAAATGCTAGTACCCTTTAGTCACTAATACACTAAAGGTGAAGTGTGAAAGCAGCCAGTGTTCCCTCAACCAGAACATTTAAACACCAAGTTTAAAACATCAAGTTCTGACTGCTAACAGATTGGAGTCAGTCTCAGGGGAAGAGGAAGTAACCTGGCTGATTTGGAGTCAAAGTTTGCTTTATCGAAGTTAAAATTTTGCGAAGACATACCTTTATTACACAGCAAGTGACCACAGTATTCAAAGTTGGGTGAATCAGTCAAATAGCAATGCATTTTATGAGCAAAATTCTTAAAGTACTTGTTTGACTTGCAATATTTTCTATTGTAACTGTGCAGAAAAGAAAACAGTGTGAAAGTTCTCATTTCCTAGGCTAGAGGTAAGGCAGAGAAATGGAAAAGAGAACACAGCAGAGGGTGCCTTTTATGGGGATGCCCCTCCCCATTAAGAATTTGTTTCTAAGAGCAGACCAGAAGAGACTCATGAGAGGATAAGCATAATTAAACACAGCGTAGCAGCTGAAGAGAGGTAATGTTGTGGGTCAGAACACCTCCCATTATTAGCAAATTCAGATATAAATTGTATTCAACTACCTCATATATATTGTGCACCCAAATATTGGGGTGTCAAACACTATGTTTTAACAGCTCAAAAGGCTACTCAATGCATGGACATCACTAAATGATATACTTTGCAATCAAAGATGGGAAAACTCTATACAGCCAGTAAAAACAGGACCTACTTAAACATTTTATAATCATCATTAACAGCTCAAGCAACAGCATAAACAATCAAGAGGTAAGTGAGCAAACATAAAGGGATAAAAATAATCTAAGAGTAGTAAAATGTTAACTACATAAACATGAAGAAAACCTGCCCAGCTTGGGGAGTTTAATGTTTGATGTGCAGATTAGTTTGGAATTCAGAAAGGTTGACAAAAAGGAGGAATTCAGTCATAGGGTGAGGCCATGAGGAATTGGGACCATCTATCCTGCAAAAACATTTGATCTGACAAAGCTTGCATATGGGATTGCTGAATCCAACTTTCATGAGGGAGCAGTACCAGCAGTCAGTAGAAGTTGTGTTTTGGCTGTGAATGAGAGTCTTTGAGAAGAAGATAAGGCTGCTTCAACTCATTTTTTTTTAAACTTCCTCAAGATAAACCATCACAATTTCTGCTGCAGCAATACTTCCAGTTCTCAGGGGATGAGAGTGGTCATAGATGTCTCCATTGCAGTGTTTGCATCAACTGGGAGAGAGATGTAAAGAATCTGTCTCTTGGTCTAAACCAAGACATTCATTGAGGGAGACATCAGTGAAAACTCACCCCTTGCCTTGCCTGTGCTTGAGTCTCCTTTGGGATTCTTGTCTTACCTTTCAGACGCCACAGCAATGTCGTTCCGAAAGGCAATGCCAATTGTACGGAACATTCCAGTTTTTAAAGCTAAACCTGGTAGACTTTCTCAGAGAGAAACTGATGTGCAATATATGAAATTTAGCCTAGCACAAACAAAGCCACTTAACTTATGCGATGTATCATTCAGCACCTTGGACAGAGGCAAAAGACAGGCTTAGCAGCAGCATATGAGACACACAAGCTCCTGAATGCCTGAATCCCACTGCAAGAACAGTGATGGTTACAGACCTCACTCATATTTGTTCCCTGAAAACATCTTGCCACTGTACATTCAACAAGGGTGAAGCAGTTGTTTAGGCCCTGAAACACAGGAATCTGTTGTGATGAAGAAATTGTCTAGGGCTCTGCAGGGTAGAAGAGAGTGGCACGCAGTAGTGATTGGCTATGGGACTTCAAGCTGAAAGTCTGAGGACTTGGTTGCTAACCACTACCATGTTCTGTTCCCCTGCTATTGAAGCATGATACCTAATGACTGCCTTGCCTCACCTCCCTGACCGTCAAAGTCTGTTGCCTTTCCCTTAATATTGCCAACACTGAACTCTTGTCCATAATTTCTTTCAAAGTAATGCCCATACCTATCAAACACAGACCTTGTGACCTTCCACATGAAATCACCATGAACGACTCTTTACCAGGAGGATGAGCCTAGCTTCATAAGAACATTAGAGAAACCTTGCTGGATTAGGACACAACCCATCTAGTCCAGTATCATCTCTTGAAAGCTACCAATTGCTTTTGGGTTTCAAGCAGAAGCAAAACCTTTAACTTGTTTGAATTCCCTGCAAATGGCCTTGAGAGACTACAGGTGTGCATGAATGCCATTTTTGGATTTGATTCGATTAAAATAGAATATTCAAATGTTTTAATTTGTACGAATAGAGAAAAAACAAATGTATTCAAATTCGAACTGATTCAAATACATTAGTATCTTTTCATTTGAATATTCAATTCATATTTGAAAATACAGATGTTGACATTGGTATGCGTCCACACATATCAATATGTATTCATGCACATCTCATTTTTATCCCATATGCATCTCATTTTTTGTCCTATTGTAAGCAAAAGTGGAGTAGAATTTTGGATAATTTGGATTAATCTGAAGCCCCGAAATACTTCAAATTTAAACTTCCAGGGACTGTTTACATAGGCTTTTACATGACAAAACATACCATAAACAGAGACAAAACTCATTTCAAACTCAAAAGCCAGTATTTGTTGCTAAATCATTAAAAAAGAATTTATTAGAAATACAGAATAAAAGTTAAATTGAAATGTAAAGATATATTTCATTTAAACATTCAAAAGAACAAGAATAAACATGCACAATCCCAAACATGGCTAAATAATGAGGCTTTCCTATTAAGATTTTTTTATACATTAAACTGAGCCCATCCTACTTTTGTTGAGGCAGCCAGCATGTAGCTGTGCCCCCTTTTTTTGGATGAAAAATATGAAAATGAGAGTGAAATTCCCGTAAGAACAATTTCAAACTTTAAAGAAAAATATAAGAGCCAGAACAAGAATAGTAAATTCCTATTACTAGAAAAATTCCCTAGACCTAGCCCAAAAATTCAGAAATATAGGGGAAAATATAAGGAAAAATAGGGAGGAATGGAATGAAAGACAAGAATCTTCTCACCAATATGCTCCTCTAATCTTTAGTGATTCTTTTACCTATGTAAATAGACAAAGTTTGTTCTTCCCTCCTGGCATCCCAGGCATAGTCGCATCACTTCACCAGCAGCTCAAATCTTCTCCTTGGTCAGCAAACTTTAACCAAAGGAAAAATCCATCCTTTCAGAAACCTGACAGAGCTTCCTTTGCTTTTTAGAAATATTTTGGATTATGAATACTTTTTACAAGACCTTTTAAAAAAATATTTCCAAGTTCATGGTCGTCTCTCCTTTCAATTCCAATTGTAAGCCCGATCGCGAAGCTCTGAGAGAATTCAGTTTAAGGACTCATAACCAAATGTGATGCTTTTACACCAGAATTTTCCCAATTATATATGTCCAGTTATATTTATTCATTTATCACAGATGGCATCACCATACATATCCGTATGAATGCCTATGGATATGAATAAGATATGCACAGATACGTATATAATGTGTACGAATCCATGCACGTATGAATGTCCAAATAATTCATCTGAATGATTTGAAACAGCCAGATTCATTTGAACGTTAAAAAACAAATGTAGACATTTGATTTGAAATCAAACGATTCGAATTCAAATGTATAGACATTCAATTTGAATTAAAACAAATTTGATTGAATTTTGAATGTTTCGAATATTCTTGCGCAAGCCTATGAGAGACATCCTATCTGTATCTCTAACCCAGAGACAGTACCTAGATGTCCATTCTAATGGCCATTGATACACCTGTCCTCCATGGATTTATCTAATCCTTTCTTAAAGCCATTCAGACTGGTTCTTCTTACAGCCTCTTCCGGCAGTAAAACCTATAGACCAATGACACTCTGGGTGAAAAATATTTTCCCTTGTCTGACCTAGCCCTCTTGCCCATCAACATAAGAACACAATTTGGAAAACAATCATGTGTACTAGGTAATCGAACAACCCTTCCCCCCCCCATTTTCTTTGTGTTGCTCCTATTGTGAAACTTCCTTCGAAACAACAGAACTATTATGGGAAAATCCCAAGGACCATGGCAAGAATGTGGACTTGACTTGCTCCCCACACATACACATAAAGTTATTGAAACATTTCATTTTCTTAGGAAGAATGATCAGGCCATAAGGATCAGGATTTCTTATTTTCTTTTTTTGGCCATTGCTTTCCCATCAATTATATGTTAACTAATGTCTTCAGCAAGATGTGGATGGAAAGATGCACAGGCATTTGGAATTTTAAATAAGGCTTTCATTTTTAGGGCATGAAGCAAGAGTAAATTCATTAAGGGAGAGAACTCAAGATCTGGTAAATCAGAGCAAATGTTATTTCTGTCAAGCCATCTGTTGAACACATCCAGGAACAGCTATCTTAAATGCCTGCTTGGTCTAAGTGAAGAAAACATTCTGTCTTCCATGCAAGGTTGGGCAGGTAAGGAAATTTATATCTTTGACATTAGCTCACAACCCTCCAAGTCCCTTGTTTTATAGCTTACATCCTTGGCATCTTGAACTTAGATCTTATCGGACACCACAAACAAAACAGTATCTGGAATGGTCAATACATAGACTATTTAAGCAAAAGGACAGCTGCTTGCAGTGTTAGGGATATGGTAGATATCAGTCTCTCCTCAGGGGGAGAGTTGTGAACAAATTATTTTATGTGGTGTTATCTCTCAGGCACCATGGAACTCAAAGTGCTGTCTTTCAGATAAGAGGCAGAATTCAGGAGCTTTGCTGTTAAATTTCCACAGCAGTTTTTGAGAAAAAGGAAGAAGAATGTCCATGTTCAAAGCTCAATCAAACATCTCCTTATCTCAGATTAACTTTAAGCTGCCTTGACTTTGCAATAAATACAAGGCTCCACTTGGCCTCAGTTCTGGACTCCACTTGGCCTGAGCGGCCTCAATTGGTTTGTGTATTTTGGATTATTTTGCAATGTTTTGTGTGATGTGCAATTTTTATAATGTTTTGATTATTATTTTGCATTTTATATTTTCTGTTTGTTGTAAACCGCCTTGGACAAAATGTTCTTTTGGAGAGGAGGTATACAAATAAAAATGGTAGGGAAGATTCATCAGAGATGTTCAATCCATGGGGTTAATCTTGCTCTTCTGTACTTCCCTAGTTTCACAATTCATATTGAATTTTCTAGGGAAAAAAGCTGAACTTAGGGACAATGATGTCCCCTTTTTTCTACCAATATAGGTAGAATGGGGAAAGTGCATTATCCACTAATGTGTTCTAGCATTCACACTTGGGAATGCTAGTACACGCCGCACAAAACCCCACACGTCCAGAGACTTATCTGTGTCAGGGCACATGTCCAAGTTCCGCCATCTTTTTTTTGGAATTTGGCATAACTGCGTGTGCACAATCGCCATGGCAACAGTAACACTCACAGTCACATTTGGGGTCATCTGAGGTGCCAGTGTGCTTACATGGCACCTCAGATGATCCCCAGTGGCACTAGATGCAACGGATAAGTTTCTGGTTAAGGTTGAGATGCATATGGTGCACAATTCTGTTGGAAACACCTCCCACAATTGCAGATGCTCTTTACGCTCTCATGTACTACAGGGCCAAGTACAAATTGGCCTCAGCATTGGAAAGCTACTCTATCAATTCTTTTTCCCCTCTATCCTTAAATTCAAAATGCTGATATTAAATATCATCATCATCACCACCACCACCATAATCATTTTTTTTATTATTATAAGTTTCCATTCTGCTTCTTGCTGTATCATTAAATCTGCTTCTTTTCACCCGATTCTGTGCAATCTGCAAATTTACACACGTTAAATATATGTTTACGCATATTTTTATGTGTATATGTAACCTTTACATATTATTTTATATGGAAATATCATTTATATACAATGATACATTGGAGTTTGCTAAATAGTAAAAAGGTGCTCATAAGTCTTTGCATCCTGTTGGAAAGTAGTATGGAAGTCCATACACTTTTTTAGTCTGATCACTTACGTAAGATCCACTCAAATATGAACTGACAGGAGGCAGAGGAGGAGGAGGAGGAAGAAGAAGGAGTTCACTTTTCCACCCCACTTTACTCACCCATTTCAGGGGACTCAAAAGGAGTTTAAGTGGATGGACACCAGATGGAACAGATACTAGGCCTCTTGAACTTTTAGCAGTTCTGAAGAAGAGGAAATGTCAGCAAACATAGATTACACTTGCAGAAATTCTCTTCTATAAAACTATTAATGGTTCAAAAGCTCCAACCCTCTCCATCTGACCAGGCTAAATTCTCAATAACTGTAGCTTGTAATGCAGATCACATCTACTACACAACTATTAAAGGCCTTTCCTATTGCAATTCAGATAATGGACTCATGGGTCCAACATGTTTCTGTTAAAGACAGAGGCCATTAATCATAGAGTTATACTGAAACTGTAGTCATCCTTGAATTTTACCAGAAGTAATACACAATTGATTCCTGCTGCTTTTCTTCAACGTATGTCCCATCTGGTACTTGAGACAACCCACCTCAGTTTGCATAGGGATAGAGCTGGACTTCTCACCTGGAACAAACTCACCCACTGCAAACAGTCTTCATAAGTTTTCGATGAAGGACATTTTCTGCCCCATTCACAAAAAAAGGGTTTGACATTATATTTGTATTGATAAGCTTAACAATGCTGAACTGCGACTCTCCAATGATCTTTTTACAATTCACATCTAAGAAGACCAGAAGGAGTAATTGGAAAACTTCACATATGTCATGAAATAGAAACAGCTTGGGGGCATTGGTAGAGGAGAAGAGATGGTAAAAGTCACAGCACAAGGTCTGGCTTTTGTTGAAATTACAACATAAATTCCAAATGAAAGATGGCCAAGAATAACTCAATAATTACAAATTTTCTTCTAAAAGGCAGAAGAAATGCTACTTGATTAAAGAAATTGAGCCATCTCAAATGCCCTCAAAGAAAGAAAATGAGGAAGAATGGCAGAATGAAAAAGAATACTTGATAGACTAAAACACAGATTGATAGAGGAAGGAACTGTATTGAATAATTTGATTTATTTTTAACTATAAACATTAAGGTTTGGTTATTTACAATGGGAAGAGTCACTTAATTATTATTTATTTATTTATTTATTTCCATTTCTATCCTGCCTCATACCCGAAGGTCTCTGGGTGGGTAACAATGGATTAAACAACATATTAAAAACACAAGATACAAATTAGAATAAGATACACAGTTTAAAACTCCTTAAAAATTCAACAGATTTAAGCCATGCACTCAATAGTGCATTAATAATAACTGTAACTGGAGGGGAGAATGAATCACCTTAGCCAAAGGCCAAGGCAAAGAGGTATATCTTTACGGCCTTCCTAAATGATAACAAGGGAGGGGCAAGGCACACCTTGAGGGGGAGACCGTTCCATAGTCTGGGGGCCACCACCGAAAAGGCTCTCTCCCGGATGCCCACCAGCCTCACTACTGAAGGAGGTGGGACAACCTGGAGGGCCTCTTCCTCAGATCTTAAGGCATGGGCAGGTTGGTATGGGTGAAGGCGTTCCTTTAGATATTCTTCAAAAGAAGAAACCACCCCTATCATCCTGTTCAACTAATCAACATTAGTTGTTAACGTTGTAGGATAGCACATTAATACTTGATAATTTATTTCTCATCTTTTTGATCCATTATTCTCAAAGCTACACACTGCCTAAACACTTAGTAAAGGTAAAATAAAAAATAAAATGCAATGAAAAGCAAAGCAATCAAATGAAAATGCAATCAAGCTTCACAATTGATGGATTTTGTTTGTTTTGCAAATCAGTTTTATTTTTCTATATCAGTTTGTGATATTAAAGGGAAGCAACTATACCCAAAGGATTGTTTATAAAATGTGTCAAGACCAGAGTGATTATATACATATCCATATATTACAAGGAAAGATAAGTAATAACACTTTCTAAACATTAATACTATTTCTTAAAGTGCTCACAAATATTATTTCTTTCACTGGTCTCATCAACTTCCTTGGTGTCTCTCTCCAAAACATTAGCACAGAAATAAGAAACTTAAAGTTTGTTCTCATGCAGCAATTATAATATTAATATTAATAAAATAAAGCATAGCCAGAGTGCCTTAGAAATGGCAGAAAATGGCCCTCTTACTCGTAACTCATATCTACGTAATCTGTGAACAGTTCATTGAACATTTGACCCAAACTTCAAAGTCATTTGAAAAGTTCAAAGTGTGATTAGAAAGTTTTTGAAGTTCTTGTGATTTGGACCACATCACACTGAACTAAAAAAGAAAGAGTTTGTGCATGTCTACTCTGCCTCGTACCACTATCCTCTCAGAAGTTACTATTAGTGGTATTATAGTGTTAGAAAGATGTAACAAGATATTTGTTCTAGCTTTCAGTGTCTCAGGCACCATACAGCATCTCAGTTCCTGTAATTCTTTGGCTCAGTGCTTTATAATAAATGGTTCCATTTTTTTAAATCAAGAAGACATAAGGATTTTCCTAAATCAAGCTTATAAGTGCCCTGATTTACAAACATAATTGGCACGCTGCAGTCAAATATGCTTATTTAACAGAACATCCATGCAACACAATGTCATGTCACCATATAATGGGAGATATTATGGGGGGGGGGGGAAAGGAAAATATCACATGACATAGTTAGGAAATAACAAGACTATTTATTTGGTCCAGCTAAAGCAGAAGAAATTGAGAAGACTTTCAAATGGTGGAGGGATGTATGGGTGTTTGTATAATCACTTTTTTGTATTTTTTGCTATTTTTGTATTATGTATTTATGAAAATTTAATTAAAAAAAAGACTTATTGCTCTATGGTTAGAGCAAAATGTTATTATCTTTCCCTCAGCCCAAGATATAGATCTCAGGGCCTTTCTGCAGATGCCTTAGCCCCTGGTCTAATCAGTGGTAGGTATGTGCATGAATTATTATTATTATTTGTATTTGATTCATATCAAATCCAATGCAAGAAAGTTAATATTCATTTGAATAGATCCCCTTCTTATATGGTAGGATATGTATTCGATATGAATGTTCAATATAGCATGGATCCCGTACAAATGCATACAAATAGCATACGGATCCTATATACAAATGCATACGAATAGCATACAGATCCCATACAAATGCATTCAAATAGCATACGAATCCCATATACAAATGCATATGAATAACATACAGATCCCATATAAATTAGGGATGTGCACAAATATTTGAAACTTTGAAATATTCTATTCAAATCTGTCGAATGTTGACATTCGAACTCAAATTGAATAATTCACATGTGTAGATTCATATCTGTTGCATATGAATCTGCACAAAAAATATATGTATCTTGTACTCAAAATACAGGATTAAAACAGGATGCATAAGGGATAGTACGCGATGCATACAGAGTTTTACGGAATGCATATGGATACGTATAACAGTTACGAATGTTGTCGACATTTGTATCTTTAAATACAAATCTAACATTTGAATTTACGGATTCACATGTTATGGATTTAAATTGGATTTTATGACATTCGGATCTTACATATCCGAATCAAATTGGATTTTATGACATTCGAATCTGCTCGGATTCGAATGTCAAAAATACATTAGTGTACATCCCTAATATAAATGCATACAAATAGCATACATATCTCATATACGAATCCCAAATGAAGCTTCATACAAATGTATCAAAACATTTGATCTGAATTCAAACGTGTCAACATTCAATTTGAATTTGAATGCCTGAATTCAGCTGAATTTTGAATGTTATGAATATTCATGCTCTTCCCTAATCAGTGGATGGGAACTTCAGGGATATTCACCAACCACGCTGTGATGTGATTGGCCCAATATCTGACACAGTGCAAAGACACCATTGCCATGAATGTCTGTCAGTCAAACACCATGGCCATGTTCTCCCTAGAGACCCATTCTATGTGTGGATGCCCTTTCCTTGACCCAGATCTTAGAGTGCTAGCATGGGTGTAGAACACTCATGTCTGGCCTACCAGTAATCCAGATTAATGAGCCTTAGCAGGAGGAGCCCTTCTGATTCAGGAACCCTTCTGCACGTGGCACCATAACTGCCTTTCAGTGTGCTCCCTGTCACTTCTCCCTGTGTAATGGAATAAATTTCAGTTCAAGGTGCTGGCACTAACATATAAAGCCCTAAACAGCTTGGGCCCTCAGTATCTGAAGGAGTGCCTTCTCCTATACAGACCTGCCTTGTGCACTGAGATCTCAAGGAGAGGGCCTTCTTGTAGTTCTCTTTCAGAGGCATAGGGACATACAAGAGGGCCTTCTCTGTGGTGGCCCCTAGATCATATACTTATATATCATATACTTTTCGGTGCCTGATGAAAATGTATCTTTTCAACCAAGCTTTTGCTATTTAAATAGTTTCCTCAGGGTGCTGTCCTGTTAGGGACGGAGGGGGGATATTTTTAATTATGTCTTATTATTTGATATGTTTTATTCCTATTGTAACCTGCCCTGGGACCATTTGTTGAAGGGCGGGATATAAATTTATTAAATAAATAATAATAAATAAATAATAAATTTTGCCTATTGATTAAGTAGGCTGGTTCTGATAAAGTCACCACCTCAGATTTCCTACTTATAAGAGTTAACATCCATTCTTGAGGAGGGTTTTCAGAACTAAAGTGATTTTTCACTGATAGTTTGTCAGCTCGGCCATAGGAGTCATTGTTTTATCTCTGTGCAGCATCCTAGGTTGGTACTTTTCTGGAAATACTCGCCTCTAGCGATACCCTTTAACACAGAAGGACCATGGCAGATGTCAACACTTGTAGATCTTGTGAAACATTATTGCTTGCCAGAAAAACTGCTATATACAGTTGCCCGATCCATCCTAAAAAAGAAAGGAAAATGGTGGGTGGGGAATCTTACCACCAAAACATTGTTTAGGTTAGGAAAAGATGCTTTAAACTGGCAATAATGCATTGTCAAACCACAGTATGACTGAGTTATTTATTTAAATATCTTCTTTTTTTAACCTATAAAAATGCTGTATCAGTTTGACATTAATTTATATAATAGGGACAGAATGTGATAATGCTACCTTCGTGGTGATCTTTGGTTAATTAACTGGCATCTTTGCCTAGTTATCAAAAGACAAGAGTTCTATAGAAATAAAGCCTGTTTATACACCTTCCATCTTGAATTATGGAAAACATAGGTTATTATATGAAATAATAAGCACACATAAAGACAGAAACTAACAAAGGCACTCAGAGAACTTTTGTAAAAGTTTGTAAATACAGTATTGTATGGAAATTCTAATGCACTGTAAAATATTTTACTATAAAAAAGTGAATAAGATACTTATCTTTTAAATTAGTGTTTAATATTTTATTAATGCCAGGCACATAATTCTCATCAAATGGAAAAGAACTCTCTTTTTTTGGTACAAATATAAATGTCTAGAGTTAAATATTTCAAAGATAAGTGCCTCCTTTTGCATCTATCACACAGTGGCTTAATGGAATTTACTTTTTCTTAAATATTTATATCGCATGTGTGTTTGGTCGTCAAATGTTTGTAGAGCCACAGAGAAAGAACAAAGGTAATGTAACCATTAGTGAACAACTTTTTGTGAATTCTTATGAGTTTATAAACCCTGACACTTGAAAATGATTTTTAAAAATGGACATCCAGGAATGGGGGAACTTTAAAACCCATCTGACATGCCTAAAGCTCATACAATAGTATGGTAAAAAATTCTATGATGATAACCATACAGATAAGGTGGAAAACAAATATAAATTTCTTTGATAGCTTTACATATTACATTATTTTCTATATTTATTATGATACATATTGTGTGTTTATATACACACAAACATAATACATATGTATATCAATACATCAAAATTGCATATTTAGCTTTGTTTATAACTTTTTATGTCTTGAATTTAAATTATTGCAAACTACTCTGAGACCATGTGGTATAGGGCAGGATGCACATGTAAACATGCAAAATAGAAAATACAGAGACCTTTGGTTTTAAAACTAAAGCCCTTGTCATTTTATGTCAGTCTTTGTCTACAGCCCTTAAAAGCAAAACCTGACAAATCCTCCAATGTTATGGTAAAATTTGGATATCAAACATGCTGCCTTTCAGCACGAGTCAGAATAGTCAACAGTAAGTAAGATAAATTTAAGAAATTTTGTATGCCATTTTGCCCTTCCGTTAGAGCTCCACTACCTTGAAAGGTAGGTTAAATTAAGAACAGTGATAATTCACGTTCAAATAGTAGATACGTGCTGAACTGATTTGACTAAATATTCAGTTCACAGTGAACAGAAGAAGAGTTGGCTTTTCTACCCCACTTTTCTCACCCTTAAGGGGACCCAAAGTGGCTGACAAAGCTTTCTATTCTTCTCCCCACCACAGACACACCCTGTGAAGAAGGTGGGGCTGTGAGAACTCAGAAGAGAGCTATGACTAGCCCAAGGTCACACAGCTGGCTTCATGGAGGAGTGTGGAGTCAAACCGGGGATGTTTGAAGTGTTTATTATTGTGCCAAACAGCCTTAATGTTCACACATCATATTAAAATTTGAAAGGCATATGGACACATGTCTGATGAGCTATTAAAGCAGTTTGAAGGCTGTATGTTTTTTTAAAATGCCACCATGGTTCAAATTAGTGTCCTAGTTGCAGAAATGCAGCTACCAAGCATGATGTAGTAGCTTCTTTACTATTCCTCAGTAAATCTATCTCTTAAGAGGGATTGCTTGCTTTTCTAATGACCAAATCTGTTAGATGGGCCATTAGAGTACTGGCCAGCAGAAAGGTGGAATTCCTCTGAACCCAGATACTCCAAAGGCATCCAATTCTGGGGTAAATAATTTGTTTCAAGGAGATAGCAAATCCATTCCTCCAACGATACTGCTACAAGATGCCCCATTCTACAGTTCTGCTGAACCTTGCTCATTTAAGCTGGCTTGCAGCAAATGAGAGCCTTGGTCAGGATCACTCAGGAGTAGAAAAATAGGGTAGAACACTGAAGCAATCAAGATGGCCCAGAACACTCTAGGACAGGGTGTTTAGAACACTCCTGGTAACCCTCCAGACACAGTGCTTGCATTACTTCCCTATGTGAATTCTGCCTGGGGTTGGCCTGGAATGCTTGCGGTTGTGCAGACATGCGCCACATCAGTGATTGCAATGTGGATGGTCCAGGGGCCATTTTGCACTTCCCTTCCCATCCACTGGATGGGAAAGGAGTGCAGTGAGGCAACATTGACTAGCACTCACACTTGGAGCGCTGGTCAACTTTAGCTGTTGTCCCCCCCCCCCCCGAATACTTACCTTGACTTGATTGTGAGGCTGGTCCTCATCAAGGCACCACCATTTTGTGGGTGTTTTTCCACTTAGCACTAGAGTACTCATTATGGAACCATTAAGGACCCTTAATGGGTACTCTAGTGCTAGTAGAAAAACACCTTGTGTGTGTGCATCAGCACCATTGCCATGATGACACTGATGCTGTGTGCAGTCACAGTCGCACCAGGAGGGCAGCAAGGCTACTAGTCCATTTGCGCAGCAGGCCTGTTGACGTCCTCATCCAGCAGAGGTGAAAATACTCCCCAGCTGGATGCAGAAGGTAAGTGATTGGGGAAGGATGGGATATAGAACACAATTTCATGCTCCACAGGCAGTGCATGATTAGGGAACATCTGGGAAGGCAGGGGGCACTTGAAGGCTGTAGCAGCATCCTCCAAGTGAAGATGCCCCTCCCCAGAAGTTCCCTAATCATGGACTATGGACTAGCACAAATCAACCCCAATATGGCACCATCAGTACACTGAGGGCCTCCAAGTAACGTTACAGATGGTTCCAGCGCTCACAATGTTCACACTGCTGCCATCCTTGAACTAAAGTTCTGTGGGACCTTGTCCCATGGAAGTTCACTGCAAAGAAGCCCTCAGTCTAGTTTCAGTCAAAAAGTGAGCTAAAGCTAGGTCCACTGGCCTGTCTATCTGTTGCCCCATAAATGTCTGCCACAGCTTTGTGGCTGCAGTGCTACTTTCAAGGTGGCAGAGTATGCGCAAGAGGAGAACAGATGTACCAGGTACCATGCAAGAAGGTAGGGACATAGAATGACACTTATCTTTATAGCCAATGTATGACTTTTATAGTCAAAAATTGTTACAGGTCCCAAATGATCTGGATACACTCTCATATAATCTCACACATGTCCCATAGCCTGCTGGAAATAAAATGTTTAGCTGCCACAGTAAGACATCCAGTTGTTTCATCAAAGCATTTTTTGGTTCAGCTTGATGAGAGGCTAACCCCCAAAATGCTGACTCGATATATCTATAACTGACTTTGCTTTAATGTCTAGCTTCATATTTCTCCATATATCTTGTTTGCTCTCATTTTACTAATCTCTTTGCCTTTTTAAAGTGCCTATTTTTTTTAATTGTGTTTTCAAGGTAAGAACTACAGGATACGAGCCATGGATTCTGCTCTAAATATTTATTCTATGTCAGCTCGGTTCTTTTCTTTTTTTTAATCTGCAAAGCTCCTAAAGCAATAAAACACCAGTCCTCTTAGGTTTTGAGTAATTTTTTCCTAAAAGGCAGCATAGCAAAATATTCAATTTTTAAAAGGCTGAAAATCCCTCCATCGACCCTCACTGTGATCTCTCTCTTTCCTCCACAAGAAACAGTGGCCATGTGCCTTCGCAAAATGAAACATTATTGGAGTGACAGTGACGGAATATTTCTGATGGCTCCGAATACAAAGACTAAACAAATGGAATTGAGATAAAGCTCAAACTATTTCCAGAATTATCCACAGGCAGCATCTTCCAGGTTGTGTAATACTGCAAACTGTTTCATCAGTTCTGAGAAATGCTTTCTGATCCATGCTGATACAATTACCTAGCCTTTATTGGCAATTTAGACCTCTTTTAGGGGCATTTTAGAGCAAATGATGTTTTCTTGATATTTTAAAAAAGCAGCGCTATTTGCTGTACCTCTGGGATAAGGTGGAAATGGAGTTACAGGCTCATTAAATCTCTGATTGGTACAATGTGGTTTTTGTTCCATATGAACTAAGCAATAGGAGGAGGAGGACTTTCTAGGAAAACTTGCTCCCTCTTGCAGTCAAAGAGTATATTTTAAATACATATATTTCTGTAAAATATTTACTGCTGCTGACTGACACAGAGGCATGGTTATGAAAACCTTTGTCGCTGACCCTTTCTGCACTGGGCCTTACTCCAGATTATATTCTGTAATGGGAGATTGATATCTGCACGCTGATGCGGACTATGGCAGGGTCTGCTAAGGCCTGCCATAGTCTGCCCTAGAATGAAAACAGCAGTCCCTGTTCTGGATGAGACCCTGTGCAGAAAGGGCCTCTCTCTTCATTACAGAACTTAAATGAAATATCCAATTGGACGCTTGGTATATTACTCGGAAATGTACCCTTCCAGATATTAGGCGTGTGCACGAATGCAGTTTTTGAATGTCTGAATTCAAACAAATAGAGAAAAAAACAAATGTATTCAAATTCGAATCCGGTTTGAATACATTTGTATCTATTTGTACAAATATTTGATTCATATTTGAAGATATGAATGTCAACAATATTCATATGAATAGATTCAAATGTATTCAAGTTGAATCAAATGTGAATACATTCATATTTTAAACGCTTGAATTGATTCTATTTTTTAAATCAAATGCCGAAAATTGCATTCGCGGACACCCCTAGTATGGAGCGTTAAAGCCCAGAAGAGGACTTTGCAGCCCCTTGTACCAGTTTATTTATTTATTTGTTTGTTTGTTTACATTTCTATCCCGCCCATACCCGAAGGTCTCTGGGAGGGTAACAGCAGATTAACCAGCAGATTAAAAACAAGATACACATTAAAAACAGAATACAGATTAAAAACACTTTAAAATTTCAGCAAATTTAAAACAGTGCACTCCATATGCGTTCATAGTGACTGTAACTGGGGACTGGGGAAAATATAATCACCTCAGCCAAAGGCCAGGGCAAAGAGGTGTGTCTTTACCGCCTTCCTAAATATATGTAAGGAAGGGGCATGACGCACCTCGAGGGGGAGACAATTCCATAATCTGGGGGCTATTGCTGAAAAGGCCCTCTCCTGGGGGCCCACCAGCCTCACTACTGGTGGGTGGTGGGACAACCAGGAGGGCCACACTACTTGATCTTAAGGCACGAGCAGGTCAGTATGGGAGAAGGCGTTCCTTTAGTGCAGAAGGCTAAGTGCAGAAAGGCCTTTGGAAACTTCTCTAGAGTTGTCTCCGTGATTGTATTCATTAGTTTATCAGGGAGTGGACTCATGATGGGTCAACTTTCTCCTCCATAAGCCTTGGGCATGAATCATAGTTATTCTATGATTTGTTTCTTAAAAAATCTAAACACAAAAAGGTCTGTCTTCTTCTCCAAACATGCCCCCTATCTACGTACAAACCCTGTTCAGGGATGTGTTTCCAATTATTTATCTGTTTGATGAGTCAAAGACGAGCTCCTCTAGTCCTTGGTTTTCAAGGTTAATGTCTTTTGCCTCTGCTTGACAAAGCCAGGTTTCTAGAATGCCATTCCATTGTCAGAATTTTGAGGTTTCGGTTTTCTGAGTCAGTTGTCAGCGGCTGATTTGTTTGTGGCATGATGGTCTGGGCAAAATAAGTAAGTAACATTCTGCAGAAGTGTAATTGCCCAGGAGCATGCTATTGTGATAAATAAAAGCTGCTAATTTAAAACTCTTTTAGCCAGAAGTGTGATATGTCTCGAGATAACTATTGTGGTAAATAAAATCTGTTAATTTAAATCTTATAATAAGAGAACACTTCCCGCTGTTACTGACTGACACAAAACGTAGCATTAAAATCTAATCATCTTTGGCTGAAAGCAGACTTTTGGCTGCAAGTAGCAGCTAACTTTTAAGCAGCAAACTGCTAACGTATCCACATTTTCAGTCCAAGTGGACTCCCTTACGGCAGCTTCCACTCTACGTGGAGTTATGACCTGCTCCATTAGCAGAAAAGGTTTTTTCTTAGATGAATAATACTTGCATCAAACTTCCTACATCGTTAATAGTCTGACTGTTCCCTTGGTAGCTAACTTTTCCTTTGGCGTTTCCATTAATTTTAGAACTTTCCATAGCTACCTGAAGGAGGTTATTTTGTATATTGTGATCTAGCCTATTGGAAAAGGTTAAACAAATTCATGCATGTTAGCTGCTAGGGATATGCACAAATATTGAAAACATTCAAAATTCAATCAAATCCGATTGAATTTGGACATTTGAATTGGAATCAAATGTCTCTAACTTCAAATTTAACATTCAATTGAACTTTTGAAACTTTCGAATAATTTGTACAAATAATTCGGACATTCGTACATGTACGGATACGTACGCATTACCTACATATCCATGCGTATCTTATTCACATCTGTACACATTTGTACGGATACATAAGGGACTAAAATTGGATGCATACAGATGCGTACAGACATGTTTGAATGTTGCTGATGTTCGTATCTTCAAATACAAATAAAAAATTCACATGAATAGAGTCAAATGTATTTGATTCAAATCAAATATAGATAGATTCAAATTTTAAACATTCAAATCGATTCAAATCTTTGGATATTCAATTCGAATTGATTCCTAGGTGATATAGGCAGGATACCTCTCAAGACCATTTTGAAAAAGTTCAAGAGCAGGTGAAGGTTTTACCTTTATCTTTGGCTTGAGATGCCAAGAAGCAATTGGTGGTCCATTGTGTGAGACAGGATGCTGGACTATATGTGCTGTGGCAGGGCTCCTCTTTTGTTTTTATAGTTCTCTCCATATATGTTCCTTATTACTCCTGAATGAATCAACGTCAGTAACATTAGCATGCGCATCAGTTGTGGCTCAGGAAGCGTTTCCATTGGGACAGTAGCAATAAAAGAAAGTCTCCAACTACAAGCATCCACTTTATTTCTTTGGTTACTTCAAAGTCATGGTCAGCTCCTAGTTGACTGCATGGGCACCCCTGTGCAGTTTTCTTAATGGAGGTACAGGGGGCTTTTCTACTAGCACTAAGGACCCATTAAGTACCCATTAGGGACCCATTAAAGACCCATTAGGCACAGAGCAGGAAGACCCCATTTCCACTGCGGACACCATTAAAGCCACGTTTCCACCAGTTCTAGGGAAATCTGGATTGAATGGGTTCTTCAGGACCTATAATCCGGATTACCTGTAAACCCCATTAAAGGGGTCTACAATGGGGTCTTCATGCATCAAATCCTGATTATACAGAGCGTGTTTCCACCACGATTGGGCAATGGGGTCTAGGGGTAGCTCCAGGGGAGCACACCCATGGATGTGTGTGTGCCCCAAAACCCAAAGCTCCAAAGCCTATGCACAATCTCCGAAGCCAGCTCCAAAACTGGCTCCGAAGAGGACCCCATGCGAGAGCAATGCCGGTTCTATGGACCTTTGTCAAAGGCTCTGGGGAATCTTCAAAGTTTGTGACAGATCGCTCCAGAAAATCTCTGGAGCATCTATGGAGATTACACCCCCCTGTCCCTCCAAAAACCTGGGCTGACGAGTACCCCACATGGGTTGATCCGGACTCACCACATGGGTGCTCCGGCATTTCCACTGCAGGCAGGCTAGCACCCATTGCTAAGGACTCATTCCTTAGATCTGGATCATCTTAGATCCGGATTAAGGGAGGTTAGTGGAAAACCGCCCACAGAATTGATTTGTCATTACCTACTTTTGGGAAGACGCTGGGGATCAAACTGGCAACCTTCTGCTCTCCAGACCATTTGTTCTTCTTCTGAGCTATAGCCAATCTCTCCATTTCATCTTACAAAATTTTCATTTTGCAGAATCAAAAGGAGGGTCTAAATAAATCCTCCCCCCCCCCATATCCGTGTCCTTAATTTGCTGACTGAGATCATGATTGGACATTAAACTGCACATATATTTAAGCCAGTAGGGTGTGTATAACTGCCCTTGAGCAGAAGAGAAAAAGCGAAGCACATCTTAGCAACCATTGCCTTGACACTGGGGTCTCTTGAGCATTTGAAATTTCAGGCATCCTGGAAGAACACCAGTACCAGAAAGACAGAGGAACTTAGAGGGGTTCTTATGTCTCCAAACAAGGATGCAAGAAATCCCACCTGAAACCTAGCAGAAATGTTGTTAGTCATGTCACCAAGGTGACTCATGGTCCTGACACAGTAGAAAACAAATCCTTTGTTTCCTTTGGAGAAATCTAACCAGCATTCAGTCATTGTCCAGAGAAGAGATGGCAAAAGAGAACTTTCCTCTCGTAACCAAATTTTTGTAGGATTTTGCCCTCATTCCACAGGGTACATACATCAAGGGAATTAAATGTGTGGTTGGAACTAATTCATCATGATATAAGTGTTGTGGATTAAAACCGGGGGGATTTATGTTCATAATACTTGGATAGGAATATCCTGTCTGTATTCTGAGCCATTGAGCTATGTGTTTTTAAAGAAGAGAGAAGTAACAAATGATGAGGGTGAAGGAAGTGAGAGATACATCTGAGATCTGCACAAATATTCAAAATGTTTGTTATTTGTACAAATTTGAACATCCGTATACAAATCGAATGCCCAGACATTTGTAGTTTAGTATTCACATGAATAAGAATATTTTAAGTTATTTCTATGAATAATTTGAATGTTTGTATGTGTAAGGATAGGTATACATCATATACTTATCTGTATGCATCTTGTGTGTATCCATATGCATCCATATCAGTACATATGGGATGAAAATGGGATGTGTACGGATAGGTACAGATGCGTATGAGATTCATATCATTGGATATGTATCAAATATTCATACGAATAGATACTAATGTATTTGTATCGGTTTGGATGTCCAAACATTCGGTTTTTATGTGTATGAATTCAGATTTTCAAATATTTGATTTGTAACTAACTGAATGTCGAAAATTGCTGTCAATTATCCAGTCAGAAGCAAGCAAAACAGAAGTAAAGAGTTCAGCATGCAATCAGATAAGGCATTTTTGGTTGCCCTTTTTCCAAGGACTACCTGATCTGCAGATGCAAAAAAAAAAAAAAGTGTGTCACAGAGTTTGCAAAATAAATGGCTGAAAACCTGTCTACGTTGCTTCTTCTCCTTTCTGTGATGGTTTGTCTTCCAGATTTTCATGACCCTGGTTGCCTGTCCGTGGCAGCTGTTTTCAGGCTGGGATTTGCTATAGGATGCTTCATAACTTCCTACCCAGTCCAACTGGGAGCTCCCTCAGTGGTTGTTTTCCATCTGAGGAAGAGACTTTGGAACATGGTAAGGCATTTTTATTAATTTGATGTCTGTCCCTAGATCAGCAAATTCACCCAGAAGGCACCCCTTTAAGTGTGTATGATCAAAAACAACTTCCATTAGTGGTTAATAATCAGAAGTGCCCCTCCCTCCTCCAACTGCCATCATCACAAGGCTGAGAACCATCTTGCCTGAGAGGAGTGAAGAAGAGGCAGCAGGCTAGGCTCTGCCATCTGCTCCCAGCAGTGCCCCTTCCTCTTCCAACTGCTCCCTTCACAAGATGGCAAAGAGACTATGGCAGCCAATCCATCAGTTGAGAAAACATCTGGTCCTGAGGCCGAGCAGGGTAGGGCTGAATAGATGCCGGCTGACCATCTCTACTATCATCTGGTTTAGTTATCAGTGAAGAGAAAATTCAAAGTAAAGAGAATAGGAAAATTCCAGCAATAAGAAACAAACAGAAGAACTGGATTTGAAGACCTCAAGCGCTTGCTTTTTGGTGTTCCCTGTTCCCTTCCACACCATTTTCCTTTTGTTTCTTGTCTCTTTAGATTGCAAGCCTGAGGGCAGGGACCTGTCTAGATTAATATAATATTGTAACCCGCCCTGAGACCTTCGAGTATAGGGCGGGATAGAAATACAAACAAACAAGATATTAAAAAGTAGATGCTTTCTTAACAGATTTAGCATATGCTGCCAGTTGCTCTGTGATAATAGGCTTGAAGAAAAGTATTCTTTGGTCCACGCCATTGGTACAAGGACTAAAGGCTGCTGGGCTAGATATTTTTCATGTGTGATCACCATCTATTGAAAGCTACTATGGGGATCATTGAAGATATAAATCATGTAAATGAAATGAAGAGTTGATGCTTTTAATTGACTAACCACCAGAGCTATTGCAACATCAATATTAAGTAGCAGTGTACAGGAGAATCAAAGATTTATGTGTGCCACTTACTATCATATCTTTTGATTAATTAAATGGAACAAAACATTTTAAGAAGTAAGAAACACAATCAAATAAAATGCTGATGAATACCAATTTTCTTTGTCCTTGCAGTTTGAAGAGCAAACTTATATTTTAATTTTCAAAAATACAAATCAACAAAGCGTCATATAAACTATGAACTATTAAATGATTAGCAAGTGTTGAAATACAAATCTTCAGAATTTGCCATTTGAGAGAGGTGGTTCTACCAATTGGCAGGCCCTATTTAAAACATATCTCACATTCCTCAGAGAAAGACATTTGCCAGCAAAATTTACACCAAATTCCCTCCCAAGGGGTTGTTTGCAGGTGAAGAAAATGGAGTGAAATAAAGGTGTTCAGACCTTCCCTATTTTCCATCCTCACCAATGGATCTTGGCATATCTTACATATAAAGACAAACAGATCAGGCAGTGGCTCATGGGACACTTTTATATGCAAAGTGGAAAAGCAGTGAAACTCAGCTGGAAATTCCCTTTTAATATTACTAAACTGCATTTTGATCCATGGCACATCAAAGGGATCCAAAGGAGGTTTCCAACAGCAACCTCATTCCTAAACCACTGCGTCTGCAGGTGGGATCAAACCCTGGCATATCTAACTCTGAACAACTTGGAGCCAGGTTATCAAAGAGATAATACGTTTTAAGGCCCTGATGTAGCTGCTCCAAATTACTAAGTGCTATCTTGCAGTTACCCATAGTTTGGCCTCCACTGTAGGGGTGTGCACAAGTGCAATTTCCAGGATTCAATTTGATTTGAATAGACTATCTGAAAATTTGATTCGATGTGAATCTTTAAAATTTGAATTTACCCAAATTCAATTCGAATTAAGCAAATTCAAATCTATTTGTTTGAATTTTCAGTTCGAATGCACTAATTTATTATATTGAGCTGTGACTAGCGCTGTTACTACAAATTCAAGTAATGTATTAAATTGAGTTTTAAGATTTAATGTCACATAGGTCTTCCCACTTCTGGCAATAATGTTTTTTCCTGGACGTATGTAGGCTTTCACGGCTGGACTCAGTCTCATTTGTAGAAATTTTAGGGCTGTTATGGCGTGTTTCAGGTTTCTTCTTCTGAGAACCTAAGCTTTGGGATATAACTGTGATATCCATCTTCAGAAATCCTTGCTCTTCGCCAAGTCAAGGATGACTGGTGTCTTACTAGATCTTGTTTCTCTTCTTATAGATGTCTCCTGGTTGTTTGTCAGCTCTTCC
Organism: Aspidoscelis tigris stejnegeri; assembly: GCA_023333525.1. NCBI lineage: Eukaryota > Metazoa > Chordata > Lepidosauria > Squamata > Teiidae > Aspidoscelis > Aspidoscelis tigris. The sequence goes on from JALMGA010000013.1 coordinate 11,038,399, forward strand.
TTTGTCTGAGTTGCTAATGAGTCATTGGTCTTTCCCTGGCTGTTTCCATTCTTATGTCTTCAGCTTCCTTGGTTGGCAGTGACCTTATAGCATTCTCTACCCCTGTAATAATTTGTTCTGTGGGGATGGTTCTAGGCATAATGGTTCTAGACGTTTTCTTCACTCAAGGAAACAATGCCAACAGAGTACAGCAAGGGAAAGACCAATGACTCATTAGCAACTCTGCTGCTCTCGAATCCCACCAAATGGCCTTAGAAATATCTCATAAAAACTGCATAATAAAACCTATTCTGTATTCTAGTATCTGAATGGATATCTTGTTGGCATCATACAGCACTTAAGATCATGCTATTCCAGTGCCTAAGTACCACCCCTGAGAAAGCTGTTGCCTTTGTGGCCACCCATTTTACCCTGTTTGCTACAGGTACTGGTAGGAAGAAAAACAGCAATTTCTCTTGGTTTGGTTGTCATTTGGTGAATGGATGGTCCTCCTATGGGATGAGGTACCAACTAGGGGTGTGCACGAATGCAATTTTTGAATTCAATTCGATTAAAATTGAATATTCGAATATCCAAGTTCGTACGAATAAAGAAAAAACTAAAGTCTGGACATTCAAACTGATGCAAATACATTTGTATCTATTTGCATGAATATTTTATCCGTATTTGATTATACAAATCTCATATACATCCATACACATCCGTACACATCCCATTTTTATCTTGTACTCATTCTGTTTTCATCCTGTACGTATCTATAAGGATGTGTACAGATATGATTAAGATGTGTACTAATACCTATGCAATATGTACCTATCCATCCACATATGAATATCCAAATTATCCATACGAATAATTCAAAATATTTGTATTTCTTTGTATCATCTCATTCAATTGAATAACGAATATCTTGAATATTTGTGCACATTCCTAGTCCCAGCATGGACTTATAATTACCCAATACTACAGGGAAAAACTAGAACACAGAATATAAAAGAACAAACAGTAAGTATACCCCTTAGACCGCACCCCACGCACCCAGAGCCACCTAGAGGTACCCCCCATAAGCCACACCCACTAGGACCCACCTAGGGGCGGGGACTCTATTAGAGCACCCCTTGCATGCTTTCTGGTCTGGTATACTGGTCAGTGTGGAATTGCCCTAAATTGATTTTCAGAAGCTTTCATATGGATTCTTTTCTGTTCCCCACTGCCACACCACTCTCAGTAAAATGAATTGTGAAAAGTTTATGGAACATGCAACACAGTGCTTAAGTATTTGCTTTGTTAATTTCTTTAGGAAAAAAAACCCCAAACAAATCAGGTTCACAGTAAATATAAAATGTAGAACAGCTACATAAGTCAAGCAGCAGGGAGGCAATTTCATAACAGTTATTGGGCAAAAAGCCCCATTTGCTAAGAATTCCCAGGGAAAGGGAAAAAAATCATCTAAATTGCTATTTGCTCGATTATAAAACTCTTCTAAAAATCCAATACTGAAAGGAAGTGGAAAATTTTCTAATATCCACAGCTACCCCCAGATAATTAAACCAAACATATGGGATGAAATGGTATTGAATGACAATGGAATCAGGTTACAGAGTCCTTCCACATTTAGTCAGTTTCCAGGGAATTGTATACGAGCTGTGATGGCCATAGCTTTGTGAATTTTGCTTTATAAACACCAGAACACTTCATAGTGAGACACAGATCAGAGCAAACACTAGGGTTTTCTTTTGTTTTTTTTTCTTTATGTTTTTAATTTCCAATGAATGCCAGTAGTATTTTTTTGTCTTACAGTAGCAGCAGGTAGCAAATCTCAGTTTTTCTAAACATGATTAGCAGCAATTTCTGCAGCCGAGAACTTGTTGAAAAATGTGTGGGCATGCTTTCATTGCTGGAATTTGTAAGTGCTGTATGATATCTGTTCCCCCACAAGGGTAGATTGTTAGGCTTACTCTCTTTCCTTATTTCAAGGAATACATTTTTCTGTCCCTTTCTGCACTTACCTTCAGATGTGGATTTAGTGGCCTCTTTCCAGGATTCTCCTCATCCACACGTTAATATGGATCGAGGAGCCCCACCCCTCATCAGTCTGGCTTTGTTTGCAGAAGACTGAGCCAGGGGCATTTCTGCATTTGTTTTCCCGTCCATTGGATGGGAAAGGTACATGATAGGGAACACTGGTATATGTTAGCCTAGCCTTAACACAACCGGAGACTTACCTGTGTCTGCTAGCATGTCTGATCCTCTGCAGGGCACCACCATTTTGGTTGTGGTGCCCTGCATGACGGCATGTGTGCCATTGCTGTCAACATAATAATGATGATGCTCTGCGCATGCACAGTTGCATCAGGGGTCATTTGGGGTGTCGGATTGTTGCCGCTGGATGCATCGGGTAAGAAACTGGTTGGGATTGGGGAGTGTTGGGTTGTTTGTGGTGCATGATTTTCTGCACCACAGCTAGTTTATAATTAGTTAACATCTTAGGCAGGCAAGGGGGTGCTTGTAATAAACTAAGAGACCACATATGAACTGACCTCAAATCGAGATTAAGACCTCCCTGTCCCTACATTAGGGTTGTGCACAAATGATTTTTTTGGGATTTGATTATATTTGAATTGAATATCTGAAAATTCAATTTGATTTGAATCTTTAAAATTTCAATTTATCCACATTTTATTCCAATTGAGTAAATTAAAATCTATTCATTAGAATTTTTTATTCGAATTTGCACATATGAATGTCAACAACATTTGTATGTGCCCGTATGCATCCTGTATGCATCTGTACACATCCGTACGCATCCCATATTTATCCTGTATGCATCCCATTTTCGTCTCATATTGATCCATTCAAATGTGTACGGATGCGGGAAAGATGCGTACAGACAAGTACGCATTGTGTATGTATCAGTACACATACCAATGTCTGAATAATTCAAATGAATAGATTCAAAAATTTGAAATTCATTTGAATGTTTAAATTCAAATTTATAAACATTCTATTCTAATTTGAATGTCCAAATTGGAATGAATTCAATTGAACTTTGAATGTTTTGAATATTCCTGCACATCCCTACCTGCACTCCATGCACCCACGTGCTCACTTTAGGTGCAGACAATCAGCTTGTTCTGATGACTAAGTGCAGGTACAGCCCTTGTTGCAATGCTGTGGCTTCCAGGGAAATAAATATTTGGTAACAGTAACCTTGGATTGAGAATTGCCTGGTTGGGGAGGGGGGGGGAGAGAGAGAATTATGGCAATTTGACTTTTCTAAGCAAACTTATGCCACTAGCTTAGCACTTGCAACAACTCCAGTAAATATGGAATGGCATGGAATCAAAAGTAGTTCAATGACATTTCGAGGGCTATTTACTATCTGTTATATACCACCAACAAAGCATCAGCCGTTTCAAAACTAGTATAACTAATTTAGAACGTGAATGAGCCAGACTGTGGGACAGATCAGGAGAAATAATTAAATTTATCTGGACCGCTTGGAAACAGGCAATATGCCCAATACATCAGGACCAGTAACAACCACATTTTTGCTTTTTCTGCTTTGCCTTGTCCCCATTCGACCCTCTGAGATTCTTGGGAAATTTTGTCCTGAAATTTGTAGATCCATATGGAATTGGAGCGTACAGTGTTCAGGAAGCAAATAAATGAATAAATAATAATAACTGCAGTGAAAACAGTGAAGAGTTACCATAAGTTCTTATTTCAAATGATACTTGATGTTTTTTACAACAATAAAAGCGAGGATTTGAGCATAATATAGAGTGTAATAAAAACTAATATCTGGGAGGGGAAGATTAAATATCCATCAGGTGCATTTTTCTCTTAGAGGAGAGGAATGTTCAAGGACTATTAACACCACAGAGAGAGAGAGAGAGAAAAGAGATGAAATTTCTATATTGTTATTATTGTATTTAAAACACAATAATCCAATTAGTATAGCTCTTGTAGTTTCCCTAGGAATTTTATTCCTTGTCAAGTGCCAATATAGTCAACCTTCAATGCTATAAATGAAGAAGAAGAGTTGCCTTTTCTACCCCCTTTTCTCACCCATTTAAGGGGACTCAAAGCGGCTGACAAAGCTTTCTATTCTTCTGCCCACAACAGACACCCTGTGAGGTAAGTGGGGTGGTGAGAGGTCAGAAAAGAGCTGTGACTAGCCCAAGGTCACCCAACAGGTTTCATGGAGGACGGCAGAATCAAACCCAGTATTCCCAAATAAGGGTCTGGCTCCTTAACCACTAGACCAAACTGGCTCAGAAGACCATTAAAGGCAGCATGGGATTTTGAACCTTTGGTGGCATGAATTAGTAGCATGAACTGTTGATCAGATGCAGGGATCACAGTACACTTTTGCAAGGCCAACGGAAGATGTCCAACCCAAGATGATTCAAATCCCATTGCTTTATGAAGTAATCCAGAAACCACCAGTGTCAGTCATTTTTCTAACTTTTTCTAGAGTGATACATCAAGGGCCTTTCTGCACTCAGCCTTATTTTGGATTATATCCAAGGAAAGGGGCCAGCTATCCACATAATCATGCAGGCTATGGCAGGCACGAAACAAGGCCTACCATAGCTTGCATCAGCATATGGGCAACAGACCCCTATCCCAAGATATATTCCAGTATAAGGCCAAGTGCAGAAAAGGGCATAGATCGCCATCTTTTATTTTGAATTCCTTGCAGGAAGAGGATTTAATGCCACTTCCTCTTGCTCAGAAGAGGAAGCCCATTAAGAGCTATGATTTCCATCCTCTTTGCAACTGCCAAAAATATTTTGCACAAGAACACACAAGTTGGTAGGGGAGGAAGTGACTGGACAAGCAAACATCAGCTGTCTGTGCTTCATGCCACGTATGCCAACAAGCACCATCTGTGTGTGCTATGACTCAGGAATGGACATGAGAATAAACCTTGGGGGGTTTTCTGCACTGAACTTTATTTCAGATTATATACAGGATTGCCATCTGCATGTAAGAGGAGGTAGGTAGGTAGGTTTGGGATGGGGTCAGTGACAGAAATGTGAATACTGGCATCCATCCCTGGTAACTTCCCTGGGACAGTGTCATTGCAATCTCTCGTCCTTTATCTCAGAATCTTGGAGCCTTGAGAGGCAAGAGCGAAGCAGCAGCGATTGCTGCTGCTGTAAGGGTCCTAGGATGTAGAGGGGAGTGACAGCGTGAACTGCCATGGTCAGAGAAGCAGCTGTGGACTGTTGCAATTAGAGCTCTGGGAAGCAGAAATGAGTGGCCGCGATAGGAACAGCAGCTGTTACATCAGATATTGCTGGATACCCGACTGGTCTGGATTCCAGGACCCAGCCACATGGTGATGGCTGACTCTGATCAGAACAGAAAAGGGGGACAGGGAAAAATGAAGAGACTTGGAGACAGCTTATAGGTGGAAAAAGAGATCTAGTTTAATGGCACAAGGGGTTTTTATACAGCACAAGAAGGGGTGTGGAGAAAATGGCATCGATGAAACATCAGGGGAGGTGATTGGAGGAAAACTGCTGTCTTCCGGGTCAGAGTTCCTTCTGATGTCACATCCTGTGATAGGAGGCAGGGAAAATCCATGTGCTTTGCAGACTCCATAATGCCTAAAGGCAGTTGCAGAGTGGAAAGAATTCATCACCCTAGTGGCACTGAGTGTGTACTACAAGTTTATAGAAACAGGAAAATTGTTGCTCCTTTTACTCTCGGGGCTTGAGAATTGGAGGGCTGAAGAAAAGGAAGCCATGGTAAAAGCTGTGCAGCTTTTGTGGTTACTACACAGTGTTCCAGGGAAGTTAAGTACAAAAAGTCTGTGAGTAAAACATGAGGTCTTTCTGCACCTGGCCTCCTGGTAGTTCGCTTTCAGACGGAGCATCTGCACTGGAAGGAACTGTTTCCTCTGTGCAGGAGCACCCTACCTTAACCTTTCCTGGCCTTTTCTTGGCTCTGGTGAGCCCATCTGCACCTCTATAGTGCTGGTCAGGTCAGCTGACATGCTACGCAAGCATGCTGACATGTCAAGTGACCTGACATGTGTGTGCACATGCACATCAGATCATCGTTGTCCCCAGAAACATGGGGATTGTCTTCTCAGTCATGGCACCCCACTTATGGAATGCCCTTCCCATGGTGGCCCGATTAGCACCAGCTCTACCAACTTTTAGGCACCAAGTAAAGACCTAGCTCTTTATTAAACCCTTTGGAGATTAATTCACCCAGGCACTATTTTAAATTTAACTTTAGCTTTTAACTAACTATGCTGTTTCATACTGTTTTACTGGGGTACGTATTTAACATCTTATCTGTACATGGGTTTTCTATTGTAAGCCACCCAGAGATCCTAGATTAAGGGGAGATAAACAAATAAATAAATAAATAAATAAATAAATAAATAAATAAATAAATAAATAAATAAATAAATAAATAAATAAATAAATAAATAAATAAATAAATAAATAAATAAATAAATAAATAAATAAATAAGCATTCATGATTGTGGGCAGGTTCGCCTTTCCTGTTCCCCAGACAGGAATGGAAGTGTGAATTTGCCCCTTGTCAGGCAGTATAAACACATTTCCATTCATTTTGCATTGCTGAACAACAAGATGGATTTGGGTTTCTTTAGTTATGAATTTGACTTTTTTTATGCATGAGAGCCCTTTCTGCACTTATTTCATCTTATTTCTATTAGCTAGATCCCTATTAGCTAGATCTGGATCAGCCACAGGCAGTGGCATTTTCACTGGGCTTTAGAAGAGCAAATGTGTGCTGAAGAGTGCTAGCATGGATGAAGAGCACATTTATCTGTTTTACCATCAACTTGGATTAGTGAGCCCTTAGCACAGTTTGGAACTGGATCTACTCTATGGGCCTTTATGCACTTGGGCTACACAGTCTGCGTACAGTGTGCTCCCAGAGACAACACCTGCACTGGAAGGGCCTTTTTTCCAACTCAGAAATGGCCCCTTCTGTGCAAGAGTGCAGTGGATGCAGACTAAGTGTGGAGCACGATTTTGTCCTCCACACATTCACTTACCGCGTCCAATAACGTCCAGCAGTGCCCCCATCTGCAACTGTATGGTTCACAGAGGAGCACGTGAGGCACTGCGCAAGTGCGCTAGTGCACCATGTGACATGCTGTGTGCACAGCCTATCACCATTATCCCACTGATGGCGATGGTACCCAGCAGTGATGCTTTCATCACAACCCAAGATGGTGAGTATGAATGCTAGGGATGGGAAGTGTGAACATCCGCTACTGGTGTGCAGATTATATGTTCTTGATCCAGATTAACAAGTAAGCACAAAGAGTGGTCCTTAAAATAATGTGAATCTAGCTGCCCACAGGTTTCATCCCTCTTCTCTTCTCCCCTGAGAAGTCTGAGTCAGTGAGCAGTTTAAATTCTTAGTACAACACTGGGGTTACGGTACTATGTTACAAAGTTATTCAAAAACCTGATTGGTCATGTTCCTGTGCTACATTTTTCTAACCTTAAGATAAAGATCCACGCATCTCTTTACCCTTTAAACAAAAAAGCTATTGTAATAGCATGTAGTGTGACACATGGCATGAATACCAAAACATGTACATGCACTGCTAAACTGTTTAAGTATGGAAGAAGTAGTGTCTAATAGCATCAGGAAATTGAAATTTGAAAATTTTTCTCACTCACTTATTTGATGAGAGCTGGGCCGCTGACAGGCGAAGCAGAAAGTCATTTTTCAAGTTAAATGCCAAGTGGTTATATAGCATAATATTCAGTCAAAATTAACCACCTCACTGCTGCATTGACATACAGCATATTTAATGGCAACTATTTCAGAAATGATAACTGTAGACCTTGCAGGAGGGCCTAGGGTGAAGGGAATAAGATTTTGCTGTTATTTCAGTTACCTGGTTATTGGAAGGAAGGAAGGAAGGAAGGAAGGAAGGAAGGAAGGAAGGAAGGAAGGAAGGAAATGGCATAAGGAAAAGTTGGTAGTTGGGATGTGCACAAATTATTCATGCTATTCAGAATTTGTGATATTTGTACTGTTTGAAATTGGATAATCCGGTATTCGTAGAAACTTCGGCCTCCTACTCCATAGCCTCCCTCCCCACAAACCTTGGAACTAGAAGGCCTTTCTAGTTTTGGCCTCCTATCCCAGCAGCCTCCCCTGCACCCGCTTACCTTTGGGATGCGCTCCGGTGGCACACTGGGCCTCTTTCTGAGCTCTCCAGAATGCAAAACAGGCTTTCCTGAGCCTGGAAAAAGGCCTTCCAGTTTAGGGTTAAACCGGAAGGCCTTTTTCCGGGCTTCGGAAAGTCTGTTTGATGTTCCGGAGAGCCCAGAAAGAAGCCTGAGGCACCACTGGAATGGTCCTGCCCACCTTCTCCACACCCCCTCACCTTTGAGAGTGTTCTGGTGGCAACCCAGGCATCTTTCTGGGCTCTCTGGAATGCCAAACAGGCTTTCTGGAACCTGGAGAAAGGCCTTCTAGTTTCACATTCTGGAGAGCCCAGAAAGAGGCGCAGGGCACTACTGTGTGGTCCTGCCCATATCCCCCAAGCCCCTGTACCTTTGGGGGCATTCTGGTGGCACCCCAGGCCTCTTTCTGGGCTCCCTGGGACACAAAACAGGCTTTCCAGAGTCTGGAAAGGCACTTCTGGGTCTGTGCACACAGACCTGGAAGTGACTTAGAAGGAGGCACAGCGACGGCAGGATCAGGTAAGTGGGGAAGGGGTGGGAATGCTGGGGTGGGATGGATTATTCACTTTGAATAAGAATATCCCCCTATTTGTGGAGGTGGGGTTCGATCAAAGCCAAATTTTCCCACATTCAGTTTGTGCTGAACCAAATGTGGGAAATGCGCTCCGTGTGCATGCCTAGTTGGTAGTTTAAATATGTAGATGGAAGATTTGTTAGATGGTAAAGATGTGTAATGGTTTAGAATAGGGATGTGCAAGCATGCCGTTTTTGGCGTTGAATTTGTAATGAATTGAATGTTCGAATATTCATATTTCTACAAAAGTGCAGTTCCAAGTGTCTGGACATTCGATTTGATACAAATGCATTTGTATGCATTCGTTTGAATATTCGATATGTATGGATGCATATCTGTATGGAGTAGGAGGCCGAAGCTTCTACGAATACCGGATTATCCATGGTGTGGTTTTCCTATATGCAAAATGGCTCCAGAGGCCTGATGCTAAACCTCTCTGTGAAAATCACTCCCATTGTTCTACATAAGCCCTGCAAGCAGGTTGTTGCTGAGTTGGCCTATAGAGCCAATTCCAGTGGCTGTGTTTGTCAAGTGGCCCCAGAGGAACCCAACAGGGATGTGCACAAATATTCACAACGCTAGCAATTCATACGAATTTGGCCAAAATTGGACGTTCATATTCAAATCGAATATTGACATATTCAAAGACTGACATTCTAATTCTAATAAAATCTTTTGATACAAGCTTCATATAGGATTCATATGGGATTTGTATGCATTTGTATAGGGTTCGTATGAGACTGAACATTTGTCCTGAATTCAAATCCCACTACATTCAAAAGGGATCTGTTTGAACAAATATGAATTTTCTTGCATTCAATTCAGTATGACTCAGATACAAAAATAAATAAAACATTTGTGCACGCCCCTAGAAGACAAGTAATGTCACTTTCAATGATGCAGATGCAGCCCTTGAAGAGGATGTGGCTGCTGATATTATAGGATGCAAAGATGAATTGCAGCAATTATTGGGAAGGAATCTGTTGTCCATCTACCTCTTTTCCCCTTGAATGCTTCTAATAAAAATGACTTGCTCAGAATTTAGTATGGTATCTGCGTATGGAACAGTGGCTATTCAATGGTGTCTTGTTTATCCTTGTCCATTTAGAGCAGTGGTTCTCAACCTGGGGGTCGGGACCCCTTTGGGGGTCGAACTACCCTTTCAGAGGGGTCGCGATGAGTCTCCCGCCACCCTTCTCTCTCACCTCCCAACTGCTCCGCCCCCATGGTTGGGGGTCTCCACAACATCAGGAACTCCATTAAGGGGTTGCGGCATTAGGAAGGTTGAGAACCACTGATTTAGAGTGACTTCCCACACTTTTCTCAGAATTTATATCCCACTGACTGCTAGGAATGTCAAAGATAAAAAATAAACATAAATATATTGGTGAGCATGTGACATGACACGAATGCAATTTTTGACATTCGATTCAATTTGAATTGAATATTCGAATATCCAAATTTGTACGAATAGAGAAAAAAAGTGTATTAAAATTTGAACCAATTTGAATACATTCGTTTATATTTGTATGAATATTTGATATGTATTGGATGATACGAATGTTGACAACCTCTGTGCACATCTGTATGCATCTCATTTTTATCCCGTATGCATCCCGTTTTTATCCTGTACACATCCGTACAAATGCATACAGATACAAATAAGATGTGTATGGATACGTATATAATGCATATGTATCTGTACACATATGAATGTCTGAGTTATTTGTGTAAATGATTTGAAATGGACATTCAATTTGAATCTTAATGTCCAAATCTGACCAAATTCGATAGAATAGCAAATATTTTTAATATTCTTGCATGTCCCTAAACATGACCATTCTCTTTTGCATTCTCTGGAGAGTTTCATATCTACATGATATCTGATGGCATCTTTGCCTACTGATAACATGACGCCTCTTTGTGAACAGTTTAAGAAGAAGACGGATGGGTGCTTCCGCACTGTCACCCAAAATCCGGATCTATTTAGATCCAGATTTCAGAAATCTGTGGTAAGCAAATCCATATCCAGTAGATATGAATCTACTACCACCCCTCCGTCTGCACACGCAATGGAAGGGGGGATTTAGATCTGGATTTGAGGTGGGTGATGTGCGGAAGCAGAGCACGCACCTCAATCCGGATCTCTGGAGGCCCTCCCCCACCTGCCATGATTGGCTTCCTCAGAGCAAGCATGGCGAGCCGGGGACCTCTGATCTTGGGGCTCCCCCTCACCCCAGAAGCTGCGGATTGTGGCTTCTGGAGCCAGGGGGAGCTTCACCTACCCCGCCCCCCCAGTCCACCCTGGGGAGAGCGCAAACGATCCCCTCCTTATCTTAATGTAGCCAGGCCGATTCTAGCTGCGGGTTCCCAGTTCGCTTTGTGTGCGTGCCTGGTGCACCTCCCAATTGGCCAGGGCCATGGATAGCTTCAGGAGGCTCTCTGCACAGGTGCTGGCCCTGGCCAAACATTGACATTGAATGCTTTTGTGCATTCGCTCAAAGATTTGTTATCTTTGAGAAGTTTGGGTGGCGCCAGAGCCGCTACCCAGTCCATCTGCAGGAGATTCAGAGCAGATTCAGAGTAGATTCAAAGCCAATAAAGCAGATTCAAAGCAGATTTGGAGGTGGAACTGATGTCAGGAATTCAAAGTGGATTCGAATGGTATTCAAAGAGCATTCCAGCAGATTTTAATCCTACCGTGTTCGAAGTGGCTCTGTTTGCACAAATATGAATGCAAAGCAAACTTGAAAAAAAATCACGCACATCCTACCATGGCAGCATGCCTCTTCCTTGAGTAAAATAAGGCTGTGGTCACACACCTTTACTTTAACCCATCTTCAGTCTATCTTCAAACCCCACTACTCACACCTTTTTAGTCCTATCCATTTTATTTATGGACTTTCCTCCCTTCAAGCATATTTTCCTGAGTTCTGATTTTTGCAAAAGCCATTATAGAGTGTTAATCATTTCCATTTTGGGGGTGTGATCGGGGAAGAGGACTAACGAGTCTTAAACCATCCCATAGTAGGGATGTGCACAAATGCAACTTTTGGGATTTGATTTGATTTGAATTGCATATCTGAAGATTTGAATTGGTTCAAATGTTTAAAATTCAAATGTATTTGGGATGCATATAGATGCGTACAGATGCATACGGGATACGTAGCGATGCATACAGGCACATAAAAATGTTGTTGACATTCACAAGTGCAAATTCAAATCAAAAATTCAAACAAATAGATTTGAATTTGCTTAATTCAAATTGAATTTGGTTAAATTCAAATTTGAAAGGTTTCCATACTTATCCCGTATGCAAACCATTTTCGTCCTGTACGGATCCGTACAAATGCATACGGATACAGGAAAGATATGATCTTCAAGTACGCATCGTGTACAAACCCGTACATATACTAATGTGCAGATAATTTGAATGAATAGATCCAAAGTTCAAAATTCAATACAAATGTTTACATTCAAATTTTGGGACACTCTGATTTGAAATGTCGAAATTTGGCACATTTGATCGGATTTCGAATGCCTATAAAACATTATTTTTTAAAAAAGCAGGACAGATGCATGCATTATTATGCCATGACAACAACTGGAAATAGTTTATGGTCCAGAAGGTTTGGGTCTTGTTGTTGTAGAGATCTAATATAACTATGGCACCAAAGAAAGAAAAGATGATACCAAGTTGAGCAAAATGAGAGCAACGTAAATCAGGGCTTGACCCCAAGAAAGAGACCATCACTCCATGGAAGGCAGAGAAATTCTTAAGGCCAAAGCTATAGCTGTCTCTTCCCATCAGTACATTCAGGCTTCATAAATGAGCTCCTTGTGAAGGGAGATTATCAAAGGGTGGGGGAGATGAAAAAACACAGACATGACTTTTTGCATATTTCAAATTTCCTTCTTTCCATCTTGACAGGATCAAGGGAAGAATCCCTTAGAAATTCACGGACCTCTTCAACAGGTGAACAGCTGCCAGGACAGATTTCAAAACCCTAGATCACAGTCCATCTTGTAGCTCATGTTAGCTCAGTAAAGATTATTCTCAGGAGATGTCTTAGAGAAAGGAACAGATGCCAGTAGAAGATCTGAAAATTGTCCTGGTATTTCTGGGCAAGTGAGGATGCACAAGGGGAGAGGAACCAAATGATCTCCTGATGCTTTTGGACAACCATCTTTGAAACTGGCCATGATGGCAAATAGGAGTTGGAGTCTAGCATTCTATCTTCAGTGTCTAAGAGGCAAAGTTCTAACTTCACAAATAAACCCAAATCGCACTTTGGCCCATAGTTTATAATTGGGCAACATCTGAGCAGCTGCAGCTGCACTTACAGGTGGTGGTTACAGCCTACAAGCACCCCCTGCCTGCCCAGATATTGCCTAATTGTAAACTACTTGTGCTGTATGACAATGTGCACCACAAGCAAACCAACCCTCCCCAAACACAACCAGGAACCTACCTTACCAGTTTGGTGTAGTGGTTATGGGGCCAGACACTTACCTAGGCATATTGGGTTTGATTCCACCCTCCTCCATGAATCCAGCAGGTGACCTTGGGCTAGTCACAGCTCTCTTCTGAATTCGTCTACCTCACAGGTTGTTCTGTTGTGGGGAGAAGAACAGAAGGTTTGTCAGCTCCTTTGAGTCCCCTTAAATGGGTGAGAAAAACAGAATAGAAAAGCCAACTACTACTACTACTACTACTCCTTCATTCAGCAGGCGACCATCTGCAGTCTGGCCAGCTGAGGAGGTCATCTGGTGCTGACTCATGTGCAGTCATGCAGCACACCACACTTAGGATGGTGGTGCCCTGCAAAGGATCAGCCTGGCAATTGAACACAGGTAAGTGATTGATCATGAGGGGAGAAAAGAAGAATTGGGGGCTGCATCACAATTACACAACAAAAAGTCTTAAGTGAGGCCAGGTGCCAGGTGACCTAGTGTGCCTCTAGTGCATAATTAGTGCACCTCTGGGGAAGAGCATAGGACGTCAAGTAAGCTGTTACAGTCTCCAAGCATGCCCTGCTTCCCCAAAACTGCACTAATCATTGATTAGGTGTGGAGCACCAAATCATACTCCACACCTTTACCAATGTTTACCTAACACTTACCTGAAGCGTCCAGCAGTGCGACCATTCATTCCTGCCTGTGCTCTGGGGACATCTGAACTGCTGTGCAAGCACGAAGACACTGTGAAAACTGTAGATGTGACTGCATACGTGATGGTGCGGAGGTGCCACTGCCAAAATGGCACCGCCTAGAGGAGGACAAGGCTCTAGGATCTAATAATGAGGGGGGGGGGAGGGAGCAGTTAAAGTTGCCTAGTGCTCAAGTGCAAGCGCTAGTCAATATTGGGTCATTGTGCTTCTTTAGCACACATTTGCTCTTATAAAGCCCGTTGAATGCAGATGCTTTTGTCTGTGGTTGATTCAAATCTAGGCAAAACCAGATCTAGCTAATATGGATTAACAGAGGTAAATGCAGAAAGGGCCTAAGTTCACTAATATCTTAGGCAAAAGGGGAATAACTACTGATTGCTTCACCATCACTACTCCCAGAACAATGAGAGAAAACATAAAGGGCTCAACCCCATGGGAATGCCACTGCCTCATGGTAGATTTGGGGCAGCCTTAATGCAAATCTTAATTTGCATTAAGGAGTCCCCATGGCAACGGAGGACAGGGTGGGATCAAGGCGAATCCGCCCATCCCCATGAAAACTGTGGTAAATCCCTGCATCGGGATGCTGCGGTTCTCTCCAATAACCCCTTGCCTGAGTGCTTAATCAGCCAGATAAGGGCTTGATTTACCCCTAAACGATTGCCTGACAGCTGCCCTACAGTCAGCTGAGCAGCTGTCAGGAGGGTATAGGGGCTGTCAAGAGCACAGGCAGAGCTCTGATAAGATGATTAAAACAGATTGCTAATGCTGCAATTGTAACCCGGGAGTGTCCATTCTTACCCTGTAATTCGGTTTTTTTGTTGTTTCGATTTTGAGGATTTTGTCCCTCAAGTAGCCTGAATTAGGGCTTTGCATGGGGACTCTTGCGAGGTGAACTCAAGTTTGCCTCACAGTATCCTTACCACAGGGACGCCCACAAAGAGGCTCATTGAGCCTTTATGTTAGGTGCCTTCTCAAAATATGGAGAATTATAACCATCTGTAAGTTAACTGAAGATGTTGCAGATTTCTGTAAGAATCCTCTCAGCAGTCTTCTGGAGAGCAGAGTTTTGCTGCTGCTGCTGTTATAATATCCAGTAAAATGTGGTTTATCTTGTCAAAGAATGTAGTAATGAAAGAATGGGGAATGTATCTTGTTTATCAGTATGTCTCTGTGTCTTGGTTATCACTAGATATCTTTATTTTTCCTTGAAGGAATTTGAATGCCTGGTGGTTACTGTGATGAAAATGTAAGGTCTCAAAAGTCAGTGTACACCAATCTCCGTTTTACTGATTGTGATATTTCTTATAATTTTTTTAAAAAAATTACTGGTACTGGTTAGAATACGGATGGTGTGAGCTAATGCTCTTGATGAAAACAACTCACTGGAAATAAGCACCATGGTTACTGATGCTCCACAAACCTCAACTATTTGTGGGCCTGTCTACACTTAAAAGCACTTAAGTTCAGGGAAAGAGGGATGTATGTGCGCCATGAGCGCTGGTGTATTCTACAATTTTACTATCAGTGCTTATGGTGCAGACTGTCCATCCCAGATTTTCCAGATCACCATGGCAATGCTTGTAGCAATTTCTGCCACATGACCGGCCCTCCAGGGTGATCATAAGGTGGTCTACTTTTGCACCACGCCATGCTGCACCATTCAAACCATGCTCACATAGCATCTGCATTGGAAGAATTTGCAAATGTTGGATCTGGACCTTTTCACTTTAGCAAAATTAAAAGAAGGAAGGAAGGAACAAAGAGGAGGGAGGGAAGGAAGGAAGGAAGGAAGGAAGGAAGGAAGGAAGGAAGGAAGGAAGGAAGGAAGGAAGGAAGGAAGGAAGGAAGGAAGGAAGGAAGGAAGGAAGGAAGGAAGGAAGGAAGGAAGGAAGGAAGGAAGGAAGGAAGGAAGGAAGGAAGGAAGGAAGGAAGAAAGAAAGAAAGAAAGAAAGAAAGAAAGAAAGAAAGAAAGAAAGAAAGAAAGAAAGAAAGAAAGAAAGAAAGAAAGAAAGAAAGAAAGAAAGAAAGAGCTGTTCTGATCTTGGTTTTAGCTGATGTTTAAATGAAAACACATCAGGGATAACACAAAGTAATTTAGAAGACTAACACCGCAGTATGTGGCATTGCCCACAGCTATACCTTGCAATCACCCAGTTCATATTTTAGGTCCTGCCATGAGAGTTCATAGTATTTTACAAGTCTATGTTCCATGTCAGTGGCTGACTGTGGAGTTGAATATCAGTCCTATTTAAATCTGCAAGAAAATAGCTTTAGGTGACATAACTTTCATGTAGTACCACTGTGTACATATACAAATAATTGAGGCTCTTGACCCCGTCTTCGCGCATACAACTGTAAGTACAAACTTGACATTTTGATACTGCTTGTAGCCTTTCCCGTTGTTATTTTCTGTTTCAATAACCCATTGCAGGTAGAAAAATGAAAGAAGGAAGCATGAATGATTAATGCTGTCAAGCTAAAATAATGTATTTAGAAAAATCTATAAATCTCTTATTTGTGGCATTTTAAAACTCAACACGACAGTCATAGGTGCTATTTAGGCTCTTTGGAAGCAGATAGATGTAAGCATTTGCAGCCATCAGAGCAAACGAAGGCCCTGAATTCCAGCATCACTCTGGCAGGGAAAATTAAAGCATCTGTAGCAAACTTCCTCTTTGAGAATGACTCGTAAACATCAGGCAAGTATTCAAAGGTACCTTGGTCTTGATGCTATTATTCCAAAGGCCACTCCCTTTTTGCTGTAACCATGTCAAGCATGATTCTGCACGGAAAATGAGAGCTTCGCAAATAAACTTGCATGCAAATCTCAGCAATTTCATATACATAAGAACATAAGAACATAAGAGAAGCCTTGCTGGATCAGACCACAGCCCATCTAGTCCAGCATCCTGTCGCACACAGTGGCCCACCAAATGCTCATGGGCATCTCAAGCAGAGACAAGGACAAACCTTCTCCTGCTCTCGAGTCCCAGCAGATGGCCCTAGAAGCGCCCCATTTCCTCCCCCCCCCAGCCTGAAAGATGCACTTAGGCATTCGTTCTAGTAGCCATTGATACATCTGTCATCCATAAATTTGTCTAACCCTTCCTTAAAGCCATCCAGACTGGTAGCTGTCCACCTTTCCTATGCCGTGCATAATTTTATATACTTCAATCAGGTCCCCTCTCAAACGCCGTCTCTCCAGACTGAAGAGGCCTAGACGTTGCAGCCTGGTTTCGTAAGGGAGGTGTTCCAGACCCTTAATCATTCTGGTTGCCCTTCTCTGCACCTTCTCTAGTTCCACAATATCCTTTTTGAGGTGTGGTGACCAGAATTGTACACAGTATTCCAAATGTGGCCTCACTATAGATTTATAAAGGGGCAAAATGACACTTGCTGACTTATTTTCTATTCCCTTCCTAATTATTCCCAGCATTGAATTTGCTTTTTTTGCTGCTGCCGCACACTGGGTTGACACCTTCATTGAACTGTCCACCAAAACCCCGAGATCCCTTTCCTGGCGTGTTGCAGAAAGCTCAGACCCCATCAGTTTATAGACGTAATTTGGATTCTTGGCCCCAATGTGCATTACTTTACACTTGTTAAGATTAAAGCACATTTGCCACTTGGTTGCCCACTCACCCAATGCTAAGAGATCCCTCTGGAGCTCTTGGCAATCTCTTTCAGATTTTACTACCCTAAATAATTTAGTATCATCAGCAAACTTTGCTATTTTACTATGTACCCCTTTTTCTAGATCATTGATGAATAAATTAAAAAGCACTGGTCCCAGTACTGAGCCTTGAGGGACCCCACTTTTTACTTCTTTCCACCCTGAGAAATTGCCGTTTACTACTACTCTCTGCTTTCTGCCCTTAAGCCAGTCACAAATCCAGTACAGAATCTGTCCTTTTATTCCATGGCTGGTGAGTTTACTCAGTAGCCTTTGATGTGGGACTTTGTCAAAAGCCTTCTGAAAGTCCAGATAGACAATGTCCACTGGTTCACCTTTATCCACGTGTTTATTGACACTCTCAAAGAATTCCAACAAATTTGTGAGGCATGATTTACCTTTGCAGAAGCCATGCTGGCTTTTGTTCAGCAATGCCTGCTGCTCCATATGCACACTAATTTTGTCTTTAATAATGGTTTCCATCACCTTACACGGAACTGACGTTAAGCTAACTGGTCTGTAGTTGCCTGGATCACCCCTGGATCCTTTTTTGAATATTGGTGTTACATTTGCTACCCTCCAGTCCTCAGGTACGGAGCCTGATGTTAGGGAAAGATTATATATTTTTGCTAGAAGGTCGGCAATTTCGCATTTGAGTTCCTTAAGGACTCTTGGATGAATACCATCTGGTCCCGGTGACTTGTTAACATTTAGTTTATTAAGACATGCCAGGACCTCTTCCTTGGTTCTTTCTGTACAGTTTAACTCTTCAGAAAACACAGGCTCAGCTACTGGCATGTGTCTTCTGTCTTCCTCTGTGAATACGGAAGCAAAAAATTCGTTTAGTCTCTCTGCAATCTCCGTGTCTTCTTTAATTACCCCTTTCTCTCCTTTACTATCTAGTGGTCCAACTGCTCTCCTGGTTGGATTCCTACTTCTGATATACTTAAAGAAGTTCTTGTTGTTTCTTTTGATGTTTTTAGCAATGTGCTCCTCAAAATCTTTCTTAGCTTTCCTAATGGCCGTCTTGCATTCGTGTTGCCAGTGTCTATGTTCCCTCCTGTTCTCCTCATTTGGACAAGCCTTCCATTTCCTAAATGAACTCTTCTTGTTTTTAATGACTTCATCTACTGCATTTGTGAGCCACATTGGTTTCTTCTTGGACCTAGAAGTCCCCTTTCTTCTTTTAGGAATGCATTCTAGTTGCACTTCCGTTATTGTGTTTTTAAGTAGTCTCCATGCATTTTGAAGTGATTTAACTCTTTTGACTTTCCCTTTCAATTTCCTTTTCACTAATTTCCTCATTTTGGGGAAGTTTCCCTTGTGAAAGTTTAAGGTCTCTGTGTTAGACTTTATTAAGAACTTACTCCCTGTATTTAAGTTGAAGGTTATTGTATTGTGGTCACTGTTCCCAATTGGATCAGCTACAGTGACGTCCTTTACCAGGTCCTGAGCATTACTTAGGATCAAGTCCAGGACTGCATTTCCCCTGGTTGGTTCCATGACCATTTGTTCCATGGAACAGTCATTTAGCAGGTCTAGGAATTTTCTTTCTCTTTCCTGAGTTGAACAGGAGTTCACCCAGTCTATGTGAGGATAATTGAAGTCCCCCATTATAACTACCCTATCTTTATGGGCTACCTCCTTTACCTCCTTCTCCAATTGTTCATCTCCTTCGGACGTATGGTTGGGAGGACGGTAGCATGTCCCTATTGTTAGACTTCCTTTTTGGCTTGGTATTTTTATCCACACTGCTTCTGTGGAAGAGCCAGACTCACTTGGACATTCCAGTTCATAAGATTCTATCTCTTCTTTAATATACAAGGCTACACCACCTCCATGTCGCCCTTCCCTGTCTTTCCTGTACAGTTTGTATCCTGGGATGACTGTATTCCATTGGTTTTCGCTGGTCCACCAGGTTTCAGTTATGCCAATAATATCAATCCTATTTTCCATAACTAAGCTTTCTAGCTCCCCTATTTTGGCTCGAAGGCTCCTGGCGTTTGCATATATACATTTATATTCACTCCTTTTGACCAAATTCTGCCGTCGAGGAACATGTGAAACTAATCCCGCACTTAGCTCAGCATTTTCTGCATGTTTCCAGCCCTCCTCACTTGAGGGTGCGCTCTCCCGAACCGGATGCTGCCCAGCTCCTGTCGGCTTTCCCCCAGGGATCAGTTTAAAAGCTGCTCTGCAACCTTTTTAATGTTAATCGCCAGCAATCTGGTTCCCTCCTGGTTCAAGTGTAACCCGTCCCTCTTGTACAGGTTTGGCTTGTCCCAAAAAGTTCCCCAGTTCCTTACAAATCTAAACCCCTCCTCGCGACACCACTGCCTCATCCACGCATTGAGGCTCCTGAGCTCTGCCTGTCTAGCTGGCCCTGCACGTGGAACAGGTAGCATTTCTGAGAATGCGACCCTAGAGGTCCTGGACTTTAGTCTTCTACCTAACAACCTAAATTTGGCTTCCAGGACACTCCGTCTTGCCTTCCCAACATCATTGGTACCGACATGTACCATGACGACTGGCTCCTCCCCAGCACTGTCTACTAACCTATCTAAATGTCGCGTGATGTCCGCAACCTTTGCACCAGGCAGGCAAGTCACCATGCGGTCAACACGCCCATCACAAACCCGGCTCTCTATATTCCTGATAATCGAATCGCCCACTACAAGAAGCCCCCCTCCCACTACCCGTGGAGGACTATCCTCGGTGCAAGAGGATACAGGCACATCCACTGAGGAAGGGGTCCCAACTAAGGGAGCCTGCCCCTCTTCCTCGGCTTGATGTCCTCCCTGCCTGAGGCTTCGACTCTCCGAGGCAGCTGGAGAGCTGCTTGTCATGGAGTGGGATGCTCCTACTGCATCCCTGAAGACCTCACCCTCAGCCCTCCTACTCTCTATCTGCTTCTCCAGGTCCGCTACCTTGACTTCGAGGGAAGAAACATGTTCCCTGAGAGCCCGGAGCTCATTGCACCGAACACATACCCACGACTGCTGCCCCATGGGCAGGTAGTCATACATATGACACTCAGTGCAAAACACTGGGAAGCCCCCCTCCCCCTGCTGGCATTCTACCTTCATTGTATTTAATGGATTTGTGTTATTTATGAAAAATTACCTAAAAAAAACACTCTAAAACACTTTCTTTAAGATAAACTTTGGTTATGCTATAGTTATTTTCTGGTTAGTTATAGCAGAGAGATCTTCCTCCCACGGAGTTTACTCTCAACTGAAGTTCAAACTGAAACTAAGACACTCCCACAAGCTCAGGAGTGGCTAGCCCTCTTTGCTAATGCTAATGCTTTGTCCCTTTTGTTATTTTGATGTGATCTCCTAGGAATCTGCCTAGAGTAACCTGAGCTGACCACACCTAAACTGACCTAGGTTTTATTTTAGCTGGCTTCTAAAAGCGGTCCCCCAAAACTGTCCAAAAACCAGAGGACTTACCTCCCACACTTACCACAGCTTTGTTCTCTCGTTGTTCTCAGAGGTTTGTCTTCGGAGCCTTTGCTAATCTCTGAAGGCAACTTCAAAGTAACTTCGAAATGGCTTCAAAGTGGCTTCGAAATGACTTCAAAATGACTCCGAAATGACTTTGAACCTACGTTTTGGGGCTCCCCCCCCATGGGTCCCCCTCCCCCTAGCCTCCTTTAGACCCCATTGCCTGTTTCTAGTGGAAATAGGCTCCCTTTAATACAGATTTTCTGG
This sequence comes from Aspidoscelis tigris stejnegeri, assembly GCA_023333525.1. Lineage (NCBI taxonomy): Eukaryota > Metazoa > Chordata > Lepidosauria > Squamata > Teiidae > Aspidoscelis > Aspidoscelis tigris. Next base: position 11,059,737 of record JALMGA010000013.1, read on the forward strand.
CAGAAGACCCCATTGTAGACCCCATTAATGGGGTCGACAGAAAATCCAGATTAAAGGCCAGAATGTACCCATTTAATCCGGATTTCCCCAGCAGCAGTGGAAACAATTGGGTCCCAAATGGGTGCCATGGTGGAAATGGGGTCATCCGGCTTGCACCCAAATGGGTCCTTAATGGGTGCAAAAATGGGTACTTTCTGCCAGTGGAAAAACACCCTTAAATTAGGGTCAAACACCATACTTATGTTAACCATCTGTTTAAAAGTATCTTTTCAGTCGAATCTAGGGCCCTGGTCACACATTTAGTTTAGGACGACTTCAGGTCATTCTCAGGTCATGTTACTCACATTATTTTTATTCAATTTGTTTTACAAGCTGATCTACCCCTGTTAGACCATTCCAGAGGACTCAGCTCATCCTGGCATCCCAAGTAATCTTTGCTTCCTCAGATGTGAGCGGGGTTGGGGTTGGGGCTAAAGGAGGCTGAACTGTGCTGTTGTGGGTGGCTCCAGTCATTCCTTTCAGCCAGTGTGCACACACAGAGTTTGTGAGACTCCTCCTCTTCTCTCCTCAGTTTATGTATATGACTCCTCTATCAAGTGTTTTTTGGTGTGGTTTTTTTTTTGCAAATGCATTAATTTTTTAAAAAATTAATCACACAGAGAAGAAAAGCACATAATAAAGGAAGGGAGGGTATGGAGGTGAGGGACCAGGCTTAAAAGAGAATTGCAAACACACACCCTTGAGTGACACAAAGGCATCCAATAAGGGGGTAGATTTAACACAGCAAAAGGGGTGGAGTGCCAAGGGTTCTGTGGAGGAGGTTCAGATCGATCATGGAGAAAGGTGCAAGTGATGCAGCCCAAAGCGAGGATGGCCTGAGGACGACCTAGGTGTGAACAGATTTGGAATGACCTCAGGATGTCCTGTCTTATATAGGTGTCACCAGGACCTAATAAAGATCTCCTGGTCAGTTCTTCAATGCACGAGTTCACGATCAGTCTAAATTGTTGAATGCTATCAACTCCCTCATATCTCAAATATTTCACTGAAAGCTATTCATTCATCATGAGCCTCCATACTGTGCTATACCATTGTACTTCAGTCAGATTCAAGGCATATTTCCAATTACTATATGCACTATACATTGTTGGGTTACTGCCACTAAAAGATGTAATCATGTGGGTGGTCCTTGTGTTCCCAGGTGCTCTCTAAGGCTGTGTTCCCACTGGACATTTTAATGCACTTTTTAAGCAGTTTTAATTTTAATCAGCAGCGAGGTCTGGGTTTTTTGCGTTCTCACTGTTAGCTTATAATGTGTACTCGTACGGTAGAAACCTTCTAGCTAAACACAGAGGAGGGAAGTAGCAAACAAATAAACGTCTAGTTATCCAGGTTGATCTTCAGAAGCTTTTGTTCCACACACTGTAGTTTTGCAAAGAAAAAAAAGTCTATTTTCCTTTCACAAAGAACATTCCTGAAGCATCTGAAAAATATGGCATGATAATTCCATCTCACTGGGCTTGGCACTTGTTTTGTGTTAAAGCTGGCATTTTGACTTTTTCTTGTTTCCTGCTTTTTGAGTGATGCTGTGAGAGTCCTTTCCCACAAATGTGCCATCTATTGACTCTTTCTAGCTGTACAGAATTTATTTTTTATTTTTTTTAAAAAAAAATAGAGCTGTGCAAACTCCGTAAAATTCTCTGCTCCCACCACAGTCAGACCATTAGTGCATGCAGTAGAATCTAAACAAAATATTTTCTTTAAAGACACTAAGGGGTCTTTTATGCCAAAAAGATGCTTTCTTATGTTGACATGCCTGATGCCTGTACAACAAAGCTCTAACTACACTTCTCAAGCAAATTCCAAGACACTCCATTTGTTGAGAGTACCGGAAAGCCTTTGGAATTAAAGTTAATTAAATGGAGGCAATTTTATCCTAATTGTTTCACTTGATGAATCTGTAAAAAAAACAAAAACAAAAACAGTGCCGCTCAAGGTACAGTAGATGAAAGAATTACAATGCATGCAAATTGTAACGGTTGTCTGCAGGGTTATACAAGAAAGAAAAAAAACCCACAAAACACCAGATCTACATCTTGCAACACATTGCACTTGAAGTTAGAGCGACCCGAAGCTTCCAAGATAACAATTGTTAGACATCAGCACTGCATTAGAGGTGTGACTTCACTGTTTCTGATATAAAGTTGCTTAATCTGTGACTTCACATCTTGAGAACTAGATCGCTAGTTTCCATTATCCTCCATATTTCCAATATCATTAACTCTTAGGCACATATATATTATAATTCTGAAAGATTTGTGTTCCCAGACCATACTCAAAGACAGTGTAATGGCTCCATATTTCATGTTCACTTCTGTGTTAGCACCCTAGTTGAAGTATATTCTTTGCACACACCTCTAATCAATTCAGCCACTGGATACTGAGTCTTCCTGTCTCTTCCAGTTCGTCGTTGTTATACAGCATCTGTTTGACTGGGCTGCTTTCCTAGGGACGTTTCTCAGATCATAGAGAATGTATTTATTCTTGATGCCAATTTATTCCATAACAACAACAATATAATACACTTATTATACTACTAATAAAATCTATGTAAAAGTGGACATGGAGAAAACCTGGTTGAGGTCAACAACTGGCTAGGATTGTGCAAGAATATTTGAAACATTCAAATTCAATAGAATTTGTACGAATTCAGGCATTCAAATTCAAATTTAATGTTGATACATTAGTTTTTTAACATTAAAATGAGTTCAGATGTTTTGAATCATTCATATGAATTATTTGGACATTCGTATGTGTTTGAATACGTATGTGTTACATATGTATCCACATGCATCTTGTTCATATCTGTACACATTTGTATGGATACATATGGGATGCATATAGGATAAAAACGGGATGCATACAAATGTGTATGGACACATACAAATGTTGTCGACATTTGTATCATTAAATACAAATTGACTATTCATACAAATAGATACAAACATATTTGAATAGGTTCAAATGAATACATTGATTTTTTCTCTATTTGTACCAATTCAAACATTTGAATATTTGGTTCAAATTGAATGTCAAAAAATTCATTTGTGCACACACCTACAACTTGTATTCTGAAGAAACAGAAGGACTGATCTTGGCTACAGAAGAACAGGCATTCAGAAAAAAAATGCCATAAAGGCCAAGAAAGAAAAATAGACCACAGATCCAGGTCCGCCCTCAGAGACTTATGGAATCCAAGCGATTCCTGAATGCTTTGGGGGATTTTCCAGTTGGCATGACTAGTGCTCCTGTCGAAGCCCTGGTCTCTCTCTGGAATCAGGAGATGAGCAGGGCTATTGACATGATCGCTCCCAAGTGTCCTCGGCATGCTTGTAGAGCCCGTAGAGCTCCTTGGTATTCCATGGAGCTGCGGGCTATGAAACAGGAAGGCCGACGGCTAGAGCGCATGTGGTGTAAATCTGGCAATGAATCTGAGGTCAGAGCACACTATCGTGCCTACCATGTGGTGGTGATGGCGGCAAAAAAGAGATTTTTCTCCGCCACCACTGCATCCTCGAGTAGCCGTCCAGCAGAACTCTTTAGAGTAGTAAATGGCCTTATGAAACCGAGCTCAAAGAAACACGAGCCAGGGCCAAGTAAGATCTGCTGTGACAAATTTGCAAAGCACTTTGAGGACAAAGTCGCTCAGATTCGTAGCAGATTAGATGTCACAATTGGTTATAGTCCAGATGAGGTGTCCAGAGAACTGTCTGGTCCAGTTTGCTTGGATCAGTTTCAATTATTGCGGCCTGAGGATGTGGACAAACTACTTGTGGGAGTGCGGCCGACAACGTGCTCTCTGGATCCTTGCCCTTCCTGGCTGATAAAATCCAGCCGGCAGGGTATGACCGGGTGGATCCTAGAAGTAGTGAATGCCTCTCTGAGGGATGGAGTGGTCCCACCAGCCCTGAAACAGGCTGTGGTGCGCCCCCTCCTGAAGAGAGCCTCCCTGGATCCAGAAGATTTGAACAACTATCGCCCGGTGGCTAACATACCTTATCTGGGCAAGGTTCTAGAGAGGGCTGTCGCTGTTCAACTGCAGGCATGTTTGGAAGAAGCTGATTATCTAGACCCATTTCAATCTGGCTTCAGGCCCGGTCATGGCACAGAAACCGTCTTGGTCGCCCTGGTTGATGACCTACTCCGGGAGAGAGACAAGGGAAATGCCACTCTGTTGGTTCTCCTGGACCTCTCAGCGGCTTTTGATACCATTGACCTGTTAGGGGGTAATGAGGTGTCAGGTACCCCCCATTGGTAATAAATCTTCGCCGAGTTGCACGTCCGTGCTGAGGAAAAATAAACTTCTGCCGTCCCGGGAAAGTACACGTCTCTCCCTCTCGGCTTGCTGGCTGTCAGCTCTTTGTCGCTGTCCTTCAGCACCTTTCATCGCCCCTCCTTTCTCTGCCCACAGCTTAAGAAAACAGACAGAGACCGATTTCTCTTTGCAGAGGCTTTGTTTATTCGTAGCAGTTACATCGTAGCGATTGCATTTCTCTCTCCCTCTCCAGTCTCGAACAATCAACTAAGGGTAACACACAGCCGTGTGTGACCACCTTTATACAATTCCTTATCAGAGTTGGTGACTCACTTCCTGAGTGTTGCACAATCCTGTGCTTCCCCTGTGTTGTAATCCTTACTTCATTCAGCCTTCAACAACTTGTGATAGTCTGGTGATACTTGTGACACTTAGTTACCTTTTCTGCACACATCTCTACATTTTCCATATATGGGCTCTTCCAGGCTAACATGACCATGGTATCCTTCTGGAAAGGCTACGGAGTTTAGGAGTTGGAGGCAATGCTTGGCACTGGTTCCGCTCTTATCTCCAAAGCCAATCTGAGATAGTATCTGTGGGGGATGTGGACTCGACACCCTGGGAGCTCAAATGTGGGGTTCCTCAGGGGTCGATCTTATCTCCCATGCTTTTTAACATCTACATGAAGCCGCTGGGAGAGGTCATCAGGAGTTTTGGAGTGAGGTGTCATCAGTATGCAGATGATACCCAGCTCTATCTCTCTGTACCATCTGAATCAGGAGAGGCGCTTGAAGTGCTTGACAGGTGTCTGGAGGCAGCAATGGGCTGGATGAGGGCCAATAAATTGAAGCTGAATCCAGACAAGACAGAGGTGCTGTGTGTTACAGGATCTCGGGTCTGTGTAGTTGGGAGACACCCTGTTCTCAATGGGGTTGTTATGCCCTGGAAGGGACAGGTGCGTAATCTGGGGGTGCTCCTGGACTCCACACTAACACTGGAAGCTCAGGTGGAGGCTGTGGCCAGGAGTGCCTACTCCCATCTACGGCTGGTGCGCCAACTGAAGCCTTTTTTGGATAGAGATGACTTGGCCACAGTTACCCATGCTCTGGTAACCTCTAGATTGGACTATTGTAATGCGCTCTACATGGGGCTGCCCTTGAAGACGGTCCGGAAGTTGCAGTTAGTGCAAAATGCAGCAGCTAGAGTGCTGACTGGTACAACTAACTGGACACACATTACTCCAGTATTAAAAGAATTGCACTGGCTGCCAATTTACTACCGGGCCCAATTCAAGGTGTTAACTTTAACTTATAAAGCCCTAAATGACTTGGGCCCCAAATATCTAAAGGAACGCCTTCTCCCATACCGACCTGCCCGTGCCTTAAGATCCAATAATGAGGCCCTCCTGGTTGTCCCACCACCTTCGGTAGTGAGGCTGGTGGGCACCCGGGAGCGAGCTTTTCTGCAGTGACCCCAAGATTGTGGAATGGCCTCCCCCTTGAGGTGCGCCATGCCCCCTCCTTATATTTATTTAGGAGGGCCTTGAAGACACACCTGTTTACCTTGGCCTTTGGTTAAGGATTTGTTTTCCCTCCCCAGCTATAATGGCATCATTTTAATGCACTACGGAGTGCACGGTTTTAAATTTGTTGAATCTTAAGATGTTTTTAAGTGTGCATCTTGTTTTATTTGTATTTCATTTTAATCTGTATTGCTTTCAATTTGTATCTTGTTTTAATTTATTTTTACTTGTTGTAACCCGCCCAGAGACCTTCGGGTATGGGCGGGATAGAAATGTAAATAAATAAATAAATAAATAATAAAATGCCTACTGTGGAAGAAGGCCGATGAAACCATCGGCCATATACTCAGCTGCAGTAAAATGATTGCACAGACTAGTCATTCTAAACAAAGACATGACACAGTGGCTAAGATGATCCACTAAGATCTTTTCAGAAGTTATCATCTGACAGCAGCAAAGAACTGGGGCCTTTCTGCACTTTGCCCTATAGGGTGTTTTTCCACTGTCAGAAAGTACCCATTTTTGCACCCATTAAGGGCCCATTTGGGTGTGTGCAGGAGCCCGGCCCAACCCATCCCCAGCCATCCCAGAGCTGTCTGGCAAGGAGAGCATTTGCACTCTCCTTGCCGGACAGCTCTGGAATCCTGCCCCAGGGTACTGCCATTGGGTCGTATTTCAAGCTAGTACATGTGGGGGATGGATTGACCATCCAAACACATGCCTTACCGGCCAAAGGGAATGGTCAATCTGTCCCCCATGTGTACCATCAGGCTGAAGTGCAAAAAGGCCTCAGGTTTCCACTGGACTTCCTTGAAGTGGAGAATGCCTAGAAATGCAATGTTTCAAAAAATAGCTATATATTCAGTTAGTAGAGGTACACCTTTACAGATAAACACTGTATATATTTAACCCTTTATATGTGTTAACATTTTGGGGTGTACAATTTTAGATATTCAGTTTGAAGAGAGATTGAGGGAGGGGTCACACTTAACTTACCATGGGATACTATCTCCCACATTTAAACCAAATTTTAAGTGGAATTTTCATTAGATTTCTACAGTTCTCCTTAATTATTTGTTAGGTTTGAAGGCAAACTATGTAACTGAACAAAGAATCGTTTTGCATTTGTTTGAAATTTGTTTGAAATGAAAAATACATTTTCTCCTTTTTTAAAAAAACTTTTGAATGGAAAAACACAGTAAACATGAAAAGTTTAATAATTTTGTTTGTTTTCATGACTAGCAGGCTGATTAGAGTCAATCATATTGCCAGATATCCCGGCTGTATGTTTGTTGTGATTTGTGAACACTGTTTGATCAAATGTTTGAACATGAACCAAACATTAGACGTGTGTGATTTCTTCCCTCCACTTAATTTAAACATATATATTTTTAGGGTGACCAACTTTTTTACAATGAAAAGGAGGACAAAAATAAATTGAAGAAAACAGTATCATAAATAAAATAAATATTTTATTCATTGCAACAATAATATACTATAATATAATACATAATAAAAACATTTGTAATATTTTGTTTTGTAATTATGCTTCCAGGCCCATTACTTTTTAACAATAATTGTATGAAATAAGTACTTTTCCATTGAATTAATATTTTTTGTCAGTGTATCATCTTGTACCAAAATATTGGAAATATCTGAACAAGAGATATCCTTCATATTGAATTTTACGGCAAGTCCTGCAGCTAGAGTATCAATGGGATTTTCTCCCCCCCCCTGGATTTAGGATGGGCGTGTGCTCTTGCGATCTTTAAAGCGGCCACCCCTGCTTCCAGTATCAAAAAGCAGGACACATAGGAGGATACTTTTCAAGGAAGGATGGAACTTACAAAAGGACTGTCCTCCCTAAAGGAGGACAATTGGTCACTTTAATATTTTATTTTTGTGTTTGCTGTAACTGTCCTTTCTTTCAAAAAATCATTTTTCCTGGGGCCAGCATAGTTTGCCAGTCTTTGGCTTCCATAGGGATGTTTAAAAGCATTGTGTTAAAAGGGCAGGTTATACAACTTAAAATGTCACATAAATATATATTTGCTGCATGACTGGGGATTATAAGCAACATGTAAACAGTCCTGGCATGATCCCAGATTGAGGCAATCCAGATACGTTTTCAGCCAAATGAATGTAGTTCTTGTCCTTCCTCCTCTGTTTCCCCAAATTAAAACTGAATTCACGATTATCCAAATGTTTTCCTTCAGGCTTTGTGGCTAAATTAGGCTGCGCTGCATTTGTGATTATATCCGGATTTGCAATGGGAAGTTTATCAGCATCCGTGAAACAAAGGGTGCTTGCGCACTGGACCTCCGAAATACAGATTTATTAGATCCGTATTTCAGAAATCCGTGGTAAGTAGATCTGTATCCAGTACATACGGATCTACTACCACCCCTTCCATCCGCACATGTGGGTACAGTGTGGAAGCACAGCACCCACCTCAATCCAGATCTCCAGAGGCCCTCCCACGGCCCGCCATGATTGGCTTTTCCGGAGCTGAGCATGGCAAGCTGGGGATCTCCTATCTCGGGGCTCCCCCTCGCACCAGAAGCCACGGATTGTGGCTTCTTGAGCCAGAGGGAGCTTCACCTAATCCCCCATCCCACCCTGGGGAGAGCACGAGTGATCCCCTCCTTACCTTAACACAGCCAGGCTGATTCTGGCCACGGGGTCCCAGTTTGCTTTGCACGTGCATCCAGCATGCCTCCCGATTGGCTAGAGCCTCACCTGGCTTCAGGAGGCTCTCTGCGCAGGTGCACAGCCCTGGCCAATTTCAGGCTCCACACCCTGGACAAAAGTAGGCCAACTCTGGGACAGGCTGGACCAGTTTCAGATGGAACTGGCTTTTCTCAAGAGCAAATGGCCTGTCCTAGAGCTGGCCTACTTCCATCCCAGGGCCTAAGTGTGAATAGGCCTCTGGTTGATACCATATATGGTTTCATTAAAGGAATTAAAAATATATGGGTAGAAAAGACAATTTATTTCTTTTCACTTGTGCTAGTTTTTTTATCTTATTTTCCTTTGTGTTGTTAATAATAATAATGAGAAGGAGGAGGAGGAAGATGATAATAGTAATGATAATACAGACAATAATAATAATAAAGCCAGAACTCAAAAGAGTTAATAGGAAAGTTCAAAACCATGACAATTACTTACACCCCAAAACAGGAAACAAACCAACATAAAACAACAACAAAAAAAGCCCTCAAATGAATGAATAAATATAATTATTAGCAGTGTAGCTTCAGGCCATCAAACGTCATCCTACATCAAAACAACAGTAACACAAACATTCAAACTTGCATTATGTATTATATTGAATTATGTATTTATTTTTTAACCATCAAATAAAAAAGGCATTAATAAGGACAAATAAGCAGTTTGCATTAGGGAGGCAAAGAAAGTGCTTTGCTGTTTCTCACTGGAGCTACAGGTGGGAAGCATAAGGATGCTGAAAGGAAGAGATGCCAGGAACCACTTGGCTCCCAGATGGACCACATGCACTGGAATGGGATGTTTCCAACTCAGGAGCATACTGGATGGAAACTACATGTGGAGCACCATTTCATACTCCACACATAGACTTGCCCCATCCAGTGGTATCCAACAGTGTCCAGCAGAGCCCTCATCCACACCTCTATGGTGCATGGAGAGGCACATGACACACCGCACAAGCGTGCTGTTGCATCACGTGTTGGTGTCACTATACGTGCTCGGCCATCTCTGTTGTCCTGGGGATGGTGTCAGCTCACCTGAAGTGATGCCATACAATGTCATACAAAGAAACATATTAAACACATTAAAAGCATTTTAAAATGCACGTTTTTGGTACTTCTTTTACTATTTCATTATTTTCTGAAAATAAGTTCTGAAAGAAATTTTAAAAAACACAAAATCCTTCCCTTCAAACATGGATTCAATTTTCAAAGGGAAAAGAAACAGTACTGGGGGGGGGGACACTTAGGGGGCATCCCCATGCACTCTAGAGTCCGAATCGAATCTGAATTTGACACAGAGCGTCCCCATGCAAAGGCCTCAAACCGGACTACATGCGGAACAAATCGCCCAAATCCATGATAAATTAACTCCTGAAGAAAACTGTTCTTGCTACTGTTTGGGAGGCAAGCCTGTATTATTGTGAAGGCTTGGGGATGCTCCCAGGTTTTTAGGGGAGAAGATTGACGCTCACGTCATTAGTAGGGGGTTTCATGTCCTGTGCTCGCCATTCCTGTTCTGGGCATTGGGGATCACAACTGTTGGCCATTTTTAAAGATCAAACAGCATAAAAGAACTACCACAAATTGCTGCTGCCACTGGTACTATTCTTAATCAGAAGATTTTCTGATAAATTCTAGCAAATCACTTAGTTTTGCTAGAGCATTAACAAAGCATATTCACACTTGCAATTGGCTTTCTGGTATTTCTGCCCTTTACTTAGAAAATGAAATATGTTAATACTTTTAATCTTCAGGGATTTATTTAGTGAATTGTCACAATAAAAATCAGCAAAATATTGAGATGCAAATCTATTCTAAGTGTGATTTTGCAGGGAGGGAATTTTTATTTATTTTCTATTCTAGGGTACTGTTTTACCCTTGCATTGAACATCATTTTTTTTATTACTTAAAAGCTATTTTTGAATTGCTATTAAACTAAAAATACTGAATGAAAGGATTTTTTTAAAAAAATGTAGGGGGATAATGGGAGACCAAGCATGGGAAACTTCCTGGGATAAATAATAGAAATAATCATAATATATAATAATGACTAATAATCATTTATTTGCCAAGTGCCAACCTTTGAAAGAAGGCATTAACAATTATTTGTAGAAAGAGGCAATTTTCCATACTATACAAGAATCCAAGATGTCCTCTAGCCAGCAAAGCAGAATATCCTTCTGAAATGACACTCCCTTCCAAAAACCAGTAACAAAACCCCACAAACCCCACACTAAAATTGTCCTCCTGGCAAATTGGCTGACATTGTTAAATTATGCTCCAGCCTGTCTCTCTAGAAGGATTTTGATAAATAAATAATTGATGGCACAAACCTCTAACACCATTGCTATTAGTATTATGGAAGAAGAAGAAGAATCAGCAAGATGGAGATTCCTCCACCCTTCTAGTCTTGCAGACTCATCTTCATTTCATGCAAAAGTAAAGCACATCCAAGGATCTCATATTATTCCCAAAGTTCAGGTCCCTGTTAACAGTGCACAGCCTGTATATGTTCATGTTTGCAAATTTTTCTAGGAGGAAAAACAAAATGAAGACTACCCTAGGAGGTTTAAAAATAGTTCCACATTTTAAGAAATGTCTGAGCTTGTGCGTATGTGTGTGTGTAAACAAAATCTTATAATCTCTACTACGAAAGAATAATATGAAATATTTACTAACTGTTATGCATAAGCAACAAATCATCTCATTTCCATTAAATAATTTCCGCCATTTTTTCTTCTTCTTTAAATATACTGTAGCTTGCAATTTAATTACGATGAGTAATTAAAACTTAGAAGATAATTATTTTTGGCAAAAAGTCAGTTTTTGTTAAAATTTTAAGATAGAAAAAAGATGCATATTACGACCATAATACTGTTAGTAATTAAGATAAATGCATCAATTATTAAAGATGCAAACATGTCAAACAACCATAACTAATTATTTGAGCATGTTAACAGTTGTTTAATGTTAACAAGCAGTGAATTATTAAAGACCCCATGTGTCACATTTTGGACTGCATAAAATATTATGTTCAGGGATAGATTTCTGGGGTTTTTTTTTGCAGGTTTCACTTAGATCTTGGGGAGACACAGAAGCAAGAAAAAGAATAAAATAAATGCCAAGACAAGCTTTAATCTTTATTTCTAATGGTATCAGTTGCAGCAGGCGCATAATGCAGAGTATTCTTTCACAGTTCAGGCAAACTGCTTTCGAGATGCCCGCAACAGATTCAATACTTTCTTAGATGAGAGGAGCAGTTGGGGTACATATACTAGTGTATTATGTCTGGTTGCTGGGACATAAGGCCAAATGGGCAGTGCTTGCCTGTACCCTGTAACTCCCAGTTTGAGTTCATATTCCCTCTCCATTAGGGATGTTCAAGAATATTTGAAATATTCATTCTTTGATCAAATTTGGCCCGTTTCGGATATTCAAATTCAAACAGAATATCCAGACATTCATTTTTTAATATTCAAACAAATACAAATATTACAAATGATTCATTCCAATAATCCAGACATTCATATGTGTATGGATACGTACACATTACATACATATCCGTACGCATCTTATTCATATCCATACAGGATAAAAATGGGATGCATACAGATACGTACGAATGTTGTTGACATTTATATCATCAAATCTGTATCAAATATTCATATGAATAGATACAAATGTATTTGTATGAATTATTTGGACATTTGTGTGTGTACAGATATGTACACATTACATATCTGTACACATATTATTCATATCCATATGCATTTGTAGAGATACTGTTCATACGGGACAAAAACAGGATGCATAATAATGATAAAAACAGGATGTGTACGAATGCGTATAGATGCATATGGACACATACAAATGTTGTCGACATTTGTATCTTCAAATATGAATTGGGGGGTGTTTTTCCACTGTAAGCACCCATTTTTGCACCCATTAAGGACCCATTTGGGTGTGAACCGGATGATCCCATTTCCACCATGGCACCCATTGGGGACCCGATTGTATCGGCTGCCGCTGGGGAAATCCGGATCAAATGGGTACTTTCTGGCCTTTAATCCGGATTTTCTGTACACCCCATTAAAAGGATCTACAAGGGGTTCTTCAGGCAGAAAATCTGGATTAAAGGGAGCCTGTTTCCATGCTTGTGTGGCAATGGGGTCTAAAAGAGGCTAAGGGGAGGGGGCACCATGGGGGGGAGCCCCAAAACTTAAGCTTCAAAGTAATTTCAAAGTAATTTCGAAATCACTTCGAAGTCTGTGCAAAATAGCTCCGGAGTGTCTTTGAAGTCTGTGCTGATCTTCAGAGTGAACTTCGAAGTGACTCCGAAGATCAGCACAGACTTCAATGGAGCTGTTTTGCACAGACTTTGAAGTGACTTTGAAGTGACTTCGAAATGACTTTGAAGCCACTTCGGAGATTGCACTCCCTGTGCCCCCAAACACCTGGGGTGACAAGCAGACCTCTCATGGGTCAATCCAGATTTCCAAATGGGTGCTCTGGTGTTTCCACAGCAGGGAGGCGAGCACCCATTGCTATTGGGTGCTACACCAACCATGGAAACACATTGGCTACTACAAGTATTCATACAAATAGATAAAAATGTATTGAAATCAAATAGAATTTGAATGCATTCATTTTTTTCTCTATTCGTATGAATTTGAACATTCAAATATTTGGTTCTAATTGAAACTAATCCAAAAATTGCATTCATGCACACCCTACTCCTGATGCTGGGAAGGTTTGAAAGCAAAAGCTGAAGGGGATGACAGATAGTAAGATAGACAGATAAAGTCATGGAAGTAATGAACATGAGCCTGGGCAAACTTCAGGAGGCAGTTACTTATATACTTCCTTACCTTTAATTAATATAATGTCCACATTAGCCTTGGGCCGTAAAAAATAGAGGTGCTGGAGCTGAGCACTTTAGAACACTGCTCAGTGCAATTTTGAAGTCCTTAACCAAGTGACAGCTGGGAGGAGTGAAGGGAAAGTCAATTAAAGTGAGTTGTACTAGGTGATCAAAATAAGTAAAGCTTATGGTATCCCGGACATTATTAAGGCTGAAAAATTGACCTCACTGATATTTCACTTATTAGCCAATCAAGAACTGAATTAGGCATATACCTAGAGTGGCAACCTACTGAAGGGCAGAATGAGAAAGAGTCCAACATTCAAAGACATTTGAATACAGTAATGCATTTTTGTGTGTTTAACATTTTGTTCCTAGAGTCTCAAACTGGACAATTGTGTACCTGATCAGCTGTGTGCCTGATCACCTGATGAAGTTGCCTTAGATAGATCCAAACTACTAGTACCTCTAGGCATTAAACCTGGTACTTCCTACATGCTGTTATGTAGTACAGATCTCCAGTGCAACTCATTATCACCTTTCTGTTGGAGGAGAAGTAAGGGAACTACTTTTCACCTCTAGTAGTCCTGCCAATGTTATAACAGCTTTCTGGAAGATGCATGAAGAAATCCATGTTATATTCACTAAAAATATACTTTTTACTTCAGAACTCTGTCTTCTCCTTATTTTCAAAGATAGCAACAAACTTCTAAAAATAAATTACTATTATAATTCCTCTTAACTTCAGCAAAACTCACTGTAGCATGAAATTGGAAAATTGTTCTACGTAAAAAGGTGTGGATCTCTCAAATCACAAGTTGTTTACAGACCAAAAGACAGGGATGCAAGATGTAGCCATTTCTTTGAATGTAAAGAAGACCTATATATCCCCCAGTGCACATGTTAATGTTATTGTTGTCACCATTAATTACACTTCTACTCTGAATTGTTCTCATTCTTTGCCCAATTACCAATAATTATTGATGTGTGAATTCCTTGTTCTTTTTATTTTGTACTAATTTGGATTTATACCTTTAATTGTATTTTTGACCATTAGTTTGTTTATTGTTGTATTGTTTAGGGATGTGCAAAATAACATTCAAATTCACAAATCCAGTCAACGTCCAAAAACTCAATCAAAGTAAACAAAGCTTCTATTTGTGAAAATGAACATTTTGATCAAAAATCCATATTTTGCTGTTTTTGGTCATTAGAAAGGACATTTAAGTGGGAGAAAAGTCACAAAAAATTGGCAAAAGCATTTGAATTTGAATGCAGAAAATCTGGTTCTCTTATTTAATAATTCAACAAACCAAATGTTCAGATGTTTGATTTGATAGCAAAATAAATTTGATTCTTTTTTTGTGCACATCCTCATACTGCTTGATATTGCATTTGATGAAGGACTGCAAGAAGCTTTCTTTCTTTTTTTTAAGTCAGCTAGCTGGCAGGAAAAAAGAATTATTTGGCTGCCTTTATTATACACCAGGAGAATACTCTTTGGTGTACTTTAGGTTGTCTGCATAGGGTTTATAGGCTATGAATTGCAATTGATAGAGCAGAAACATTTTTTGTCATGGCTACCACAGATGCAGATGAGAACATGGAGTTTTCATGTAACCAAACAAAGAAAGTCCAGTCCTGTTCCAGAGTATTAACATATTTATTTAGTTGGAGTTAATTGAACATTTTAGTTCAGGATAGATACAATGGAGTTGTGAAACATGTTTTTTTGGAAAGTTTGGAAACATGTTTTTTGGTTCCGTAGAATTTAAAGAAGAGAAGTATGTCCTCATCCAGGAATTTATAGATGTCAAAACTACAAGTGTGATCCCCTTTCTGCTACCACAGTCTTGCAAGATAAACTGGCATTTTTACTTCACATAGGGCTTTAAGTATTTAGGTATCATAACCCACCCTCCCCAATCTTTGTAGATTACATAAACTAAACTATGCTCCAATTGGAAGAAGGTCAATAGGGATTTAAGTCATTGGAGAGAAAAAAAACTTTATTAGGCAAAATCACAATTCTTAAAATGAAGATTATTCCAAAAATTCTATTTCTCATTCAAACTTTACCTATTAGCATTCCTGGACAAAACTGTGTCCAACAAGAAATTCAGAGTCAGAAAGATATTTCTGCATCAAACAAAAGACTTAAGAGGGTGGGGGATGGGGAGTCCCATCTCTGATCTCCATTATCAAGCCTTTCAGTTGCATGATATATTTCTATTCCTCAATCCTGGTGGAAAGGGCTGGGTGAACTTAAAAACTATACCATATGCATCCAAGATAAATAATACTCCTTTCAAATCCATTAATAGCCCTTCTTATCATTTTATTTATTTATTTATTTATTTATTTATTTATTTATTTATTTATTTATTTATTTATTTATTTATTTATTTATTTATATTTCTACCCTGCCCTGTACCCAAAGGTCTCAGGGCAGGAAAAAAAATTTAAAATCCAATACATTAAAACAATAAACAATTTATATTAAAACAATAGTGTCTGCAAATAACTACTAATGCCTATGAGTGGGAAGGGAAAGAGTGGCATGAAAAATTATTCTCCTTTCCCTCATCATATATACCAATCAAATACTTATATTAAAAATGCTGGGGTTTAGAAAGTTAAAGATTTCTTCAATGATTCTGGGGAATTAATTGACGTAGATAAATAGGAGTCCTTACTCTTACCCAGTAAATATCTACAGACTCAAAAGATAAGAAAACAGATGACAACTATGGGTATTTCTCCATGGTCAGTTAGTACCCATTTTGCACCCATTAACGACCCATTTGGGTGAGAGACAGATGACCCCATTTCCACCATGGCACCCATTTGGGACACATTTGTTTCCACTGTGGCTCCATTAATGAGGTCTACAATGGGGTCTTCAGCCAGAAAATATGTAGCCTGTTTCCACTAGTGACAGGCAATGGGGTCTAGAGGAGGCTACGGGAGGGGATACACCCATGGGGGGGGGGAGCCCCAAAATCCCAGCTTCAAAGTGATTTCAGAGTCATTTCAATATCATTCTGAAATTACTCCGAAGTCACTTTGAAGAGATTGGCAAAGACTTCAGAGAGGCTCCGGAGCCATCAGCGCGGTCCGTTCGCTATTAGCAGAGACTGCGCAGACTTCCCTCCGAAATTTCTCCGGAGTCTTGTCGCTGGTCTCTCTGAAGATCAGCACGGACTTCAGAGGCACTCTGGAGTGATTTCCCACTGACATTGCGGGCGCTCTGGGGCTGTTTTGTGCTGACTTCAGAGACATTCTGAAGGGACTCCGGAGCAGCTCTGAAGTCTGCACTGATCTCTTCAAAGGGGCTTCGGAGAGTGCAGCCCCTTGTCCCCTGAAACACCTGGGGTGACGGGCAGACCCAATGGGGGTCGATCTGGATTCCCCACATGGGTGCATAGGTGTTTCCACAGCAGGGAGGTTAGCACCCATTGCTAATGGGTGCTACACCTCCTGTGGAAACACGTTGGGTGCTTCCCTTAATCCGGATCTAGTAAATCTGGATCAAAGGAGCACGGTGGAAAAACACCCTTCAATTAAATACTGGCTTTTTATATTCAGATTAAAGCATGTATTAGATTCCTATGAAATATTTGAAACACTAAATCAACCTCAATTTTCTTTTGAAAAATTCTTCTATAGTTTGTCCCCTGGATCTAAGGGTATAGTTTCAATGATATATAGAATATTAGCTAATACCAGCCTAAGTAAATCTTATTACCTATATCAGTTATGGGAACAAGATTGTCAAATTGAGATTCCTGAATCAGATTGGAACACTATACTTACTAAATAGTCTAAATTATTAAAAACTTCAAATTCCAGAGAACTATTTTTAAAGACTTTGTATCATTAGCATTACTACCCAACTCTGTTATCCCATTTGATCCCCCGAATGCCCCCTTTATGTTGGCATGGCTGTGGTAGTATGGGGCACTTTTTACACATGTGGTGGGACTGTAAGATAATCATTCTCTCCTGGATTAAATTAAATGAGATTGTCGACAGCATGTTGCATGAAATTATCTACTTCACACCAGAAGTAATGTTCCTTCATTTGTATAAAGATTCAAATTAGTTAATTAAACATAAATCATTATGGAATTTCTTACTTATTGCAGTAAAGCATGTAATTTCATCAGGTTGGAAAGTCTCTGGAAGTCTTCATTAGGGTGGAAAGACTCTGGAAAGTCTGGGAACTGCTCCAGATGGAACTAATAACTTTTAAAATTGCACATACTAGAGGTATAGAGATCAAAGAAGCCTTCACCAAAATTTGGACCCTTTTCCTGGACTCTTACTAAAAATCACTTCCAGGAGACTCTCAATATAAGCTGTTCCTTGATCAGTTACTGAATTCATATTATTATGTCATTATTCTGATGTGTTTTATTACACGTTATTGAGACAACCCGGTAGAGTTTATATAATGTGTTTTGGATTCTTTATTGTGAACTTACTGTTAATACGTCTTGTTAGTTTATGTGGTGTTACTAGTTTGGTACTCTCATATTTCTTTTGTTTATTGTTACTTTTATATATTTGGTTT
Source organism: Aspidoscelis tigris stejnegeri (assembly GCA_023333525.1). NCBI lineage: Eukaryota > Metazoa > Chordata > Lepidosauria > Squamata > Teiidae > Aspidoscelis > Aspidoscelis tigris. The sequence goes on from JALMGA010000013.1 coordinate 11,077,740, forward strand.
TCAGTAGTAGTAGAAGAAGAGTTGGCTTTTCTACCCCGCTTTTCTCACCCATTCAAGGGGACTCGAAGCAGCTGGCAAAGCTTTCTATTTTTCTCCCCACAACAGAACACCCTGTGAGGTAGGTGGGGCTGTGTGAGCTCAGAAAGAGAGCTGTGACTGACCCAAGGTCACCTAGCTAGCTTCATGTGGGAGTACAGATTCAAATCTGGTATTCCCAGATAAGAGTTTGGCTCCTTAACCACTAGACCAAACTGGCTCACAGTAAAAACAATTGATAAAAAAAAGAAACTACAAGCACACATCCACACAGAAAGAGAGAAGAAAATGAAAGGTGGGGGTTTGAAGACCTGTGAAGCATTTATTCCTGTATAGTTGATCACTCAGAGACTCCCTACCCCCACACTATTTTTCTTCTAGCTTTTCAATGACCTCCTCCATCTGACAAGGTCTTCCCATCATGACAGTGAACCCTGATGATAATGTAGGTAACATTCAGATGGAGACCAAGGGCTGCAGAAAGCTATATTTCACTTCTGACCTTCAGCTGCCCCTCTAGTGCAATGTTCACATTACATTTCCTTTCACTCATGGCAAAAAAGCAAGTAAAAACAATACCAACCGAAACAAGCGACATTTCTTTAGCTGTCTTCCACAGACAAATAAAGATTCCTTTGCCAGCTCCACTCATAGGTGTGATACATTCCACTTAGCTCATCGTGACACATGTTAACATAATTGCTATAAGGAAGCTTCAAGAAGCTTTTCTCCATATTGCCTAGCTATGGTTAACTTTCCTGTCAGTGGGAGAATCACATTTTGAACCTCAACATCCAAATCTACTGTTCCTGTTATTTAAACTGACTGGCCTGCAATGCCACTGATGCCTAAAGGCTGTGTCACATTATATTGTCATGCCCAGGACTGAGTCCCTCAAACTCAAGCATGCTTAGTTCTGAGGAGATATGTGTCTGATCGCCCTGTTGGAGATTTTTTTTTTTAAAAAAATGTTCTTATATCCCATGCTTTTTGTAGATGTTCTTGTGGTTACCTTGTCATTGTGTGTCAGCAAATCAAGAAGGTTGTTTGATTTGCTCTCCACCCTTCTTGCATAAGGGTGCTTCTGCACCTGCCACTGGGAAATGGATTTAAGAAAATCCGTTTCCCGGTGATCCGGCCTCCCGAGGATCTGTCCAAAATAGAGATGGATCCTTGGAGGCCTCCCATGCATCCTCACACATGCAGGGCAGCCGGATAGGGCAGCTGGATACCCTGGGTGCTGTGCGGAGGCCGCAGCACCCATTCCAAAGGGCATCCAGCCTCCCGTGCCACTGACACGGCCCCCAGAGTCGTGGGCCTGGAGCATACGGCTGCCAGTCACCACACGTTTCTGGTGGAGCACGGCATGCGGGGGAAGGGTAAAAGAAGGCAGACCGGCCTACTTATGCCCTTCCTAAGATGGCGGCCGCCATCACATCCAGTCCCTTGCCTTTCCGGGTGTGGAAGCATCCTGCTTCCGACTGGATCAAGGTCCTCATTTTCAAGGTCTTCCTAGAGGCTGGATTCTTTGGCAGGAAGACCCACCAGAGTGCGGAAGAGGCTGCATGAAGAGTCCCAGATCCGGCCTCCTGTGTGGAAGATAAGTTATGTGTCCCGTATGTGTTTTACATGTGTCTTTATATGTGTTTTTAGGCCCTGTGCAGAAGCACGCTAAGATTTATCAGGGTTCAGGGTCCCAACAAAAAAATGTTTTTTTTTTAATTCAAAGCTAAAGATAACCCAAGATTCCAGTAGTTCCAGAAGGCTTTCTAGCTAGGAACTACTGAATTATAGAACAAGGTTGGCATGAAGCCAAGTGCTTCCCTTTAGTTTCATTTTGAATCTTTTCCTAGGTGAGGATATAGTGTGTCCTTATTTCCAAGGCATTGTTTTTTTCACCATCTGTTTCTGTTATGAAAGTTTACAGCCCACAAACTGGAATGTCTGTCCTCTTCTGTGCTGCACTTAGAATGTGGTGCAGCTTTATGAATGGCTTTTTCCCCCTTAAAGGGTAGAAAAAAAAAACCAAGGAAAGGAAACCAATAATCTTTGACTGTCCTCCATCTTCACTTGCTTGGCCCTCACCCCCTCACACATATCCAAAATATTACAGGAATGGGAAAGATGTTAACAGGACATTTTATTATGATGGAAAGTAGTTCACAAGAAAATTAGGACGTTATCCAAGACTGTAAATATTGGATTGCTTTTGGAAACTTTTTTTAAAAAGTAAGCTAGAATTTGTATGCACTTCAGAAGAACTAGAGTTTTCAAGGCCTTTAACAGCCTCTTCTGGACTGTGTTTGGAAACTTAACGGTAAAGAATTATTCCACAAGCTCTTCACTCAATAGATTTTCATGAGCAAGATTTCACAGTTTCTCATGCACTGAAATAAAAAAAAAATGCAGACTTCACTTCTCAAACTCTAGGCTACCAATACATTCAAAAGTTCGCCTAGTATTAATAGTGTGCTTCCGCTCTGGCCCTTTAACACCTATTAAGCACACATCTGGTGTGGCTAATCTGCACACGTGTTGCTGTTTCGGACACATCCGGTGAGGTGTGTCTGCACAGCAACACGGATTAGTAACACCTTCCCGGCGGCACGTCCATTTAGCACACATCCGGTTAGGTGCGTCCACACCTATCTGTGGCTAATGTGTGCTAAATGGGTGTTACTTGCACACCACATTTGATGTGTGCTTAATGGGGCTTGCATTGTGAAAACGCATCCATTTAGGATGCGTCCGCACAACACAAGCGTGCCTACTGGGGGCCCTCCCCCGGCCTGCCATGATTGGCTCCTCGGAGCCAAGCATGGCGAGCCGGGGGACTCCTACCTTTCGGCTCACCCTTGCCCCAGAAGCCGTGGATCACCACTTCAGGAGCCAAGGCGAGCTTCCCTAAAGCCCACCCTAGCCCACCCGGGGGGGAGCCGACGAAATCCCCTCCTTACCTGTTCAGCATCGCCTCGATACTGAAAGGAGGATCCCAGAATGCAGCGCACTTGCATCCTGTGTGCCTCCCCGGTTTTCAGGGGTCAGGCTGCAATGGGCAGTAAGGTTCCCATGTCCCTTGCGGGCCTGTTTGCTGAAGGCAGGGCTTTCTGCCTAGGCAAAGCCCTAGCAAGCTGTGTTTGCAAGCCTTTTTGCAAGCCCTGGGCAGAGGCTGCAAAAAGGGTGGGAAATCCTGTGTGGGTCCAAGTGCAAAGATTGGCTACAGCTGTTATTTGGAGGGAAAAGCTGTCTGGGGATCTTAGAGCTGGAGGGGCTAGAGGAGGAGTTTCCACCAATCAGGCATGCAAGACAGGAACCTCTAGCAGGAGTCTCCAGCAGCATTTTATTTCAGCAGCTTTCCCCAGGAGGTGACAGCCAATCAGGGCTAGAGGGAAAAAGGTATAAAGGAACTCAGAATACAGCAGAGGAGGTCTTCGTGCTGGGACTGATGCTGAAGGGAACAGAACAGCTGAACATGAGGGAGCCGGACCAGTAGCTGACCATTGGTCTGTTGACTGGGCGATTTCGGAGGAAGAATTTGCAAGCAACTGACTGAGGCTGAGTGGTCGGACAAGCAAGGACAGACGGTGCCTTGTGATCACCCAGAGTTACATTCTAGTACACTGGCTAGGCTTGGGCTGAGGCAGATCTAGTCAGGAGGGTGGAATGTGGAGAGGTTTGACTTTAAAAGGGGAACTATTTTCCTTTAGAGAAAGGGAAGCTTGTTAGGCTTGAAAGCTCGTAACCTTAAGAGACTTATAGAGTTAAACCAACAACCACTTGAACTTTATATTTCTTTCTAGTATTGCTTAAGTATAATAATAAACCTGTTTTAGTTTACTGTTTAAACCGCTTGCTACTCGTGTTTTGTGTCTACACTGTAGTGCTCACTCGGCCATTGCACGAACCCAGCATCCGAACAGGGCCCAGCAACTCCTAGGAGGGCAGGCACTTGCTGGAATGCTGGGGATCATGAGACCTCCCTAAGAACAAGACTGGTCTGATCAGTTCCCTTTCAGAGAAAAGATCCCTTGGTCAGTTGCTGGCAAAGTCTCCCTCAGAGACAGATCTCCGCTATCAGTCTCCTTCTGAAATTGCCCAGCCAAAAGACCCAATCTGCTGCTTTCTCTGCCTATTATACCTTCCTGCCTCTAGTGCTCCAATTGGCTGTTGCCATTAGCAACTGAGGGAAACTCCCCCTGCCTGTCCATCAAGCCTCCAGGTCCCTGGGCAGCTTTTCCGTCCAATTTGCCAGCAGCCAATCATTGCAAAAGGACCCGGGCAAGGTTTCCCGCCTTTTTTGCAGCTTGTAGCCAGGGCTTGCAAATGCAGTTTGCAAAGAGGCTTGCAAGGGAGTAAAGAAATATTACTGCCCATTGCAGCTTGAACCCTGAAACCATCACAGTAAGTAAGTAAGTAAGTAAGTAAGTAAGAAAGTAAGTAAGTAAGTAAACAAACAAACATTCTTCTGTTTTTAAACTGTTGAGAAGGTCTCTTGTTTATTTCCTTGCTTTCCCTAACATAAGAGGAGTCCTGTTGGATCAGACTGTAGCCCATCTAGCCCACCATCCAACATGCCTTTGATTTTGCACAGTTTGTACCGTTACTTGCTTAATGCAATCTATGCAACTTTAAATAATTTGGTTTGGCTTCTGGGGTACCACAAATCTTAACTGGCTGTCCCATCTACAATACCACAGGTGGCCTGGTAGCTTGGATCTCCTCGTTGTAGTATCATTGACTTACATTGGTCCACTGTAGGGATGTGGACGAATGGGTCTTTTGGCATTCGATTTGTACAACTGAATGTTAGAAAATGTGTATTCATCTGAATAGGCCCCCTTCAAATGTGGTAAGATTCTATTAGATACGAATCTGTACCAATATCAGATGTGAACCCATATGTATCCCCAATTTAATGAATGTCTGAACTATTTGTACAAATGTTCTGAAACATTCATATTTGTACGAATGTTAGTGAACAAATGTCCTAACATTTGCTTCGTTGATGAATGTACAAATTTGCACAAATTTGTACGAAGAACGAATGTTACAAATATTCATGTGCATCCTTAGTCCACTGGATTTTGCCTCTTTGGCACCATTGACTTAGCGTGGACTGGGCCTCCATGGTGCCACCATAGTTTTCCATAAGCCACAATTACTTACCTGACACAGTTTTACACCATAGATCAATTCCTGACAACCAAGCAAGTGTTATACCGTAAGAGATGATAGAAGGGAAATGGCTTTTCTTTACAAAATAGTGTAAGTCCAAGAATGTCATGCTGTTGTTGTTTTGTTTGTTGCCTTTTAATTTTGAACTCACCCACCACACAAGGCTACAAATCTTGTGGATTTTATTCCCCTGTTTTGTCTTCTGTCCCATTTCTGAACCCTGATAAAGGCACTCTGATGGATCTGTTACAGCTTACAAAGAAGAATGAGTTTTCATTCTGTAGCACCTACACTGTCACTGCTTCAGTGACACCTATAGTCCATGGCTGAACATGTGCAGAGCACACTTCTTCTCCCCCCTCTCCAAAGTTTATCTAGTGATAAAAAAAATGACACACTTTACTGAACAGAGCATAGAAGGTACAGATCTGGTAAAGAAATTGGATCTGCACATGAAGGAACTTCTAGTATGCCAATGGCAGGTCTGATCACATGTAGACCATCTGGTGTTTTGATTTTTGTTTTAAAAAAACCCTTTTTGTTAAAAAAAAAAGGAGCTAGAAGGAAGAGGAGATCATAGTTTGTGGCAATCTCCTCAATCCTTTAATATCTCTTCTGTAAGCACTTGAAGAAAGTGGTGATAAAGAAGACAAAAGGTCGTTCACACAAGCTCCAGTTGCATTCCTCTTGGGGTTCTACTTCCAAATATTCTTTGCTTGTTTCTTCCCTGATCTAAACATTATGGTAGCAACCCTACTTACTAGGTCTTTTTAAAATTTTTGTTGACTTCAGTGGGATAGAAGTGTCTTTAGAGCTGTGTAGGATTGTAATACCATGTACATGCAACATACAGAGAGAAGGAGGAGGCAATTAAATTCACCTTCTAGAAATCCAAGAAATTCTTGGCGTTAAAAATAAGCACAATGAATGCAGGTGGAGAAAAACTGTACAGGCTTTTTCTTGTGCATGTGTGTATAACTAGGGATTTACACATTTTTTCATGTTCACTTCACATCAGAGCAAAGAGAGCCACTTCAAATATGATGGGATTCAAATCTGCAGGCAATGCTCTTCAAATCCACTTTGAATCTCTGCCGCCAGTCGAGCCTTTGAATCCCTTCTGAATCTGTTCCGAGTCCACTTTGAATCTGCTTTATCTGCTTTGAATTTACTCTGAATCCATATTGAATCTGTGGCAGATGTGACTGGGCGGACACTTTGCCACCTCCCTATCTTCGCAGATATAATGAAACTTCAAGCAAACGCACAAAAGCATTCACTTCGCATTCAAATGGTTGTCTTCAAATGCAGCCAATATTAAATTTAATGTTAATGTTTGAATTTTTATGAATTCATACAAATTGCGAACCTCATGAATATTCGTGCACGTCACTAAAAGTCTCATGTTATCGCTAGACTTTTAAGAATAGGGGCTAATTTTGTCCAATGAGCTTCCAATACGGTATTAAGCTGTGATCACAATTAAAAAACAACAAAAGTTCTGTGACAGTAGCATGGGGAATTTGTGTTCTGCCTCTCTGATCCACTTGTTGTAGCCTAGAATGTTCATAAAAGAGCGACAGAGTGGCATATGAGCCATCTTTGCAAACTGTGTGCCTTTCTACGCTGACCTTTGTTCCAGAACACAATAACTTATGACCCTTTTCAGGGCCTCATTGGTCCACATGTTAGTATAGATCACTGAGGTCCTGCCCACCACTAGTATGCTCTGTCATCACAGTAGAGAATGTAATGGAGATCAGGATGACCCTGATCTGCATTTGCATTACTGGCAGTCCTTCACACCAAAAATTGCCAAGCTACCAAGTCTGGACTAGAGATGTGCAAGAATATTCAAAACATTTGAATTTCAATTGAATTCATTCAAATTTGGACATTTGAATTCGAATCAAATGTCTATACATTCCTTTTTTTAATGTTCAAACAAATTTGAATGTTTCAAATCATTCATATGAATTATTTGGACATTTGTATGGGTATGGATATATACACATTACATACCTAACTGTATACCTCTTATTTGTATCTGTATGCATTTGTACAGACACGTACAGGACAAAAGCAGAATATATACAGGATAAAAATGGGTTGTGTATGAATGCGTATGGATGTGTGTGGATACGTACGGACACATACAAATGTTGTTGACATTCATATCATAAAATACAATTCAAATATTCATACTAATAGATAGGAACGTATTTGAATCAGTTCAAATTTGAACACATTATTTTTTCTCTATTTGTATGAATTCAAACATTCAAATATTCAATTCAAATTGAATCGAATGTCAAAAATTGCATTTGTGCACACCTCTAGTTTGGATAGTCCAGAACATGGAGGTATGCAGACAGCTCACCTGTTTTCCAAAATAATGAACCAATTTTGGCATCACACTGAAGTGCACTGCTGAAATGGGTTCCCTGGAGGCTCCAGAGCTAAGGAGGCTGGACCCAAAGGTCATGAGTGTGGCCAGTGTGGGAGTTTCTTAAGACCAGTGTCAGGCTACACCATGTCATGATCTGGACCAGTGGCCTCATTGGTCCAGACTAGGGGTGTGCACAAAGTCAATTCCCACATTCAATTCAACACGAATCCCGCCCCCATGAATTGGGGGGGGGGCTTCATATTTGTGTATGAATATTCATATGAATTTTGTGCACAAAACAAATACCCCCCCAATTCTTCCTTCCTCCTTCCTTCCCCACTCACCTGCCATCGCTGCCATTATTGCCATCACTTCCACTATGCACTTTCTTTTGACAAGGATTGTGATTCCCAGATGAACACCTGAGGAAACAAACCCAGAAGTGCCAATTCAGCCTCTGAAGAGCACCGAAATAGGCCCGGGGATGCCACCACAGCCTTCACAACAGTAAGGGAGAGTGCTGAAATGGAACAGGAGACAGCGGTGGTGTCTCCACACCCATTTTGGCACTCTTTGAAAGACGAATCAACACTTCCGGTTCTGCGTGCGCAGCTCCCCATCCAGGGATCATGCAATGTGGTTGAGCTGCATACACAGACCCACAAGGCTTAGGAGGAAGGTGCATGGTGGCGGCGGCATGAGGCTGGGGGAGATGGGAGGCTGTGGGGGCATCCAGCTTTGACGAATACCAGATAATTTGATTTGCAGATGAATAGGGCCTACGAATGTAGGCCCCATTTAATTCATCCACAATATTGAGTGCATCTCTAATGTGGAAGGATGAAGCCTAATGCTGACCCTTTCCTATGTTCACAACATGGGAAGAGCAGAAAGGCCCCAACTTTAAACTATGAGCCTGTTTGGTCTTTTGGTCATAGTGTCTGATGCTTATTTGGATGTTTCCTGGTTCAATTCTGTTCTTGTCCATGAATCCAACTGGGTGACCTTGAGCTAGTCACTGCTCTCACATCCTCACCTACCTCACAGGATGTTCTGGGAAAATAAACGGTTTGTCAGCTGCTTTGAATCCCCTTAAAAGGATGATAAAATTAGGGTATTAAAACCAATTCTTCTCCTCCTTCTCCTCCTTCTGATCACAGCCTTATTTTTAGTAGTGTCTTCTAGCCCAGTTTGCTGCATTAGGCCTCACCCTTCCACAAGAAACCATCCATTCTAGTTGTAAATGAATGAGGGTCACTTTCCAGGGCTAGCTATTGAAATGGATGCCCTTTCATTTGCCTCATGAAAGAAACACAAGTTCTTTTTATGCTGATGGATTAGGAAAGATAGAAAAGACTCAATCAGAAGAGACAGGACAAGTGTAAAAAGAAAAGCCTGATGGATAGACACAGGCAGCACTCTATGTCACAATTTAGCAAACAATCTACTCCCAAGAATAAATTTTAATTTCACGTGGAGCGGTATGATATTCATATCTGAAACCAGCTCTTCACTATCTATTGTTAAAGGACAGTTACAAATTTCTTCATTTTGCTCAGTATTTTTATACAGCGAAGCATCGTGTTGTCAGGAAGTGGACTGGAAAAACAGCCTCTCACCCCCCACCCCCCGACAAAAGGGTAATATAACCTCCATGCAAAAACAGTGGTACATTCTATTTTAAAACAAAAGCCTAAAGCCCTTTAAATGTCACCCGCAGTTAAGTCTTTAAAAATGGCTCTGGCTTTCTCCTTAGATCAATACAGTTTTAATAACAGTGGTATTAATGTCCTTTAAATATATAGGGTTTTTGTGCAGATCACATATATGGAAGGATGAGGGGAAACCCTTCCTGTGAATTGGACCTCCTTCTACCTTCTGATTTAGTTACGTGTCAGGAAAACCTCATTCTCTCATTTTTCTCTTTTCCAAAGCTGAAGGAAATGCTTATTGGATCTGTACTTTAAATCTTGGCCAATAGAAAGCAATCTCTCACTATCTAGCTGACCCAGTTACCTTTTTAATGTAAGCAGGAGAGAGATCTGCATGTGTCCTTCCCTCCCCTACTGTAAGTACAAATAGAACATACTCATGGCTCAAGGAATTAAATTAACTAACAGTTCCTCTCCCACATTTAACGCTGACCACCCTGCATCCCTTAACACTGCCTTCAACTTACACTAAACCGTCTCTTTCTCTCTTCCTTTCTCTTTCATTCCCTCTTGGTTGCCTTGATTTATAGCATGATCCATCCCTGTTGGGAGTTGACAGTCACTTTCATTTTCTTGCCTTCCACCCTCCTTTGCCACCAAGGTCATAAGAGAGAGGGGCCCTCGAAGTTTCCAGCTTTCGTCCTCCTTCACCCTTCTCCCAGTTTTGCCCTCATGAATCATTCCGTCTCCGCATTGAACTTCTGGTACCTTTCCTCTACCAAACTGCCCGACTTCCGCAATTTTTCTTCATTCTCACTAACAATTTGGTAATGAAATATTGATTTTTAGTTAGATTCAAATAGATGTTATTAAGTTTGCATTGATAAATCGTTCCCTTTCTCAAGCTGGAAGTACCTCAGTCAAATTCTAACAGTGCTTTCATACCTGGTGATGTATTAATTTGACATATTTGTCACCCAGGCAGCCTGGCTGAGACAGAGAGGAGGGTATTTGGCCTAATTGCTGCTCTTTCAATGGGAGAGAGTGTAACACAGGAATTTGAGCAGGCATATTTGCCCCTTTGAAGAGCTTATAAACATTTTCTGTGGGTCAGAAATGAGGAGAAAGGGCTTCTTCTCATCAGAGGCCTTTTCACACTATGGTCTCTAGTGCATAATCAGTTTATCTCTGGGGAAGAGCATGCACAGGTTGAGTTGGCTGTTACAGCCTACAAGCATGCCCACACTCCCCAGAAGTGCACTAATCATTGATTAGGTGTCATTTACCTAACACTTACCTGAAGCATCCAGTGGTGTGACTATTCACTCTTGCTCATGCTTTGGGCTCATTGGAGGTGCCACACAAGTGCACTGGCACCTCGGATGACTGTAGATGTGACTGTGCATGTGCAGAGCATCTGCGCCATCAAGGCAATGGCACTGACACATGTGCAGTCACAGTCACTGCCAAAATGGTGGCACCCAGAGGAGGACCAGGTCCCAGGATCAAATAAGGTGAGTATCCGATCCTGGGGGGTGGGAGGGGTTGGGTAAATTTGACTAGTGCTCAAGTGCGAGCGCTAGTCAATGTTGGGTCATTGCACTACTTTCTCATCTAACAGGTTGGAAGGGTAGTGCAAAATGCCTCAGTTTGGATGCCTCAGTCCAAGTTTGAATGACCTAGGCTGGTTACTTGGATGAATTAAAACTTATTTACAGTCTGTGATCTGTGCAAATTTTAAAGCATAAATGACATAGGAAATCACTCTTACTAAACTCAATCAATATGTACAGTGATTTTATAAGTATAGAGTAGTCTAACAGATTTAAGGATTAATTAAAGCAAGCAGGTCTTCGTGCTCAGTTGTAGGGATGTGCACTAATGCAATTTTCGGGATTCAATTCAATTTGAATAAAATATTCAAAGATTCGAATAGATTTGAATGTTTAAAATTTGAATGTATTCACATTCAATTCAATTTGAATACATTCTCAAATCTATTCGTATGAATTTTTAATTCATATATGAAGATACAAACGTTGGCAACATTCAAATGTGTCCATACGCATCTATACACATTCATACGCAGCCTGTTTTTATCCCGTATGCATCCCGTTTTGTCCCATACATATCCGTACAAATACATACAGATACAAATAAGATGCGAAAGACTACTTATCTAATGCACACGTATCAGTACATAAACGAATGTCCAAATAATTTGTACAAATGATTCAAATGATTCAAAAATTCATTTGAATGTTAAATTTGAATTTAGAGACATTCAATTTGAATTTGAATGTCCAAATTCAATTAAATTTGATCAAATTTCAAATGTTTTGAAAATCTGTGCACATCCCTGGAATATTTCAAAAAGTATGAGTGCTATCTCACCTGTACAAGAGTGAAGGTCGAAAGATGGGGCACATGAAGGACCAAAAATTGATTTTGGCAGCCTCTGATAGTGGCCTTTATTTTTTCCTGAAAGAAGAGTAGGAAAAGAAAGCCACAATAAAAGATAACCACACAATTCAATTGCTAGAAAAGTACACTCTTTCTCTGAGTCCTTCTTTATTGTTTCTTATTACAACCTCATTTCTAAATTAATTTCTTTTAAGATTTATGTGAAAAAATCCCTCCATGTAAAAAATAACAGGAACTGCAAAATAACAGGAACAAACTAAAGATTTGCCCTCTTTTGCAAATCTTTCCAGCAAGACATTCAGCCCTTTCTGCACTGGGCTTTATTATCCTGGAATATGGTCCAGCCATTTAGGGTCTGTCATAGTCTGCATTAGCATGGGATGACAGATGCCTGTTTCCAGAACATAATCCAGAATAATCCAGAATAAAAACTAAACCACTGTCAGGATTTTCTTGGAAGATGTTCTACCATTTCTTTATGTATAGAAAATTGCATGTATGTGTCTGTATATTCACCAAAACTAGTTCTAGGTATTGTGGTTAGACTGCTGAAGCCAATTTGCACTTGGCCTCATAGGACATGATAGGGTAACATCTCCTAATGAGCATCTGCACTTGCATGAGGAATTTTCAAGCCTGAAACACCTCCTGTTTTATCAAATGTTACCCTATCATCTACTAGCAGTCACACATCTCCACCCTTACCAGAAGCTTACCTTTGTCATCTGGTACTGGGACCATTTGTTTGCACCATTTCTGGTGCTATGGGATATCTGAGATGGAATCTCAGATGACCCCAAATGCAACTGCACATATATGAAGCATTACTGTTGCTGTGGCAACAATGGCAGCACACATGCCCAAAGACAGGTAAGTCTTCAGGTGTGTGGGGCTTGGTTCGGCCTGTACTAGTGTTCCCAAATCTAGTACACCTGAGTCCACACACATATCTGGATGCTGCCATCTTCTCTTCAGGTGCGGGCACCAGTGCACATGCAGTGGCACTGTGACTGGGACAATGTGTTATGCATGTGTGCTACCTTCCCAGGTCACCTGACATGCCAGCACATTTGCACAGCACATCAGATAACCCCTGACACCCAGAAGAGATGCAAATGGTCTCTCCAGTTGCTGGGAAAAATAAGGTGGTGTACAATTTCCTGCATCTCCACTAGTAAATATTGGGGAAGCTTCTGGATTGGCAGGAGGTAATGTTCCCCCAGTGTGCACTACTGGGTCAAATGCAGAAAGGCCTCAGTTTTCTTTTCCTGCATCCACTTTTCTGTGGCTAATTGTGCCAGTTATCTCAGGGTTTTCATTGTATTACTTCTGTATTCATGCCTAGTTTTCTGCACTTTCAGGACTTTCTGCTTGCTCACCTCAATCAATAATTGTTCTTGGTTTTCTTTGATGTAGTCAGCCAATGCATGTTTTTCTTACTCTACAGTTTGTTCCACTTACAGCAGTCCTCCTGTTTTTCTGCACAGGTACAACATCACTACATGGATGTAATGAGTAGTGAATGGTCAATCGATCAAATTTCCATTTGTGCACACCCCTACTCAACAATTGTCAAATGGGATGTTTTATGCCCTAAGACCTGAAGCACTTCTGCACTTACTGATGTAGTCTGCCATGTACTAGTGCTAGTCAGCTTTTGGTAAAGGTTCGCCATTCACACTGGCCACAGGAAAAGCTTGCCTTAAAGCATCTGCAAGTGGCCAGAAGTACGAATGGTCTGCACATTTACCTCTTCACTACTGCAATGACAACCTTAGCCACTACCTTTTCTGAATCCTTAAAAGTTATTTTATTATTTTATCCACTGCCATTTACAAAGTTATGTATCTGATGAGAGTTTATCGATTTTTATTCTTTTCTAAATTTTATTATATTGCTGTCAATATTTTTCTAGTTTTTTTTTTAACAACTATGAATATTTAGTGCTCCAAGCTGCCCTGAGAATGTTAGTTATTGGGCAGGGCAAATGGTGCAGACGGAACCAACAAAGAACAGATTTTTTTAAAAAAAAATGCAGATCCCCCATTTACTTAAACCTGGACATTTTCCCTACACACCAACAGTAATTAATAGTCAAAAGAATTAGAAGGGTTAAAAATTATATAGGAAGATACAAAATAGTTGATGCTATGTATGCACTAATCCCTGCCTTTCTCCCTCCACTTTTTAAAACAGACATCCTGGAGCCTATTTATAGATTAAGTATAGTCTTCTGCTTTGCAATATACTATATGGCATTTGTTCACAAGCCCTGTTCTTTTCTATGATATATGATGGGCAGAAGACATAGTGCATAGTGTTTTTGAGTACTGAACATAATTCAGGTGAAGTTAAAGGAAAAACATCCATCCGTTTCTATGAGAAAGACTCTACTCCATTTGTAAATTATGAACTCAAAAAGGCAATACATACTTGGTGTTCGTAGGTAAGGAACGAAGATGAGGATTATGAAAGTCTTCATTGTACAGGGCAAGACAGAAACTCTTCTCAGAAATTTTATTACAGATTCTATTTTTCTATGACTTTTGCTCTTGTGGTTAGAGTGTCAGAATATCATCTGGTAATCTCCTGGTTTGATTCCGCACTCCAACACGAAGCTAGCTGGGCGACCTTGGTCAGGTCACACTTTCTTTCTGAGCATTCACAGCCTCATCTACCTCTTGGGGTGTCTGTTGTGGGGAGAACAAAAGGTTTCTCAGATGCTTTGAGTCCTCTTAAAAGGGTGAGAAAAGCAGGACATAAAAGCCAACCCTTCTTCCTCTTCCTTCTCTTCTTCTTTTCAATGATTGCACAAATGTCTGGAAAACCAACAACTGACAACCAAAAAGGTCATGGGAAATCAATCTGATATCTGACTATGGTTGTTTCTGAACTTACCAGGGGCCTTTCTGCACTTTGCCCTGCGGTCAACCAGCAGTGTGCTCCTCCTGTAGACTTACCTTTACCAGAGAGAGCTTTTCCAATATCTGGTAGAGCCCATTTGCACCTTGATGGCGCTGGGCAGGTCATCTGACATACCATGCAAGTGCAGTGGCACATCAGATGACCCAAAATACAAGTGTGCGTACATGACGTGTCACCTTCATCCTGATGATGGTGCCAGTGCATGCATCCTGGCGCTGCCATTGGGACCCAAGATGGCAGCTCCCGGTCCACATGTCTGTACCTAAGGTAAGTCTGTGGATGCATGATGGGGATGTATGGCAAGTGCTAATGTTAGTACACGCCAGGGTAAATTCACCATTCCCGTTCCCTGGATGGGACAGAAAGTACAAACCTCCCCCAGATTTTGATCTGGATCAGCAGAGCTACTGATCTGCTGGATGGTGCTGGTCTGGTCCATGGCTCCTGAGGCTGTAATGCTTGTGCAAGAGAGATGTGCCAAACAGATCCAAGGGTTTAAAGCTCTTCAAATCAAACAGAGGTGTTCAAAAAGTTTGAGTTTAAGCACAAAACCTGCCAATTTGAACTGAACAAACCAAATGGACACACCCTGTTCAGTCTGAGGCTTAGTTGGTGTTCAGATCAAACCAAACATCCTGCTGTTTGAATCAAGCCGAGCATTCTTTTGAAAACACAGGAGATCAGTTCAATAAACTCACTTAAATACTAGGAGTTGTCACTCCAATTTTCCCATGCCAAGCTACTTTTTCAGCAACCTGTCCATGTGGTCCCTAGAGGTCAACCTCCCTCAGCTCAAGATGAGTTGTGGCAGAACGCTGATCACATTGTCCTTATTAGCCAGTCAGCCACCCTGCTGGAATAAATGAGACAAGGTAAGATTGTTTATCAGCCGAGACCCTGATTGTGCAGTTGTTTTTGTGTACACACCCACATGCACACATTCAAGTTAAACCCAGGCGGGCTTGCTTTGATTTAAGCTATTTAGCTCTTAGAAGCAATCCTGTAGGAGCATACTTCAAATTCTATGTACAAAGTAAAGTTTGATAGAAGTCAAAATACTAGAAAATATATGGCCATTTTAAAAAAGAAATCTCACCATACTTACAATCAGAGAGCCAAGTGAACAATTTGTGATCTTAAGAAGTTGGACTTCTCTCAGGAACAGAGAGAAAACAAGCAAATATATCCATTGGAATCACAAACCCTAATCCATATGGAGCTTACAAAGAGAAGCCAGATGAGGATGCATGAGCCATCAGAGGAAAGCAAAATATTAAAGGCTGAAGAAAAGAAAAATTAATCAGAATCAAGGAAGATACAGAAATCTGATTAGGAAAAAAACAACGTATCCTGCACCTTATCGTGAGACTCGTTCCTTTGCGAATAAGAAAAATAACCTTAGGGTTAGATCTCCCTTTCAGTTCATATGGCAGAAACAACAAAACTGCAGACCTGTTTGCCATGGCTCCAAGCAAAAAGCTGGTAATAATGATCCTCTTGCAGCAATTCCCCCCCCCCCCAGTGAGTTCTACTCTACTTGAGACAAATTGCCAGGAAGCTGAGTATGTGTCCTCTCCAAATAATTTCCTTCACCCACACTTGTGTCGTGTGTATTCTAAACAGATGGGTTCAATTATAATTTTAGAAGATCCAAGAAAATTATATATATATCTTGAGAGCGTATCTGGAGGAATTTATGTATAATTTCTGAGATTGCAACTGATTAGTAAACTCACATGGCTAAAAGATCTACCAAGGATGTCATCACATATAACAAGAACAAAAAAGGCAGCTTTAAGGAGGTGCCTTAAAGATGATAGTGGGTGTTTTTCCACTGTCACTAGAAGTACCCATTAATGGGTACAAAAATGCCATTACGTACCCATGAATGGGTACTTAATGGGTACTTTTAGTGAAGTGGAAAAACACCAAGTGGGCGGCCCTCATGTTCTATCTAATCCACCTTTTATAGTCTGAAATGTTCAGGGCGAGAGAGAGGGGATCCATCTCTCATCTATTGGTCTGGATCTACTGGTCCTCAGTGCAGAAAGGATCTCTGACCAAAAGGGTGTCCAAGGTTTTTTTAGAAACAACTAGCGTTCACTTTAGAAGGTAAGAAAGAAAATAAATAATATAAGCCAAGTCAGTTGTGATTTATAGTAAATCTCTTGCATTCTTATGGTTTTCAAGTGAATAATGTGATGGGAGCAAACAGAAGAGACCTTGGCACTGGGATTGACTTCAAGGTGGGCAGAGTCCGGATGTCTTATCAGTGACTGATAAAGCTGCCTCTCCTCTACACAGCTGTGTGGCATTCTCAATAAGTGCAAATTTGCAGGTGAGAGATAGTTCTGTGATACTTAACTTCCAGCTGCAGCTGGTAGCGGAAAAAAATAATTACTTTGGTCAAACTTTTCAATCAAGAGACTTCCCTCCCTGCACAAAAACAATACCTCGCACTTTCTCCGCGACTTAGGAATTGCCTTCACAAGGTATCTGAAGTCAAGGAGGAAGGTTAACAGCCTTTAAGAACTTCTATTACTTATTCATATCTTTGTGAGGAGTCTTTTATTCATAAATCAAAAAAGAGTATTTCCATTATTATTGTTATTACTCTTTTTTAACTTACATATAGGGATAACAGGATTGTGTCTGTGAATAAGCACCATGCTGCATTTAATCATGCTATTTATTTGCTTTAAATTATCTTGTACTCATTTTCTTCTCTATTCCCATTCCACCCTGATACTCTTAGGCATCGATAAAGTGGTTCCTACGATTAAAGTAAATGAAATGCACTTTAAAAGATTATCTCTTATATTTGTCATAACAAGAATTTACATTCCTCCTGCATTAAGCAGGAGTAAAGAACTCATATACATTTTCTAATTTATTGTGTAGCTTTTATTATATACAGGAGGTTTCTTGTCTAATCACAACTCATTACAATTATGTATTATTCACAATAAGTCATGGCAAAAGACTTAGTAGATAAAGGGGAGGGGGAGGGGAATTAGGTATTTAAAATCAATACATCCAGGCATGGTGCATTTTGTAACGGACAACCAACAACAGGCAAACTCATGAAAAAGTATATGAAACTATGGAGTGTAACTTTTTAAGAACTATATGTTTCAAAGTTAGGTCAGACAACAGAAGTGTACGATAGCTAAAATATATTGTAAAATAAACAATGTGTGTTTCTGGGTATGATTTGACAAGAAATGAGAACTTCCTCCTGGATCAGAACTGTGCCAAGTAGGGATGCACATGAATTAATTTTCAGATTCGATTCATATTGAGACTCGAATTGACACTCATATTGAATCGAATGCAAGAAAATTCATATTCGCTCGAATAGATCCACTTCAATTGTAGCGGGATTTGAATTCAATATGAATGTGCAACCCCATATGAATCCCATACAAAGCTTCATATGAATATATCAAAACATACGATTCAAATTCGAGTGTCAATCTTCCAAAGTGCCAACATTCGATTTGAATACGAATGTCTGAATTTGGCCAAATGTGTACAAATTTCACATGTTACAAATATTCATGCACATCCCTAATGCTAAGGGCTCACTAATACAAATTAGTGGTAGACAAAGTAAATGTGCTCTGCATCCATGCTTGCATTCTTTCATACGCATTTTCTATTCTACAGTCCAGAGCGTGCACCACATGGGTGCGCCGTGGCCCCTCATTGGACAAGCAGCTCACGTGAACTGCTTGTCCAATAGGGAGCTGCGATCCGCCCACGTGGTGTGCACTCCTGGCGTCCTTGGTTCATTCTGAGCCTGGACACCTATGAGGTAAGTCTGCGGGTGCGCTGCGCGTCCCTGGGCCCTGAGGGTGTGGGGGGGTCATCTGTGGGGCCTAGGCGCCTTCATCCAGGCGCCTACACCTCACAGAGGGTCGCAATTGGGAGGGAGGAGCCTTGGCTCACCGGAACGACGTGGTCTGGTCAACCAAGGAGTCCCTCAGCCCCTCGCCCATAGCCAGCTGGGGATCAGCCTCCTCCCACCCTGGAAAGGGGTGAGAAGAAGCTGATCTTGGTGCCTCCCCGACTCTGGCAGCTGCAATGTGGCTTCTGGGGCCGGGAAGGACCCACCTCCCCCCCACACAAGGCTCTCACCTACTTTGCTGGGCTGTGGTGGTGCTCGGCAGGTGCACCAACCCTGGTAGATGTCCAAGGGACCCACAGACTTGCAATCCCCGTTTACCTGTAGCGCACATGCTTGCACGATAGTAATCGTGTGTGCTCCCAGTAAATGGGGCCTGCAAGTCCGTGGGTCCCTCTGACGTCTACCAGGGTCAGCGTGACTGCCAATCGCCATGGCAGCCTGGCAAGGTAGGTAATTAGCCAACCCCTGTCACCTGTTCGGCTGATTTTCAGCCAATGGTGGTGGTGGGGCATGCCCGCGGCTGTCAGGGAGGGAAGCACGTGTGAATGCTTCCCTCCCCAAATAGCCGGGGACACTTTGAACGTGTGCGGATGGATGTAGAGCCCTTTTAAGTGCTCTACATCTCAAATGCGTGGAGAGCAGTTGGAGGTGCACTGGGGCGGCTTAGCTGTCCCAACAGTGCGTATGCTGCGTCTCCGATTGCTCTCCACGCGTTCGAAAACCCCATGTGGGAAAAGGCCTCAGATCTAGCTAATATGGATCTAACATGGATTAACCAAGGTAGATGCAGAAAGGGAAGTTAGATCTTCCTGAGATCAGGTGCCTCTCAGTTTGAGTATCATCAGTTTACCCCAACATAAATGGGAAACGAGAAAGAGCATGGTATAATTTTCATCTTATGTTACTTTTTAAAAGCATTTTTAAACATTCTATTCTGTTGCAGAGCAACATGTCAGTAAATTTCAGTGTTGCTAATATGGTTCCTGTAACATAACTGAGGCTTTCCTTTGGTCCCCAGGAAACTTTGGGGTGAGGAGAAAGATGCACACACATTCACTGAGGTGGCAGAAATGGTTCACTTTCGGAGTGCTGGAATATATATACAGTCAGCCTCCATCAAAACCCTCAGCTGTAAAATTCAAATTTAATGTATTGGATCCAGCTTTTTACAGAGTCGTGATGAAAAAGGAAAGAACCTTTGGGTGCTTCTGCACAGGGGCAAAAAAATCTGGATCTACCACGCCCAGATTTAGCAAAATCGGATTCCAGAGGACCCGGTTTTACTGAATCCAGATCCCCGGTAGATCCAGATTTACGGGGTAGATCTACATCTAAGGGACGCAGATCTACCCCGCCCCCCGTCCCTCCACACACGCGGCGTGAGGGCGGAATAAATCCCATCTGTGCTCCGGGGCCCTCCCCCGGCCCACCATGATTGTGAAGCCCACTATCAGCAAGACGGACTCCACATATTAGTAAGATGAAGCAACTGTACCAGAAGGCAGATGCTAGAGTCACATTAGACAAGCATCTTAAGCCCTAAATTTATTTTGATAGGTACAAGGCTTTAGATTCCCAGTTTCCCCCATTTACAAATATAGGGATGTGACCCTTGCCCAAAATGGCCATCAGACTCATGTTTTTGAACAATAATGTGAAAAAGAGGTTCTTAGTGCTGTTGCTCAGAAGCTAAATTGTGCCTTATTCTAGATTATATCTCAGGATGGTGACCTTCCATTTATGTGGTAGTGCGAACTATGGCAGGCCTTGGATTGTAGTCTTCTGTAGTCTGCACCAACATGTGGAAGCCAGGTGCCTGTTCCAGAATATAATCCAGAATAAAGGCCAGTGCAGAAAGGTACCAGGTGTTTTCTAGCTCTTTCAGAGTGAAAACACAAAAAAACATTTTTAGAACATTATCAAGAGCACAGCACTGGGAACATCCTCAAAAGAAAAAAAAAGTTATCTGCCTTGTGCACATTAACTTGGTCACCCTTTTGCTAGACATGTCAGCAAAACTTTGAAGATATGATTTCAAATCTCTAGCATGTTTATATTAAAAGAGTTGTTCCTCCAAGCAGCCCTCGCAGTGCCGACATCCCATCTGGGACCACGTGCATCTTCCTAGCAACGGCTGTGACATCTTCCACTGCATATCGTGCCATTGCTATGGCACTCACAATGTGGCAGTGGCTGCCCAGCTATGTCCCTATGCAGTATTTGCAGAAGAGTGTGAATGCTGCATCTGGGAGTTTACCAGAAGTACCCTGAGAGAAACTGGTGAGCAATTCTTACTGTTCCACAGCCAGCTACAGAGTATCGGTACGGCCATGGATGCTCTGGTCCGTTCAGAGACAAAGGCAGCACTGCGGTGCATGTGGACACAGTGGGCCTGTTCACACGTGGGCACAGGCAGGAATATATCTCCAGACAGAGTTTTGTTGTCTGCATGCTCTTGCAGACTTTGGTAGGCCTTGTTTGGGGCCTGCTGTAATTTGCACTAGCATGTGGACTGCAAGCCCCTATTCCAAGATATATTCCAGAATAAAGCCAAGTGCAGACAGGCCCAGTGTCCCAGAGCATGTGAGACCATCCTGATCCCCTTCCTGCAAAAAGGCCCATATTCATTTATGAAATGCAATCTTCTTCCTGTCTTTTTGAAACAAGATATTATTTTTATTATTTTTATTTTTTGCAGGGGGAATTTTCCACATGTTTAGCAGCAAAGCAGTCATTTGCTTGGACTATATGCCTCTGTGTACTTTTTAAAAATGTAATAAAATTGACAGATGACTTCTTTTTGAAACAGGTTTGGTGGGAGAAAACATTTCTCCCCCACCCTTCTCTTTTCTCCTTTTCTCCTTGATGGGCTGTTGAGACAGCAGCCTTAAAAAATGACTAGTCACTAAAATTCCTCATGCTCATTTCATATTGTGTTGATTCATATTAAATTCATGACAACAAAAAAGCAACTTGAGGCGGTTTTGGAAATGACCAGTCTTTAGTGTCTCTCCCCTGCAGGCGCGGTAGGCCTAGAGTCCATAAAGCTGCCTGCTGTCTTGTGTCATGAAAAGAAACAGCTTTGCCTGGGAATGCCATTACTGGGTAATGAGGCATGCAGCAAAATATACCTTCAGCAGCCACTTGATGAAGGCTTGCTGACACACCAGACCAGACAGCAATGTTTTTTTGTGTGTTCTTCCTTATTTTGTCCATCAATCACATCATTAGTCAAAGCAGACAGCCTTGTCAGCTGGGCACAGATGCAGACTGGCAGCCGATCAGTGGACAGGTGTTACAGCTCTCCCAAAACAAGATCTTGAAATGAGAAAAAGGAGCAGAGACTTTGTTTCAAGGGCTGAGATGTCAATAAGAAGGAAGGAAGGAAGGAAGGAAGGAAGGAAGGATTCCTCCCAGGTGAAAGGTTCAGAGGCAATACTCAGAAAAGCAACATATATACCTCAAGAGAAAAGGGAGGTGCCATGCATTTTTTAAATTTTAAACCTCAGCTAGCTAAAAGCTTAGGATTATAGTAGCATCCTAAATTAGCTATTTCCAGTGTGGGGCTTTGAGATCTGAGAAACTCATCAATGTGGCCATTTTGTTCCGGCTTCAGTTTAAATATCTTGTGTGGCACCCAAAAGTCGAGCAAATTGTCTCCGGTGGTAAGGATATGCATGCATGTGGTGCATGATTTTCCCCACCACTGCTAGTGAATGTTGGGGAAGTTTCTGGGTTGCCAGAAGCCATTTTTGGGTGGCTTTCACACTTGAATTCCTGTCCACTGGACAGGAAAAGTGTGTGACAGACTAACATGTACTAGCGTTCACACTTGGGAATGGTAGTACATGTTGCACCAAGACCCAGATGGCCAGAGACTTATCTGTGCCCAGGTGCATGATTGATCACCAGCAGTGTGCTGCCATCTTGCATTCAGAGCCTGGCACAACTGCACGTGCATCGGATCCATCACTTCAGTAACAATGACTCCCCATGTGCATGTTTGGGGTCAACCGAGATGCCAACATGCTTTTAGAGCACCTCAGTTAACCCCTTGTACTGGAAATGGTGCAAATGGTCATGGACTGGACTCAACAGGTAAGGAATAGGATGAGAATGGTAAGGCTTGGGATGTGTATGGTACACAATTTTGTTCACCACCGCTAGTCAGCCATAGGGTAGCATCTGATAAGCAAGAAGACTGTAAATGCCTCCTGCAAGTGCTGACGCACCTTAACCTATTGTGAATTACAGGACCAAGAGCAAATTGGACCTGGTGTGGAAACAGCTCCTGCAAGTGCTAATGCAGGAGTTCTCCCAACATGCGTTACCAGGCCAAGTTCAGAATGGCCTCTGGCTGGCAAGTGCAAACAGGCCCAGATATTCAACTGTCTTTCCCAGAACCAATTACATCATACTAGCAGTCCCAATTGGGTTTGTGGAGAGTGCATGGTTTTACCCAGTGGATGAAGCTACTTTTACAGCCAGAGGCCAAGTCATTCCAAGTTTTCCATTGCTAAGAACATTAAAACACACACACAAGTACGTATCTGTATGCATCTTATTTGTATCCATAGGCATTTGTACAGATACGTACGGGACAAAAAAGAGATCCATAAGGGATAAAAATGGTATGCATACGAATGTGTACAGAAGTGTACGGATGCATATGGGTGCATACGGGCACATACAAATGTTGTTGACATTCATATCATCAAATACAATTTGAATATTTGTAGAAATATATACGAATGCATTCAAATCGGTTCAAATTTTAATACATTCATTTTTTCTCTATTCGTATGAATTTGGAAATTCAAATATTCAATTTGAATTGAATCAAATGTCAAAAATTGCATTTTTGCATACTCCAAATATAAAACCAAGCAAGCTTCTTCCTGGGGTTGCACAATATCTCCTATCCAAACAGGCAGGTGAGCGGATCTTGCCTGTCATCAGTTCTCTCTTGGAACAAGGGATCATTTATCCAACAGTGAGGCCTTGTAACATCATATAATGAGCAAGGTGAATGTGTGCACTATCCCTTCTATCCCTGTAGTACCTTTACCAGGGACTATGGTGATGGCCAACCTATGACACGGATGTTACAGGTGACACACCAAACCCTTTTGGGTCACACACATGGTCACCCTGACACCTGGGCTTGTAGTATTTGCTTGTTCTTGAAGTGTATGAAATGCTAACTTTCGACTGAAGATTTAGCAAATGAAATTCAGCAATAAAAGTCACTAAATTATGGATATTTCTAGATGTAATACAGCACCCAAGTTAAGCTAGGTTTTCTTGTGAATTTTGACACACTGAGCTCAAAAGGTTCACCATCACTGTCTATACTATCTTCTATACCTCCATCACATACTATCTTCTATACCTCCAAATGCTACCCACTATACTGTTGTGGACATCTTAGACTTTTCCGCACTGCAACGCGTTCCAAACGGAACGCGTTCAGGCGGAAAGCTTAAGACAGCTCCCAGCGCTTTCAGCGTTCACACACAGACGCGCCGGAACGCGTACCGGCGCGTCTGTGTGCGAAAGGTGAAAGCGCCGGGAGCTGTCTTGGCCGGCAAAGGCCGGCCAGGGGCGTGGAGACAGCCGCGGAGGCAGATCGGCAATCAGCTGATTGTCAAACAGCTGATTGCCAAACCTGCGCCGGCGTCGGAGGCAAGCCCGCAGCTGTTAGGGAGGGAGAAGCAGGCGCGAATGCTTCTCCTCCCGAACGCCTGCGGGCGGCTCGTCCGCGTTCGAATGCATGTAGAGCACTTTAAAGTGCTCTACATTTCGAACGCGCCGAAGACAGCTCCGGACACATCGGAGCGCAAGCCCCGCTCGGGCAATGCGTATGCCGTGTCCGCAGCTGTCTCCCACGCGTACCGTTCAGCCCCGTGCGAAAACGTCTCTTGAGTGCTTTCTTTACCTGTTACATCCTGCATCCGTACACATCTGTATGCACCCATATACATCCCTATTTATCTCATAGTTAGCCCGTATTTGTTTTCATCCTGTACAGATCCGTACAAATGTGTACAGATGTGAGAAACATGCAGATCTTCAAGTATGCATTGTGTATGAACCCGTACAGATACAAATGTTCATACCATTTGAACGAATAGATCCAAAATGTGAAATTAAATTCAAATGTTTAGATTCAAATTACAGGACATGCGATTTGAGCTCAAATGTCAAAATTTGGCACATTAGATCAGATTTTGAATGCCTATGAATATTCGTGCACTTCCCTACTATGTAGTCTTCCTCTTTTCCTATAACCATATGGTGGTATACGTTTTGGGGATTTTCTCATTGCCTATTCAAAAAACATGGCCTGCAAATCATAGTCTTTTTTTTTGGTGAAAATTTTATGCAGGCTATGCAGACCATTTGTTTGTAGGACTTCTTAATTTGTGATCTGGTTGTGATAGGATATTTTAAAGATCCATCTCACGCACTATTGATGAAAAACCTTAAGCTTATGTGCTGATTTTGCTGATGTTTCACATGCATATGGAGCCATTGGTAAAATGATAGATGCATAGAGGTGGATGTGGTGATTGAAGTTAATAGCCATATAGTGTTACCCACACTGCTCCAGTATCAACTGTAAGCGAATGTGGAGGGAGTAAAATTTGGATAATCTGAGGCATTTTCACATTACACGCGTTCCATTTGGAACGCGTGTAGGCGGGAATCTTAAGACAGTTCCGGACGCTTTGATCATTCACACACAGGAGCGCCGGAACGCGTGTAAATGCGTTCCGGCGTGCCTGTGTGCGAATCCTAAAAGAATCCGGAAGTGTCTTGGCCGGCAAAGGCTGGCCAGGGGCGGGGATAAGGCCGGCAGCGCTGCCTACCATTGCGTGAGAGCGCCCAAGGGGCGGGCAGCGCTGTCAAGCCACCTGCCCTGCTTCGTGCCAGCTGTACGGGACCTGATCGGGCCCTGTGGAGCTGGCACGAAGATGTCCAATAGGGGGCCTAGGTGGGCTGCGTGCTGTGCGCTCCCAGCATGCCCCCCTCATTCGGAGGCCGGACGGCGACGAGGTAAGTCCTCCGTCGCGCGTGCACGTCCTCCCAGGGCCCTGGGGGGGGGAATCATCTTCGCGGTGAAGATGGGGGCAGGGGGGACCCTTGGGGGACTGGAGCGATGTGCTCCGGTCGACCAAGGCGTTCCTCGGCCCCAGCCAGCCCGACATCGGCCTCCTGCCACCCCGAAAAGGGGCTACAGGAAGCCGATGCTGGTGGCTCCCCGGCTTCGGCAGCCCCATTGGGGCTGCCGGACCCGGGAAGGAGCCACGTCCCAGCGGCCGTCGGAGATGACAGACAGGACCCACCGAATCGGGGTTCCCCTGTCCCATCTGCCAGGGTCACTGACCCTGGCAGATGGGAAAGGGGAACCCCAATTCGGTGGGTCCCGTCTACCGGCCTCGCCACGCCGGCGCAATCGCCAGCCCGGCAAGTCTGGCCCTGGGGGCGTGCCGACAGCTGTCAGGGAGAGAAGTGTGCGTGAACTCTTCTCTCCCGGAACGCGCCGGGGCGGCTCGTCCGCGTCGGAATGGATGCAGAGCACTTTAAAGTGCTCTGCATCTGGAACGCGTGGAAGACAGCTCCGGACATGCCGGAACAGAAACCCAGCCGCAGCAATGCGTATGCTGCGTCCGAAGCTGTCTTCCACGCGTTCGAAATTCGTGTGTGCGAAAAGGCCTCTGGATTGAAGCCCAAAAGCACCAAATTTAAACTTCCCCAGGGGAATAGGTAGTTGGATTGTTTTCATACGTTTTAATAATGAGGATTACCATAAAACAGAGACAAAACCCATTTCAGACTCAAAAGCCTGTGTTTCCTGTTAAATCAGTGCAAAGAATTTATTAGACATGCAGAGAAGAAGTTAAAATGAAACATAAAGCCATATCAGAAACATATTTCCTATTAGAACATTTAAAGAACAGAGATAGACATGCCTGAAAACACCAAACATGCCTAGATCCCATTAACACATCTTCTATGCATTAAACTAAGCCTACCCCATTGTATTGAGATCAAAGATGAAATTATGCAGCAAAGAAAATCCCCAAAACATCATAAAATTGCCTTTTATGGGTGAAACCCCAAAAATGCAAGTAAGGTTCCCATAAGAACAATTCCAAATCTAAGAACCATATAAAAGCCCAAGAAGAAAAATAGGATGAACCCTAATTCTAGAAAGAGTTCCCTCACCCTAAACCTTTAATAAAAATATGGGAGAAAAGGGAATCACAAGTAATATTCTGTTGTTCTCACCAACGATGCACAGTAGAGATGTTGTCTCCATGTCAGGAACCCAAGATTACAGAGGTATGATGTCAGCAAACTGCATCTCCTTCAGGAACCCAAAAATGACTTAAAAATTGGGAAGGCCTTCAGTCTCAGTCAGACTGGTCCCCAAAATGAATAAAAATTAAAAGAAATGCTTTAAAAACGATCCTTTTAAATTGCTTTGGCCAAGCAAGACAAAACTAAAACTGCAAAAGTTTAAAATGTAGCTCCTGCAGTAAAACTCCGCCCACTTTCTTTGTAGCACTTTCTTTCCATGGCAGAGATGAGGAGAGGAAGACTCCTAGACTCCTAGAAACCATTTCTGCCTTTTTTTATAGCCCCCCCAAATTTGGAACCTAATATTGCTAATAATTTCTTTTCCTTTTGTTAATGAATGAAACATATCACTGTCTATAGCTTTCCCCAAAAAGATGCAAATTCACCTGACAGCATCTCAAGAGTCCTTCCTTAAAGGCAATCTAGTTCTCCAGGTTGTTTCAAAAGAAGTTAATTTCTTATGCTCACCTGTCTCCTTGCGAGCCATTCTCCTCCTATTGTTTCTCTTAAGTCAAAGTATAATGGAATAGCTTTATGTGTACTTAGCATGACCATAAAACTCAGGATACCCACATAAGATCCACTTCCACAGGAACATCTGAATTATTTTCTTAAAACAAAAGATATTATTCTCCCTAAAACCTCAGTGATCAATCTTTAAACCATGTTAATAGACCCCATATATTACAATTCTTTGTCCTTTCTGGTATTCAGGCATAATCTTTAAGTGGCTCATCAAGGCTCCAACTCTACTGAGAGGTCAACAGGAATTGTTGCATCATGAGCTCTTGAATGGAGAGACAAACCTCTTTTGTTTTGTAAAACGCTACAGAGCTTTAGTAAAACTGGGTCTTCTGGAATCTGGTTTTACTAAATCCGAGTGTGGTAGATCCAGATTTATTAAGCCCTGTGCGGAAGCACCCAGTGGGTGTTTCCGCACAGGGGCTTTAAGACCCATTAAGCACAGATTGGGAAATGCGTGTCCGCATTCATGTGCATTTTTAGCACACTTCCGGCCACGCGTGTCTGCATTTAGCATCCCTCTTTAATGCGGATTTTGGTGGCAAAACCGCTTTGGCACCGCCACATCCGCATTAGAGGGGGCTATTAAGCATACTTCCGGTAGGTGTGTCCGCACCTACCCGTGCTTAATGTGTGCTTAATGTGTGTTAGTTACAAACCACTTCCCAAGCGGTTTTGCGCCATGAAAACACATCCATTTAGGATGCGTCCGCATGGCACAAGTGTAACTAATACACGCCTGCCCCCGGCTCGCCATGATTGGCTCGCCGGAGCCAAACATGCCGAGCTGGGAGTCCCTGCTGCCGTGGCTCGCCCTGGCCCCAGAAGCAGCGGATCGCCGCTTCTGGGGCCAGGGCGAGCTTCCCAAAAGTGCACCCTAGCCCACCCCGCTGGGACCGCGGTGAAACCCTTCCTTACCTCGCCGTGGTCGTCTTCTTTGTAGGCAGCACACATGCTCAGAATGCCTCCTGAGGGCAAGGGCTGATCCTGGCAGCCCCAGCCACTCAGCGCTGCATCCTGGGAGAAGACCCTCACAAAGAAAATGACCATGGCGAGGTAAGGAGGGGTTTCGCCGTGGTCCCAGCGGGGTGGGCTAGGGTGGGCTTTTGGGAAGCTTGCCCTGGCCCCAGAAGTGGTGATCCACCACTTCTGGGGCTAGGGCAAGCCGCAGCAGCAGGGTCCCCTGGCTCGCCATGCTTGGCTCCAGCGAGCCAATCATGGCGGGAAGGGGGAGGGCCCTTCGCCCCGGATTGGAGCTGGGTGCTGTGTGTCCACACAGCACCCGGCTTCAAACCGGATTTGTGCTACGTGTGCGGCGGCAGGGGTGCAGGGTAGATCCAGATCTCTTAGATCTGGATCTACCCCGTTAATCCGGATCTTCTGTGCACCCGGGAACCGGTTTTAATAAATCCTGGTGCCAGATATCCGTTTTTATTTGCCCCTGTGAGGAAACACCCTAAGTCAACAAGCCCATCCATGCGAGATGGATGTTCTATTCACATGCAGATAGATTTCATACAAATGCCACAGCTATCTATATAGTAAATGACTTAAGGGGTAACCCATGTTTGAAAGCTGATGCCGCAACAGTTGCAGAAACGTGGCTAAAGGAATTTGTAGATTTAAGTTTCCTTTATTGATTTACTCAGATCAAGGGAGTCATTTCATGGGCCAAGTCATGAGGCATTCTTAAAGCTCTGAATATACCTAAACATTTCCACAGCATCTACCACTCTCAGTCAGCTGCGGAAAGGCAGAATGAAATATTGAAAAAAATGGCAAAAATATGTGCACAAACAGTTTTGAAATGGCCTGACGCTCCCCCCATAGCCTTGCTAACAATGCATTCCACACCAGTTGTAAAGCATGGACTATCTTCTCATGAGATCATAACTCGAAGACTCATGAGGCTCCCAATTGATCCTCCAATTATACCCTTGGGTCTAATTGATGTTGTTATCTTTGACTGTTGTAAAGCTCTTGTTAAATGTATTAGGTCATGGCATTCCAGAATATAAAAGGTTTTACCAGTCTTAGCTGCAAATCCATTAGAACCAGGAGACTGGATTCTTGTGAAAGTCCACCAAAGAAAATTATGTGGACTACCAACACTTCTGTATAGTGTGGAGGGTTATCATTGTGTGCCCAGGTCTCCCATTGCAAGAAGACAGTAGACTTGGCAGAGGAAAGCCAGCCAAGGACTGAGCTTCCAAAAACAGAATCATTCATGGATGACACCACCATTGTGCCTTCTCCACCTGCCCACCACACACAGGGAACCAGAATAAGAGTGAATGGTCATGCAGTCAGACGCTTCACGTAAGCTTCTAGTTAACGTTGGTAAAGGTGTGGAGTATGATTTAGTGTGCCACACCTAATCACAATTAGTGCACCTCTAGTGAGGGCAGGCATGCTTCTAGGCTGTAGCAACCTAGTGAACATGTGTATGCTCTTCACCAGAGCTGCACTAATTGCTGACTAGAAGCCTAAGGGCAAATTGACCTCAGATGACTGGCTAGAGTCATAAAGAAAGAAAGGAATGGGATGCGGAAGGACAACAGTAAAATTTGTGTGTTGCTGAGTAGAATGCAATTTAAGTTTCTTGTTACATGAATGTCTGTGTGTGTGTTGGTCTTTGTTAGCAGATACTCTGACAGGGGAAATTTAGGGATGTCCACTACCAAGGGGTTTTACAACAAAGGGGGGATCTGGCCTACCCTTCCTTAAACATGGTAGATTGCATGAAAAGTCACATTTATATTTCTGGTCATTCATATCTCTATGTTATTGTTGCAGGAGGTCAACTGCATGTAGTCTTTATTTGTATATTTCTGGTCTGTCATATGGTCTGATTGCGAGTTTCAAAGCTGTAAATGAAATTTGATAGTGAGGGAAAAGCAGCACAGGAAGTGTGGGGAAATGAGTTGAATGTGTGCAGGTATAACCTTTTATCAGTAAAAAGTCTGGGAATGTAATCCCTGCCAGTTCAGGGGACGCGTAAAGGATTTTAGTTCTTGGTCAGTGTAATGCAATGTGGGGAAAACATTTTCTTTTTCTTTGAAGAATGGTCTAAATAGACCTCATTTAAGAGATTTTCTAAAGGGGTTGTGATAATTAGCTAAGCTAAAATGGAGGTTATATGGATATAAGGGTTAAAACCAGAGCAACTTAATTTTTCAAAAGGGGGATGATTTTATAGATTTCTTTTGGGTGGTTTTAGTGGAGAAATTGAATCATTCTTGGTCTGGCAAACCTGAGAGCTAGAAATTGGCTTGTGTGTATTTTACGTAGAGTTCCTTTGTGATGCGCAAGTTTGCCAAGCAATGCCCTGTTTTTGGAAATCACAGAAGTTTCAGGCACCTTCTTATGTGTTATAAAAATCTGTTTTTGTCTAGGGATTTTCTTCCTCGCTGTAAGTCAAACTGCTGCTATGATCTTTCATTCTGAATAGGGTTGGCTTTTTTTTTTGCCTTTGTTTCTCTTTTTCTTTTGAAAAGAAAGGGGAAGGATTTGGCGTGAAAAGGCTTCCATGAGTTATGCCTGCAGTACTTCTTGAATTTTCATCTTTGCAACCTGTTAAGGAAATGCAAATCGCTCTTCTTTATCTGCTTAGATGTGGCAGTTAGGAGTCAACCTTTAATGAAATTCTGTGCACACTAGGTATCTATTCCTCAGAGATTTAAGCTATTTCCTGCTTACGTTTTTCTAACTTTAGCTGAAGAACAATCGTTTTGAGTCTTTCCTTTTCTGAAACATTGCTATTTGAATGAGAAGTTATCCTGGGTCATTTTTGCTTTTCAACTGAACTTTTGCACTTTTGAGATCCGTATAGGCATTTAGGTGGGGTTATTTTTTGTGGCAGTTTAAGGGTATGAGAAAGTCTTAAGTTTCTTTCTCTTGTTCAGTAGGGAGGGGCGAAGATTGCATGCAGGTTATGGCATGGGCAGGGCTCAAGCAAGTTTGACTGTATCTGAATCAGCTGGACCATTAGAATTTGATTAATCTATATTAGGGAAGAGCTGTGTGTTCTCTCAAAATGAGTGATTAGGAGAGTGATATTATATTTTTATTTTACCTTTATGATTACTATCCCTGACAGGGTATGGTATATGTTAGTTAATAATGCTGACTGTTCTAGTGTGATCTCACATACTAAGCCTTCTTGCTATCTGCTGTGAGTGTTTGTGTCAGGGAAAGCCAGAATGGAACTACGTTGGACTGAACTGAACCGTGTCTTAAAGAAGGGAAAGGAACGGAGCCCAAGTTTGTTTGACTTCAAGGGAACGAGAAAAGTGCCTCTTTTCATGTGTATTTTCACCTTGTTATGAAAATTGGTTTAGGAAACCCAGGGTGAGTGGTGAAAAAGGTAATAAAAAATGCGTTGAGAGGAATTAATCATGTGCAATGGGAACAGGAAGAAGAAAAGAGCAAGTGGGCAGGCTATTATAGGGGAAAGAATAAGATGCTTGTATGACTGGAATAAAGTTTGGAGTTCGAGTCTACCCTCAACGTTCAGGGAGGGTAGAACAAACACGGGGAAATATTTGAGGTATGCTAAGAATCAGGAAAGGGAATCCCAGTGCTTTCCTGAAGTGAATGTATATTATCCTTAAATGATATATGGATCTGGTTCTAGAAAGTGAATTTTAGAATGGTAAGCATGATTTTTATTAACCAAAGAGTCCCAGACATTAGAAAAAGTTGACTTGATGGTGACTTAGAAGAAAAATTAGGTAAGGATATATTCAGCATCTAATTCTCCAGATTTAGGATTTTGATTATAGATGTGTCTGTGAATTTTTGAAAGCTTATCAGCCTAAGAATGTTCACAGGATTGAACAATTGGATCACATATGCTCTGAAGATTTTATTTGTGTTTTAGAAAGGTTTGAGACTTTTTAGTTATACAGTATTTGTTTGCTTCTTCAGTTTTAATATGTGTATATAATGTGTGTATATATAAAAGAAGAAAAGGGGGAAAAGATAAACAAGCCCTGGAGCTGCTATTTTTCCTATGGCCTTGTGAGGAAGGTGGATGACGAATTAGCTTCTATCTTTCAAGGCAAATGTTTGAAAAATAAGACGGGTAATGAAAGAAGTATTACTCTTTATTGTTCCTTTTATTGTTTTTGTTCTCTATCCCTGATAGGGCATGAGGTATATTAAAGTGTGAATTTGCTAATGTGGGGCTGTATTGGAGAAGTATGGAGTTGTCATACGTTTATTGCTCTGCTTGTCTGCTGAAACAACCTGCATCGTGAATAAGGGGAAGAGGAGAGGCTTGGAACAGTCTGAATTTAAAGAAGAGTTTGACAAAAGTATCCCCATGGCTGAATCTGAAGAAGTTGAAAATTCAAGGATCCAACTTTGGAGGCCGGAGAAGCACTTTCAGCATCTATTTGTACCTGAGATAGACACAGGGACAACAGGACAGGCTTGGTAGCCTAGAAATACACAGGTTGTATGTGAGCATTTGGATACACGTTTCTTCCCCTTATATACTGAGTACAGAAAAATAATTGAACTGTGGGATGGCCCCTTTGTAGGGAAATTATGGAAAGCTCCAGAAGAGAACTTTGAACTATATGGGAGGAGCCATAACTCCTGTCTTAGAAATTTATTTGTCTCATGAAGACAGTCCAAACAAGGTTAAAGTAATGAAAGTTTAAATTTATTAGAAGAAACAACTATTTAGAAGATAGATATATATTTACATATATATTAGGGGTGTTTGCGAATGCAGTTTTTGTCATTCTGTTCTATTCGAATCAAATATTTGAAGGTTTAAATTCATACGAATAGAGAAAAAACAAATGTATTCAAATTCAAACAGATTCAAATACGTTTGTATGTGTCCATAGACATCTGTACGCATCCATACGCATCCTGTTTTTGTCCCGTACGCATCCCATTTTAGTCCCATGTGTGTCTGTACAAATACATATGGATACGAATAAGATGCATATGGATGTCCGAATAATTCATACAAATGATTAAAAACATTTGAATTGGTTTGAATGTTATAAAACCAATGTATAGACATTCAGTTTGAATTCAAATGTCTGAATTTGAACAAATTTGATCGAATTTTGAATGGTTTGAATATTCTTGCACATACGTAATATATATTAGCAAGAGGCAGTGATAAGCATTTTAAATTTAAGAAGATATGACATGTGAAACAAGACTATGGTCTGGCATTTCTATGAATGATGTTATTTATATATATATGAGAGAGAGAGATTGCTCTATTGTTGCTGTAAAATTATTACTTGACTTTTTTGGCAAAGAAATACCTATTATTTCCTGTTTTCTAGACTTCTTTAAAGAGATGTTCAGATTTAAATATAATTGTCGAATTGTTTCCTCTTCCCTCAGAACTTATTTCAGTATCAATAGGTATAAGGAGAATCAATGAATCAAAAGATGAGGATGGGCATGACAGTCTTGTGTGCCATAGGTGCAATGTTACTTATGTCTATGTTACCAGTGTCTAGAAAGGAAGAAGAAGGAAGGAAACAAACACTGAATGTTTTGATTGAAGAAAAATACTCACAAAACACATTTATTGTTTATTCTTGTGTTGAATCAAACCAACTACTTGGTTTTTTTTCAAAAAACAGGGTGATTCAGTTCACATGCAATCTGCCAGTCATAATGTTTGGAAAATTGCTGCCCTATCAGCTTTCTTCCATCCATGTAGGTTTGAGTAACAAACAAGTTAGAGACGAAAGATTGCTTTTATCTTTATTTCAATATAGGAAACCTGCCCTTTGAGCATTCCTCTGGGATAAGTTCAAACTCTCTCACATCACAGCCTGACTTCTTATCCCTATCTCAGCTGGAGGTTTACAGTCTTTCTGATAATGCCTCCTCAAATCCTGAAAATTGCATTTGTGCACACCCCTAGTGTTGGGGTCATATAAGCACATGTGGTGGGACTGTACTGCTTGCTATTCAACAATTCTAAAACAATTTAAAAATACTGTTTAAACTATAACAAAACAGTGTTTCTGCTTAACTCCAGCAATGGTGTTGCTGCTTTGCTTTTCTGATGAGCATACTTTGCTTAAACATAAGTCTTTGATAAAGTCACTCTTAACTGTGCAAAAGCTGAGGTGACATTACACTGGGAAGGATACCAGTCATCTTTCTAAAGACTCCTGAGGCCTTTTTGCACTAGGGGTTTTGGAACGCGTGGAAAACACGCAGGATCATGGCATACACAATGCCGGGGCTGGGTTTGCATCCCAGCCTGTTCCCGAGTGCTTTCCATGCGTTGCATATGTAGAGCACTTAGATGCGCGTTCCAAGCATCCCTGGCCATTCAGGGAGGGAAGCATTCGCACACGTTGCACGATGGGAACCACAGCCCGGCAAGGTGAGTGATAGCCTTGCGCGGGGGGAGGTGGCTCCCTCCTGGCTCCTGCAGGCCCATTGGGGCTGCAAGAGTCAGGGAGTCATCAAGATCAGCTTCCCCATGCCCCTTTCCTATGGGGCAGGGGCTGTGGGATCCAGGCGCCTACACCCCACAGAGGGTCGTGATTGGGTGGGGGGGAGCCTTGGTTGACCAGAACCATGCGGTCCGGTCTACCAAGGGGTCCCACAGCCCCTGCCCCATAGGCGGCTGGCCCTGGACGGGTGGGTGGGTGCCCGGGTGGCTTCATGCCAGGTGGACTGGGGCAGGAACTGGGGGAAGTGGCCTGACAGGGCTGCCCACCCCTGGGTGCTCCCACCCAATGGCAGGCAGTCTTGTGGGACATGTCCCCACCCTTGGCCGGCCTTTCCCGGCTAAGTCACTTCGGGACGCTTCACCCATTTGCACACAGGCAGGCAGGCATGCAAACGTTCCGGCTGTAGTGCGAAAAGGCCTCTGGTTGAACAGAGTGTGGATCTACTGTCTCAAATGACTTGTTAATTGTACAACTGAACAAGATGAAAGAGGCTACTGAACAAACTTGGTTCCTGGGACAGTGATCAATTCTATCTGAAGCAGCTAAATCTAATGTGGCAAAATTCATCTGTTCCTTCAGCTTTTTTAAAAAGACTGTTCATCATTGACATATTTGGTTAAACAAGCTTTTGCATGTTATTTGTCCAGACAACTGGTCATCAGTTCTGCATAGGGATGGGCACGAATATTCATAACATTTGTAATTCAGTCGGATTTGGCCGAATTTGGACATTCAAGTTCAAATCGAAAGTTGGCACATTTGAAGATTGATATTCTAATCCGAATAAATCTGTATGCTATTCATATGCATTCATATATAGGATCTGTATGCTATTTGTATGTATTTGTATATAGGATCCATATGCTATTCATATGCATTTGTATGGGATTCATATGGAACTGAACATTTGTATCGAATATGAATCCTACTACATTCAAAGGGGATCTATTCAAATGAATACACATTTTCTTGCATTCTATTCAAAAAATTCTTTGAAACTCTTTCTTTCATTTGGGCTAGGGATGCACACGAATGGATATTTTTGCATTTGATTCACATTGAATAGAATGTAAGAAAATTAATATTTGTTTGAACAGATCCACTTTGAATGTGGTAGGATTCTATTTGATATGAATATATTTCTATGAATTTGTATGAATATCTGATACATATCAGATACATATGTGTTTGTATCCGATATGTATCTGATACATATCCCGTAACATATGTGCTCTGAAAGCAGCAAATCCACCCTGTGGTGTCCAATTGGAATCCCCTCTCAATCCATGTTGAATGCACTTTGGATCCATGGCAGATGTGACTGGTGCAGCCACTTTCCCACCTCCCCAGATTCACAAAAGTTCCGAAGCATTTGTATGAATGTTCCAAAACATTCATGCAAATAAAGATGTCAGTGTACAAACATAACATTCACCATTTTGTTTTTGGTTTCTCCTTTACCTGGACCTGATGTTTTTATCTTTATTCTGCTCTTTCTCCCCATTTTGATAGCTCCATTTTAGAGCTCCAACTATTTAATTTAGCTAATCTTCAGTTTCTACCCCTGTATCTTAAGTTTTGTTTGTTTTTTTCTAGTCCAGGAACACAAACAGCTTGAAAATGTCTAGCTTGTTGTGCCATGCATACAGGCATCCAAAAGGATCCTTAGAATTAGAAATGGTGTTTTAATTCAGTGGCCCTGTGTGGAGTAAATCTCATTTGAGTCGTAATTTCAAGCAATGCCATTCAAGAAATACATGAATTATTAATAATTAGTAAGATCTTTTATTATTCTATTCTACTAATATTTCAGAGTTTTCACTACAGGATCAGTTCACACATGCCATAAATATCCTTTGCAAACAGTTGAAGTGTGTGGGCTTGCTTCAGTGAAAGCATTGTATTTTAAGTAATGTGCAAAGTGCAATTAAAATAAAAACTCCATCTGTGCTACTTGGTTTGTGATGTCTTGTTCACACATTCAAGTCGCACAGACTGCTGCATAAACTTCAAAATGTGCACAAACTTGAAAACCATGGTTCCACAAATAAAAATGCAATATAGAAATGCCTTTAAATCCGCAAAAGACTAACGAACTTAAATTGGCTTGAATTGAACTGGATGGTTTGAATCAGTCATTGTTGCCATGGCAGCTGTTGCATCAGGCTCCAAAAACAAGATGGAAAAACAAGATGGCACCTGGAAATGTGCCCAGATACAGGTAAGTCTCTGGGGTGCACGGGTCTTAATCTGGTGTGTACTAGCATTCTCAAATATGAATGCTAAGACATGTTAGTGGGTTCTGCACTTTTCCCATCCAGCAGATGGGAAGTGAAGAGCAGAAATATCTCAGATCTGGCTCCATCTAGTGCAGATGAAGTTGGCAGTGATCCTTAACCCACATTAAAATATGGATGAGGCTTAGCATGGAGACCAGGGGCCTCTAAATCTGGATCTAAAGGTAAGTGCGGAAAGGGCCTATATTTTAACAGTTAAAGATATCTGTTGATTGCTGTTTATTTTAACTATGTCTGGATTACAGTGCAGTGTGTTATTGTACCACACAGGAATAGTGGACAAACTGATGTTGATTCAGGAAACAGACAGCCTAGAAAGTGAGAGCCAGCTGTCATGATAGTGTGGAAGAGCATTCCAAAAGAGTTAAGTATCATCTCCACTCATTCCACTTTAAGTCTTCCAACAGCAATTCTGAATAACCATGTGAGTAATCACCCCATGGGAACGGCCATATGGATTTTCTCTGGCATTAATATATATTTGTAGCATGTGCATACACCTGGATCTACAGAGCCTGTTAGGTGTGTGAATACAGTTCAGCGCTGGAAACAAGGGGTTTAGTTGAGAGTAAATAACTACTTTCAAAGGTGCCCGTTTAGTGCCTATATTAGGTAAATATAATATTATAAATATAACACTTGTCACTTTGAAAGAGCTGAAGAAGACCAGCAAGTACTTACCTTTCAAATTAATGTCTAAATTCATGAAAGAAACAAACAGATACGTTTCAATTAATTACAGCTTCATGACATCAATCCCACCTGGAGAAGCTACTTTAAAAATAGTAAAACAAAAACAAATATTCTGCTTCATAGTTCACAGAAAGTTTGCTTTTCAAAAATGTGGAGAGAAGCAGCTCAAACAGGGACTCCATAAGAGTTGGAAAATACAGTGTGGAAAAGGGGTATAGAGAAAAATATTTTCTCTAAAACACAACACTAGAACCAGGAAGTAGGGATGTGCATGAATATTTGAAGACATTCGAAGTTCAATGGAATTCGTCCAAATTTTGACATTCAAATTCGAACTGAATGTCCATAAATTTGAATTTAAACATTCAAATGAATTTTGAATTTTCAAATATATTCATTCAAATTATTCAGACATTTGTATGTGTATGGGTTCATACATGATGCACACTTCCACATACGTACACATCTTTGCCACATTCACACGCATTTGTACAGGTCTGTATGGGATGAAAACGAGTTGCATACAGGATAAATACAGGATGCATATGGACATGTATGGATGTGTACGGGCGTGTACGGGATGTGTAACAATGTGTACGGACACATATGAATGTTGTCAACATTTGTACGTGCAAATTCAAACCAAAAATTCAAACAAATAGATTTGAATTTGCTTAATTGAAATCAAAGATTCAAATCGAATTGAATTTTTGGATATTCGATTCAAATTGAATCCCAAAAATTGCATTTGTGCTCACCCCTACCAGGGAGCACTCTATGAAGCTGATGGGCAGGGAAGTTAGGACAGATAAGGTCATTTTTTTTTCATCTAGCAGATCAGTAGGTCACCAGAAGAAGTGACGGCACCTGTCCAGATAGCTTTAAGAAAGTTTTCACTTTGTCTTCTGCTTGAGAATCCCAGAAGGGATTGGTGGTCCCCTGCATGAGGCAGGATGCTGGAATAGTCCAACTGGGCTTGTTCTGTGATCTTATAGGGTTGGACAAATTCATGGATGTCATGTGTATCAATGGCTACATGAATGGATGCCTGGGTCCTGCCTTTAGGTTGGAGAGACAGGCAGGTCATTTGCAGGTGAAACTTTTGTATTTGCAAGAATAGATGGGTTGTGGCCTGATCCAGCAGGGTTTCTCTTATGTCCTTATGTTTATGTAGAACAAAATAATGTATATTGTCCTATGCCAGCAAATGTAACAGGTGAATGTGTGTGTTCATTCTCCCGCCATCTGAGACTACTCACAGCCTCTGTAGTGTTGCCACTGGTCTTTACTACTATTTTAGGTTCCCAAGCATTCCACTGGGACCAATTTGTCAATAATTTCAAAGGTTATCCAAGCATTAAAGCTTTACTGTTATTCTTTAAATATCATCTCCATAGAGCAATCGAGAAACATAAAAGAGTGTGATGTTATAACAGTCACTCACAAGAGGCAGCCATAGATGGTTGTGGTGAATATATATTATGCCTCTAGGTACTATTTCTTCCATGGTTGCAGAACTTCAAAAATAGCAGCATCTCCCCCGCCCCCCTTCCATATTGGCTCTGCACATGGAACATGTGGAAGAGCTGACTTCCTTACTGCAGTGCACTCTACATGGAGCTGCCCTTGAAGAAGACTCAGGAGCTGCAGTTAGTTCAAAATGCAGCAGCCCTACTGACGGGTACAACTTACAGGCAACATGTAACACTTGTTTTGGGAGACCTGCACTGGCTGCCTACACACTTCTGATCTGAATTCAAGGTGCTGGTACTGA
Organism: Aspidoscelis tigris stejnegeri; assembly: GCA_023333525.1. Classification (NCBI taxonomy): domain Eukaryota; kingdom Metazoa; phylum Chordata; class Lepidosauria; order Squamata; family Teiidae; genus Aspidoscelis; species Aspidoscelis tigris. Next base: position 11,117,358 of record JALMGA010000013.1, read on the forward strand.
CCTTTAAAACCCTAAATGGCTTGGGACCTCAATACATGAGGGAATGCCTCGTCTTATATAGACCTGCCCGAGTTTTAAGATCTCCTGGAGGGAGGCTCCTCTGTGTCCCACCAGCTGGAAAAATCTGCTGTGTTAAGACATGGAAGAGGGCCTTCTCAGCCGTGACACCCCACTTATGGAATGCCCTTCCCTTGGAGGCCCGATTAGCACCAACTCTTCCAACTTTTAGGTGCCAAATAAAGACCTGGCTCTTTATTAAAGCCTTTGGACATTAATTCACTCAAGCACTATTTTAATTTTGACTTTAGCTTTTAACTTACAATGCTGTTTAATACTGGCTTAATGGGGTATGTATTTAGTGTCTTGTCTGTATATGGGTTTTTTATTGTAAGCCACCCAGAGATCATAGAATATGGGGCAGGATATAAACATTTTAAATAAACAGATGATGATGGATGGGTGGATGGGTGGGTGGATGGATGAATGGGTGGGTGGGTGGATGGATGGATGGATGGATGGATGGATGGATAGGTGGATAGATAGGTGGATAGATAGGTGGATGGATGGATGAGAGCATCAGGAACTGGATTGCAAACATTCTGCATGGTCTGGAACTGCGGTTTGAAGTTTGGCCTAGGGAGAGACAATGATTGACATGTCATTTCAATAGGGGCTCCCTCATGCTCATTTGTCCTCCTGTCCCCAAAATTAAATCCTTTCAGAAACTGCAGTGAGATCTTATGAGATCTCATGGGAGTTTTCCTTTACTCAGAGAGGGAGGAGCTGAGCACGGGGTCAGAAGAACCTTCCTTGGTGCTTTGAAGTACTGGGAGAATGTGAGGATGTTCCATTCGTCCTGCAGAGCTCCTTTATTACACAATAAGTAAGCTTCACGTTTTTAATTTATGTATAGAGGCACTCCACATTCTTCTGTATGGACATCATCACCATAGAAGGTGCTCTGTTTTCAAGGCATGATTTTGTCACTGGAAATAAGTCGTAATGATGTCACAGCAAGTTGTAGATCCAAACTTGGAACCAGTTTTTCTGCTAAAGGAAAACGTAAAGCAAACGAGATCTGAAGCCTGAACGATTTCCCGGCCCATTTCCTCCAACCCTCCCAGAATGTTGTTGTTGTTGTTTTCAAAAATCAGGAAAAAGGGAGTCTTCATTTATGTATGTTAAATACTGCTCGTTAGCATTCCAAACATTTTTTTCCAAAGAGGGGAAGACTATGTGAGCAGAGAGATAAAAAATGAAAAAAGTGAACAGATTTTTCTTCCTCTTTTTTCTTTTTCCCAAAAAAGGAGCAAGCGAGTAAGAGGAAAAGCAACGCAGTGCCATGTTGCAAGCAAAGTAATATATAACAGATATTTCAATCACCCAAACTAAGAGGCATGTTAATGAGAAAGAAATGTTACAATACACAAGTAAAATTAAGTTCAATTAACAATAATAGTATCTGTAAGGCTCTACGGCTTTTAGACAATGCCAAAAGGCAGAAAGGCAGGGAAGCCCCCCCCCCAGCTCCCCCCCCCCCGGTTGCTACCTGAGACCTGCTGGCCTGGTCCTTGCCTAATGTGTGTCATTTTCTTCAACTGCCCCCCCCCCTTTGCAGTACACTGATTCAAACTGGGTACCACAGTAGCCATTTTTCTGCACATAAGCAGCTTGCATTTAAAGCTCCCCCATTCATCTGTCTTCATTTGAAGACTGGGTTAAAAAATAAAATTAATGATTGCTATCAGAGAGAAGATGAGCAACATCACCAGTGAAAAGTAGCTCTGCCACATTTTGCCAAGGCTAACATTTTTCACTGGCTGGAAATGGCTGGATATACTTGTAAACATTATTAAAAATAATAACTTAATGTTTCCTTCCTGTGACTAGCTAGCATTAGCAAGGTAGTTTCAATTAGCATTTCCTTCCAGCAATGTGGGCCTTTTTACTTCATTTTATTTAAAAAGGGATTTGTTTTCTACTTTTTTTTTTTATCTTCGGCTGTTGTCAGTGGGAGAACTCGGTAGAATGGCTGCAACAGCTTCCTGCCATCATTTGCAGTTTGCAAAAGCCACCGAATGGGAATGTATGGCTTTGATTTTATTTGCTTTAGCATAGCTGTTTGGTGAAAAAGGGAGACATAAGTATGCATTCCAATATACTGTATCATATTACACAGGACTTTTAAAATAGAAGTAAATAGCCCTGTGCACTTATATCCGGACATTTCATTTTTGAAGAAACAAGGGGAAAAAAAGCCCACTATGATAAATTAATACAGATGTCTCTGCATTTGGTTTTATATATATATACTATATGCATTATACAGATAGATCCTCAAAGGCACATTAAAGATCCATATGAAGTCAATTATCTTACATATCTAACACACTTCTCCAGAATGGACTAATCTAACATCATTAAAATAATAAGCATTTAAAAGCGACCCTCCACTAGGCACTTAAAAATGAACCCTGCTCTCTAAAGCCAGCTTAGTTGAATTCAACTGTCTTCAGCAGCAGTACATTTGGATAGGCATGTCAAGGCCATGATAAAGCTGCAGTACCTCTAATGCAGAAGGAAAAACATAAGAGGCACTGTGTATGAAATCGCTAATGAGTCAATTTGGTCTTGTGGTTAGTGTTCCAGATTTGTATCTGGAGGTATCTCAGTTCAATTCTGCACTTCTCCATGATGTCAGCTGAGTGGCCTTTGGCTAGTCACAGCTGCCTTTCTGAGGCCTCACAGTCTCACCTACCTCACATGTCTAGCGGAAAGAGAGTTTCACCCTTAAAGGCAAGGAGTTTATCTACACTGTAAGAAAATGCAGCTCTCTGATAGGCCCTGGGGTCTCTCAACCTCTATCAGGGTTTCAACCAGCCCCATAGGTCTAGAAACAACTCCAGCCCCTGCCTGGCTGTGTAGAGAAACAGTGTTGGGAGTGATTTACTTAGATCACAGCTGAGTTACAGATTAGGGATGTACATGAATGGGTTTTTGGCATTTGATTCATAACAAATCAAATGTTAGGAAATTCATATTTGTTCGAATAGATCCCCTTCAAATGTGATAGGATTCTATTTGATACGAATGTATACATACAAATTTGTATGAATATCAGATACAAATACATATGGATCCTGCATATGACTCCTATACAAATGCATACATATCGGATACATATCGAAAAGATAATATATCAGTGGCACTACACACCTGTGAAACTATCATATACTGTATATCTCCCTAAATGAAACCTCTATGCTGGCACCAGTGTGTGTCTAATGGATATTTTATACATGTGAGGTGGACCTGTTCATACATAAAGAAATTTTGGATAGATTAAAATCAAGAAATCAATAATCTTCTAAATACTGAAGTTAACATAAGACCAGAACTAGTCTTGCTACATTGCCATAAAAGTTCAAATCAATCTTTAAATAATAAGCCTCTGTTAAATTTCTTAATTTTGGCTGCAAAAACATTATAGCTTTATCTTGGAAAAATGCCAATAAATTAACCATAAAAGTATGGTATGAAATTGTTTGAGAATTTACCTTTCAAGAACTGATCTCTTACCAAATTGCCTTAATGCAAGGCATGAACTTCAAGGTTTCATTTATGGAGACTGAGGGTCCTTCCGCACAGGCCCTTTAACACCCATTAAGCACACATTCCAATGTGCGCCTCCACACACGGGTCACTAATTAGGACACTTCCGGCAAGGGGTGTCTGCACAGCGAGGCCGTTTTTAATGCAGATTTCGGCGGCAAAACTGGTTTGCTGCCAGTGCGTCCACATTAGCGGGGGCAAAAAAGCACACTTCCGGTGGGTGTGTCCGCACCTATCCGGACTTAATGCGTGCTTAATGGGTGTTTTTAGCACACCACATATCAAGTGGTTTTGCGCTGTGAAACTGCATCCGTTTCGGATGCGGCCGCACAGCGCAAGTGTGCTAACCCATGGCCTTCCCCCAGCTCGCGCGCCTGCTTTCAGTTTCAAGGAGACGCCGAAGAGGTAAGGAGGGGAACCGCCATGCTCCTCCCCAGGTGGGCTAGGGCAGGCTTTTGGGAAGCTCGCCCTGGCTCCAGAAGCGGCAATCTGCTGCTTCTGGAGCGAGGGCAAGCCGTGGCGGCGAGGTCCCCCAGCTCACCAGGTTTGGCTCCAGCGAGCCAATTGGGGCAGGCCGAGGGAGGGCCCTCCATCCCGGATCGGAGACGGGTACCGTGCATCCACGCAGCACCCGCCTCCAATCTGGATCAGCGCCACGTGTGCGGAGGCATGGGCGCGGGGTAGATCTGCATCTCTTAGATCCTGCACGGGATGAAAACAGGATGCATACATGATAAATACAGGATGCTCACGGATGCGTACCTGGTGTGTTTGGTCACATATGAATGTTGTCAACATTCGTATTTGCAAATTCAAATAGGAAATGTGCATGAATAGATTCAAATGTATTCGATTCAAATAGAATGTGAATACATTCAGATTTTAAAGATTCAAATCAGTTTGAATTTTCAGATATTCTAATCAAATCAAATCCCAGAAATTGCATTCATGCACACCCCTAGTGCAAAATATACTTCTCATCACATTCATTTCTTTTTGATAACAGCAACCGCCCACGAAATACACGTCAATGAATTTTTCAGCCTTTGCCAATTTCGTGCCCTCCAGAAATTTTATAGTACAGTCTACCCTAGATGTCTTAGCACATCTATGGGAATATGGATTGTAAAAGGTCTTTTCCCTTCACCTGCTATGTCAATCAGAGTCACTGAGCCTCTGCTTAAGGGCCTGGTACAAACTTCCAAGCAGATTTTTCTTGGTTCTAGAGGAAACAATTTACACACAGCTGCAATCAGCATACCTGCAATAGTCTATCCACTTAAGAATGAACACGTCTGGAAATTCAAGCCAGCTGATTCCAGCGCATGAAGCAGATATTCCCCATGTTTTGTTTTTAATTCATTTTTGTTTGAGTGCCTTGCTCCTCCGTTCTTCTTCTCTGAATCTGGAATGGTTGTCCAACACAATTATTATTTAATTCTTCAGTGATTTTCTAATCACAAGAATCCTTGATAGGGATATGCAAAAATATTCAAAAATTCAAAAATCTGATTCAAATCCAATGAATATCGGATCTGAATTGGATTTAATAACATTGGAATTTAGACATTTGAACGGATTTTGGATTTTCCTAAACATTCATTTGAATAGTTGAATGATTTGAATATACAGATTCATATGTATTACATATGTATCTGTGTGAATATTATGTGTATTTGGGCTTATAATGCAGGATGAAAAGGAGATAAAATAGGATGCATACGGAATCCGCACAGATATGTATAACAGATACGAATGTTGTTGACATTTGTATCTTTAAATATGAATCTAACATTCGAACGTATGGATTCGAGTGTTATGGATTTGAATAGGATTTTCGGACATTTTATTCACCTCAAATTTAAATGCAAAAAAACAATAGCGCACCCCCCTTAATCCTTAAATTGAATTTGGACATGCAAGGCAATAAGTCAGACAAGGAGAAAAGAAAATAGAGATATGAATGCATGAAATTGCAGTAGCAACCATTTGTTTGGGAATCGGTATAAATGTCTTTACTCATATAGATGTACTTATTTTTCCGCTCGCCACAGAGAGGAAACCATTTTATGGCCCTTGTCCAACCCTTCATGTTATTTCACTAGCAAATGCTAAAATCCACCAACATCATGTAAACAGGCTGGCAGAGAATTTTGAAGGGGGGAAATGAAAGCTGTCATTTATTCTGTGGATGACACCATTAACATTATTAGTAAAAAACATTAAGGGTTGAATTGCCATTTAGCATTTTTGAATTGTTCACTTGTATGGTGTAACATGGTATGTTTGTCCATACAAATCCATACTGATATGTGTCCTTAATGGGTGTTTAAGGGCATGTGCGGAAGCACCCTGAAAACTGAATTTGTGCACACCCCTACCAGCAAGTTTAGCTAATTGCTTGACAGTTAACTATGCATGAAGAGGTTCAAGAGCTCAAGATTTGTTTGTGAGCCAGGATGATCAAGGACTGCAGAAAAAAAGACATACTCCATTTGAAGGAACCTAGCACCAGTTGCAGGTATGAAGTAGACAACAACTGGAGTGTGTGGTCCAGGTGGACCTCCATCCCTTTCCAGAATCTAGCACTAGTTGCCATGAGAGGATTTTAGATGAGTAAACACTATCTAGAGACTTCTCAAGCTTGAGTTCTCCCACCCCTCTGTGTCATCTATCTGCACTTTCAGGCTACCGAAGAGAGGACAGATGGGATAAGAGGGTCTCTCCATTTGTCCTCTGAAAGTTTTTTCTTTTTCTTCTTAATCCCTTTTAGTCTTGCATCATATCTATATGACAGCAACTACAGTAACGTGATATTAGCTGCCTTGAGGACAGGAGCTCAAGGTGACCCACAGAGATGGGAGGTTGTACCAGGTTGTGCCTCAGAACCTCCAAAATTATTTAATACTCTGATTCATTGGAAAATATACTTGATCATATATATTTTAAGTTGCTTTTATTGTTTTTCATTGTAAATTGTTTTTATCTGCTTTTATGTAGTATCTTTTGAGTCTGTAAACTGAAATAAATTCGATGATGATGATAATAATGAGAGATTTCTGTCCATACGGATTTTGTGAGGGACGGGAAATGCTTCTAAGGCCATTTTTAGTCCAAGTAGATCATGCCTAGCCTTCTTTCTGGTCTTGGGTATATTATAAAATGAAGGGGTAAAAAAATTAAAAAATGGTATATCTGTGAGAGTTGAAATAACCCAGCTCCTTTTTTGGTTTCTGACATTTACTTTCAGGCATTGTGAATATATTTTGCAGTTTCAGTTCAAAAATTCAACTTAATTTAAGTATCTAGACCACATTTCAGACTCAGCTGTGTTGTTTTCTTTTACACTTAGAAAACTATAATAGCAGAGGGCATGTTGAAGAACAGTCTTGAAGCATACACCTCTTGATTTGTTCAAAATAACTTGACTATACTTGTGAGTCATAACATTTACCTCAGATATACATGTCTAGAGGAGTATCCATCCTTTTACTTGAAGAGAGAGAGAGGACTGAATGTGACATACAAACTTTAACAGCAGAGTTAACCAATCAGCAGTAGGGATACGCACAAATATTCAAAACATTCAAACATGATCAAATTTGGACATCCAAATTCGAATCAAATGTCTATAACTTCATATTTAAAATTCAAACAAATGTTTGAATCTTTTGAATCATTCGTATGCATTATTGTTGCATTCAACCAGGTGTTGTGTGCAGGCACATGATGCAGCCCAGCCGTAGTGCATGTCTGCACACAACGCTGCAGATCAAACTCTGCAAGCCCCATCCATTAGGGCTGCCAGTTCAAACCCAGGTGCTGACCAGGTAAGTCGTGCATGCGGGGATGGGGGGGCGGTGCAGACCCCTGGGTGGGTGTGAGTGTCCAGGGGGTTCTTGCTGGGTCCAGCTGACCTGATCGGACCAGCTGGAGCACGAAGGACCCCAGGATGGGCCAGGACCAGCCTGCCAGCCAGTGGGCCAAGACTCCCCAATGGCAGCAAGCTTGGGCCCCTGTGGCAGCCTTCTTGGGCTGGGACATGCAGGGACGGATGCCCCATTCGCACCTTGGCCAGTAAGGCACACGTGGGAACGTGTCCCTTACCAGCCAAGTCTGAATGGGGGATCTGTCCCCACGTGTCCCAGCCTTTGTGCCCTACAGCGATCCAGCTGAAGTGTGAAATGGCCTCTGACAGTAGGACCTAGAGTAGCTGACAGGAAAGACCCAGTCCTGCAAGGAAGCAGCTCCAAATTATCAGGACACATCTAGGCTGGAGAGTCATCCAGAGGGCAGAGTGGTCTAGACTGCCACCACTAGACCATCACCCCTGGGGAGATGCCAAACTCCTCCTCCTCCTCAGGCAGGGCTTCCAGCAGGTTAAAGCCATGTGGCTGTGATAGGAATACTGTGAGTTTTCTGAAGTGCACCCTGCTTAGCTGATGGTGCAGTTATGGAAGAAAGCCAGACAAAAAGTGACCTGTAACATTTTGGCTATGTACCGAGACTCATAGTGGATATGACTCAGAAGAAGTAAAATCATAGACAAAAAATGATAGCGCTTTTTTTTTTTTTAAGAAAACAAATTCCTTTGAACATGTCCTTGCTGATCATAATGGTCTGTTGGGCAGTTTACTGTTTGCTGTGTGACAGATTGGACTTTGGACAAGGTCAGCTCTTGAATCTTGATTATTATTTTCCCCCTTGAGTCAGAAGACATTGATCTGTACATCTAGTTTACCTTGTTTTCTTAGCCATTTGTGACACACTACAACAGTTCCCATCGAAAAAAATGTCATGTAAATAAATTACAACTTAAGATGTATACATTAAATAATTTTATAAATGAACTTTAAAAATGATGGTATTTAAAAAAGAGGTGGAAGGGAGAGGGGGGGAGAGGCACTTCCAAGTCTCTATGGCTGTACTGATTATTCTGATCATGTTGTCATGTGTAATGAAGCACAGTCTCATCATTAATCAAAAGAACCAATCAGATAACTAATTTAGGCAATATTCTTTACCACAGGACATGTCGGTCAGTAAAAATGCATTAAAATAGCAAAAGATCAATAGCACACACCGGGGACTGTATTCACAAACCAGTCTTAAACTTTAGGGTATTGTGCTCTTTCTGTCATATCTATTTTCCATGTTTGAAACATGTACAGAACTTCTGATAAACGGCAAAGATATTTTAAAGTTAACAATAGAGTAAGATGATTTCAGCTGTATGTGGATGAGGACAGTGGAAGCCCTCATAAAAGGTCAAATGGAGAAGCAACCAAGTAGCTGTGGGGAATTTAACTGGGTGGGCACAAAACTCTGTGAGGTGCAAAAATGCTGGCATTCAGTCCTGAGGTAAATAATTCGGGGTGCGCATCAGTATTCATAACATTCAAAATTTGTACAAATTTGGGTATTCAAATTCGAATGTTTCAATATATTTGTATAAAGCTCCGCGTGGGATTTGTATGGGATATGTATGGAGTTTGTATGGGATTCATATTCATTCGTGTGGGATTCAACATTCATATCAAATTTGAATCCCACTACATTTGAACAGGATCTGTTCAAATCAATGCAAATTTTCTTGGATACTATTCAATACGAAAAAAAAAATTGTGCCCATCCAGAATAAGGGCAATAGCAGTGTTTTGCATACCTCTTTTTCTTAGGGAGTAGCTAGAAAAAGAGGTATCAGTTTGGCACATTGGATGCATCCAGACAGGACAAAAATAACACCATTATGGCACTGCTATGGTGGTTTTGCCTGACATATTGTAGGCAACACTTCTATAGTCTCACCTTTTCACCCCTAAAAGAGCTGTTACTGGAAAACCCACCACTGGTAGCGGGTAAGGGTGTGCATGGAGCACATTTCCCCCCTTCAATTCAATTTGGGAATGTTTTCCTTCATGCAAATATCCCCTGTGAATGTAGGGGGCTTTGCCTTCATGCACAAACATTCCTTGAATGTTTGCACATGTAAGGAACTGCAACCCCCTTCATGTTCTTCCTCACCCCCTACTTACCTTTTGCTCTCACCACTGCTACCATCACACCCTCTTCAGAGGCTCAACTATGCAACTTGTGTGATTCTTCACTATGCCCACATTTCCTTCAATTCCTGAACGGGACTCTCTTTCCAGGTGTCCAGGAGGCTTAGTTGAGCCTCCAAGGAGGATGCAATGGTGGCCACAGCTGCCAGATCTAAAAGTAATGGGGCATGACAGTGGGAGACACAAGTTGGGGGGGGAAGAGCTGGTCACATTAAAGCTTCTATGAAGCTTCTACAAAGGCCAGATACATTTGCTTGGTGTGTGAATGCGGGATTAGGATTGATTTGCAAGCAAATCATTGAGCTTTGAATTTGAATGTGAAATTGAAGCTGATGAATATTTTTTGTACATCCCTAATAATGGGTGTGTTTTTTTTCAGCCATAGTGCTTTTTAGCAATGGACTGGCTATTCTGGATGGAGCAGCAATCAGAGCTCCATCTAGCATGCATGCTTGGAAGATGAAACAGAGTTGTCATGCTTCCATAAAGTTTCAGTCTGGATGGCTCCATGCAGAATACCAAAGGGTTATCCTCTCTTGCAGTAACCACCATGACAGCAAAAACTATAGGAAACCCTCAACTCAACTGACGCAGCTTTGATAAAACATAATGCATGGGAGGCTCTCCTGGTTGTCCTACTGCCCTCAGCAATGAAACAGGGAGAGGGCCTTCTCGGTAATGGCCCCACAGCTATGGAATAGTCTCCCCCTCGAGGTGCATCAAGCTCCTTCTCTGTACATGTTCAGGAAGGCAGTAAACACATACCTCTTTGCCCTGGCCTTTGGCTAAATGTGGCTACTTCCCCCCTCCACTTTTAAGTAGTCCTGTTTTTAATATATATCTGGTTTGTTTTAACATTTTGGATTTTAAATGTTGTTGTTGATATTACTGTTTTAATATATATTGTTTGTTTTAATGTGTGGAATTTTTAAGCATTGTTACCTGCCCTAAGACCTCCAGGTATAGGGCAGAATAGAAATACAAATATGAATAAATGAATACACACACATGCACACATGCACACATACATACATACATACATACATACATACATACATACATACATACATACATACATACATACATACATACATACATACATACATACATACATACATACATACATACAAGCACAGCTGCCAGCAATGAGGAGCTGCAGCTGTGGCATGCAGTTCCAGGCTCAGGACTGCTGGGAAAAAGTTGCCTCCACATCACGCAGCACAACGCCTTGTCAGCTCATTGTGTAGCCAGTCCATCCCAGGAATCAATCCCCGCCTACACACCAAATTCGAAACACAGGCTACGGTGCTGTTGTGAAGGCATGCATCAACATTTTCAGCCTGTCCATGGCAGAGCCGCATTAATTCCAGTTGCACCTGCTCCTCCAAGAAGAGTGAATGCAGCAAGAATGCCCTTAAGAGGTCAAGTGCCCTTAAGTGTCAGATTACCACTGGATGATTGTCCCATTAAGAAGAAGAAGAGTTGGCTTTTCTACCCCACTTTCCTCACCCATTTAAGGGGACTCAAAGCAGCTGACAAAGCTTTCTTTTCTTCCCCCCACACCAGACACCCTGTGAGGTAGGTGAGGCTGTGAGAGCTCAGAAGGGAGCTGTGACTAGCCACCCAGCTGGCTTCATGGGGGAGGGTGGAATCCTTCCTTCCTTCCTTCCTTCCTCCCTCCCTTCCTTCCTTCCTTCCTTCCTTCCTTCCTTCCTTCCTTCCTTCCAGGAATGAACATTGTTAACCTGTAGTTCTATATAAAATAATAGAAATATTATTTCTCATTCACGATGAGCTGATGCAACATATGTGTGGTTTGACTTGTGACTAAGGATGAGGTTGAGTTGAGTAGGGGCGCAGCTGGAGGTCTATTTATAGTTTTTGCTGAGCCCCCTGTCAGTTAGTGCAAGAGAGGATAACCCATTGGTATTCTGATGGGGCCAACCAAGAAGGCTGGTTTCAGGCATGGAAGGCTGGTTTCAGATTAGCAGAATAAATCTACAGTTAAATCTAAAGGCGCAGTATGCTTACGGCACAGTGATGACTGGGTGTCCTAACTGGAAAGGCAGCTCTGTAGCTCCCCCCAATGGAGCTGCAAGAGTAAAGGAGGTGCTCACCATCATGTGGGTTGAGGTAGCCAGTCAAATTTTGAGCTTCCTTTCCTGCTTAGCCAGCATCTTGCCTGCTTTTCTCACCCTCCTGTCTGCATTGGCTTGAAGCTCCAGATTTCTTTATACTGTGCAGTGAGTGTTGTTGAACCAGCATTAAGGTAAGTGCACAGTCCCAATCGAATAATGCGACACCATGATGACCAATTGATCATCGCGTGCAATGGCGCGATCTGGACTGTGCATTACAATGTGCAGTATAAATACGTCTGGACACAACCCAAGTGGTCATGTGCACATCCTGGAATGTAACAGTAGCTGAATTACCCATGCTTTCTTTCAGAATATCCAGATATAATAGAATGTCTAGAGACAGACATAGTTTTATATCTCTGTGCCTCTAAAGGTCAGTTACCGGAAGACAAGTGAGCAAGCAAGCTGTAGAGCTCATCTCCAAGTGATAGGTTTCCAGATGCAGTTGGCCAGTCATTGTAAGAAGAGGTTCCTAGCTTTGACGAATCACTCATCTAATCCAGCAGTTCTTAAAATCCCTTTCTTCTCTCTTTGTATTGCATACTCCAAACATGAAAGCAGCTTATTTATTTGAACTAATTGTTTTCTTTTGCCCTATAAAATGATCACACTCAAAGTGGAAGAGTTCTTTCTTTTGTTTTCAGCTATGAAATTCTTTCTCCTCATCCCCACTCTGAATTTGGCTGGGATCCTAGCTAAGAGATCAGGATTATGAACAGATGCAAATATATGAGTGTCAGGATCCCACCAAGTCAAGTTGTGATTAGTGGGATGCATAACTAATAATGACAAGATAAATAGACTTCTGGCTACAAAATCACTGTACATGCAAAGATGTCTTATCCCCATTTTTAGAGGAACTCTTCTTCCTTCCTTCCTTCCTTCCTTCCTTCTTTTTCCTCTCCCTTCCTCTATCCTTCCTTCCTTCCTTCTTCCTACAAAGAAAGAAAGAAAGAAAGAAAGAAAGAAAGAAAGAAAGAAAGAAAGAAAGAAAGAAAGAAAGAAAGAAAGAAAGAAAGAAAGAAGAACCTGGGCTTGAGTTGTTTATTGACCCTACACATGTTAGATTTAGCACATTTTATTTTTCTTGTGGTATCAGATTCCCCCACCCCCTAAAGAAATAAACCAGTATAATACCAAGCCTGTGTGCATTTGGTTTCCCCTCTGTCTATCTGCATTACTGTGCAGCAGATTGCCAATGCTTAATATTTGCTGACTTTTCTTTCCCAACATCCCATGAGCCTTTAATTTAAGCAGCCAAATATGGCACCATAGAAGATATTCTGAATGGCTCAATTGTGAAGCACAAAGCTAGAACCCTATAAGTGCTAGGGTTATAGCAGTCCTTATTTCACCCCCTGGAAAAAAGAAAAAGTAATTGATTTGGATTTTGAATATTCTCTGGATCGTCATCGAATTTTAAAAAGAAGCGAGGATGACCCGGGATGGGGAAAGTGTCCGAAACAGCAACGTGTGTGCGGACACGCGTTTCCAAATGTGTGCCTAATGGGTGTTAAAGGGGCTGTGCGGAAGCACCCCTACAGTCTTTTCAAGCACATTTGGAGCATATGCATTGACATGAACTCTCCATGGAAGCATAGACTGTAGAGTCATCTTCACAATGTACTACGGTTTTTAACAAAGGGTCTGTGCAGAACACTTCTAAACCACTTAAATCCTCAAGCCCACCTTTAGTCCTGCTCCATCTGCACAAGAGAGAGCCAGATCTAGATTAAGGAAATCTTTAATCCAGATCTTCTGTGGACTCATTTAATGAGGTTCACAAGAGGATTAAGGAATTTATTCTGGATCTTGGGAGGTGTGCAGATGGGATGCCTCCATGATCTGGAACTACAAGGAGACGCAATCAAACTGGTGGTGCCCTAGCGGGGATCGAACACATGCTCAGAGCATGATAAGTTTCTGGAGGCTTGGGAGCTAGGCTGCCTTGTGCAAAGGCTAGTACACATTAGTCTCTTCTTCTAGTGAGAATAGTACATGTTAGTTTCTTCTGCACTCGTCCTGTCCAACAGACAGGAAGTACAAAAATGACCCTTGTGAATTGTTGAGTATTCCCATTCTTCATATTTAGGATGCCACAACGGCCTCTGGTCAAACCATCAGAAGCTGCCCTACGTCCACTGTAAGCATATAGCACCTAATCACTATGTTTACTGATTTTTTGAACCCATGAAATCTATCAAGTCTGTGGTCTGTGCTGCAAGCTATTTTTATGTTGTGTTAAAGTTATAGGATGGGGAGCTTTTGATATGGGTTGTAATTATCCAATCTCAAATTTAGACCAAACCACGTGGTTTACACCTTCTTACTTTTGCACTGTGAGAAGAGTTAAGTCTCAGATAAAATTGACTTGAAATTTACGACATGCAGCTATCCTAGGCTGGCATCTCCAGGAACAGAGTTGAGTCAACTCCTAACACAATATTGGGACAATAGTTCAGTATTGATTCTAAGACTGTCATTTTCTGATTTACCAGCAATACTCCATGAAATGCTGGGAATCCTCCTAGAGGTCTCTTTCAAAGTGACCATATGTCAGCATTAAGCTGCATTGATGCAATATGTGTACCCTCTAAAAGTCCTCTTTTTGGATTAAAATCCTTGAGACTGCTCTATATTTCCCCCATCTACTGATTGTGCTCTACAGAAAAAGTTGTAGGTCCAAACAAAGGATTCAGGTGACAGGTAATATACAGCATTACTGTATATTTCTATTTAAAACACTGCCTTTAGAAACAAACAAATAAAAGCCAGTATTCCACCAGGCACTGCCGAATTCCCATTCCTATTTGAGCAGGACAATCGAGTTGAATCCCTAAAGCAGTGGAGAACGTACAAAAAAAGGAAAAGTGACTTGAGGCCTCTATCAGTAACAAATTCTAGGCTTCATTGATCTCCACATGTCATAAATTTGGCAATTCAGATAAGAAGAGTTGGCTTTTCTACCCTGCTTTTCTCACCCTTTTGGAGTCTCAAAGCAACCGACAAACCTTTTGTTCTTCCCCCCAGAACAGACACCCTGAGAAGTTGGTGAGGCTGTGAGAGCTCAGAAAGGGAGTGGTAGCTAGCCCAAGGTCACCCAGCTGGTTTTGTGTAGAAGAGTGGAAACGAACAAGGAGACATTTTAGCCCCAAGACCAACTGCATATGCACGCTCAACTGCAGCAGTAAAGGTGGCAGCAACACCAAGTAAATATGATCTGGAGACTTCATTTCATGGTGCTATGCCGCAAGATAGGACCCATGGGGGTGGGAGTTGTCCTTCACAGGGACCTCACATGGGTGATAAACACCTCTGACTGGATGCTGACTTTCAACTCACAGGATGTCTTTCACTACTGCTACCTGAGCTCACATGGAAGGCAATGGGCAACCCAGGGATAGAAGCAGCATCAGCATCATTGGCCTTTATACCCTCACTTTTCTCATTCTTAAGGCTTCAAAGTGGCTGACAAAACCTCCCCACACCAGACACCTTATGAGGTCGGTGTGTGTGTGAGAGAGAAATCAGAAAGAGGGCTGTGACTAACCCATGGCCACCCAGCTTGCTTTGTGTTGGACTGCGGAATCCAATGGGAGACTAACAGATTCTGACCACAAGACCAAACTGGCTCATAACATATGCCCCTTCACTTTCGATTATAATCACAGCTTGATTGGTGTAAGCAGCAATTGTCCAGATTTACAGGCCTTAGGAGTATAGCAACCCTTCACTGTCCTCACCCTATCTAAGTGCTTCTGGGTTTTTATTGTTTGATATGTGAAGTTCAATTATTCCTTTGAGGGAAACTTTGGACATAGAGTGCCAAGCAGGGGCCCCTCCCTTTTTTTGGCCTTTGAACATCCATTCATTCCACTGAAGAAGATGATACGTTGCTTCCATGAGTTCTAGAAGGATGTGTGACTGTATACTCTTAGGAGTTCTTGTCTTACTGGCATAAAAGTCCCCAGAAGAACAATATCTTTCACCCTTCTTAATTATTTAATAGCTTTTACCTTTATTTTTACTATGCTCCGGAGTAACCAGAGTTGCCCATCAGTTAATGTAGCTTTTCCCTATTCCATTATATTCTTTAAATGTGAAATTGGATCATGCCTGCTTCTCCTTTGCACAGAATCTGCTTTTAATACTTCCCTTAATATAGAATCTAAATTATTTTTGGTAATCTATGTCAAGATTAAGCTTAATACATTTAATTGATCTAAGTGGTTTTTATCCTCCTTAATATGACAAATCTCCTGTGTGAAATATTCTTCCTTAATGATCAACATAAAATAGATAGAGTTCGTTTTTAATGTCAGGACAAGATTTGAATTAATTCATAGTTGGGGCACAGTTGTTAAAGTGTGCATCAGATATATATAGATACTGTATGCATATATAGGAGAAAACCAATTCTATATAAACAATACAAATTCATCCCCTCCCCCATGCCTAACCAGTGCCCAGTGTTTGCTAGATTATCAATATATGAATTAGGAAGAGACCAGTCACACTTTCTCAAAAACACACCTGAAAAGACAAACTCTTGGGAAAATACTATCATGTGGGCCATTTCTATACAGGACCATTTACAGTAAGGAAAACTGTACAAGGTATGTAAGATCAAGTGTGGAAGGAGGCATTTGCCCTTCAAGTACTGCTGCAGTCCTGAATAGGGGTGTGCACAAATGCAATTTCCGGGATTCGATTCAAATTGTGCTATTTGTGGAAGGATTTGATGAACATTCACAGAACATTTGGAGAACGCTTGATCATTTCAAAGTAAATCCAAATCCTAGCACATCTGAACTAGCTACATTCATGTTCATGCAAATTTCTGTCACATTCACTTCGATTCAAAGCAAACGTTGGGAGGGGGGGAGATTGTGCGTATCCCTAACCAACACTTGAAGTGCAGCTCAGGCAGATCTGGTTGACATGAGAACAGCCATGGCAATGTCTGACATGCACCTGTATGCCTCCATGATGGTTGGGACACAGTGCAACTGGACAATTAAAGATGCACCACCATGCCCACTCTCAGTATAATACCTGGAAGAGGATGCTAATATGGCTGACTAGGAGCTCACAAGCTGCCCCCCAGTCAAACTGTGGACAATGTTTTAGTTGCCTGCAGCTACTGAAGACCAGGGTTCTTTACAAGCTGTGGGATGGTGTTAGCAGCACGAGAATGGGCATGCCCAGGAATGGATGGAATCACTCTACAAAGGTAAGTGTGAACAGGAAGATGCTAGTAACTCTAAGAAACAAAACAAAATGCCTGGAAACCACCAGGGAAGAGGAATGTGCACAATTGGGGATTTTTTGCATTTGATTTGTATCAAATCGAATGTAAGTAAATTTGTATTTGTTCAAATAGATCCCCTTTGAATGTGGTAAGGTTCTATTCAACGTGAAAATGTTTGTACAAACTCGTACAAATATCCGATACAAACACATACTTATCTGATATGTATCCCATAATGCATCTGTTCTGAAAGTGTCAAATCTACCCTGAATCCACTTTGAATCTGCTCTCAAACCATGTCAAATGCACTCTGGATCCATTGTAGATGTGACTGGTGCAGCTGCTTTCCCACCTCCCTGTTTCATGAATGTTCCAAAACATTTGTATGAATACAAATGTCAGTGTACGAATGTCGTAACATTTGATTCATATACAAATGTCTGAATTCATATGAATATTGAATCCTATGAATATTTGTGCACATCCCTACCAGAAAACTCATCATGGATAAGCTCCAAATTCAGTTGTGCCAACTAATAAATACACTGATGAGAAACACAAGGACAGTGTGGGCCTTTTCACACATTTCACACCTTTGAGAATGGTCAATAACACTCCGGCATGGAGAATCCACACATTGCAGATATACTTCTCTCTCGGAGTGATTCCCAGCATGCACAGCTGTCTCCACATTCAATAACTGTGGAGCAGCAAAAACTGATGGAGCACTGATGGACCTCCTCGTACCGCCCCAGATGCAACCTTCACAACTACTTTCATAGAAAGTCTGTGTGGGGCAGAGTGGCGCTTGTTGCAACTGTGCAGCCATGCTCAGCATTACCCAGTCACCATAAGAGCAGCCCAGCACGCATGGCCATTGCTGAGGTGAGGTGGATGCTACCAGACAGCAGCATTCACACATACTCAGGTGCAGGGTAAGTTCCAGCTAAGTCTAGGATGGTGCTGAAATTTGCAATTTTAATGTCCACCACCTCTACTTAATTTCTGTGGAACACTATCTGACAGAAGTGCAAAAAGGCCCATGAAACGTGATTGTCTGTACTAGGTACATATTGTAGCTCTGCTCCTGATTGTGAAAAAAAGAAAGGGTGGGGGGAAGCATATTCACTTAACCCAGCAGGAGGGCTTTGGTAAGTAGAAGAGTTCTTTTCCCTTCCCCCAGGCCATCAGAGTGTCACAAATGACAAAGGTATGCAGGCAGGTGATCCTGTAATTTCTAGCAATCAGAGGAATTCTCCTTTTCTGTTCCTTGATCAGTCTCTCTACAATCAGCATTAGGCTTTCTAAATTCCATTATATACAAGATAATTTCTAGAGTAACTTTAGATGTTAAGGGTGTATAGTATCTTCTTTTTGCGGTGCCGATAAGGAGCACATAGGTTAATGTATATGCTTTTAATTGTTAGGTTTTAACTTTTTTTTAATAAAAGAATTGTTTCAGTTTTACGGAATTTTTGTGAATTTCGGGTGAAGGCAGGCTAGAAAAACAAGTAGGAAACAAATAAATACATTTTCATTCATAGATCCAAAGTCTATACAATCATGACAGGCCTCTCCAGGAGAACCTCTCCTTAGAACTTGCTATTCAAAAATTTGATATTCCAAGAGAGATTGAGAGTATATTCACATGGGCTTGAAAGTCAGATTTTTGGACACTTCAAAACTGAGATAATCCCTACTTCTCATCAAGGAAGAGGCAAGATCTCAGCTTTCTCAAGGCAAAAAAAAAAAAAAAAAGGTCTTCAAAAAAGATTGCCTGATCCAGTCCTCCTCCCTCCTTTCCCTTCAACTTCCCTTCTTTGGGTGTCTTGTTTCTTTATGCATTTGAAGAGGTACATTATCGAAGCCAGGTCAGAGGATTTCGAGAAATCTCTCTCCTGTTGCTGTCAGTTCAGTGACAGAAGCATTTCCTTATTCTTGGCTTTCCCATGTCATTCTGGGTCAGATCAAGTGATCCTTACCTAATCTGGGCTGGATAGCTAGCTGCCCACACTAGGGGTGCACATGAATGCATTTTTGACATTTGATTCAAAACAAAATATATTACAAGAGCACCACTGGCTCAGGTAGAACATGACTGGTTTTACAGTAGTTGCTGCTCATCAGGTGCCCGTAGCCTGTAATTGGAGTTCTACTTTCCCTTATGGGGATTCGAACTTGTGGGCTGGTGCACACATTATATGTTATTATATAGCACACCAGGCTGCAAAACATTGCCTAAACAAATAAAATGTTTGAAAATCCGTATTTGTACGAAGAGATCACATTTGAATGTCGTAAAATTCTATTCAATACTAATCTATTAATACATATTCATATGAATATTCAATATGTATTGGATATGAATGGATACATATCTGATAAGTATCTGATACAAACAAATACATCTCATCTCGGATACAAACAAATACATATCTGATATAGGGATGTGCATGGATATTCGAAAATCTGAAAATCCTATTCAAATTCGACAAGTATCGACATTCAAATCAGATTTTTGAAAATCTGAATTTAAACATTCAATTGAATTTTGGATTTTTGAATAATTCAACTGAATAGATCTGTTTATATCACATCCAAATATTGTGTTTATTTGTGCTTATAACACGGGATGAAAAGGGGATGGAAGTGGGATAAGAACAGGATGCACACAAATTCAAAAATCGGATACAAATGTTGCCGACATTCATATTTTTGGATTCGAATAGGATTTTTGAATGTACAGATTTGGATAATCCAGATTCAAATCAGATTTTCAAAAATCGAATCAAATCAAATATTAGAATTAACTCGAATTTGAATGCAAAAAATGCATTTGTGCACACCCCTAATCTGATATGAATGCATATCCAGTAGGTATCCGATACGAACAAATATATAACTGATATAAACGAATACGTACCCAACACATATCCGTAACATATCCACACTCTGAAAATGTCAAATCCGACCTGAATCCACATTTAATCCACTGTTGATCTATGTTAAATACAATCTGGATCCATTGTGGATGTGAATGGCACTCTGTTTTCCACACCCCCAATCTAACGAAAGTCCAAACTATTAATACATATGTCTGGAAACATTGGTATTTGTACGACGGTTAGTATACAAATATAACATTTGATTTGTGTACCAATGTCTGAATTTGTCTGAATTCATACGAATAACTGTTACGAATATTCATGCACATCCTTAGTCCACACCAATGAAGGACTTTCTTCAGTGTGGGCAGTCTAGGTTTGGGTTATCACCTGTGATTGGTCACTTCTGGCTGTGTTTCTGCGTGTGCAAAGAAATGCCACCAGGCTTCTTGGTCATGGTAAGACTGAACCACCTACTCCTGCATTGTCTGCACCCTAGTGGCTGCTGCAAAATACCTACAAAATGTCCACGCCCGCTGCACCATTTTCTTGCCTTAACAACACAACATAGGAAAAAAGTGTGATGGTGCAGAAATAACTAGACACAATTGCGTCCCTGCGCCCTCAGTGCCCTGAGCTGATGTCTTCTCATTCTTCTCATTTCCTCTAGTTGGGCCAAAGAAATAGTCCTGTTATTTCATCTCTCAAAAGCTCTGGAGCTTGGAGTCTCATTGAAGAGTACAACAAATCTTCCCAGTTGTCCTCTGTCTTGGAACAGAGTTTCAACCCTTAATTTTTAAATCTTATTTCCTCCTCCCCCGCCCCAAATATATATTGTCCCATTAGGTACTTATACCATTTATTTAATGTCCATTTAGTTCTGTCCTTCCATCCCATTCTTGATCAAAGAAATACTGTTTGTCTGCTCTTATACTCCTTGTTGTCCCATGAAACAATGCTAATTTGATATTTATATTTAAAATATTAATATTGTTCTGAATATCCAAAACCTTTTAATACTATTGCATTCCCATCAAAGGTGGAAATACATTCTTCCATGTCCACACCATTCCAGGACAATATGATAATTGAGATGGTGTTCTGTACCACTTATAGAATATGGTGACTGCTGTGTCCTTACCCTATTTTTTTTATTTTACTAATTTTCTTTATTTTTTCCCCTATGTTTTTCCTGTGGTTAATATCTAGCTGCCAAACTGAAGCATACTATCCAGTATTTCATTCATTTGATTTGTTAACAATCCCAATATATTACTTCCTATTAATCCATTACTTCCCATCAATCCATTACCTAGTTTGGTCTAGTGCTTAAGGAGCTGGACTCTTATCTGGGAATACCGGGTTCGATTCTGCCCTCCTCCATGAAGCCAGCTGGGTGACCTTGGGCTAGTCACAGCTCTCTTCTGAGCTCTCACATTCCCACTTACCTCATGGGGAGAAGAATAGAAAGCTTTGTCAGCCGCTTTGAGTCCCCTTGAATGGGTGAGAAAAGTGGAGTAGAAAAGCCAACTCTTCTTCTTCTTCTAGATGACTCCTGCACATACTCCAAGTTTTTTTTTTCTTACATTCCACTGAATGGACCTTATCATGTGAGTGTCAGTGCATCCAGGTTCATTCTAAGCAATCAACATGGACAGCATGTCCCAGCTACATTTTGGCTCTATTTTCAGTGTGAAGCAACATCAGCACTACATTCAACAATTCGGTGACTTCAGGGAAGAACAATTTGGAAGAGTAATGGAAGGATGAAGTACTCCAAGGCCAGCTAACAGAAATGTGACAAACTGGTTTGGGTTTGAACAAGGGCCTGTTTACACTTGGCCATATTCTGTAATATATTTCAGGATAGGGGAGTTTGTTGTCCTCATGCTAATGCAGACTCTGGTAGGGTCCTGCTGTAGCCTGCACTAGCATGTGGACAGCAGACCTGGGGTGTTTCTGCACTTGCTTTCCCATCTGTTGGAAAGGAATAGTCCATTAGATGCTAACATGTACTAGCATTCACACTCAGGAAAGCTAGTACATGATAGCCTACCCTTAATGCAACCAGAGACTTACCCTTGTCCAGTCATGCGTCTCATCCTCCACACATTGCTGTCATTTTGGTTGAGGTGTCCTGGATGACGGCACATACTCAGGTGCTGTCATCATGGTGACAATGATGTGCTGCACATGTGCATGTGCCTCTGGGGTCATTTGAGGTGCCAGTGTGCTTGCGTGGCAGCTCAGATGACCCACTCAGACTGGAAACAAAAATGCAGATGGTCACTTTGTGGTTGCTTCAAGCAAGCTTTTGATCACGGTGGGTAAGGGTTAGTATGCTTGTGGTGCACAATTTCAATTAGTATGGAATTTGTCAACCTCTGGACAAGCAGGAGGGGTTTGTAGGTTGTAAACACCTCCTGCAAGTACAGACGCATCTGCCCAGATATTAACTAATTGCAAACTACAGGGCTAAGTGCAGAAATGCCTCTCTATTCCTGCATATATTCCAGAAGAAAACCAAGTGTAAACAGGCCCCTAGTTCAAAAAGTTCAAGTTTGAACCAAACACCCTATCTGATCATGGTTTGAAGGTGCTCAAATAGAACCAAACACACTAGCGTTTGAAGAATAAAGTTCAAAATCAAACCTAACCAGCTCCTTATCAGTATGATTTGAACCAAACACACACACAAAAAAAAATTGTACTCCTCTCTGCAAACTAACTACAGTTTAACAAGAAGCAAACAGAACTAAATCAGTCCGAAAATAGACACCACTTGAACTTTGAGGTCCATCTCTGATTTGAAGTATGTAAGCAGCATCCCATTCTTTCCTTCAGGGTTTCTCTTGTCCTTATCAGATGTATAAGAGATGAGGCTTTTCTTCACTAGTACATCTTCTGTTTGGAACAAGTCATAGCAGGGAGACCCAACTAGAAACAACAGAATCCAAACAAGAAGTACAGCACGGAGTACCCAGAATTGATGCACTCCAAAGCATCCTTGAGCCTACCAAATCAAAACATGTCTGTTAGTCACATTTGGTAGTTTGCTAGTGTGCAGGAGATAAATGTCTTGGTTTTTTTAACACTTGCATTAAAGCAACAATATATTGTGGCATCGAGTGCATAAGGAATGGTTGTGCGGCTCTTTTTTGTGATTATTGCTGATGCCTTTGCGGTGATGTTAGGTCTATAATTTAAAATCCAAGAATATTCACTCTGTGTGTGTTTGTGTAAAAGAGAGAGTGAATATGACTGTATTTTCTTTATACTGAAAGGACTATCTTTTATTTTATTCAAAGAGAAGCATTTGGTTTCAGTGTGACATTATATTTGCCTTTTGCCTTCACTCTTAATAAACAATAATTTGCCTACGTTGGGACAGAAGTCTGCCTTAGAGGATCAATTGCATTATTCCAACTGTACCCGTGCCTTTGCAGATATGCAGAAAGAAAGAAAGGAAAAGGGGGAAGGAAGGAAGGAAGGAAGGAAGGAAGGAAGGAAGGAAGGAAGGAAGGAAGGAAGGAAGGAAGGAAGGAAGGAAGGAAGGAAGGAAGGAAGGAAGGAAGGAAGGAAGGAAGGAAGGAAGGAAGGAATAGAATGAGTTTTTGCTTAAGTATAATATTTTTTGCCACAAACCATTGATTTCAGTTAAGAGGAATTGACGGTCTTTCTCTCTCTCCCCCATTTTTAAGGCAGTGGTTTCTGTAGAAACCTTTCCTCTCTTTGTCCTCTCCTATCTGCAGGGTATCGACAGCTCTGACAAGACTTTGATTATCTAGTCAGCGGGAGTCTGCGGCTTGTCACTTGTCAGGTGTGAGTTGACAAGTCAGACAGCTGATGAAACAATTGGAAAGCAGCAGAAAGACAGTGTGAAAGTAAGGATCAGGGTCATTGGGCCCAAACTTTGAAATCTGTCTCAGAAAGTAGAATGGATTACACCATCATTAATGACTCAAATAAAGCAAGACATGGGAGGAGCCAGAAGGACCGAAGGAAGGTACAAAAGGTAAGGAAGGTTGGAAAGCTGAGATTGTCAAGGCTTGTTCCTTCCACATGGCTACACCATTCCTGCCTGATTTCTGCTCTCCTTGTCAAAATGAATGTTAGCTGTGGGTGTTAAGGTCTTGGTATCTAACTCCCAGGTATTACAGCAGTGTAATATTGCAAGTGAAGATGACAGGCAGCATAACAGATGTCCTACATAATCCATTGTGTGGCTTATTAAAGCTTTTGTCCTGCTTTTATTTTATTTTCTCTGCGCGTGTGTCTAAATTTCTCCTCTCCACAGAAGACTCCGTTTCTCCAGTAAACAGGAAACTTGACATTGCTCTCGAAGTTCGTTCCAAAAAACAAACACACACACACAAAGAAATGATGATAGAAAGGATAGATTAAGCCAGGGTTTCCCAAACTATGGGTCGCGAGCGAATATTGAGTGGGCCCTGCCTGTAGAACGACACACCAACTGACGGAGCCTTTATTCATATTGGTAACGGTTAAATTTCCTAGAGGTGGGTCCCGAGTTGGTAAACTTATATTAGATGGGTCATAGCCCAGACAACTTTGGGAACCACTGGATGAAGCAAATCCAAAGCTGGCTGGCAAATATCTCAAGGACATATTTTCCCACACCTCACAGAGAAAAATAGTGAGATCGTTGAGAACAGAGATGCCACTTAAATAGTAGGGATCTTAACTCATTCTGTAGCAGGTGCTGAAGTCTTAAGCTTCATCTAAACGTGGCTTACTTCTTCTGCATTGCTTGGAATAAAAGCATGGAATAAAATGTATCTAGAAGTGCTTTACTCCAGATTATCCAGATAACATGGAAGAAGTAACTGCTGTCTGGATGAAGCAATAGTTCCATCAGAACAGAATTTGGGGCAGAAACTTAGGACAGGATAAACAAAAAGCCACTCATACCCAACAGGCCTGGATAACCCCAAAAGTGAATTATATACCTCTGGATCCATGGATAATATAGCTTAAAACAGACTTCTCTGTAGCTCAGATGCCCTTAAGGGCTTCCTCTTACACGCGCCAAAGCTTTTGAACTCTTCTCTTCATGATCACCTTGGTCAGAAGGTGGCAAAGTTTTTCACCTCCCTCCAAAAAGAAAATATTAGAGAGCTGAAACTGACTAACTGACCCACCTCAAGGTGAGGCCCTTTTGTGTCCTAGCCAGGTGAAAGTTTAGATGAATTTTTTATATACTGTTGTGCCCCTTAATTCTTCCTTCCATCTGCTTCTTTTTAATCATTACGTTATTTAAAAAAAATTTCCATGTAAAATCATATCAAGCTTTAAATCCCCCCTGCTAATAAAAAATAATAATTGTGAAAGTAGTTGGCAAATTAAAGATGGTTGTTATCGATTCCAAAAAATACTTTTGCTTTCAGCAAAATACATTTTTAATTACTTTCCTACTAGCTGTCATTTTTCATAAACCCGTCTAGACAACTCGTGCCAAATCAGGCAAAAACTGATTTCGGTGAAATGCTTTCCTTCTAGTATCAAAGATCTGAAGATATTCATATTCTTCCGTATCTGAATCTAAAAGTTAGGAGCAGGAGACGGGGGGGGGGGGGAATGCCCTTATTTCACAAGCATATGAAGCAGAAACCATAGTTATGTTTTAAAAAATCATTGCTACTGTCAATTAATATTTTTAATAAATAAATTAGCGGTGTGGGAGGAAGCAACACCCTAAATCTGGCTTTTTGAAAGCAAAGTTTAGAAGATAAATGATCCACAGTTCATATAATGTGCTGCTTTTGTTGTTGTTATTCTCCACTTTCTCATAATTTTCCAGCCCTAGCTTCACATTTCACTTTTCCCAGAATGGAGCACCACAAAGATAAAACTACAGCAAAATCTGCATATTGTAGCTTTTTAAAAAAACAAAACAAATTCTCTGCTCTGCCTTTATTTATCTTTAGCACACTGAGATGGAAAGAGAAAATTGGGAACAATTTTAATATATTTTCTTCATACTTTTGACTGGAATGATTAAACTAAAAGGTAGCACATTGCAGCCAAAGCGAGAGAAAGAAGAGCAGAGCTCGCAACATTATGGAATGTAGATTTTGCTTTTAGCGTCACAATCAATGTCCAAATCTAAAATTGATATAATTGACTGTTAATTAATTCCCTTGATATTTTCATTAGCACATCCAAGCAACAAGTCTGTTTGGCACTTTTGAATTATTCAGGAAAAATTCCAATTGCTGTAATGAAAGAGTTATGTGGTTGCTACTATGCCTGCAAATAAAGTTAAATGCAAGGTGTATTTTTACATTCCCCACCCCCCAGTTCCCATACTTAAAGAAAGACTTAAAGAACAAACAATGCTAGGTTTTCTAAATGCAACTTCATTTAGCAGCAAGGATCAGAGGCAAAAATTAGCTTTTTTGAAAATAGTAATGATGATGATAGAATAGCATCCCTATATACATCTCAGATTCCATCACAATATTTGTCATTAAGTTGTGTGATGCAAATCTGAATTTCTTAACAGATTATATGGAAACAGTTTATATTATAGTATATCATTTTTTGTGTATTTTTCTGTTATTCTAGGCTTTTTGTTACTGCATTCAGTAATTTGGGGTCTTTTTCTACTTAGCACTAGAGTACCCATTAAGGACCCATTAAAGACCCTTAATGGGTTCTTAGTGGGTACTTTAGTGCTAGCAGAAAAACACCCTTTGTTTCAAATTATTATTTTTTTAAGGAAAAGATGGATGTATCTACTGTGGTTTAAAAAATAAACCGGTCACCCTGTTATATGTAGACTTATGCCTTGAAATTAATTTTGAGGCATTTAACCTTGGAAAAGAGTTGTTGTTTTAATTCATTTTTGGGGTTACCCAGAGCAATAAGTGCAGTTTTGTCTGGTTATCATGGGGTGTGTTGTCACTTTAGGGATTTCGGATGTTCTGAAACATTCATTTGAATGATTCGAAACATTCAAATGTACAGATACGTATATATTACATACATATCTGTACAAATACTATACGTATCTGTACGCATTTGTGCTTATAATACGGGATGAAAATACGAATCTAATTCGAGCAAATAGATTTGGATGTTACGGATTAGAATCAGGTTTTTTAACATTTGAATTTTAAACATTCACATCAAATTAAATGTTTTGACATTGTATTCGAATTGCATTAGGAATTACATCACACCCAGAGTTATCTATTTATCCACAAACAAGTCTTGTGCAAGAGATTAGGCCCAGCATTGCTGGTAGTGCTGATCTTGTCTTTAATTTCAATTTCATGTGGCAAAGGACTAAGTGGTAGGAATACCATAAATCTTGGTTCTCTTAAAGAAGATGCTACAGGGGACAAGACAGTGTGGTTGATGGATGTAGTGACTTTAATGCACTTTTTTGCTTCCTAAGGGACAGTGAGTTTGAATTTAGCTAAAAGAGAATAAGCTAATTCCCAATGGATGGAATTTAAATGACCATAAGGAAAGAAGAACACGAACTTGCTTCATGAAGGTTGGATGACATTCCTGTCACCTGTAGACCTCACTGGTTGTTCCCAGGAAGGGCGATCAATTACTGTATAAAAGGAGTCTTCTGATGAATAATTATTTTTGGTCCCCAAGCCTCATTTCCCTAATACACGTCATTTGGGGCCTATCTACACACGCCTAAGACACCAATGCAACAGCTGCTTTGACAACACTTCCCAGCAGCCAGCATAGCAGGCTGAAAGTGTCTTTCTAGCTATGGCTCCCTCCAGACAGCCAATATTTATTAGGCTATTTTTAATAATATGATGTGTTTTTGCATTCCTATAGTTCAAAAAATAAAGTGTTTCTATATTGAGTTCTAGCTTGATAAATACATCTGGTTGACCATGGCTAGGACCAATCACATATGTCCATATTTCCATAACCCTGAAACTCCAGAGCTGCTCTCCTTCAAAATCTTGGAAATTCTCAAAAGAAGAAACCCAGACTGTTCAGGAACTGTTGCTATGACTGGACCTAATGCTTCGAGAGTCCATTTCCCCGCAAAATGTTTGGAGCGTAATATTATTTTGAAATTATGTAACAATAAAAAATAATTGGGGTGAGAAGTGTGCCAATTGAACAATTCCACCATTGTGATAAAATGATTATTCTAAAAAACAGTCCTGCATGGCCCAAATGGCATTAAATAGATCACCAGGAGAGTGCATACAGCAGGCATGAATTAATAAATTTTGCCCTGATTTTACACCCCATCTTGGAAAAGTGCGCTTGCACAGACCAGTGTTCTTTGTCTCTCAGAACATTTCTTTTCATATAGGCATACAGGGACAGGAAGTGTTGCTAGAATGGTACATCTGTTGGAGGAGAAGTGGAGTATTTTATCTCCCATTTCTGATTTCCTGTGTTGTTCAAGAACCATAGAGCTGGAAGGGACCTCTAGGGTCATCAAGCCCAACACCCTGCTCAATGCAGGATTTCCTAAATCATTCCAGACAGATGTAGCTCCAGCCTCTGCTTGAAGACCTCCAGTGAAGGAGAACTCACTACCTCCCTTGACCATACCTTCTGAGCAGTGGCCTCTTACAGAACCTACTGTCAGCTCATTGCACATGTTCATTTACAAAAACAAAGCTTCAGCAGCTTTGGACCACAACTTTGAAACACACAGGCTTCTGGTAGCGGTGATGGCTAGGGACATGCATTGAACCAATTTCAGCCGTTTGATTTGATGCAAATCAAATGAGGGGGGATTTGGTTTTGTTTGAATTCACCCCTAGGAAAGTGGGGGGGGGGTCTTCAGCTTCACACGTGAATAACATAAGAACTTCAGGGAACCCACCCCTACTCACCTGCCGCTACCACTACTGCCATCACGTGCCCCTCTAGAAAACGTACTTGCGTCTCAGAGGGGTGAAAGAGGCTGCAGAGGCTGCAGCCGTGACCACAATGAGCCAGGGGGATGGGACCCCAGGGGTGGGCCTATGCTTCCATCGGTACACTCCTCCAAGGTCACAGTAGATCTTCTGGAGGGATGTGTGCAGCTCCCCATCTGGGAATTGCTGCAATTTTTATAGGTGGAAGGTTTGTGCACAACTTTGGCCTCGGAGCACTGCATGAACGGTGGGGGAGGATGTAGAGCCACATTTGAGGGTAAGGGAATGACAACCAGGGGGACGGCCAAACCATGGATGGGCAAATCTGACCTTCATAAAGCTTTGATGAAACTTCAGTGAAGATGAGATTTGTTCAATTCTCAGGCAAATGGAGGCCTATGAATGTAGTTGTCTTTCAATTTACCTGCAAATGTCAAAATTCGTATGAATTTGTACAAATTTTGAATTGCACAAATATTCATTCACATCCCCAGTGATGACTTCTGGAATCACTGCTGCTTTGAAGTGGTAAGCCAGATGATCTTGTGTTAAACATGCCGGACTCATTTCTCATAGTCATGGGGTTTGATTCCGCAGTCCTCCAGGAAGCCAGCTGAGTGACCTTGGCCTAGTCACAGCTCTCTTTCTGAGTTCTCACAGCCCCACCCACTTCAGAGGGTATCTGTGGTGGGGAGAAGAACAGAAAGCTTTGTCAGCTTCTTCTTCTTCTTCTTTTGGACAATGTAGAGGAACCCAGAGGCAGAATGATATTAAAGTAAATCAGAGGCAATTGTTACATTATTCATAGAAGAAAGGTCATGAATGCTGTGTATTTAATACTCCTGAACAGCATTATTAAGCTGAGCACTAAAAAAAAACAAAAAAACACAACACCTTGTATTGCCATCTCACTGTAGGACATGGCTGGCTGAATTAGGATTCTCAATAAAAATCTGAACTCTATCTTTTCATAAGGCCCAACAGTGTGGACAGTGACAAGGAATGAAAGGAGCTGTAGACCAGCAACATCCTGGGAGGCCACAGTTTGACCACCTCCACTGGAGGAAGATGTTGCATAGAAAATAACTATACTAATCTATTGAAAGCAGGTTATACAGCCTTTGGTTAGAGATGCATTAGATTGGGAGGCTGTGATAGTCATTCACAAGTTTTTGGACTACAGCGGTCAGCATGTCAGCCTCTGTATGGCTGGAGTGCACTGCAAGCTCACACAATATTTAACTCCACTAAGCATACTGGATTATGAAATATTAAAGCAACCCTGAGTCGAATGTGTATGAGACGAAAAGGAAAGTTGAATCAAGTTCTAAGCCATCCCATTCTGATAAAGTTTGTGTGAGAATACAAAGGACCAATTTTAGGAGGATGCACACTAATTCCCCCCTTCGCTTCTCATTGAAGCGAATGGGATGCAACTTGGCATTAGTGTACTTGGCGCCTCTTCCAATGTGCTAGGCTTTGAACTCACTTCAAATTCCCTTTGAATCCCTGTTGCCACCAGTTGTTCTTCTGAATCCAACGCTAATCCGATGCAGATCTGATGCTCTGAAGCTTTGGATGAAGGCCCAAAAGCTTTTGCTTCACGTCTGAAGGTCAGTCTTTGAGTACAGCCAATCTTTGATCCAAACACGGAGGTGATGGACATGTTCCACCCATCCCTATTGAGAAACTCTCTGTTGAAAAGCGTGTAATCATCTGATTATCTTCCAGCTGGATTATGGCTGTGTGATCTGCCAAGGTAAAAGGGGCAGCCCTGGGGCAAAGTTGAGCCTCAAGGGACAGTCACTTCAAAAAAGAAAATCAAAGTACTGCATCTCAAAGTCTTTGCTTGCATGCTCATTTCCTAGACTGGAAATTATCACTGTTGGGATGAGTTCCCATTCAAGGAATAAAGTGTTATATACAAGGCTATTTACATTGTCAATTGGATTAAACCCTGATTTTGTGTCCCCACTCTTAAACATTTAAAATGCTTCCAAAAATGGATTGGGGAAAGTGATTCTTTCCCCTCCTCAGCCTTTCCCCACCCCTCTCTCCCCATTGCCCAGGGTGCATGGCAGCAGCAACAGTCACCATCCCCAGCAGGGGTTCCCTCCAAAAAAACCCACCCTGGTTGGCTGGCTGCCTTGCTCTGCTGCTGCCTCTGCCTGTACACACACACTTAAACATACACACAACTCCTAGTTCCTGCAGCAGCTTCACCCCTTTCCCTTTTTAAAGATCAAGGAAGGAGGAAAACAGCTAGAATTGCACAGGATTGCCTCTTTTCTTGATCTTTAGGCTTGTGTGGGAAGGAAAGGAAACATTGTTATCAGGTGTGAAGTGGCTGAATTGTTACAATGAAACAGTCTGTTGTATAGGGGAATACTCTGGCGTTCCCACAGTACTAAGGAAGAAACGTTTTAAAAGCAAAAGCAGAAAAAAATACTGGAAAATTCCGGTGTTTATTTATTCCATTTTAAAGCCAAATAATCCTCAAAATACCCCTGAAAATGATTGGGAATGGGGACGAAGAGGATCCAAATCATTTTGAAACCATTTTAATTGATTGGGGGGTGGGAACAATAGGGATCCAAACCATTCTGAAATCGTTTTAAAGTGGTAATGGGAACTTGCCTTTGGGATGACTCGCTGCTTGGGTCAGATATGACAAGAAGCTATGGAGGCTCCTGTAGCCCAGCCCAGCCTGTAAATGTCTTCTTGGGATGGCTGATGAATCAGGGAGCCAGAAATCCAGGCTACAGTGCCCAATGAGTGGCATGCACTTCTTGCCTGGGGAAGTGGTGCCATATTTTGAGGTGAAGAAACAGAAAAAAGGTGAGGAGTTTATTTTTACTGTTTGAATGTAGGCTTATTATTTATTTATTTATTTATTGGGGTGGGTGGGAGTTAAGGTTAGGATTAGGGTTAGAAGCATCAGGTTTTATAAAAGACGTGTCTGAAAAAAGCCCTGTGTGATTGCATCCTATAATATAATATAATATGATGTGATGTGTTGCAGTTCTACTGTGAATTTTGGTGCCCCAAAAGTGGCCCAGCATTGACTCATTGTGCAATCCGGAAACAAAATGCACAAAAGGAGAGAGAGAGAGGTGAGCAGGATCGGATCCCACTTTGCCTGAAAGCATCAGCCTAAGTTATGCATTTCCTTTTTCTGTGCTCCTTGATAGTGCAGAACATTATGTAAATCAGCGCTAAGAGTCTATTCCTGTAGATACAGAGGAGCGATTGGGATAGGGGAAATCACAAAGCATTCTCTGACAACTGCAGCTCAATCAATCTGGCAGGTCTATCAATGGCCTCAGGATGGCTGCCTGATTGACAGCCAGCAGATGGTGGAGGAATGAGGTTGTCAGTATAGCTGCTGATTGCCCCTGAGTTGTTTGTAATGACAGAAAACAAAGAACGGCTGCCCAAGGTGATATCTTGTTTTACAAGCAAGGCACGAGACTAACACCCACTGTTCTTCCTGTAACTACTTAGACAACGTGGTGCTCTTGGAAAGAAATGGCCTTCCTGTTTTCAAATGCAATGAAGTTTTAATCAGAACTATGAATCTCTTTTTGCAGATGCTACATAGGGGGTGGCCATTGTGAAACAGCTTCTCAGCACTGGAATGCTCAGAATGGAAGCAGAGTTATGTGGAAGAAGGTCTCCTGCATATTTCACCTGTTCACCACCCAACCAAGGGTCACAACAAATTCTTTGGCTGAAACTTGGTTCTAACTGGAGGAGAGTGGAAAATTTATTTATTTGATCTCAGGGTGTGTGTGTGTTAGTTTTGTTGTGGGGTTCTTTTTTTTGGGGGGGGGTAATTCATGCCTTTCTGGAAAGGAGGGGTAAGACCATTCAAATAAACATACCAACCTATCTTCAAAATATAAATATATAAGAAGAAGAAGAAGAAGAAGAAAGGCTAAATGTGAATCTTTAAACACCATTTTCCAGAAAAATAGAACCAGAAAAAAAATCTATATAAAAAAAATGAAGTGGAAGTCTGCTGTGCTGGGAATGGTTCATAGATACTAGAAACACACCCAAATGATCCGGATTTGAATTTGGACTACATATTCATTTATTTCATCAATGTATTAAAATACAGCTTCATTTCTATTGGGCAGCAGTAAGATTTAACTAAACTACACTTATGAAGGTTAAAAATGGAAAGGAAGCATTATGTGCATTGGGGCACATTTTTAAAGGATGTAAGTTGCACTCTAAAATAGGGATGTGCATGAATTTTTTTGGCATTTGATTTGAAATGAATTGTATGTTTGAAAATCCATATTTGTACGAATAGACTGCATTTGAATGTGCTAAAATTCTATTAAATATGAATCTATTTGTACGTATTTGTATGAACATGTGATACATATCTGATACAAACACATATCTGATACAAATTGATATTTATCTGATACAAACAGATACGTATCTGATATGAATAGATACATATCTGATACCTTTCCTCAGGTTAATGAATGTCTGAACTATTTGTATGAATGTCCAGAAACATTCGTATTCGTACGAATGTTAGCATACAAATATCATAACATTCGATTCAAGTTCAAATGTCCAAATGCAGCTGAATTTGGCCAAATTTTGAATGTTACAAATATTCATGTAAATCCCTACACTAAAACCACTCCTCCTGAGGCAAGTGTCATCTCAGCTGAGAAAAGAAGTAAGGACCTCAAGGGCTGTGTTCAGACATAACAAAAGGTGCAGCCCAGAGGGGCTTCAGGGAGACCCTCATGCTCCCAAGCCTTCTCCAATCCACCTTTTCTGCACTGAATGTTCAAGGGACACCTCTGCAGGCTCTGAGGCTAAGAATAAGCTCTGAGGTGGGAGCCAGATCAGCGCCATCAGTGTGGGCTTGGTTACTCCAGACCCATTGATCTATATCATAGGTTGGTAAGTGAAGAAAGGGATTATGACTCTCTGCAGGTACCATTTCTATTTCAGTTTGAAGTCACTGTACCGAACAAATATTACAATCACTTTTATTTGATCTTGATTGCCTTGAAATACGAATCACATGCATGCCCACTAATTATTTTTAAACCCAACTTTCTCTAGACCACTTATTAACAAGTAAGTTTAAAAAGGGTTCAGAAATGGTAAAGGGAAGTAGTTAATTAAGCAAGACATTCCATGGCCAATCGAAGTAAAATTAAGTCATGCTAATATGCTCAGCAGATTTAATTATTTGTAAATATGGTTAATGAATATTGCCGTGGGCAGACATTTTATAACCGTAAATGTTTTACTGTCATCATTTCTGTTTTATATTTATATATACATCTGTTATGCTGTCTCTACCTCTGTATGTGCATGTGTGTGTGTCTGCATGCCCATATGCACATGTGTGTGTAATATCACACACATGCTCATGTACACACAGACAGATGTATAAAATCTGAAGACTTCTAACTTCTTGCTTCCTTAATAATCAACACTAAGGTTTATGATCCAGTATACTGCACTATTAGGGACAATTGTCCTGGAGTATATACTTTTCATTCAAAGAGCAAAATAGGTCAACTTGCTGATGTGGTGACAATACAGAGGTTATATGTCATTGCCTTCTGTGGAGATACCGAGAACTGAACCAGGGGGCTTTTGTACTGAAACCAAACACACTGCTAAAAGTGTGAAAAAATGTTCTTACTGAAAATATTTGGAGCCCAGAAGGGGGCTGTTTTGAGGTTAGAAGAGCGCAGAATGAAACAGCCCTTATAAAAAAGTGTTTGTTTCAAATTCATTTGGGAGGTGCGTATCTTCTGCCGTTCCATCTGCCATGTTGGCAGCCAACTTCTGGCAATCTTCTAATCCTTTCTTCCTTCTCCCCTTATCTTTGTAAAACTCTTATTTTCTGCATTTTGTTACTTTTAAAAGACTTTCTCTCCGCTTTCCGTCACTTGGAAAGAGTTATTAGTCTGCTGCATATATTTGCGTGTGCATGTTTGTGAGTGTACAGAAACAGAGGGAGAGATGGGAAGAGAGAGTAAATAAGGCTGTTAAAGTGCATTTTTGCTACCTCCACTCCCATGTAAGCTTCCTCTTAGCTTCTCTTTAAAAGCCTTTCACCAGGCACAGCCAGAAAAATGTGCTCAGAAGGGGAACATTATGCACCGACTGCTATGGTGTTTCTCTTTCCCCTATTCAATTATGAATCAAATTTGGCAGCATCAAACGTGCTGTGCAAATTGGTGCAACACAATTTCCCACTAACCTGCATTTTCCAGATTACCCTTTGTCCCTTCTTTCGACATGTCACCCAACTAAAGTCTTTCTAAAACCTTTATATAAGAGTTGTGCACAAGCAAAATCTGAGTGCTCAGTTTGAACTGAACTGCACACCCATTTGTTTGGATTGACGACAAACCATTTAATAAAAGGAATTTTTTTGTATTCAATTTCAAATTATTATTGTTTGAAAGCATATTTTAGAAGCCCTTTTCAAGCCCTCTGTAAACAGGTAGTTGGATCAATTTGATCAGATTTCCAGATATTTGTACAAGAATGCATTTTTTTAAAAAAATTCAATTCATATTGAATTGATTGCAAGAAAAGTTGTATTCATTTGAATAGATGTCCTTCGAATGTAGTAGGATTTGCATTTGACACAAATGTTCAGTCCCATACGAATCCCACAAAAAGTTTCATAAAAATGTATCAAAACATTTGATCTGAATTTGAATGTCAGTCTTCAATGTGCCAAAATTTGATTCAAATTTGAATGTCCAAACTCATACAAATTTCAAATGTTACAAATATTCATGCATATCCCTGGCTTGCATGTTCTGTTCAATGTGAATGGCTTGGAACTTCAACCATTCAATCAAACTTTCAAACACAAATTGAATTTTGCAGTTCTTTGCTTTCTACAAACCGCCCACTTTAAACTTATTTCTAAACACTTCAATCCACCATCAACATTTCTTTTAGTTCTTTGCGAGGAGGTAAGTCTTTGTCAAGTTGGGAGGGGGGTGAGGGGGTTTGGCAGGGGAATTAAGGATTTCCCAATGAACAAAACCATTTTAGGGGAGGAATCCTGTGCTAAGAACCACTGATCACAGCCGCTTCCACACTTGGTGCTCACAGATGGCTGGTGATGGTCCAGGACAGAGCATCCACACACCATAGAACTGCTTCTACCTCAGAGTGGTCCTGAGTGTGCATGGCTAGTGTGCTCCTAGTACGGGCCCAGATGCAGCCTTTGCACCTATTTCTGTGCAAAGTGGAATGGAGGAAGGGCAGGATGGCTGTGGCATGCTGTGTTGCCTGTTAACCCGGCAACAATCAGCTGTACATGGCCAGATGGTGGTGTTCACACTTACCCTGCTTTGGGGTAAGTTCTGGTAGGTTTGGGATGGAAATGTCCATCATCTTGATTCCCTGGGATAGGGTCTCAGGGAATTTAAGAGTGAATTTCTTCCATGTCCTGTCATTCAACTCACTTGGGGGTGGGAGTCCCTAGGGTCCTACAAAGGGAATATGGAAATCTAAACAATACCCTTCTCAATGAAGCAAACAGCCAGAATGGAATAAAACAGAAATGCAGGTACTGTATCGGACCAAATAGTAGAAATCAAGTTACAAGAGATTCAGATTACATGTGTGAATTGTTTCAGCTGAGGTGATGCATACATCACAGTAAGAGAACGTGAGAACACCTTACCATCAAGCCCTGAAATTGTAACTCCTCCATTTGCAGCCTGAGAGCAAAATACCACTAAAA
Organism: Aspidoscelis tigris stejnegeri; assembly: GCA_023333525.1. Classification (NCBI taxonomy): domain Eukaryota; kingdom Metazoa; phylum Chordata; class Lepidosauria; order Squamata; family Teiidae; genus Aspidoscelis; species Aspidoscelis tigris. Next base: position 11,153,953 of record JALMGA010000013.1, read on the forward strand.
GGGTGGTGGTCATAGCATGATCTCAGTGTCCCAAACAGGCAGCCCATAAAACTGATGAGACCAGATTTGGGGCCTTTCTGCATTTCCTGTCTCATCCAGGAGACAGGAATAGTACACTCACACTGGTGTGCACTAGCATTTGCACTCGTGAATCGTAGTACACACCAACCCATTCCTCCACACATCCAGATACTTACCCCAAGTGGCGACGCTTGTCCGGGTACTGTCCTCTTGGGTCCAGGTGCCACCCTCTTGGGTCCAGATGTTGGCATGGCTCTGTGTGCAGTGGCACTGTCACAAGGATGATGGTGATGCACCGCATACGTGCACTCAAGTTTTCAGTCATTTGTGGTGCCATTGAGCTTGTTTGTTTGTTTTTTCTATATGCTTTCTCAACTTGGCTTCATTATAATTCCTCCAGTCAGTGAGGTAAACTCCAATTCATTTTTGAGAGTTCTGAACACACATATTTTTTTGACTCAAAACAGAAAGTTCAGCAGAATATCAGCATTACATGGTCTCTCCAGTGGCTGGGACAGGTAAGTTTCCAGACATGTGTGGTGCATGATTTCCTGCACCACTGCTGGTGGATGCCATGGTAGCTTCTGGGTTGGCAGGAGACGTTTTCTGCTGTGGAAGTGCCTCCTGTATGTGCACATGCTGCTATCCAGAAAGCTGTACCAACATGCACTAGCAGGCCAAGAGCGAAGCGAATTGGCTTCTAGTTGGTACATCAGCCCACGGGGTCCTTTTGTAAATGGTTTGGCCTTGTCCCAGTTCTTCCCATAATATTAATCTACCTAATAATATTTTGGGGCAGCTTGTTTATAGCCACATACATGAAGCTTTTTGAATATTCAAAGCCCAATCCAAGGTAGATGCCAAGTTGCATTCTTGTCACCTCATTATCAGTTACATGAAGAGCCAGATAATAATATAGCAGAATATCATCTGAAAATGGCAATGTCTTGGGCATGACACACACACTGTGTGCAAAAAGAGTTCAAAGGAAAATTGGCACCACTTTGTAATGCTGATATTTTGCTGAACTCTCTGTTTTGAGGCAACAAAAATATGTGTATTCAGAACTCTCAAAAATGAATTGGAATTTACCTCGCTGACTGGAGGGATGATAATGAAGCCAAGCTGAGAAAGAGTATAGAAAAAACAAACAAACAGACCATAAACCTGGAAATTAAGAGATATGTGAAAACTGGTCCTTGATTCTCCATTTTCTTATGGGACACAGGTGAGATTTTCATTAATCAATCTGCTCTAATTCTGATGAGCTGCAAGTTTATAATTGTAAATAAGGGGGGTTGAAGAAGGCTGTTTAATAAGCATAATAAGAGCTAAGGGTGTGCACGAATGGGTTTTGGTATTCGATTTGTAACAAATCAAATGTTAGAAAATTTGTATTTGTTTGAATAGATCATAGAATCATAGAATCATAGAATGGTAGAGTTGGAGGGGACCTCCTGGGTCATCGAGTCCAACCCCCTGCTCAAGGCAGGATCTCCTAAACCATCTCAGACAGATGGCCGTCCAGTCTCTGCTTGAAGACCTCCAACGAAGGGGAACCAACCACCTCCCGTGGCAGCCTGTTCCACTGGTTGATCACTCTTACTGTTAGAAATGTTTTCCTAACATCTAAACTAAATCTTTTCCCCTGCAGTTTCACCCCATTGTTTCTAGTCCTTCCTTGAGAGAGTGAGAACAGGGCTGATCCCTCTGCCTTGTGACAACCCTTGAGGTATTTGTAGACAGCTATCATGTCTCCTCTCAGTCTTCTTTTTGTTAGACTAAACATTCCTAGTTCCTTAAGCCGTTCCTCATAGGACATGGTTTGCAGACCGTTCACCATCTTGGTAGCTCTCCTTTGAACCTGCTCCAGCTTGTCAGTGTCTTTTTTAAACTGGGGTGACCAGAACTGGACACAGTACTCCAGATGAGGTCTGACCAAGGTAGAGTAGAGGGGGATAATAACTTCACGTGATCTGGACTCTATGCTTCTCCTAATACACCCCAGGATTGCGTTTGCCTTTTTTGCAGCTGCCTCGCACTGTTGACTCATGTTCAGTTGATGATCTACCAGGACACCCAAGTCTTTTTCACATGTGCTGCTGCTCAGCCGAATTCCTCCCATTGTATATGTGCTTTTTTCATTTTTCTTGCCCAGGTGCAGAACCTTGCATTTTTCTTTGTTAAATACCATTTTATTAGTTGCAGCCCATTGTTCGAGTTTCTCTAAATCTTTTTGAATCCTCTCTCTCTCTTCTCTGGTGTTTGCAATCCCCCCTAGCTTTGTGTCATCAGCAAATTTGATCAGTTTCCCTTCAACTCCCTCGTCCAGATCGTTTATAAAAACATTAAACATAACTGGGCCCAGGACAGAGCCTTGTGGTACTCCACTTGACACTTCCTTCCATTTGGATGTGCAGCCATTTAAAGCCACTCTTTGAGTACGATTACTAAGCCAGTTTTGAACCCACCTTATAGTTGCCTTGTCAAACCCATATTTGATCAATTTTTCAATGAGGATCGCATGAGATACTTTGTCAAATGCTTTGCTGAAATCAAGAAATACTATGTCTACTGCATTTCCTTGATCAACCCATTCAGTGATTTTGTCATAAAATGAAATCAAGTTAGTCTGACACGACTTGTTTGATACAAACCCATGTTGACTACTGTTAATTATTGAATTCCTATCCAAATGCTGACATATGTGTTGTTTAATAATTTGTTCGAGAATCTTTCCTGGTATTGAAGTCAGGCTAACAGGCCTGTAGTTCCCTGGGTCTACCTTCTTCCCTTTTTTGAAGATAGGAACAACGTTTGCCCTTCTCCAATCGTCTGGGACTTCTCCTGTTCTCCATGACTTCTCAAAGATTACAGCAAGTGGTTCAGCAATTACCTCTGCTAATTCCTTCAGTACCCTAGGATGTAATCCATCTGGACCCGGGGACTTAAATTCGTTTAAGTTAGCTAAGCATTCCCTTACTCTCTCAGTGTTGATTTTGTGTCTTGATTCTCCTAGTCCTTCATCAGTACAGTGAAGGACTGTTGCATGTACATTATCCCTCTTGGAAAAAACAGATGCAAAATAGGAGTTCAGAATCTCTGCCTTCTCAAGATCACTTTCGATCACTTCTCCATTCTCTCCCTGCAGACTTCCCAAAACCTCTTTGACTTTTCTTTTGCTGTTGACATATCCCCAAAACCCTTTTTTATTGTTTTTAGTCTCTCTTGCAAGCCTCAGTTCATTTTTAGCTTTAGCTTTTCTGATACTTGCCCTGCAGATTGTACTGATTTCATTATATTCCTCCTTAGATATGTATCCCTCCTTCCATTTCTTAAACATTTCTTTTTTCTTTTTTATCAAGTTTTTAAGTTCTAGGTTTATCCACCCTGGTCTCTTTAGATGTTTTCCATTCTTCCTTCTTTGAGGAATTGTTAATGATTGCGCTTCTAATATTGCATTTCTCAAAATATCCCATCCTTCTTGGACATTTCTATCCTTTAGTACATTTAACCATTTGATCCCTCCTAACCTCCTCCGGAGTCCATCAAAATCCGCCCTTCTGAAGTCCAACTTTGAAGTCTGAGTCCTCTCATGCTTTCCTTCCCTTATTATCCAGAATTCAAGGATAACATGATCGCTGCCTCCTAATGCCCCAGAAACTCTGATATCCTCCACCATTTCCTCTCTGTTGGTAAGAATTAGATCAAGGATAGCCAATCCTCTTGTTTCCTCCACCACCTTTTGGTACATGAAATTGTCAGCGAGAGAGGATAAGAACTTATTAGACTTGTGACTTTTTCCTGAGCGAGATTCCCAACAAATGTCTGGGTAGTTAAAGTCTCCCATAATCACTATATCGTGCTTTCGTGAAAGTTTAGCCATCTGGTCTAGGAATAGGTCATCCATATCTTCTGTTTGTCCAGGGGGCCTGTAATAGACTCCTACAATGGTATCCTTTCTGTTGCTCTCTCCTTGAATTCTTACCCATACCGATTCTACTGAGCTTCCACTCTCTGGAACTTGAACCTCTGAGGAGACAATTTCTTTTTTAACATACAGCGCAACACCCCCTCCTCTTTTGTTAAGTCTGTTTCGCAGAAACAAGTTGTAGCCTTCGATGTTTGTGTTCCATTCATGTGTGTTATCCCACCAGGTTTCCGTAATACCTATGACATCATATTTATCTACCTGGGTCAGGATCTCCAGCTCCCCTTTTTTATTTCTCATGCTTTGGGCATTGATCCCCTTTGAACGTGGTAGGATTCCATTCGATACAAATGTATTCGTACAAATTCGTACGAATATCTGATATGAATGCATACGCATCCTGCATACGGATCCAGCATATGGGTCCCATACAAACACATACTGTACATATTGGGTGTTTTTCCACGGCGCTCCTTTAATCTGGATCTAAGAAGATCCGGATCTAAGGAATGGGTACATTACTTAATCTGGATCTAGTAGATCCGGATTAAGGGAAGTACCCAGTGTGTTTCCATGGGTGGTCTAGCACCCAATAGCAATGGGTGCTAGCCTCCCTGCCGTGGAAACACCAGAGCACCCATTTGGAAATCCGGATCTACCCATGAGGAGTCTGCTTGCCAGTCCAGGTGTTTGGGGGGACAGGTGGAGAAATCTCCGAAGTGGCTTCAAAGTCATTTCAAAGTCATTTTGAAGTCACTTCGAAGTCACTTTGAAGTCTGTGCAAAACAGCTCCATTGAAGTCTGTGCTGATCTTCGGAGTCAATTTGAAGTTCATGTCTTCAAAGACGCTCCGGAGCTATTTTGCACAGACTTCGAAGTGACTTCGAAATGACTTCAAAGCTTAGGTTTTGGGACTCCCCGCCATGGGTGCCCCCTCCCCCTAGCCTCCTCTAGACCCCATTGCCACACAAGCGTGGAAACAGGCTCCCTTTAATCCAGATTTTCTGCCTGAAGACCCCATTGTAGACCCCATTAATGGAGTCTACAGAAAATCTGGATTAAAGGCCAGAAAGTACCCATTTGGTCTGGATTTCCCCAGCAGCAGTCAAAACAATTGGGTCCCAAATGGGTGCAGTGGTGGGAATGGGATCATCCGGCTCACACCCAAATGGGTCCTTAATGGGTGCAAAAATGGGTACTTTCTGACAGTGGAAAAACACCCATTGAATACATATCCTATACCAACACATACATATTGATATGTATCTGATATGTATCTTCAGTTTAACAAATGTACAAACTATTTGTACAAATGTTCTGAAACCTAATGCACGAACGTCATAACATTTGATAACAAAGTCCTAATTTGTAAGAATTTGTACAAATATTCATGCACATCCCTCATAAGAACAAGTGACAATGGTAATTTTTCTCTTTTCCATTTTGTAATGGTGCAGGTTTGGTTAAGGGGAATGTAGCAATTGGTCCATGGTTACCCACTGGACTTTTATGGCCATTCATAATGCATATGCTTGCTCTCCAGCTCATGAAAAATGACAAATCCAGTCATGATGCTGGCTACCTTTCTCCTCTCCCCTCCCCCCCCCAAAAAAATAAGAGCCAAGAAGAAACTTTTTTCTTGGATCAAGTAGTGCTGCTTGGTGGCTATGGGCTTAAGGAAATAGGCACGCATTATAGCTGGGCTGGAACAGAGGCCTTTTTGCACAGGCCTTTTTCGAATGCGTGGAAGACAGCTTCGGACGAGGCATTCACATTGCCCCAGCGGGGCTTGCGCCGCCTCGCGTCCGGAGCTCTCTTCCACGCGTTCCAGATGCAGAGCACTTTAAAGTGCTCTGCATCCGTTCCTACGCGGACGAGCCGCCCCGGCGCGTTCCGGGAGAGAAGCATTCGCTCATGCTTCTCTCCCTGACAGCCGTGGCCACGCCTCCGCCGTCAGCATGGGCCGGAAATCGGCCCAGCGGCTGATGGCAGTCAGGCTGATCTCCTTCGTTGCCGGGCTGTGAAAGCGATCGAGCAGCCGCGGCGAGGCTGGATGGCAGCGAGGGGCCCACGATTCGAATCATAGGACCCCTTGCCATCTCCAGCCTCGCTGCCGCTGCCCGATCACTCCCGCAGCCCGGCGACGAAGGAGATCGCCCTCCGCTAGGCCCTTCCTGGCCCCGGCAGCCCATTGCGGCTGCCGGAGTCGGGGACCTGGGAGCATCGGCGTCCTGTAGCCCCTTTCCGGGGTGGCAGGAGGCCGATCCCGGGCTGGCTGGGGCCGAGGAACCCCTTGGGCGGGCGGAACGCATCACTCCGGTCCCCCAAGGGTCCCCCCACCCCCATCGCGGCCGTCTGCGGGGTGCGGGCGCCCCGCAGATCAGTCCCCCACACCCCAGTCCCCAAAACCCCCAACCGCAACCACCCTCCGAGCCGGATCGGGCCCATCTTCGCTGTGTGGGTACCTACAGCGAGGCACCCACACCGCGAAGATGATTCCCCCCCTCTCCCAGGGCCCCGGGAGGACGCGCGTGTGATGGAGGACTTACCTCGTCGCTGTCCAGGCTCAGAATGAGGGGGGGCATGCTGGAAGCGCGCAGCACGCAGCCCACCTAAGCCCCCTATTGGACAAGCAGTTAACGTGAACTGCTTGTCCAATAGGGGGCTTAGGTGGGCTGCGTGCTGCGCGCTCCCAGCATGCCCCCCCATTCGGAGGCCGGGCGGCGACGAGGTAAGTCCTCCGTCGCGCGCGCGTCCTCCCGGGGCCCTGGGGGAGGGGGGGGGAATCATCTTCGCGGTGTGGGTGCCTCGCTGTAGGTACCCACACAGCGAAGATGGGCCCGATCCGGCTCGGAGGGTGGTTGGGGTGGGGGTTTTTGGGACTGGGGAGGTGGGCGGCTGATCTGCGGGGCGCCCGCGCCTAGATCCAGGTGCTCGCGCCCCGCAGATGGGCGAGATCGGGGCGCGGGGCGAAGCCTTTGCAGATCAGAGCCAGGGGCTCTGATCTCCAAAGGCGTCCTGCCCCATAGGGGCCTTGCCCCGGGCCCTCCGATGGGCACCCGGGTGCCCGGGCATGTTCGGGCCAGCTCCTCAGGGCCCGATCCGGCCCCGTAGATCTGGCACGAAGCGCGGCGACTGGCTTGACAGCGCTGCCCGCCCCTTTGGTGCTCTCACCCAATGGGCGGCAGCGCTGCCGGCCGAATCCCCGCCCCTGGCCGGCCTGTGCCGGCCAAGACAGTTCCGGGCGCTTTTAGGATTCGCACACAGGTGCGCCGGAACGCATTTACACGCGTTCCGGCGCCCCTCTGTGTGAATGCTGAAAGCACCCGGAACTGTCTTAAGCTGCCCGCCTGCACACATTCCAATCGGAACGCGTTGCAGTGCGAAAATCCCTCAGGTCATCCCAATGTGGATGGCCTTCTTCTGGGTCACTTGTCTCTCAGTCTAATCACACCGTTATTGATAGGTTAGAGGAGGAGAACACTGTGTATCACCTTTTCCTCTTAAGGAACAAAAAGACCATACATAATATGCAACAAGTCTCCATATTGACTACTGACAGTACACATCAGCTGTCATTTTCCCCAAGGGATTGGTGGGAAATTTGAGAGTTGTCCACTGTGGAATGCATTGGATTTGCATTTAAATGGAATTTACATTTGAATAGTTTTCCAACTACCCTTGGCTATGTTCAGATTGCAGATTTGAATGGCCTTTCATTTTACCTATGTTGTGTCTAAAAGTCATGTACCTCAACATCATCTGTCCACCTGCCTATTTATCTGACTGTCCACACCTTGTGAACTGAAAGGAATTGTGTTTCCATTGCTCTAGGAAGAATTCTAAATGATCCATCTTTCTATGGAAGCAAAACCAGGCAAACTCCTTCTTATATAACTTGAGGATAATAATAATAATAGTAGTAGTAGTGAAAGTAATAATAGTAATAGTAATAAAAATAACAACAGTAATAATAATAATAATAATGGAGACAATGAAAGAAGAAAGCATATCTGTACAGATGGAAAACTAACACTAACGCAGCAGGAATTGGGGATGCACAAGAATATTTGAAACATTCAAATTCGAACCAGATGTGTATACATTCGTTTTTTAACTTTTGAATGAATTTTGAATGTTTTGTATCATTTGTACAAATTATTTGAACATTTGTATACGTACAGATACGTATGCATTACATACGTATCCATACACATCTTATTTGCATGCGTATGCATTTCTATGCATACATATGGGATGAAAATGGGATGCCTATGGGATAAAGATGGGATGCATGCAGACACATATAAATGTTGTCGACATTCGTATCTTCAAATATGAATCCAATACTTGTACCAATACGTATGAATGTATTAAGATCAAATTGAATGTGGATATATTTTTATTTTAAACATTCAAATTGATTTGAATTTTGGATATTTGATCTGATTTGAATTGAATGTCAAAAATTGCATTCGTGCAAACCCCTACCAGGAACTATGGTGTGTGTGTGTGGGGGGGAAGTGCATAGAAACCCCACATGAATTCTGCAGAACTCTACACTGTATTAACTGACTATATTATACTTTGTTCAAGGTGCCAAAAATAGTAGCAATTGCATATTTGTTACTGTATGCATTTATCTACAATGAAAATAATGTCTCCAGCACTCTCAGCTGCTGCAGCTCCCTATGCTTCCAAAATAGAAAGAGATAAATGACCTCATGATGGTTTCTTGCCCTAAATAAAGGACAAGATATAGGGCAGAAAGACAGGATGTGCCTCAAATGTTGCAATATCTATACTGTTGTTATAATAATCTGGAGTGGAGCACAATGCCACTATGTCATTTTGAATATCCTTACATTTGACAAGAACCAGTTTTGCACATCTCTACTACACACACTCTAGTCATCCTAAACTGACGGAGAATATGGATGTGCACCAATACTTGTAACATTCATTATTTGTTCAAATTTGTATGAATTTGAACACTCATACAAATGTTAGGATATTCGTACATTGCCACTCGTACGGATACAAATGTTTCAGACATTCGTACAGATAGTTCATACATTCGTTAAACTGGGGACATGGGAAAGCAGCTGTGCCAGACATATGCAAAGAGATCTGGAGTGCATTTGACATGGATTGAGAGCACATTAAAAGTGAATTCAGGTTGGATTTGACGCTTTCAGAGCAGATTTGTTACGGGATATGTATTGGATGCATATTCATTCGTATCTGATAGGTATCTGTTTGTATTGATACATATTTGTATCAGATATTCATACAAATTCATACAAATACATTTGTATCAAATAGAATTTTACCACATTCGGAAGTGTCTATTAGTACAAATATGAATTTTTGAACATTCGATTCGTTAAGAATCAAATGTCAAAACACACACTCATCCACATCCCTAATGGAGAAAGGTAGAGGAAGATTAAGGACTGAGCTCACAGGTGCAGTGGACCACTGCCCACTCTCCCCTGATTCCTATTAAATGGGAGAAGATGACAAACCACCTATTCTGAAAGCATTCTCTTTGCGCGATGCATGCAACAAACAGAAGATCTACCTCTTCCTGTACAGTCTTCAAATGACTTCTACACTAGGAGAACAACACATGACGATTTGGAGTCCAGCTAGTCACTCTTCAGTGCATCCTGCAGCACTGAAAAATCACCTACAAAGGAATTTGCAGCATTCTGGAGTGGGATGGAGGGTTGCAAGCCAGATGCTTGCATGAGTCAGTAGTCTACAAGCACACAAGCGTTTTCATTGTTGACTGTGTACATTTTAGATAGCACAAATGTATTCAATTATGCAAAGCAAAAGAAAAAAGAAAAAAAAACACATCTCCAACAGCCAGAAGGCCATATGATACATATCATCTTGTGATTGTGTTGTAGGGACTTTCTTTTTTAATTGGCAAACATTTCTTAGGCATCATTTCAGACTGAGTTGGAATCGCATATGTGCTTAAGAAAGCAATTCTCCTCTTCTCCATCTTTGCATTGTGCCAGTTGTCAAGATCTTTCTCATTGACATCCTTGATTGGTTTATCTTGCAAACCTGTTTGTTAAGGAAAACCTGAAATTGTCACCTTGCCTGAGAGTGTGTTTGTTCACTACTGTACTCAGTTCTGATCCAGCCTTATTGGATTTCTAAACTGAATCTGGCAGGATCATTTTCCTAGATGCAAAATGTCTCCTGTTGCTTGTACTGGAAGTTCACCCAAGCCCAGGTGTCTTGCTATATTTCATTACTTCCTGCCATGATCCCCTCTAGAATACAGTGATATATGATGTGTGAATGATGACCATTTTATGGCCAACTGTTTCCAAAGATTTATATTTTAGAGATGTAATAAACAAGATATGCTTTTTTTTTACCTTTTCCTCCTACCAAACATCAGGCTCCATCAACACAAAAGGCTGAGGTGTTTTGTAGCCCATCTTGAGGATTGCACGACTTAAAGACATATCTGATCACAGTACAAATACAGCATTTCATCCATTTATGGAGAAAAAAGAAGGAACATTCTTTTTGTAGGGTTGTTTTTTTTTAATGCTACTTTATATTCTTTTAAGATGAAAAGGCTGGCCCCTGAGCCTTCATTGCTGAGAATAAATATGCCTAGTTCTGGAAACAAAACTAAACTTAAGAAAATTTCTCTTTTTAAAACGTATCTGCACTCTGAAAGTGTCAAACCCGATCTGAATCCACTTTTAATCTACCCTCAATCCATGTCGAATGCAATCTGGATTCATTGCAGAGGTTACAGGCTCAGCTGCTTTCCCCCTCCCCAGTTTAACAAATGTCCAAACTATTTGCGCAAATCTCCAAAACATTCCTGTTTGTATGAATGTTAATGTAAGAATATCATAACATTCAATTTGTGTACGAATGTCCAAATTCATCTGAATTCATACAAATAATGAATGTTATGAACATTCATGCACATCCCTACTTTGAATCCTTTCTGCCACTTGCGTCTCCAAATCCTTTCCAAATCTGTTGCAGATCCACTTTCAGTCCATTGCAGGTGTGACTGGGTACCCACTTTATCGCCTTGCATTTGAATCTCAGTCTTCAAATGTAGCCAATATTCAATTCCAATGTGATTGTTGGGTATGGGGCGGCATATAAATATAAATAAATTTGTATGAATTTGTATGAATGAGAATGAGATGAATAATTTGTGCATATCCTACCTGGTAATTCTAGACAAATTAGTTTTCAGAGTAATTCTAGTATGTAAATGCATCAATTATTCTCTCCCTCTGTCTCTCTCTCTTTGGAACTTTTCACACTTAACTCCCCCGGGACCTGGGCCAATTTGAACCTTAAGTAGTTGCAATGGCAATTGTCTGGGCGTCCGCATCTTGCCATGCTTGAACCATTTGAACTTCAGCTTGTGCTTCCCTAAGGGATGGCTATATGTGATCACCTCTATACTATACGCCTTCTCCCATATTGAGCTGCCTGTGACTTAAGATCAGGAGGTGAGGCCCTCCTGGTTGTCCCACCATCTTCAGAAGTGGGCGAGGTGGGCACCCGGGAAAGGACCTTTCCAGTAATGGCCCCCAGGTTATGGAATAGTCTTCCCCCCGAGGCATGTCACGCCCCTTCCCGGGAAGGTATCTCTTTGCCCTAGCCTTTGGCTAAGGTGATTATACCTCCCCCCCCACACACTGTAGATTCTTTTGAATGTGTTGAATCTTTTTAAGTGTTTTTATGTATTTTATTGTTTTTAATATATACTGACTTGTAATTTGCTGTTTTAAAGGTTGTTACCCACCCTGAGACCTTTGGGTATAGGGCGGAATAGAAATATAAACAAACAAACTAGAGGCTATTGCAGCACCACAGCAAATGTGCCAACAACCATGCTTTACTTGTTATGCATTATTGTTTGTCTGAGGTTGTATTTTGACCTTCTAAAGACCAGATGTTTTTTCTTATTTATTTATTTATTTATTTATTTATTTATTTATTTATTTGTTTGTTTGTTTGTTTGTTTGTATTTCTATCCCATCCTATACCCAAAGGTCTCAGGGCGGGTTACAATATTATATTAATCTTAGACAGGTCCCTGCCCTCAGGCTTACAATCTAAAGAGACAAGAAACAAAAGGAAAATGGTGTGGGAGGGAACAAGGAACCTTCATATGTAAAGTCATGGAATTCAAGGATGGTATCCTTACTTTTTTCTCATGACTGTGTGATAAACCTATTTGGTGCAGTGGAGAAACATGCTATCAGGTACCCACTTTATTTACACTCGAAGCAGGAACTTATATTACTAGAACACACACTGATAATACAATGTAATGTCTGATTTTGGATTCTGAAGGTAACACATTTGCTACATGGGGGAATAAAAGTTCAAAGAAGAAGCCACAACACAGAGATGGGAAGCCTTAACATTCCTATTAAATGAACAGATGTCCTAATGGCAGCAACACCAGGCCTGGAAACTTCTGGACCATCTTTTTTCTTCCATTTCTCCCTTCTAACCAGAGATGGCACCACCATGCCATCTTTCTTAAGAATCTGATTCCAACCCATCTGCTATTCCCTGTTTTGCCTTTTTGTTCCAGGAGCTGTAGATGTATTTGAAGAAACCTTCACTAATGGCTTGTTTGTGCCTTGCAGCAGCTTAGTGCTGGATGAAGGAAGTAATAGTGGTCATTGCTTTTTCACAAGATGATCTTAAAAACTGATCTTTGTGTGACAGCAACATCAACATCACTTACCAGGGGCCACAGAATAAAACCTGCTTGAAATCTGAAATAAATAGCTCAAGACATTTTCAGGGAAATTTAAGTTTGCGTTTCTTTTTTGTGGGAGACACAAACAGCCTTCCTTTTTTGTTGGCTTTGATAAATCTGAAATCTGAGGTAATGCTGAAGATTAGTGCTTATGTGCAGAATTCTGTCTCATGCTTGAAAATGCTTCCATTCTATGGTGTGTGCGTAATGAATGCACTAATTTGTAGTAATGCGGCTCCAAGTCATTCAGCCTCCATGCTTGCTGATGGATGGAGCTACAATTCCAGCCATGTGAAGAAGGTAAGTTCCCTGTTTCTGGTCACGATTGGGGAAAGTTAGGTGACATGTGGTGCATGATGTCATGCACCAGTGCTAGGTTATGAAGGTCCAACCGAGAGGCCAAGTGCAAATTGGCCTCAGCTCTGGGTTTTCCAGCAATAATATTTTGTGCTTTTGGGGGAGGGGGAAGTGGGGCTATGGTGGGCTAAGGCCCTTTCCTCACTTGACCTTTTTCTGGAATATATCTCAGGATAGGCATCTGCTGTTCACATGCTAATATTTACTATGGTAGGTATTGCCTGGGGACTGCACTAGCATGTGGGCAGCAAACCCCTATTCCAGGGTATATTCCAGAATAAGGCCAATGGAAAGGCCCAAAGTTTACTCTGATCAAACAACAGTTCTTGGGGTCTGAAGAGGCTTATAAGTAATAAAAACAAAAATGAAAGATAAAAACTTAGTTTTTGGTTTCCTCCCTCTACAAATCACAATTATTTTCAAAGTTTCATCTTCACTTTAGATCTCTCAGTTATTGTTATTGTTATTTTATATTTATCACATGCTTACAGATGTGATGCACCCTGGCATTAGGAAAGCTGCTCTATGGAATTTCTGCTCCCTAAATGCTGTGTCAGGCTCCAACATGTTTTCATTCTAGATCACTATTGGTACAGTGGGATTTATGAGGTTACGGGAGGGTGTCACGAGGATGTCAATTGGATGCTAAAATATTATGAGACTGAGCAGCACAGCTCTTTGCTCATTGCTCTGTAAGGAAATTCCAGAATACCCAGTGAGGTTTTATCCCCAAAATATTATATCCCACTGCTGTCAGAACTAGGGATGTGCCCAAAGGTGGGTTTCTTTGCATTTGAATTCAATTTGAATTGAATGTCAAAAGATTAGATTTGATTCAAATGTTTAGAATCCAAATGCAACAAAATCCAATTCTATTCGTTCAAATGTTAGATTTGAATCTGGAGATACGAATGTTGACAACATTCATATTTGAAAATACAGATGTCAGCAACATTCATGTGTCATACGTATCTGTACACATTTCATAGGCAAATGCTTACAAATACATATGAGATGCATACAGGTACATATGTGTACATTTGTATCTGTACATTCAAATCTTTCAAATCATTTGAATGAATGTTTCAGAGCTGTGCAGTAAGGAAGTAGCTGTCTGCAATGGGGTGGTGGCAGTATATGAGCTGAACGTTATGCCTTACTGGTGTCCTGCTTTACCCATCTATAAATAGACTTCTCCTTAAAGCAGCACATAAACACTAGTGTGAACCAAACACTAAATGTTTATGAATACAAATAAATAGCTTGTAGAAGCAAAGTAAAAATAAGTTCAAAGTCTTTGGGTTGCTTGAATAAATGGTAGCTGTTAAGAAAGAAAGAAAGAAAGAAAGAAAGAAAGAAAGAAAGAAAGAAAGAAAGAAAGAAAGAAAGAAAGAAAGAAAGAAAGAAAGAAAGAAAGAAAGAAAGAAAGAACTGATTCCCTATAAACAGCTTCAGGAAAAGCTAGCAGCTTAAAGTAAATTCCAAATAAAAGATTCCCACTATCATTCAGTGTGATTACTCTCCCCACACAGTAGTGTTTGCCTCGTGGCAAATGCAAACTGCCTTCAAGTTCCCTGCCTTGCTCAACCCCAAACTCAACAGTCTTCCTGCGTGCCTGACTAGCCCCAAGCTATACGTCCAGATCTTCCTCCCCTAGAGAGGCAAGACCTTTCTTCTACCCTGTCCCTCTGCTCTGAGAGTTTGCAGGCCTACAAGTCCGGAGGGAGAAGCACAACCCTCTGTGATCCCTCTCTTGCTCCAGTTGTAGGACGAGAGACATTGAGAGCACCGAGCTACTGCCTTTTATCCTCCGTGATCCGGCTGCTCTCATTGGTGAATTCTGGCAGGCTCCTCTGTTCCACCCCTCCTGTCAATCAGGCTGCTTGCAAAAGCCCACAAAACAACCACACAGCTGTGGTCTGTCCCTGAAAACGTTACACTTACTATTTGTGGCAAGTGGGAAATTTAAATTCTAGTCTTCATTATGGCAGCATACACATTTCTAACTAATTAATTACAGAGTATCTTTCCTGGCTCACTCCTCCATTATTATCCAGATAGAGAGAAACTGTGCATAATCAAGGCTGTAGAAAGGTCCCCATCATATATTTAATGCTGTAGTCATCAAGTAACAGAAGATATTAAAAATAAAATAAAATAAAATTGAAACCAGCACTGGGAAATAGGTTTTGTACTTATAATGCACAATAATGAGTAAAATAAAGAAAAAGGGAATCCCTGCTGTAAATTTTAAAATGGAAAGAAGCCAAGATGCCCAACCATGTTGATTGTCTCTTTGGAATTGGTGTGGTATCAAAGATAGAGACAGTTTTATTATTCCGTTTGCACTAATTAATACTGATGTAAGGAGAGAAGAGAGTTCCATTATACTTTGCTTTGTTCATGTAAGGGTTAGCTGAAATTGTGGCCGTGGACACTTTGTCCTCAGATTCATCATTGTCCTGGAAGATTGCAGATGAGGACAGAGATGTGCAAAACTCGATTTGCATTCAAAAATTCAGTTGAATAGTTTGTGTTCTTCACTTATATTGACATCAAACCAGGCACACATCCAGACCAGTCTCTCTCTTGCAAACATGAACAACTCAATTGAAATATTTGCATTTCTCTGTTTTGGGGATTTAGGAAGAGAACCTCCCAACTCAAAAGAACTGATAATATAATGTATAATATAAAAAGATACTACAGCGTCATCCAGGTGGCATTTCCTTAATTCACATTATTTGGATAGTCTGGAATAAAGCATGGATAATCTGTAATGAAATTGTGCCTGGCCGTGTTTTACTCTGGAATATCCAAATAATGAGGATTAAGAAAGTGTTGTCTAGGTGTAGGTCCACACAGTGTATATGCTCCTTGTGGTAGCAGCCTCTAGCAGTTCCACTGGAGAAAGTGTAGAAAGGCCATCTGTTTAGAATTATGTTAAGAGGGCAAATCTATACTAACCTATATACCAGTCCAAGAAGATTAGATCCCAGCCCCCTAGACCAGGCCCTGGGGTGGAGTCTCCCTTAGACCAACCAGCATGTGGAAGGGAGGTTCCGACCACACAAAGGGCCTGTTCGCACTTGGCCCTTTTCTGGAGTATATCTCAGGATAGGGATGTATGGCCCACATGCTAATGCAGACTCTGGTAGGCCTCACTTGGGGCCTGCTGTAGCCTGCACTAGCATGTGGACAGCAAGCCCCTGTTTCAGGATATATTCCAGAATAAAGCCAAGTGCGAATAGGCCCTTAGTCTGGTATACTGGCCAGTCCAGAATTACCCCTGTACTTCCTGATTGTTCTCATTCTGATCTTCCACTCTTAGAACCCAAATAAGATAAAAAGGAATTAAACAAAGAAAGGAATAGGAATTAAGTCAGACAAAAGACCCCTGTTCTAAAAGCTTAAAAGAAAGAGAAAAAGAAAGAAATCAGTCCCAGCTGCAGAGTTTTTGATGCAGTTGTTACACATTCTTTCCTCATTTATAAGACAAATAATTTTGAAGATGTACCTAAAATTACTTTACGACCTTTTAATCATTGGAAAATCATGTATAATTGCTCTACCTGCACTCAGGTGTCAAGAGATGCAGTGAAATACTTGGCTGCTCAACATGTGCAGACAAAATGCTTCAATTCTGGATTAATTAAAGGATTTTCTTATTCCTGTCCATTAACAGCCTCTATGCTTTCTTTCTTTCTTTTCCCTCCCTATGGATGGTCATTATTACAGACAGAAACAGGGACATAAATTTTTGGATAATGAAAATGTCAGCCAGAGAAGCACTCTATCATAGTGTGTGCTGATATGGTCAGATCTTTTTCTTTTTTTTTTTTTCCTTTTGTCTCATTTTCCCAAATCACTTTGTCTCTAAAAAACTTAACTAGAAAGAAAAGACAGAGACATTTGTTTATAAAGGACATTTTTAGCATGGATCGGCCTTTCACCAAAGCACAAAAAGGCCCATACCTTGAAGAGAATTGTAGCTATATTTTTTGCATTCATCTGAGGATGGCAAAGGTCAAAGTTCCTCACACTTGTACTAAGATGCACCAGCCCACACCACACATGTCTGCAGACTTACTTGGAGAGCAGACACGTGTCTGTGTGCTGCCATCTTGCGCCTGGGTGCCTATTCCATTGTCCATATGCTGGCCCGGTGCTGTCACTGGAACACTGGTGACATGTTGCAAATGTGCACTGGTGCCAACATGTCATGTGACTCACCAGCAAGCTTGTACAGTGTGTGATGTGCCCCTCCCTGCTCCATAGAAGTACAGATGAGTTTTCCAGTGCATGTGAGTGGACTCCAGTAAATCAACGGGTATAGGGCAGGATAAAAGATGGATGGATGGATGGATGGATGGACGGACGGATGGATGGATGGATGGATGGATGGATGGATGGACGGACGGATGGATGGATGGATGGATAGATAGATAAAAAAGCTCTTTAGTCTCCCTGGGAAGAATATATTCAAAATGTGATCCATCCAGCCTCTTTAGAGTTCTGTTCTACCTTAATGCCTGAAGCTAACACTGTCGTTGTGCTTTTAAATCTAGGTGGGAAACATACCTTTTTGATTTTAAATTTTCCTGTTTAATGTAATGTATTTAGTGTTTGGGTTATAAGCTCCAGTGGTGTTTCAGCTGTTGATTAGTTACATTAGCTAAAGCATCTTTCCATGCATGGCTTGAAAGGTGCTATAAAGATAGTGTATGGTAGACAACTATAAGCAAAGCTGAACTGCTTGAATATTCATTAAATCATTAAGTAATAAAATGATATGGAAAGAGATATAGTTATGAATAATCCCCCTAGGGAGGAAATCTTCACTTTGGGAATTGCTGTTCATTTATTTTATTTTTAAAAAATCAGAAGCTATCAAATCCAAATCTCTGAAGACGTTTGCATCAAAGGAAATGACAAACTGAAAAGGACCTCTGGTGTGTGAGAGAGTGGGGAAGAACGGAAGAGGAAGAGAGGAAGATGCAGGCTCTTCCATGATTTTTTGTCACCAGACGTGATCCATATAAAGTCCTCATCTGAAGGTGCAATTTTGGACTTTCATTCATGCTGACTTAAAAAGGAGGAAAAGTCAACTTTCCATCTTAATGTTGGACGGTTGTGCACTATATACTTCCATTTCTCTGAGCAAATTGGGTATTATGTAGACCAAACACCTAATTTCTTAATCAGGGAAACAATGCACAACCCAACTCATGGTTAAAAGATCAGCTGTAAAAGTGTATATCCTTAGCCAAAACACTGGGGGTAGAAAGCAGATCTTTCTTCCATGTAAAACTTAGAATAGTCAGTTTGATACAATCAGGTACAATAAGCCACAAGTAAATAATGCACCTTTCCTCCCAATTTATGGTAGAAAATGAAGTATAAATAAATAGGAAAAGCACAGCAAAGAGAAATAGACAGAGGGAATAAAAGAAATGTAAGAAAAAAGAAAGAAATACAGTCATGGTGGTTAAGCCAACTGCAAGCTTTGCACATTTACAAAGGAGGCTTTATGATCCTTCCTCGCTATTAGAGGAGGAAGAGGAGGACTAATTCTTTGTGATATGGAACAAAAAAAGGTAATTGTTGGTGGGAAGATTAGTTCAAACAAGGAGGACAAGGAACACTTTTCTCATTCTTTTACTATTTGGTAGCATCCAATTAGGGGTGCGCACAAGTTCAATTTTCAACATTCAATTAGATTTGAATCAAACATTCAAAAATATGAATACATACAAATAAAGAAAAATGCATGTCTGGACATTCGAACCGATACACATTCATTCATATCTATTCATTTGAATATTTGATATGTATCCACTGATATGAATCTCATATGCATATGTATGCATCCGTATGCATCCGTCCACATCCCGTTTTTATACCATACATATCTGTATGGATGCATATGGACACACACAAGAATAGTACGGATATGTTTGTGATGCGTAAGTATCCGTTCACATACAAATGTCTGAATTATTCGTACAAATAACTTGAAATATCCACATTCGTACAAATACTAAAAAACTAATATCTGGGCATTCGATTCATATACAAATGTCTGAATTTGTCCAAATTCATCTGAATAATGAATATTTTGAATATTCATGCACATCCCTATGTTCAACCCTTGTAAATACCTCACTTAGGCAAAACTAGTCCATGGCTGGGTCTACATCTTAGACGTTTTCGCACGGGCGAAAACGGAACGCGAAAAAGGCAGCTGCGGACACGTCATCCGCATTGGCCGCGCGCGCCTTGCGTCCCGACGTGTCCGCAGCTGCCTCTTTCGCGTTCGAAATGTAGAGCACTTCTAAGTGCTCTACACGCGTTCCAACGCGGACGAGCCGTCCGCAGGCGTTCGGGAGAAGAAGCGTTCGCGCCGCTTCTTTCTCCCGATCGCCTGCCGGCTCGCCTCCGACGCCGCGCGGCTTTGACAATCAGCTGTTTTTCAAACAGCTGATTGTCGATCTGCCTCGGCGGCCGCCGGCGCGCCCCTGGCCGGCGTTTGCCGGCTAAGCCAGCTTCGGGCGCTTTCCCCATTCGCACACAGACGCTCCGGAACGCGTTTACACGCGTTCCGGAGCGTCTGTGTGTGAACGGGGAAAGCGCCCGAAGCTGGCTTAAGCTTTCCGCCTGAACGCGTTCGGTTTCGAACGCGATTCAGTGCGGAAATGCCTCTTGTCTTGACAACAGTGTGAGCTCTGTATTGTAGCACAATGACCATTATTCTTGTTCTGTTGTAGAAGTACAACCACCAGCCCATAGTGATCTGGGATTCCAGCATATCCAGCTTCACCACTGCCTTTTTCAAGTTATCTGTTTCCACAAGAGCAGCTTACTTAAGGTGTTTGTTTATTTGCATGATTTCTCCCTTTATCTGAAGGTCTCTGTGCAAGTAACACTATCCAAGGGAAGTGAAGGTGTCAAAAGGACCTTTGTGTGTTTATGTGTTTAATGCATGATGCACTCTATTCTGTATTTTTTTAATATGCCAGGTTTCAAACTATTTCTAATGTTGATATAAACAAAAAGAAAAAAAGAAAAAGATACTATTGAAAGTGTTTATAGCTATAACTGCCATGCTTAGTGTAGGGAAGAGGAAAGCACACTTATTTTGTTCCATATCCATTTTAGATTTCACATCTAAACAAAGTAGGATTTTCTCTACTGCTGCAGAAATTACATACTATATCCTGCCTGTTTATTCCTATATAGGTTGATTGGTACACTTTTTAGATTAAGCATGTGCAGGGGGGCAGCTTCTAAAGAAAACATGCGGTAAATGGTTGCTTTAATAAGTCCTGTTCCATTGAAAGGAAATAAAACCTGAGTATTAATGAGATATAATTATATATTTAAAATCTTTTTTTCCCTTGTGCAGTATACAGAATTAATGCCAGTAAACTCACAAACTGCAACATTCTACTCCATTACATCTGCAATGATTAGAGATAGTTTGAACATCTGGCATATAATCTGTGATAGAAAACAGCATTCTGCACTTTAATGGACGTCTGGAGGCTACACATATCTGATTTTATTTCTCCCACTTAACTCTTTCCTTGAAAGTTGAAATCCGATGCTTCAGCAGTCAGGACCTTCTTTTCTGTTTTGTTCATCTGCATATTTGTTTTGGAGAGGGGTGGGGGTGGGTTAAAGTTTTTTCCACACAGATATTTCTTTACGTTCGCTATATTTACAATCGTGACTGAGGCTGACTTGAAACAACATTCAGGAAGCCCATTTTGCTTCGAGATTCTTAGCCTGAAATGGAGGGGGAGAAAGGGAGGAGGTGTTAAAATGGGAAATGTGCAGAAATTTCAGGATGAAAGATAAGTTGTGTGTGGGGGGGGTATCCCTTTTTTCTCTCTCTCTCTCTTTAGTTTGTTTCCCATGTCATTGCGAGGGAGAAAATTTGCCATATCGGTTTCTCTCTCTGTGTGTATGTATGTTCACCTGTGTGTGTTGAAGAGCGTTGACTATCAAGAGACAATGAATGAATATTTCCCTTGGATGGAGGTTATGCAAGTTTTTAAAAGGAAGGAAAAGAAACCGGTTCCATTGTGAATTCCTGCAAATGTTTCACCTCATATTACTAGGGTAGCTAGCAAGGCAAACAGGCATCCAGTTTTGTTGTCTGCGTGTGGAATGGCAAATATAGAAAACAAGACATTCTGTGTTCACATGCAATTAAAAAAAACAACTTTGAGGTGGATAAGACACAGCTTAGAGATGTTTTGCAGGTGCTCATATGCCAGTCTGCCCTTCCCTTTCTGATGAATCTTCCAGCCCAGAAAAAGTGGGTGAGGCATGGGCCACGTTTCCACTGGCCATCTGGTCCAGTCTGAATATGGCTAGAGGGCCCACGGTCCCACACTTTGGATGGGATTCCCCATTTCTGCGGACTTAATGTCCGAAAATCTGGGGAATTCCTATTAGGATTTTAACAGGACTCACTGCAGAATCCTGTTAAAATCCAAATATTTATGTAATGGGAACACTGCCCCCCACCCTGTTCTGTCATTGTCCCCCACCGTTTCCCTACCCCACCCCACCTGTTCATGTCTGTCAGTCTCCCATCCCTTCACTCCCATGTCATGGTTCGCCATCTTTCATTGTCTCCCTCCCCTTCCCCTGTGCCATTCCTCCATCTTTCTTCTTCTCCCACCCTTTCCCCCTGCCCTGTTCTTCCATCTTTCTTCTTCTGTTGCCATCACCCCCCCACCCTGTTCCTCCATCATCTCCTGTTGTTCACCCCCACCCCCACCGCTGCCCCCTGCCCCTTCGCTCCATCTGTTGGAGAACATTGGGGAAGGCAAGCAGAGGGATGACAACAAAAGACAGAGGAACAGGAGGGGGGGATGGTGCCCCAATGGCTACAAGGAGCCGCCAGCAGTGGTAAAAAAAACCTGGGTTAAAACCTGGATTTTTATTTTATCTTTTGACCAGTGGAAATGTAGGCACAAGATAAGAATATGCTGCTATCCCAGTAGAAGGTGGGCTGTCCCGCAACAGGGGCTTTTCTGCACTGATCCCAGGATCAGTGTTTACTACATGTCATCTGTTGCTATCACAAGATAAAATTTCTTTTTAATTTGAAATCTCTCATTAAGCTAATTTTAAAGAACTCTTTTGCAATATCATGGTTCCAGGTTTTAAAAGGTTTTTCATCTCCTCCTTCTCTCGGTTTGATGAGATTAATTGAGTGCAGTTTTCTTCTCTGGAAATGCAATTTGAATCTCCCACTTTCCAGTCTGGCTTTACTAGCCTGAAATTGGTTATTTTTAAAATAATTTCTTTTTCTCGTGAAGAATCTCTTTTTAAAAAAATAATTTTGGGTTTCCGAAATCAAAACATTTTTGCTGATGTTTCACAGCTATAATTTTCACAACAATGGAGATTTCTTGGAGTTTGGAGATACCTTAAAGAACCCCAACCCCCCCACTCCTTTCCTCCTTTGTTTTATTTATTTGGGCTAAGTTTAGGGACTTCTAGTTTTGGGGCTAATTTTCTATCTTTTTCTGATGTTCATGTCTTTCTTTTAGTTTTAAAATTGTTTTGAAACGTGGTTTTCATTTTCATGTTTTGATTTATAAAAGGGAATTTTTGTGGCATTTTTGGAGTTCATGGGTGTTTTTCCACTGTCAAAAAGTACCCATTTTTGCACCCATTTAGGACCCATTTGGGTGTGAGCCGGATTATCCCATTTCCACCACGGCACCCGTTTGGGACCTGATTGTTTTTACTTTTTACTGTTAAAAAGTTTTATCAAATTAGTAATCAGAATTTCCTGGTAACATTTGTAAAAATTAGATATAAAACCCAGGAACTTTGTTTGATTTCAATTTCTTGGTTAGAATAGCAATTTCTTGTGAGTCTATTGGTTTTTCTAAGTTTTTGTGTTGTTCAGGTGTAAGACTACTTAAGTTAGAATATTGTAGGTATGTTTCACTATTCCTTGGAGAGTTGGGGTGTTTTTCCACTGTCAGAAAGTACCCATTGTTGCACCCATTAAGGACCCATTTGGCTGTGAGCCGGATGATCCCATTTCCACCACGGCCCCCATTTGGGACTCGATTGTTTTGACTGCCACTGGGGAAATCTGGATCAAATGGGTACTTTCTGGCCTTTAATCCAGATTTTCAGTAGAGTCCATTAATGGGGTCTACAATGGGGTCTTCAGGCAGAAAATCTGGATTAAAGGGAGCCTGTTTCCATGCTTGTGTGGCAATGGGGTCTAGAAGAGGCTAGGGGGAGGGGGCGCCCATGGGGGGGTGCCCCAAACCCTAAGCTTTGAAGTCATTTTGAAGTCATTTCATAGTCACTTCGAAGTCTGTGCAAAATAGATATGGAGCATCTTTGAAGTCTGTGCTGATCTTCAGAGTGAACTTCAAAGTGACTCCGAAATCACTTCAAAGTAACTTTGAAGTTCACTCCAAAGATCAGCACAGACTTCAATGGAGCTGTTTTGCACAGACTTCAAAGTGACTTCGCAGTGACTTTGAAATGACTTTGAAGCCACTTCGGAGATTGCACCCCCTGTCCCCCCAAACACCTGGGGTGACAAGCAGACCCCTCATGGGTAGATCCAGATTTCCAAATGGGTGCTCCGGTGTTTCAACGGCAGGGAGGCTAGCACCCATTGCTATTGGGTGCTAGACCACCCATGGAAACACATTGGGTACTTCCCTTAATCCGGATCTACTAGATCCAGATTAAAGGAGCGCCGTGGAAAAACAACTTATGCTTCAAAAATAATTTGGCTATTGCTTGTATTTCAATAACGTTTTATTCTGTTCTTGCTCTTTGTAGCTCTATGTATTTTCATTTGGATCCAGTGTAGAGCTAAGTTTTCTTTTTATCCATACAATTTGATGCAAATCACTCAAATAGTGGGCTTCATTGCCTCCCAGAACAGTTCAAACAGAATTTCTGGTTTAGTATTGTGCTCAAAATATTTTTTTCTACTCATTTTCAGTCACTTATTTAGTAGCTGGCTTGCTAAGTAATATAGGATTTAATTGTCAGACAGCTGGTTTATTGTTGTTTGGGAGGGTTATTGTAGTACTGCATGGGGCATGGTCCATGATTGTAATAGGACCAATTTCAGCTTTTATTATTTGTTGTGCTAATTTATTTTGGTAGGAAAATGTATCATGTTTTATGATCCTTTTAGAAGTAGGTATGTTCCATACTATTATTATTTGGACCATGTTTTATGAACCTTTTAGAAGTAGATATATTCCATACTATTGTTATTTGAAAGCCTGAAACTGTTGATAAAAAAGTTGATTAATCTTGGTATCTGGACGCTAGGCCATTTATTGCCTATTATGTTCTGTGATTTCCAATCCAGGCCTGGATCCATAATTGAATTAAAGTCTCCTCCAACAATCAACTCCCCAGTAGCAAATTGAAATAAATTCTTCAGCACAGTACAGTGTTTATATATTCCTTCTCACTGATGTTTGGGATGTACCAAGTTAGCTAATGTGACATGTTGGTCCACCATTAGTCAATTAACAAATATATATCGACCATTGGGATTGAGCTTAGAGTTTTCAAATTTAAAAGGAACTGTAGGATGGATAATCGAAACTCCTCTAGATTCTGAACTACCTGTTGCTGCAAATTCTTGCTTCAGTTCAGGATGAGTAAATATTGATTTCTTTTTCTTTTTCTTTGGTTTGAATATTTCTTGAAGAAATAAAATGTGTAGTTTGTCCCTTAATAAAAACCTCTCTAGTTTGTTTGTTTGTTTTGTTGGGGTTTGTTTTGCATTTTACTATGTTATTTGTCCCTTTCACATTAAGGGACATTTTATTTTGACATGCTGCTTTTGTTTCAGTTTAGATGCTTTTCATATTTATTTATTTATGTATGTATGTGTTTGTTTGTTTGTATTTCTATCTCGCCCTAGACCCGAAGGTCTCAGGGCGGTTTACAATATTATATTAATCTTAGACATATGACATATATATTTCTATATATATTTTTATTACTGTTGTTATATTGTTTGACTCCATTGTTGAGCATTGGTCAATTTGGCTGCTGTAGTTTCTTTACCTACTAGTTTTCCATAGATGAAAATTATTTGGAAAACATATTTTTCACTCCATAGTTTTTCAGAATTACATGAACGATTATTCTGTACACATTTTTAAAAGCATTTTGATAACATTACTTCTGCAATCTTTTTTTTTAAAATGTATCTTTCAATAAGCAGAGTTTTGATAGAAAAACACATTAAAACCCACAGAAGTACAGTTTTTATTTTGCACATTGATTCAAGGAAAAGTGAGCTTTCTAAATTAACATGTGCAAGCAAATGAAACAAATTTCCTCCTGGTTCTTTAGCTTCAGTTTCATCTCCTGCTAAAAACTTTTTCAGTGGCAAAGGAAAGATCTTCTGCTGAGATATGTAGCCCGCAGACCAGCAAGTACAAATCATATATAAAATAGGGATGTGCACAAATATTCAAAAATTCAAAAATCCAATTTGAATCTGACGAATGTTGACATTTGAATTCGAATCGGATTTAATAACATTCAAATTTAGACATCCGAATGGATTTAAGATGCTCCAAAACATTCGTTTGAATGATTTGAATGTACAATATCTGTACAAATATTATACATATTTGCGCTTATAATATGGGATGAAAATGAGATGCTATGGCATAAAACGGGATGCATACGAAACGTGCACAGATACGTATAACAGATACAAATGTTGTCGACATTTGTATCTTTAAATACAAATCTAACATTTGAACGAATAGATTTAAATTTTACAGATTCAAATCAAAGTTTTTGACATTTGGATTTTAAAGATTTGAATCAAATCAAATGTTTCAACATTTGATTCGACTCTGATTTGAATCAAATCAAATGTTTCAACATTTGATTCGACTCTGATTTGAATGCAAAAAAACCCCAAAACAAAACATTTGTGCACATCCCTAATATAGAAGTATAGTAGGAAATTGAGGATACAGATACAACCTGATGGAAGCTGCAAAAACACAAACAAAATCTGAGCAAATCTCCAGCTTCAACTTTCTGTGCAATCTTTATACTGCAAACTCAATTTCAGGAATTTCAGGAATTGGAAGTTAACAGGGAGCAGATGGGTTCTAATGGCAATACAGTCAGCTTAAGACTCAGTTAAATGAAAGGACACCATCATACGGAAATTGCAGCTAGACAAAATATGTCATCTCAACATCTGAATGCTCCACAGGAGTAGTAGGACACCTTTAATCTCAGAGACTTTAAAATTGCTGAGCAAAAGTTCCACAGCTTCAAAGGGGCCTGTTCACACTTAACTGGTATGCTACAGCAATACATCCCACTGAAGTCAAGATGGAGTGAGCAGGGGCCCGTCTACACTTGGCCCAATAGTATGGATGTGTATGAATATTTATAACATTTGTAATTCATACAAATTTTTATGAATTTGGACATTTGCACACAAATTGATTGTTACAATATTCATACATCGACATTTGTGCTGTTTGTGGATAGTTCACTGGTGGGTCACAAGAAGCCCTGGAACTAGTACACATCCATAGGAATTTTTTTTCAGGACTTTTGATATTTCTTTTCTGCTTCGGGACAGAAACATCTCCACAGTGTGTGGACATGCTGCTGTGAAAGCGTGCACAGCTGTCCCTGGCGGCCAAGTGTGGAAAGGCTCCTTCAATCTTATGATTATTTTCAATTCTGCAATTTTGGATTTTGTGTTTTTAATTTTAGAGGGTTTTTTTTAAAAAAAATACTTCAATCAGTTAATTACTAAGGAAACAAGGGGGGAAGCTAGTGAGACACCTTAATCAAGTCTGCAGAAGCCTGAGCAAACTTATATTTTGATTTGTTAGAAATTGTGTTTACAAAATCAGAGGCGGTTGGGAACCATGAATATTTATACTGGAAAGGAACTTCAACTATGGAAAAAGAAGACAGTTTTCTTCATTATCAATGGGACAAAAATTTGAAGATGTAGGCTTTCAAGATGAGCATATTTGCCTTTCAACACACACACACATATATACATAATTCTGTTCCTTTTTATAATCTCATAAACAGTAGAGTTGCCTCGCCCAGCTAAAGCTTTTGATGCATGTACATTTTTTTAAAAGTCCCTAAAGTACAACTCTGCCAGAGCTTGACTGGCACCAAGTTTCATTGAAAAAATTAGATTATTTCACTCCTCGTGTAGGGTGTGTTTTGCCCCAAGCTAAATAGTGTAGGGTTTAGCCCTACTGTGTTCAATGGGAAGCCTTTGATGAAGAGAGGAAGAAGATGACAGATTTAGTTTTATTCATTATTGGGCTATTATTTCATGTCAACACCTCACTTCACCATAAGCCAGAATTAAGACCAATTTAATAGCGAGCCTAGTGTCCAAATCAGAAAGCTTTCAGAAAGATATGGCTGAAAAGTAGCAGGATAGAAATATTCTATATTTTAATCGAGTGAACTTTAAAATGCATTTTGTGTGTGCTTTATTGTTGAGCCAAAGTAGAAGAATTAGGATAGCTGAAATTATAACACAACCAAACTGCATTTAAATTCAGGCTGTGATCAGACACAGCAAGAAAAGCACCTCTGAGTCACCTTTGAGACGCCTTAGAGATGGCTTCGAGGTGGGATTGCTCACCCACCAATCTACCCCTCCCGCCTCTGTACCCTCTATTATAGAAAGGTGGATTAGAAAAGGGTTGGGAACATGAGGGGCACACACTGCCTCTCTGAGACTCCCCTTTTAATATGTCTGAACAAAGCCTCAGTTTGAATAGATGTTACAATCTTATACATCATTGCTCAAAAGTCAGCCTTTTTGTCTCTATTGCTCACATTCAGCCAGGTAGGGGAGGTCTACCTGATGCCTCGGTTTTATCCATCTAGATTTTTATTTATTTGTATAGTTATGTTTTTATCCCACTGGTAAAAACCAAATGAATCTGTTTCCTCAGCCAAAAGGCAGGGTGTTTGTTTTTACCAACCATATTTACCTATATAGTGAAGGCACACCTCAGAGGCAGGCTTTTGGTCATGTGGTTAAGGAGCCAGACTCTTATCTGGGAATACCAGGTTTGATTCTGCATGGGACGTTTTGTTGATCCTGTATTGTTCTGTTATCTGAAGCGCTGAAAGAAGCAGACGTGGCTCATGAAACAAGGTGTGTGGCAATTCAGTCTGCTTGAGTAATTTGTTGAGGGGCAGCCAGTCAGCACTCATCTAGTCTGTGGACTAGCACTGGACTGTAAGGGTCTTTTTGCCGGTCTGCAGCGCCAGCACCGGTGCCGCTACCCTGCCACGCCCCTGCCGCCACGCCACGCAATGCCCCCACCATGCCATGGAAAAGGAAGCTGGTCGCTGGCACAAAAAAAGTTGGGGACTCCTGATCTAAGGCAAGCAGTGTCTAGTGATTAGGGAGCCGGACTCTTATCTGGGAATACCAGGTTTGATTCTGCTCTCCTCCATGAAGCTTGCTGGATGACCCTGGGCTAGTCACAGCCCTCTTCTGAGCTCTCACAGTCCCACTTACCTCACAGGGTGTCTTGTGTGGGGAGAAGAATAGAAGGTTTGTCAGCCACTTTGAGTCCCCTTAAATGGATGAGAAAAGCAGGGTAGCCATCTCAGCTCTCATTGGTCGTTCTCAACATCCTGTTGAGACTGGCAGGATTCTTCAAATTTACCTAATGCTGCACAGCGACTTGTGCTATATCATCATTAAGTGATGCCACTGTGAAGTATCAGTTGTCATGAGTGACGACTTGATATTGGCTGCACATTCTGAAGTGCAGCATCAAGATGTCCGGATGCAGCCAATGACTTTTTTAATGGAAAAGATGTTTTACAATTTTCACATGAAAATAGGGTTTTGGATTTAACTATTCAACAGTGAAACAATTGTCATATTTTTGTGTAGATGCATATCCCTAATTTCAAACTGTTTCAGAATCCTAAAATTTATATTTAGACAGATCTTCTCTATGAATAAAGTGCACCTTCACAATAGGGATGTTCGCGAATTATTCATCAGGTTTGCATTTGTCCGAATTGGAACATTCACATTCAAACCATATATTGGCTATATTTGAAGAATGACATTTGAATACGAAGCTTTTGTGCATTTGTTTGATGCTTTCTTATATTTGTGAAGCAGTAAAACAGGTGCCCCAGTTACATCTGAGGCAGATTCAGAGTGGATTCAAAGCAGATTTCGAGCTACAACTGGTGGCAGGGATTCAAATTGGATTTGAAAAGCATTCAAAGAGCATTCGTGGCAGATTCAAATCCCGTCGTATTAGAAGTGGCTCTATTTGCATGACTGTGAATTTCCTTCCATTCACTTTGATGTGAAGCGAACATAGGGAAAAACATAATGCAGCTCCCTCCTTCCCAGTCAACCAAGGAGACTTCATGCCAGAGAATGAGAGGGCAAGAGATTATCCTCCTTTGAGCAAACCCACTACCAACAAGGATGTAAACATCATTGGGCCAAAGAATAATAATAAGAAGAAGAAGAAATAAAAAAACCTATTTTTGTAGCCCTGATTTTCATGCTGAACTCTGATTAGGACACCGTTTGAAAGAACATTAAAGAACTTACATAAAGGAATCTGCATTCCTCCCTCCCCCCGGTTAATGCAAGATGCCAGTCTAAGCCAGGGGAAAGACACATGCCTTGTGTTATCTGCCACTTGAGATGGTATAGTTTGGTTCATTAGGCTTAAAACATATCAAGTTGAAATCCTTATTTATTCCATGCAGAACAATTTACTTCAAAGGAGAAACAACCACGGCAGAAACCAGAATGAACTCATTCATTATTAACTGGTTTATACCACACACTAATATGCATTTTAATGCATGTGCAAAAGGCAAGAAAAGAGACAGAGGAAAGGAAAGAAGAGCAGTGATAATCCAAGTTCTAACAGAAGCTCAGAGGGATTCCATAGATGGTTCACAGATGCTGAAAAACCATGCACAAGCATGGTTTGTAGATCTAGAAGAGAGTGTCAGCAGCATGTCATAAAACACTTTATTTTCACCACTTTCCAAGAAACAAATTGGGAGGAAGAAACTGAAGTGGCATCTAAACAATTCTGATGGCCCAGGGTCCTTTCTTCACTTCCTGTTCCATCTGGGGGACAGGAATAGTGCATGCCCACTGGCATGCACTAGCATTCAAATTTGCAAATCCTAGTGCACCTACCATCTTCTTCCCAGAGGGCGGTGTGACTGCACGTACACCGTCACTGGGACAATGGTGATGTGCTGCATGTGCACACTCACATTTGGGGTCAACTGAGGTGCAAGCGCATTTGCACGGCACCTCAGATGATCCGCTCAGCACCATAGAGGTGCAAATGGGCTTTACCAGAGACAGCCAAGGCCTTCTCTGGCCATGGTAAGTCAACATGTTTAGATCTTCCACCTGGGAGAGCACTGCATGCAGACTTTGGTGGCCAAGTGCAGAAAGGCTCCTGGTCTTAGGCACTGGGAAGTCAAGGTGGGCAAATCTCTACCTGTTCTTTCAACCCTCAACCCAAAAAAGTCAGTGTGAGTAATTTGACAGCAAACCATTCAATCAAATGTAAGTATGGGCATATCTTGAGAATTCTTGTCACATCAATGCTCTGCCTGCACCATCTACAACTCTGTTTTGAAAGTGCCATTTGAATGCCTATAAATATTCGGGCACATCCCTATTTTCTTCCACATGCAAATGCTCAAATAGAATGTCCCAAACCCGAATAGAATGTCCTGAAATTTGAATGATCTATTTGTTCAAATTGTCCGGACATTTGTATGTGTTAGTACACCATGTGTACTTGAAGATCTGCGTCTTTTCCGCATCCGTACGTATTTGTATGGATCTGTATCGGACAAAAACGGGTTGCATACGGGATAACTACGGGATGCATACAGATGTGTATGGATGTGGGGAAGATGTGTGCGTGCACATACGAATGTTGTCGCCATTCCTATGTGCAGATTCAAATCAAAAATTCAAACGAATAGATTTGAATTTGCTAAATACAAATAGAATCTTGTTAAAGTAGAATGTAAAAGATTCAAATTGAATTGGATTTTTGTGTTTTCGATCCAATTCAAACAGATGCCAAAAAAACTTCCATGCACATCCTTAGAAATAATGTGAACACAGTTTACCTGTAGCCTCCTTAACTCTTTGAGATCCTTTGTGGTATTACTGTGTCCTCAGCAACACTGGTAACACCTCCTAATTTACCATCATCTGCAAATTTAATTAATGTACACTTTCTCCCTTACTTCGGATCATTAATAATGATGTTACATAAAGCTGTGCTTACTGCTGATTATGCCACTGAAGTAGAGAGGAAGTTACAACAGGGCACAGACTTGTCATAAATTATTGGCAGGGGGTGACTGTTTGTTGCATCCATCATTGTCCCATATGTCCTGGACATAAACATAGACCAACATGGTTACTCTTTAGAATGGATGCCTAGGTACTGCCTCCAGGTTGGAGAGACAGGCAGGATGCCTGTTAAGGCTGTTTGCAGGAAACTGAGTGAAGGTGAAGGTTGCCATTGCTGCGGTGAGTCAATAATCACACTTAACCAGCACTCGGGAAAGTACCAACTAAGTTTGGAATGGATCAGACATTGCAAATGTGGACACTCAATCCATTCCAGAAGTTAGCTGGCCATTGCATCTAATATTCTAATACACCTAAAACAAGAAGACCAAGAGGTTCAATCAGTCAACACTAAAGGAAATCAACCCTGGGTGTTTTTCCACTGAGATCCTTTAATGTGGATAGAAGAAGATCCGGATCTAAGGAATGGGTACTTCCCTTAATCTGGATCTAGTAGATCTGGATTAAGGGAAGTACCCAATAGGTTTCCACTGGTGGTCTAGCACCCAATAGCAATGGGTGCTAGCCTGCCTGCTGTGGAAACACCAGAGCACCCATATGCAAATCCAGATCTAACCACGAGGGGTCTGCCTGTCACCCCAGGTATTTTGGGGGACAGGGGGTGCAATCTCTGTAGATGCTCTGGAGAATCATCGAAGATCCTCTGTAGAATATCTGGAGCGATCTGCCGCTAACTTCAAAGATCCTCCAGAGTCTTTGACAGCGGCATTGCTCTCGCAAGGGGTTCTCTTAGAGCTGTGCTAATCCCCGAAGGCAACTTTAGAGGGACATTGAAGTTTTTAG
Organism: Aspidoscelis tigris stejnegeri; assembly: GCA_023333525.1. NCBI lineage: Eukaryota > Metazoa > Chordata > Lepidosauria > Squamata > Teiidae > Aspidoscelis > Aspidoscelis tigris. Next base: position 11,186,287 of record JALMGA010000013.1, read on the forward strand.
TTTGGAGCACCTCCCATGGGTGCCCCTCCTGCAAGCCTCCTCTGGACCCCATTGCCCACCTGTAGTGGAAACATGCTCCCTATAATCCAGACTTGATGGCTGAAGACCCCATTGTAGACCCCTTTAATGGGGTCTACAGGAAATATGGATTATAGGTCCTGAAGGACCCATATGATCCAGATTTCCCTACCTCTGGTGGAAACAAATGTGGCTCTAATGGGATCTGTAGTGGAAATGGGGTCATCCTGCTCTGGGCCTAATGGGTCCTTAATGGGTACTTCAATGGGTACTTAGTGCTAGTGGAAAAACACCCCCTGATGACTTACTGGGAGGAGAAAGACTGAAGCTGAAGCTTAAATTCTTTGGCCACATAATAAGAAGAAAGGACTCTTTGGAAAAGACCCTGACACTGGGAAAGATTGAAGGCAAAAGGAGAAGGGTGAGATGAGATGAAGCTGAGGATGAGATGGATATATGACATCATGGAAGGAAGGAACATGAACTTGAGAAAACTTCAGAAGACTGCAGGAAGAGTTAGTCACAGATTAATACTGAACAATTCAATTTCTTTTCACTTGGACACAGGAACCAGTATCACTTTTGTCCTTTGGAAGTCTATCTTTTTACCAGAGAAATCAATTCATCTCTCACTTGGCAACTAAGAAAATTGCTGCATCCAGAATTATCAGTCTTTTTTCCACCAAATTGGCTGGACTCAAAAGTATTGAACTAATGGTTTTAATACATATATATTTCTACTAGGGACATGCACAAATCACTTTTTTGTATTCAATTCATATCAAAATATGTATTCAATTTGTATCAAATCAAATGCAAGAAAATCCATATTCATTTGCATAGATCCCCTCCAAATGTGGTAGGATTAATATTCAGTACAAATGTTCAATCCCTTATGAATCCCATATGAATCCCATATGATGAATACGAATAGCATATGAATCTGACACAAATCCCATATGAAGCTTCATGTGAATGTATCAAAACATTCAATTCAAATTTGAATGTCAGTCTTTGAATGTGCCCACATTTGATCCAAATTTGAATGTCCAAATTCATCCAAATTAGGGCAAATTTCAAATGTTACAAATATTTGTGCACATCCCTAATTTCAACATAAGTTATAACAGAAGGCTAAGTTAGAAATGCATCTTTTATATTGAAATTATGTGATAGATACATGGATTTATAACTCCTGTTTATTCGTTGTTTATTTTAATACACAATATAATAAAATATCTTTAAAAGCAGACTCATTATATTCTCACAGAGGTCTGAGTTCTGTCTGCCATGGCTAATACTTTTATCAAAGCCAAATCCATACTGTAGAACAATTAGACAGAGTTTACATCCAGATTTCAGTTAATCATTTCACTTCATTTAGCTATTCCAGAAAGAATATTCATGCTTATTTCTGGATCATCCAAACAGAGCAGAATAGTTAGCTGGTGTTTGGATACAAATATCTCCAGTGCTTCAGTTTCAACGGATTTACTATTGATGTACCTCTTCACCTAGACTAATTTTCTGCGATACGTCAGGAATTTTATCTCTCTGCTACTGTGATTCAATGTGTAAGTGATTTTATTCATTTTTATATTTCGTATTTCATGTTCAGTGTAAACTGTTTCGTGACCTTGAGAGAATAGTGGTATATAAATGCAATTAAAAACTGGGAAAAAAATTAACACTGGGTGGTACATGTTTGCACAGTAAATAATTACATGTAGGAAAGGCAGTAAAAACACAGAGGACACAGACACACGAGAACAGAAGTGACAGCAATATTCTGTCGAATGGACTCACGTAGAGACCTTTCCCTATGTTTTCTCCTTCTCCCCTTTTCAGGTCACACTTATATTATAGTTACTAAATTGATAAGGTTCCTCCGTTAAGCTTTATTACTTCTGACATGAGCCTATGACACTTTATAAAAAGAAGTAATCCAGAACAATCTCTAGGTAATTAACACCTAGATAAACAAACATAAATTTCTATATTGCATTTATTTGGACTACCACTCAAATATGCGTGAACCATGCTTTTTTAATTAAAAGATAAATCTATGTGACACTTAGCCTCAAACTTAATTATTCAGCATAGTATAATAAAAAATACAGCCCATTAAATGTGTCTTGCTCTGTATTTCTGTATTAACAGCAAAACAGTTCACTCTGGGATCATTTAAATTTTCTTCCTCCTCTTTTCCTGTGATTTCCCCGTTCACCATGGTTCTCTCTCTCTTTAAATGACTTTAGCAACACCAACAAGTGAGGGCAGAACTTTTGGTTGTTGTATTCCTTCCTCTAATGTTCATAGTGTTTTCTGACCTCCTTTAATATTATATTACAACCAAAGATTTGCTTTTATGCCTTTACACATACATCTGCAACAGGGGTGTGCACAAATTTGTAACATTCAAAATTAGGCTGAATTTGGCCAAATTTGGACGCTCGAACTCAAATCGAACGTTATGATATTTGTATACTAACATTCAAATGAATACGAATGTTTCCGGACATTCATACAAATAGTTCAGACATTCATTAAGCTGAGGAAATGTTTCAGATACATATTTATTCGTATCAGATATGTATCCATTCATATCAGATATGTATCCATTCATATCAGACACAGATCAGATGTGTATTTATTTGTGTATTTATGTGTATCTAATTTGTATTCATTATATGTATTCATTCATATCCAATACATATTGAATGTTTGTACAAATACGTACAAACAGATTTGTATCGAATAGAATTTTACCACATGTATATATATAAAAAAAAAGAGCGAGAGAACGCATTAGCAAAGTGACCAGTAATTTTCCTTCCGCATTATTTATCCCCAATGTGAATTTTCTGAGCTATTTAACACTGAAAGGAAACAGCTTGCCACTTTGCTGGTGTGGGCTGCGGTCACTCCGAAGGCTTAATGCAGCTTCAGTCCACTTTCAGAGTGCCTTTGGCCACACCGAAGGTTTCGTCCAGCTTCAGTCCAGCTTCAGAGCGAGAGAACGCATCGGCAAAGTGGCCAGTGAATAATAATAATTAAAAAAGTGCAAAAGCAGCTCTGGAATGCAAGTGCATTTGCACAGCATGTCATTATCGTCCCAGTGATGGTCCTGGTGTGTGTGCACTAGCATCAACATGGGAACTCAGGATGGCAGTGCTCAGACATGCACCCACACTCCAGGTAAATTTACGAATGTGTGGTGTGAGGGATGCCTTGTACTAGCATTTGTGAGTGCTAGTACACACATGGGCAAGTTCACCTTTCTTGTCCTCTGGACAGGATGGGAAGTGTGAATTTGCCCCAGGTCTACCAATGGGACCAGCAGCCCTGATCTGAACACAAGAGGCATGTAGAAGGTACACTTCCTGTGTTTGGGGCTACCAGAGGATGCAGTTCAGTAGTGTAGTGTGCCTTGTATACCACCAAAATATGTCCTCTCCCCCCAAGACCTCAAAGCTAGGAACATGTGTACCTCTTTGGAGGTACACAGCTGTAGCCATGAAGCTAGCATGAAGTTTTCATGCTGCAGCATGGGCTGGTATGGATCACCACTAAGGATGTGCACGAATATTAAAAAATCCGAATATTTGAAAATCCAATTTGAAAATCCAATATTCGAACTTGAATCGGCTTTTTGAAAATCCGGATTTCAAATTTGGATCCAGATCTGGATTTTTGAAAATCCGATGCGGATATTTGAATGATTTGAATGTGCAGATTCATATCTATCACATACAAATCTGTGTGAAAATAGTGCATATTATCGTATTTAATATAGGATAAAAATGGGTTGCACATGGATTGGATACACAATAAATGTGGATCGGATGTGCAGATCTGCAGATGCGGATAATCCAGATTCAAATTGGATTTTAGAAAATCTGGATTTTTGAAATCCAATTTGAATCGAATTTTGGAATATTCAACTTGAATCGGATTTGAATGCAAAAAATGTATTCGTGCATACCCCTAATCACCACCATCATAAATAAACATAAGCACAGAAATGCCCTAAATTTCTTTCTCTGGGGGGAACAAATACCATCATTTTTCTTATAACCTTTTTGAAAGGCAAGCGCCATCCCAGGAACATCTTCTGCACCTTGCAACATCACTTAATACTGTGTCAGAGCTATATGTGGAGGTTTAGCACAGCTTAATAGTTTTGCCACATTAATTCTTTAATGTTAGAGTATCTGGGTGCAGAATGTACACACACTGATAAAAACATCCAGTGATTTCCACCCTCCAAATCTTTAACTGTATTAATTGTATACAAATACATACTGACATGTACTACAGTAATCATCCTATGAAATTGTATCAGCCAGAAAACATTGCACATATGATAACTGTGTCTGTGAGTCTCAGGAGTAGTGATCCCCCCCCCCCTGGTGTGCATTATATTTGGTTTGGTCTCCTTGCTTGTCATGCTGGGTCCAGTAAGTCAAAAATGTCAGCTCCTTTAAATACTTCTGCCTCGATATGAAGATCACATCCAAGAATATGGTGTATCTGCTTGAACACGATTGCAGATTCCTTTAAAATAGAGTGAAGTTTGATTTAGATTAATCATTACAGTAAACTTCCAAATGTTCTAAATGATATTTTATACTTCACATTTTAGCATATGGCACACACTTAGGAGGTGATCAGATGTGCTTCAAGAGGTACTCACAGGGTCAATTTGAGTCTGCAATTACAAGCCTTGGAAAGGTCTCATCTTTGCTGTTTAGAATTTTATAGAACTGAAGGCATCTCTTTCTTTAAGGCAGGTTGGATGAAAACTGCATGGGGGTTTCCTGTCATGAGGCCATTAGTAGCCAATTAGTGAGTAGCACACGTAGTCAAGATAGGGGTTGTCTGATTTGGAGGCAAATGTGGGCTGCAGTGTGGCAAAATAAGGTAGTTTCCCAGGCATGCATTCATACAATTGCTTATAAGGCTCTTTTTGTGCATCTAAGGATCGAACATTTTTTCTTAAAGGGACAAATTTTAAAAGCTTTGTCTGATCACACTCTTAGAATAGTTTAAGATCAATGTCTAATGGACAACAAACCATTGGAGAGTCTTATTTTAATTAAGCACAACTTATGTCTTTTATAGGTATATATATGTATAGTTTTGTTTCTAATAGTAAGAACCTCAATGTTGTAGCAATTGCCTAACAATTTTAATTTTTTTTCTCTTCTCAAATCTGAAAGAGCTAGAACATAAATAGAAATTTCCCCCCTTTCCTCCTGTCCCCAAAGTCTCATGGTGTAAAACACTGGATAAAACTGTACTGCTTCAAATGTCTTTAAAAAATAAATAAATCAAGAAGCAGAAAGCAAAACAAAAAACAAAAAACAGTCATTCGTTGGGGGTAAAACGACTTTTAATACTTCTATACCAGAATAAAGTTCTGTCAACTGATGTATCATAATAATAAATAATGACCAAGAATAAACTTTAAATACAAAGGTTTTTTTTCTTCTAATTGTTACAAGCATAGCAACAGAATCCTCTACTCTATCGATCTCAGATTTTCTCCAACTTTTTTTTTCCTTTGAGTAGGAATGTAGACAGTATTTTGACCAATATCACAGACTACAGAAGTTACAGAGAAAAAACTTGACATGTTTAGATATGAGAAGCATGAAGATATTCAGAAACTGACAAGATTTCACAGCTCCTGTCTCTTGTTTGTATTCCAAGTTACAAATGTTCTAAAAAAACAAAACAAAAAACAAATCAAAGGTGAATGTCAGAAGCAAAGGATCGGGACAGCAGCACCAGACCAAATGGATTCAACACACACACATCACAAAGAACAGGAGAGAAATTTCCAGTGTCACAAAACAGAATTATTGCCTGTTGTATCTGAAAATGCTCAGAAGACACAAAAGAATACTGAAAAGAGCTCCAAAAAGTGCAAGAAAATGGAATGTGGGTTTTTTCCTCTTTTTTTTTCTCGCTAAAGATACTGAAGGCAGCGCAAATACACAAAGCAAGCGACCGAAACACAGTCACCAAACACGGTAGTGCAGTTAAAATCCTAAAGCTTACTACAGTCAGAAAGTCTTCAATTACATTTCAGTCCTTTATCTAGGATCATGACAAACAGTTGCATTAAGTTTATCAACTCGATTTAAGTAAGGCAGTGAAAACTAGACTAAGAAAAATAATAATAATCAGAAAACGAGAAAGGCAGCTTGCTCTCTGCCATTTGGGGGTCCAGGTTATAGAGTGACCTCAGTTTAACTGAAATTCAATTGGATGGTAATATTATTTATTTGTTTGTTTGTTTCTGACAGTGTATGCAAACCATATTTCTTATTAGCCTGAGAATCTTTTATTTTATTTCCTTTCCTTTTTTTTTTCTTTTTCCAGTCTCAGGATAGCGCTATGAATTTTATTTACATTGATTGCAGTTTAGTGCTTTTTGCAAACTGCTGTAGACAGAGCTGAAATTTTTAAGGCCCTGGGGTTTTAACTCTGTGCTCCCAGCCTGCAAAGTTATATTGACTTTTTCCATTTTTTTTCATAGAGTCTGAATAATTTTTGCTTTTAGAGGAAGTTAATACCTTTCTGTCATTATAACTGGCCCCAATTTTGCTTCTCTCAAAGTACATGAAAAGGCTTATTTATTTATTTTTATTTGCCATTCAAGTGGCTATAAAGATAAACTTTCTATTCTTTCTTTCTTTCTTTCTTTCTTTCTTTTCTTTTCTTTTCTTTCTTTTTCAGTCATATATTTCATAGCTATAATATGTCCCATACTTCCTAGGTGGGAAACAGCAGAATCAAATTTGATGGGGGCAATTAGTAGAAAAGGTAAAATTTGCAAAAATATAGAACACACTTTTTTTCCTTTAAAAAAAAACACAAAAGTAATTATTCACTACTTTTTTATACTTAAAAAAAATCCTAAGGACAAGAAGAACATTTTACTTCATATTTTAATTCGAATTACTTTCATTTTTCCAAGTGAAAGGAAAACAAAAATAAAGAACGCAACCTCTCCCGCACAACTTCTGCTATGCTTAAAAACACACATACTAATAACAACACTTTAATAAATGAAAACTAATCTTGCCCAGGTGTTCTTCATTCAAGTTTTTAAAATTATTATTATTATTATTATTATACCATTATTTAATAAATGAAAAAGAACCTTTTTTCTATTGAATATCCTTTTTTCTTTGCACCAATATATCCTTTAGATAAGGATAATTTCCCCCTATCCAGTAACTTTTTTTAATAGAGTATCTCTAAATCTTTCTACGTCATTAAAAAAGGAAGAAAATAGGAAGTAAAAGTTTTCCCTCAATACTGCAAGTTTGATCTTTAAAAAATCCACAACCTCAACAACATCATCCCATAAGGAATCTGCAAGTCCCCATGTGGTCTGCAAACTGGGTTTCCCATCTATTGATTCATTTGGCTATCTCTGTATTTGTTGTGTGTGTGTATACTATAAAATCCTAATGTTAACAACAATCCTTTCCAGGAGCTTAGAGGCCATCTAAGTTTTCTCTGAAAGTGCAGTTGGAACATCACTGGAATTGATTTTCTCTGCAAAGAAAGCTCCAGTCTGACTGGCACCATCTCTTCCAACACATCTCATTACTACACTGGGCTAATGACAGAAAATGGTGTCATATTGAGAAGAAGGGATGGGTGGAAAAGAGGTGTTTTCAACAACGAAATACAGAATCTCCCCACTTCTACTCCCATCATCTTCAAGGCAACCATGAAGACGGTATTCTTATTAATCTTATTTTATTTTTGTGGTATAAGCATTTCTTGCAGAAGAACCAGTTTCCATCTTGTAATGACCCCTTTTCTTTCTCTTCTTTCTCTTTCTTGATCTATCTTCACCTACATCGTCTGGAAACCCTTGTTGCTAGATAACAGTTTAACAGCCATTTTCAAAGATTGAGGTTTCCCCCCCTCTTCTTTCTTATACATATCTTTAATGTCTTAAGCTTCCTGTATACTTCAGGGAATTTCCCCACGGTTTTATTTTTATCCGAGGCAGTTAAGCAAACACTCTGCTACCCAAATGCATATCTAAAAATGGTGTAAAATGATATTGAAATATACAGATTGATTTGTTCTTGAGTTAGTCTTGGATTTTGCTGCCCTTGTCCATTAACTCTGTTGAGCAAACAGGGTTGTCAGCTGCAGGTTCCTCTAAATTCCCAGATGTCTCGGAGTCAACTCTGGAGCGCTTGAACCTGCGATCTGGATACTGGCTGTTGTCAAAAGGCATGCGATGAACACAAAGTACGTGAGTCTTCAAATTTCCCTTCTGAGAGGCACTGTAGGGGCAGTATCTGCATTGAAATGGCCGGTGACCTGTGCAATAGATAAACAATCAGTTAAGGTTGGTTGGTTGGTTGGTTGGTTTTTCCCCTCTTTATATATTTAAGGAATTTTGTTTGGAATTACAGATGTGGAAAACACAACTTATTTCAGAGATGATGCAATCTTCACACAAACTCCTTGCCACTTTACATTCATCAAAGGGTCAAATTTTGTAGAACTTCAAAGGTCAAGCAAATACCTAATCTCTGCCTTTCCAAAGAGGTTTGTGCGTAATGACATGTGAATGACACACATCTCACAATGCTGAAAGTGTCACACATTCAGATGTGATCTGCGAATCATTTCTAGGAAACATAAGTTAAATATACATTTCCCCCCTTTTTCCCTTTTGTATGCACCATCACTGGGATGACCGTGACACACAGTGTATGTGCACTCATGTTTGGGGTCACCTGAGATGTCAGAATGCTTGTGCGGCACCTCAGATGACCTGCCCAGCAGGTGCAAATGGGCTTTACCAATGGCAAAGGGTATTTCTAGACAAGGTTTTCCCACTGTCACTAGAAGTACCCATTAAGTACCCATTAACAGGTACTTAATGACATTTTTGTACCCATTAATGAGTACATAACGGGTACTTCTAGTGAAAGTAGGAAAACACCCTATGTGTGGAGCATGAAATCGTTCTGGTTTGATTCCAGCAATCACATTTCGATGTATGCTGGGAAGTCTGTCAGTGGGTATTACTGGAACCTTAGGAGCTTTGTCTTTCAAATTAACTTAAGCCAGGGCCATCTGAGGTCAAATGCACTTAACTGACTTTAATTTTTGAAATAAATGAATAAATAAAATGCACCCGACCATCAGGATAAAAAAGAAAAGGCTATTAGAGGCCACGATCTAATAATCACACATGAAACAAGCCTCTTGTTTTCTTTCTTTTTTGTTCAGCATCATGAATGTTGATTATACACATATTAAAGGAGCAGGTTTAGCCAGTTTAGGGCTTAGTTCCACCTTAATAATAGCCCACCTTCCATCAACCTTCAGAGTGATAGAACACATCAGCTTAGGGACAAGCAGTAGCTGAGGTTTTAGGTGTAGTTGGGCCCTTGGCTTTTCATATGCATACTACCGTAGGCATAATCATGACACCGTATGGAAACAAACAATATTATAATGGAACAAAGCCACTTGCGTTACCACTGAGTTACCACTCTGCTATGTGTGCCCCAATAAAGACACTGAGCCTCTTCACACTTAGGTAAGTAGGGAACTGCATTTCCTGGAATAGTTACTATTCCAGGGTGGCTGCACTCATGCAGCAGTCCTCCCAGAGCATGTAGATTCATAGTTATCGCTGCCTTGTCTTGTCACTTAGGTACCAAACACGTGCATTGTTGTGTTATTTAGAGAAGCAGGTGTTATTTAGAGAAGCAGTGGTGTGGTGAAGGAGACATCCAATGTGAAAATGCAAATGCCAGAACTATTCCCATTTTTGACTCCTGGGGTCAAAATCTTTGAAATTAGCAAAGGTGCTAATTTCTCAACTGTCGTTTTAGCTGAGTTAATTTTATCTTTTTTATACTGATTTTATTGTAACCCACCAACAAATCCCCACATTTCCACATAACCGGGCACCTCTGTGCTCTGAAATGTAGCCACAGAAGCCCTCTTTGATATAATAAAGAGGACATACGGGTTCTATCTCCCTCCCCTTCCCCCCCCCAAAAAAATGGTAGAATAGCTCTGTCTCACAAGATAGATAATTGTTGGTTTTCTTTGATAAACAAAAATCATTGTCTTTTGAATGTGAAACTCTTGACAAAGTAAGAAGCAACAAGTGAAAGTAGTAAGTCATCTTTTGCCCCCCAGTGGAAGATACTGGAGAAAGACAAAATTATAGATGACAGAAAGGTACATCTCAGGAATTTTTAGCAGAAGGGCTTTAAGAATCTGTTAATGGAGAAATTGCACTTTGGAGTCTAAGGCTGAAGATGCTTATTACTGTATGGGCCTATATCATCTATGTAGTAATGTGCTAAGGGATTCTACATTGGCAATAATTATGCCTCTGGCACTCATTGGCAGAGCTGAAATGGCACCATGAGATGTCCATGAACATTTTATACAGCGAGGGAAGATGTTAGGAATAGAATGTTCACTGTATTTCAGTGAGTTGGGGGAAAGAGAGAGGGAAGTTTGCTCAGAAAAATTCTCACAGCCTTTAGGGTGCAGAAGTGATGAGACAAAAACTTAGTGTGTTGTAGGGATGTGCACGAATGGGTTTTTTCAGTTAAAATATAGAGTTTGGGTTATACTCGCCTTATAAGAAGACGACACCCGGCGTATAAGACGACCCCTGACTTTTGAGAAGATTTTCCTGGGTTAAGAAGTAGTCTTATACACCAGAAAATACAGTAATTGAATGTTAGTAAATCCATATTTGTACAAATAGTTTCCCTTTGAAGGTAATAGGATTCTATTGGATACAAATGTATTCATACAAATTCACATGAATATCCGATATGAATGAGTACGTATCTGATATGTATCCAACATGAATGCATATGTGTCCCATACGTATTTGATATGTATTCCGTAACAAATCTGTTCTGAAAGTGTCAAATCCAACCTGAATCCACTTTTAATCTGCTGTCGATTCATGTCGAATGCACTCTGGATCCGTCGCATATGTGACTTGTGCAGCTGCTTTCCCAACTCCCTGTTTAACGAATGTCCGAACTATTTGTATGACTCTCCAGAACATTTGTATTTCTATGAATGTTAATGTATGGATATCATAAGATTTGATTCACATTCAAATGTGTGAATTTGTACGAATTCATGTGAATAACAAATGTTATGAATATTTGTGCACATCCCTAGTGAGGAGAGATTTGAGGATCAGGAAATCAAAAGATTTGGGCCTTTTCACACTTAACTTCCATTGGACAGTGTCCCACAGGAGTTAAACATAGGGACAGTGGCCAGCATTCACATTACAAATGTTGACCCCATTCCAAAGCTACCCAACACTTAGCTGAGTGCCATCAAAGTGCGGGTGCTCCTTTCTGGAAATCTGCAGCAATGGTCATGTACGCTGGGCTGTTGCTGTGGTGATCAGGCGATGTGGCACATGCCTATTGAAGCTGTGGAACATGATTTACTGCTCCACAACTTCTTAAGATCAAGGACAGTCACACATGCTTGGAGACACACTGGGATGGTAACAACTCCATGGTGTAGGGATGCATGCCTGCAGATCATGTGTGGCTGTCCTGGAGGGTCAAGTGCAAAAAGGGCCATTCAATTGTAGGTTAAAGTTGTGTTTTCAAGCTAATGCAGAACAGGTCTGAGGGCAGGCACCTTGGATGAGTGCCTTGTTTGCCATATCAAAGGGGGGGGGGGTACCATGGATCCATTTCAGAATGTAGAAGATCCTGATGATATGGTGATTCAGGTATTTTCAACAGATGGTGGGAAATTGTTCCATTTGCATGAAGGAAAGATACTGAGCTTGTTTATGGGACTCTTGCTGCCACAAGTGGAAATGCTCCGTCTTCACGCCACAGCCCCGCCTCCATCTTGGAGCATCCGAGAGCATTCCAGAATGCCTCAATCCCCCACAGGTATGGATAAAGTAAAAACTTCTCCATAGCTTGACTGGCAGCATCTAGCATGTTCCTGGCCATCAGCATTCACACCTACTTCCAAGTGAAGAGGTGAGGGAGATGTGGGTGCACAAATGAAATGTCTGTAGCAATGGCTGGGGCACATGGCAGAAGCTGCCACAGTCATTGCTATGGTGATTCCGATGGCCCAGGATGGACTGTCCACACTGCCAGTGCTCATGGAACAAACACCAACCACTATCCCTGAACTTAGCTGTGCAGAAATGGTATAGTTCTTCCATTTCATGCAGTTAAATGCAAACAGGGCTTCAGGATCTAATCTATACTCTTGTTCACGAGGAAAAATTCTACTGTAAGCAATGAAGCTCATCACAGAGTACAAGACTGTATTCTAAGGATCCTGGAAGCTAATCCTGAACAAGTCTTTCTCCCAACTTCTGTGATGTTAGTGACAGCTACCAAGTAACTGAATCCAAAGCATAATCATTAACGCATTAATCTTAATTCATTCATCAATTAAGTAAAATAATTTTCAAAGAAGTATTCTGTACGTATGAACAAAACAGCACTTAATTATGCCCCCACAGAAATTTGATCATTAATAGTTGTGCAAATGTATTGCAGATTTTTATTTTTCTTTTATTAATGCCAGCACAATGAAGAAGCAGAGAGACATGAAGGGCACCTAAACTGATTTTCAACTCTCTACTCTTTTCCTATCACTAACTTTTTGGGGCCATCAAAATTTCCCATCAGTGTCATACAAAAAGTTAAGTATACAATAAGTTAATTTGTATTGTCACTGTGCAGAACAAGAGCGGTAAAGAGCACATCAATTTTTAATCTGGTATGAATAATATATAAATATGTATACACAGAGAGGGTCAAAAAGTGTAAGAGCAAAAAGACGTGGTAGGTTGTTTACAGCAGCAGCTATACGAAAAAATAAAAATAAAATAAAAATCCCAGAGATGAGTCTTATGGAAGATAACAACATCTGCAATTTGCACGTAACTAGGGGGCAAATCAGAATGCCCATTTCTCTTGGGTAACACCGTCCATTAATTACTGTTCAAAAGTGGTTGTGGGCAGTGAGATCTTAAAATAACCAGGCCTAGATAAGCAGGAATGTAATTTATACCATTTTTATCAGATGATAGCTGGGGATAATTTGGGAGCTGCAGGCTTCTTCTCTTCAAGTTATAGATTGCATATATACTCTCTGAGATGCATCTCCCAACAGATTGAGTCATTTTAAGAGAATAGTTTCTCATCCTTCAGAAGACAAATGCAGCCCTGTGTGTCTAGAAAGCAAAATTAACAGTTGGACAGACAGGCAACTGGCAGTCTTTGCAACTTAGACAGACAGAAAGAAAGTCAGAAAAGGCAAGATAGGGAGAAATAGAGGGAGAGAGAGAAAGGAGGGAAGGAAAGAAGGGAGGGAGGGAGGGAGGGAGGGAGTGGAGGAAGGAAGCAAGGAAGCAAGGAAGCAAGGAAGGGACTTAAGATGGAATTGGGCAACAGTCTACTTCAAGAAAGGGAGGGAGGAAAGAAGGGAGGGAGGGAGTGGAGGAAGGAAGGAAGGGACTTAAGATGGAATTGGGCAACAGTCTACTTCAAGAAAGGGAGGGAGGAAAGAAGGGAGGGAGGGAGTGGAGGAAGGAAGGAAGGGACTTAAGATAGAATTGGGCAACAGTCTACTTCAAGAAAGGGAGGGAGGAAAGAAGGGAGGGAGGGAGGGAGTGGAGGAAGGAAGCAAGGAAGCAAGGAAGCAAGAAGGGGCTTAAGATGGAATTGGGCAACAGTCTACTTCAAGAAAGGGAGGGAGGAAAGAAGGGAGGGAGGGAGGGAGTGGAGGAAGGAAGGAAGGAAGGGACTTAAGATGGAATTGGGCAACAGTCTACTTCAAGAAAGGGAGGGAGGAAAGAAGGGAGGGAGGGAGGGAGTGGAGGAAGGAAGGAAGGAAGGGACTTAAGATGGAATTGGGCAACAGTCTACTTCAAGAAAGGGAGGGAGGAAAGAAGAGTATATTAGGAGCTTCCCTTCTGCATGCTGGTGGCCCTGCCCTTTACTAGTATCCTCCATCTGCACTAGGAGTATAGACCAGAACAGGAAGCTCAAAATGGAAGGATCTTCCAATCTATCAGTGGACTCCTTTAAAGAAATCTCCCAACAGACTAGGAGGTGATCACAGTAGTGTGTGGACGGTCCATGTCCGTGGACTTATTGCACCAACACAACAGGTCTCTCAGGTCTTTGAAGATTCTGGTGGCTCCCCGCATTGGCATCCCAATCCTGCACATTGGTTGAAAGGGAACAGTCAGCCCCAATGTGGATTACCTTGTTCCACACCAGGATCCACCTATCCTAGTTTAGTCTAGTCTATTTGGTCTGGTCTAGTGAAGGTGAGTGTGGAAAGGCCTTAAGAACTACATTACAAGTGTAGTATTTCTCTTAAAGAGCAGGAAGAGCACTGTGTATGTAGCACAGTTTCACCTGTCATCCAAGTTCTGTTTAGTTAGTCCAACTATTATCTTTCCATGTAGTTTTTGTCTACAAAACAACTTTTTTTGCACTAATTTGGGAATATGTGAGGAGGTTGGGCAGCGTGAGAGTGTCTGCACAATTACACATGGTGCTGCAATTGCCACGGCAACAGCCAGTCACATGGTAAAAGTTGCTACCACCATTGCCACGACATTTCAGATAGTCCCAGATGGATCATCTGCATTGCAAGCACTTGAGGTCCAGTGGGGAACTGCACTAGGGATGAGCATGAATGCAATGTTTGTGATTCTATTCTATTCCAATAGAATATCAAAAATTCAATTAAAATCAAATCTTTAAAATTTGAATTTACCCAAATCTGATTCAAATTAAGCAAATTTGAATAGATTCGTTCAAATTTTTGGTTCAGATTTGCACTTAAGAATGTTGACAACATTCATATGTGCCCATATGCATCATTACACATCCCATATGCATCTGTACCGATCTGGACACATCCATATTTATCCTGTATCCTGAAGGCTACCCATTTTTGTCCTGTATGGATATGTACAAATGCATATGGATGCGGAAAAGATGCATACATGCAAGTACGCATCATGTACAAACCCATACACATATGGATGTATGAATAATTCAAACAAATAGATTCATAAATTCGTATTTGTTCAAATGTTTAAACTTGAATTTATGGACATTTGATTCAAACTTGAATGTCAAAATTTGGATGAATTCGATCAAATTTTGGATTTCTTTGAATATTCGTGCACATCCCTAGACTGCACTAGCATTCATGATGTGAATGCTGGCCCTCCAACCCCAAGCGTAACTGTGTTGGTTTTGCTATTGTTGTACCATTCCCCACAGTTAAATATGAACAGGCCCCGAGTCTTGTTAATCTGAAGGGGAAAAAAGTGGATTGTAGGATATCTATAAAACTCAAAACTGGCTTACCTTTACACTTTATACTAAACACAAACACGTGCATGCACATACATTCAGATGTTCCAAACCAGTTCTTTTTTTCAGTCAGTGCAATACAAACCAGGGGTCCAAGAGTCGAATGTTTCCGATTTGAACCAAATGCCCTGCCAGTTCCGGGCTTTGACTCAAACTTGACCCAGAACCCTAGGGGTTCATATAGAACTCCATGGACCACTTTGGTTCATTCTGGCCATGTCAAAATGAACGCAGTTCAGCAGTATTTCTGCCCTTTTTTACATGGCTTTTAAAATGTTCTTGAAACAACGAAACAGTTTGACAGTATGTTGCTCTTGTGGTTTATTTATTTATTTATTTATATTTATATCCCGCTCCATACCTGAGGGTCTCTGGGCGGCTTACAACAATTAAGAACAAGCACACTAAAAATTGTATCACACAATAATAAAACCAGCGTAAATTTAGAAACCAACATGATAATAAGAATAAGAATAAAAACAATACAAAAACAGTTTAAAACAGTGGTGTTTGGAAGGAGGGAAGAATAAAGAGCATTTAGCCAAAGGCCTGAGTGAAGAGGTGCGTCTTTACCGCCTTTCTGAATGTAAACAAAGAAGGGGCCTGACGCACCTCCAAGGGGAGACCATTCCATAGCCTGGGGGCCACTATTGAGAAGGCCCTCTCCCGGGTGCCCACCCGCCTAATCGCTGAAGGCGGTGGGACAACCAGGAGGGCCTCTCCTGCAGATCTTAAGACATGGGCAGGTTTATATGGAAGAAGGCGCTCCTTTAGATATCTGGGGCCCAAGACATTTAGGGCCTTATAAGTCAGAGTTAGCACCTTGAATTGGGCTCGGAAATGAATTGGCAGCCAGTGCAGTTCTTTTAGAACCGGTATGATATGTGTCCGGTTAGCTGTACCGGTCAGCACTCGGGCAGCTGCATTTTGCAGTTTGGTTCAATTCAAACTGAAGTGCAAAAATGCGTGTTCGTGCACTTCCCTACTCAAAGACTGAAGAAGGGCAACACAATTTTGAAAACATTCCTTGGTCAAAAAGGGGCAAAAATCAGTTTAATTTTGTTATAGAACTCTACACTTCCCCCCCCCCTCTTTACATGAGCCAATTATTCAGCCTTTGAGGAAGGGGAACAAGGAGCTTTGTTTTGTTTTCTTTCAAATACACAATTTGATATGTTTCTTTGTGACACAGTATGTCAACTTGCATCAATCACATCACATCAAGTTAAGTTTCAGGAGATAGTGTGCTTGAACACTGAGTCCAGGGAAAAGCATCAGATAGAAAAGGTCTGAACAACTATATTTGGCTTTTAAAACATAGAAAAAAATCAAAATACGTCTCAAAAGCCCCATTCCCACATGGTAGGGATAATTCATTTTATAAGGGAAAAAGGACTGAGAACATTTTCCCATCATCCCACATTTTATTTATAATGCAGACTCAAAACGGACCTGCACAATCTTGCTCCTTATTTTTCAATGCTCAGCATGAGGAAAACCTACTTTTCTCTCTCCGCCTCTCACCAAATTCCCCTTCCTCTATAGTCAACATCAATTGGATGCTGTCAAATCTTGGCCGATTTTGAAGTTGCTTTCCTGTCCTATGAATGGGAAAGGTGCATTACAGACAAATGTTGACTAGGGGTCACACTTGCGGGCACTAGTCAATGATAGCCTAGCCTCCATGCGATCAATCACTCACCTTATCTGGTCACGGACCCAGTCCCTCCACAGGGTGCTGACATCTTGGATCCGGCACCCTGTATGGCTGTGCATGGACCAGTGCCATTGCTATGGCAGTGCTGAGGCTGTGCATAAATGCAGTTGTGTCAGGGGTAGAGATGTGCAAGTATATTCAAAATATTTGTTATCCAGTTGAATTTGGCCAAATTCAGACATTCAAATTCTAATCAAATGTCCAAACATTCATTTTTTAATATTTGAATGAATACAAACATTTTGAATTATTTGTAAGAATAATTTGGACACTTGTAAGTGTACGGATACGTACACTTTACATATGTAGTCATATGCAACTTATTTGTATTGGTACGCATCTGTACGGACATGTACAGGATAAAAATGGGATGCACACAGATGTGTACAGATGCATACGAATGTTGTCGACATTCGTATAATCAAACACGTATTGAATATTCATATGAATAGTACTGAATTTTAATAAAATTGTTTTTTTCTATTTGTACGAATTTGGATATTTGAATACTGCATTCATGCACACCCCTAGTCAGAGGGTCATGTGAGCTGCCAGCACGCTTGTGCGGCAGCTCAGATGGACCCCACAGCAGGAAATAGTGCAGATGTTCACCAGCTAGACACTCAGGGCCTTTCCGCACTGGCCACTTAATGCCCACTTAGCACACATTAAAAACACTTGCAAAATTCCTGTCTGCACTGCAGAAGCCATTAGAGACACATAGGAGAGTCTACTTCAGCATTGGCTTGTGCGTGATCCATCTCTAATGTGTGCTAAGAGGCCCTTAAACCGGTTTCCCGGAAGACCTGATTGGAGGTAGTCTTAATGTGTACTCAATCCGTCCTTGTGCTCTAAATCCGTCTCAACAAAGGATGCTTCCACACACGGACAGGAGAGAGAACACATGTGGGTGGGACAGGAAGTCGCCATGTTGAGAGAGGTGGTGGCAACTAGCCACCATGTTGACAGAGGTGGGAGAAGCGCAGTCCAGCCATGAAGTCCCTCTCACATGAGCTTTGCAATGGGCAAGGTGCCCAGCTATGGCAGCAGAGGGACACCAAGTCTGAATATAGTGATTCCATGCACAAAAAGCAGGCTTCGGTGCCAGGTGGGCACTGGATCTTGGACACGTCACTGATTGGTCTGCTCATGGCAGGAAAGGAGTGGTGACTGACAGCTGAATGTTCCAATCACGTGGCTCCTGGGGCAGCCATCTGACAATCTGTGCTAGTGTGTCAGCACTGCGAAGGCATAATGTGTTCCTCACAATCCGTCCTTCCCAAGCGAGTGTGGAAGCATGGGGACTTATTAGATCCATATCTATTTGAGGTGGATCTTGCTAGGGACACATTTCATAAAAAAGGATTTACTTAATCCAGTTTTAAGCGGGCCAGTGAGGAAAGGGCCAAAGAGTAAGGAATCAGTCTTGATAGGTAAAGATTCGGGTGCTTGTGGTGCACAATTTCATGCACCGCAACTAGTAGGCAATTAGGCAACCTCTGGGTAGGCAAGGGGAGTTTGGAGTTTGTAAAAGCCTCTTGCAAGTGCAGATGCACCTGGCCACAGATTGCCTAATTGCATACTACGGTCTGTAGTGAGAACTGGCTTCTTGACCCCACAGGGACAAGAAGAACAAACTCCACCCTCTGTATTTGTTGCATTGGGATTTTCTCCCTCGTTCCATTTGATTTTGTACTTTGGGCAGGGGCAAGTGAGGTCTTTTCCCTTTCTTTTTTGGGGTGGTGGTAGAGTAGACCAGCTTTTCCTTCCTTCTCCACTTGGTAACTGTGTTTCAGCTCACAGAGAGGACTCCCAAGGTGTCTTGGCATAGATAGGACAGATTATTCCTCTGTTTGTTTCCCCTTCCTTTGTTGGTGCAGGGAACAGAGGGAGGTGGTTCCCTACTGGGGATGGGACCTGCCTACCTGTTGCCAAAAGAAAAAGGATTGGAGGTGAAAGGAGAAGCTGACTTTTCTTGAGTGAGAACAGATTTTAAGGCTTTATTCACAGGTCTGGAAGGACTGATTACTGGGATGGGAGAAGGGGAAATACGTAGCAGACAATTACCATGCACCTGAATTCCTCTGGAAGGGAAAAAGATGTGTATTTGCACAGTGCTTCCCCACAAAGAAAGACCAAGGAGTAGGGGTGTGCACGAATGCAATTTCTGGAATTCGACTCAATTAGAATTGAATATCTGAAAATTTGATTCAAATTATTAAAATTCAAATTTACCCACATTCAATTCAAATTAAGCAAATTCGGATCTATTCATTTGAATTTTAGGCTGCGTTCCCAAGCAACTTATTTGCCTCTCTATTGTTCCTCTATTGTCCCTCTATTCCAACGGACTTTAAAAATGCCATTCAATTCTGGAATAAGCGTCCCCAAGGAAGCGTGTTTTGTTTGCCCACATCTTTCTCTCCCCGCCCCCTCTCTGCTTGATAGGGTGCCGGCGGGAACGGGGAGGGACTGTGATCTGTGCGGCCACAACCAAGGAGACAACCCCCGACAAGTCCAAAAGAAAAATAGCCATATTTATGAGTTCTCTGCCTGCAAAACCCACCAGAAACATTTATCACTTTGGGATCAAGAGCTTCTTTCCAAACATAGTGATTTCACTGTAAAAATCCACCCCGTACAGCAGCGGTTACACTGTAGCAATCCACCCACTTCACACCTGATAACAATGTTGCAATTCTGCACAATTCTGGCTCTGACCTTTAGAAAGGGAAAAGGAAGGAAAGCTGCTGCAGTTCTGGGAGATGTGTGAATGTTTAAGGTTGTGTCTGCAGGCAGCAGAGCCAGGGTGCTTTTTTCGCCCCTTTTGCCATGGAGCATCTCCAGGCACAATGTTGCTAGGAATACCCATGGCTTCCAAAACGTGTGCTGGTATTCTTGTTTAAAGGGCACCTTTTTTTCCACGCATTTTCCTCCTTTTGTGCCGCTGGAAGCTTGGAGAAAAGGCATGCATGGAGACGCTCCATGGCAAAATAAGCTTTTTAGCAGGCTTTTTATTGCTTGGGAACACAGCTTTAGATTCAAATTTGCACTTATCCGAATACATACTAACATCTGAATAATTTGAATGAATAGATCTGAAAATTTGAAATTTGTTCAAATGTTCAAATTTCAATTTATAGGCATTTGATTCAAATTTGAATGTCCAAATTTGAATGAATTTGATCGACTTTCAAATGTTCTGAATATTCGTGCACATTCCTACCAAGGAGACCCAGTACGGGGGGGGGGGGCAAGCAGGGTGAACAAGAGACTACAGGATGACTCCTATCACACACAAATGCATGCACACACATACTTTCTCCTTCTTGCCCTCTTTTTTATACATACTCCTTCTCCCCTCAAGAAGCAATGATTTCTCTCCCCCACCAAAAAAGAAAAAGCCAGTTCAAGCTGCCATCAGCTGCCTCTACCAAAACAAAAACACAAAATCAGCAAAGGACAAAAGGTCTGTTATTGGATGGAGGAAATGGAGCTTTCCCTTTGCATACCCAAAAAGGTATGTTCACTCCTCATAAAGTCTTATTCCCACTTTATAAACTAGGGTAAAACTCTAAATTGTACTGAGGGCTTATTTAATCAGGATAAATTAAGATAACTCATGCTTAGTTAAATCATGTTGGCAAGCACTCTGGTCCAGAGTCTGGGAGCCACCACAGAAAAGGCCCTCTCTAAAAAATGCTATAAAAGGCTGCAAGAAAATATAACCTCACAGAAGACATTAAAAGGGGGGAAAAAGTTAAAGAAGTTTATTTTCAGGATCAATGTAAATTAATTGAGTTAATTTATATATATATTATCATTTTACTGATTTCATGTGATTGGTCAAATGACCAATCAATAAAGAATTCATCATCCTCATTCTGTGCACACAGCATTATGAACAAATTCTCAGGGCTGTCATTCATTCATTCATTCATTCATTCATTCATTCATTGTGATCTAAAAAAGCACATATGTAGAGATTTGTACATGAGTGTACAAAGCAACATTAGAACAGTCATACAGCTCAGATGAGGAATTAATTCCAGATTGTTATGGGTGTACTAATAGCAGCAAAATCATGGCTTTCACCCAAAACAGCAAGAAATGGTAATTTCAAAGAAAAATGCCAATAGCCTATTACTCAAAGTCCTTCTGCTGTTCCCACTCCACTTTGTTTTATTGTTTTGAATATTTGTATAGATATTGTTTATAAGCAGATGCAAATAGAAGACAAATCAAAATGCACATATATTCAGATTCCATAATGTGAGAATTTAGATAAAGAAACGAGGAACAAGGATAATTGAGTAGTGAACATTAAAAGTGAAACAAGAGGCTATAATTCAAAATCAGTGGAGGTTTGTATTCTCTCCTCAAACACATGAGTTGGAATTAGGAATATGCATAGAAGCAAACTTGAGATCAAGTATTTTATTAATATTGTCCTTCTGCTGATGCTGGATATTATTTGGATGTTATTTCTCGGAACCTCTAAATCCCCTGGGAACCGGTCTGAAGAATACTAAAAAGACTTGATATACAAACTGTGTCTTGTAAAATGTTTCAGGAGATCAATGATACTATAATAATTTATACTAGAAAATGCAATTTCTTAGATAAATGTAGATATTTTGCCTTTGGGGTACGACAAAAGTACATTGCCTTACTCTTGGTGACTTGGGGATTCCATGAACAGAGTAAAAGATCCCATGCATACAAAACAGATTTTCTACCACTGAGCTATAGACAGTCTACACAAAGCTGTTTGCAATTACCTTCTTCCAAGGAGGTTCTGGTCTTCTGAATGTATAATAGATTATCTACCATTAAGCTACCACCATCAGTCCACAAAGCTGGGTCTCTTATGTTTATTCTTCCATGCTTTTCCTGACCTTCCTCTAAAAACTTTAACCTGGTGGACAAGTTCTCCTCTCCATGTTATTCTCCAAATAATCTCATTAATTGAGTTTCATCTAGCATGAGTGTACCATCTCAATAGATACTTACAAGTTAGAATTGAATTAAAGGTGACCAGGAATATGTTGATTTAACTTGCCATCTGGTATACATAGCCTTATATTGGAGGAAGAGATTTGCAATGGAAAACTTGTTTTATTTAAATGATTTCCTCCATAAATTAAAAACCTGTGAGCTAGTTTTTGCATGACTTGACAACATTGTATAAACTTACTCTACCAGGGAAAGGTAGAAAAATAACCTGTAATGTTGAACCCTCCACACACTATTGGGTATTGTAGCAGGTCTGAAGACGTTAATGAAAAATACTGCCACTTGCTGGAAAGAACAGGCAATGCTTAGCTGACATGGGGTGATTTTGCACTTCCCTTCCTGTCAGCTGGACGAGAAAGCAGCACAGTCACCCATCATTGACTAGCACTTGGACTTGTGAGCACTAGTCACTTACAGCCTAAGCCCTGCGCAATCAGTCACTCACCTGGGGCTGACCCTGGGGCCGGTTCTGTTCACGATGGTGCCCTCTGCAACTGCACATGCATCAGCACTGTCGCCACAATGATGCCGACACTCTGCACAGGCGCAGTTGCATCAGGAGGGCAGCACGCGCAATTGCCTTACAGCATGTCAGGATGCTGTTCATTCAGTCCTCCACAAAGGCAGCTGGGTGACCTTGGGCTAGTCACAGCTCTCTTCTGAGCTCTCGCAGCCCTACCTCCTTCACAGGGTGTTCTGTTGTGGGAAGAAAAATAGAAACCTTTGCCAGCCGCTTTGAGTCCCTTAAACTCTTTTCCACCCCACTTTTCTCACCCATTTAAGGGAACTCAAAGCAGCTGACAAAGCTTTCTATTCTTCTCCCTACACTAGACAACCTGTGAGATAGGTGGGGTTGTGAGAACTCAGAAGAGAGTTGTGACTAGCCCAAGGTCACCCAGCTGGCTTCATGGAGGAGAGCGGAATCAAATTTGGTATTCCCAGATAAAAGCCTGGCTCCTTAACTACTAGACCAAACTGGCTTTGAGTTCCCTTAAGGATGAAAAAAATGGAGTATAAAAGCCAACTCTTCTCTGCTCCCCTTACAAGTCATGACTGAATGATCATCATACTGTGCCGTCGGTCCAAATGAGCAGTTGGAAGACGGACAGATAAAGTGAAGGTGGAAGCTCTAGAGAACTACTCCTACTTTCAAAACACAAGACTAAATGCACAAAATTTAAAGAAGAGTAATAGCCATGCAATAGCTATTGCTGTGCCTGTGCATTTAGATTTCTCTCCTTTTTCAATAAAGTGTTTCTGGCCTTTTTCTTTTTCACTATCCATAGCCTAACATTCTAAAATAGTGTATGCATTACCCGATAGACCAGAATGGCCCTAAAGAAGCTGTTCTGACTTGGAACATAATAATATGGATGGAGAAAATGCTGAGTAAATGCATTTGTCCAATAGACAATAATGGCTCTGATGAACCCATTTGGCTTTATGAGTCTCATAATATACATTTTGAACAGAGAAAAACAAGGAACTGTATTGCTCGACCATTTGAGAAGGCTCCAGCCAGCTACATACACACAGTGAAAGTTTGCAGAAAATTTTCAGAGGAGTTTTCATCCAAACTTAGGCATAGAGACAACTCAGAAAGATACGATGAGTAAATAACAGTAGCTCATGAAAGGCAATTGCCACAACCTAGATTTGCCACACCAGTTTCACTTGTGGACATTTGCAATCTGGGAATAAGGAAGGTTTGAGATGGTTCTTTTGCTGGATACCGAAGAGCAGGGACGTGCATGAATATTCATAACATTTGTTATTCATACACATTTGAACATTTGTATATGAATTGAATGTTATAGCATTCATACATTGGCATTTCTATGAATACAAATTTGGACAAAGCTTCAGAACATTCATGGAACAGGGAGGTGGGAAAATGGCTGTGCCAATCACATCTGCAATGGATCCAGAGTGAATTTAACATGGTTTGAGAGCGGATTCAAAGTGGATTCAGGTTTAATTTGATTATTTCCGATATATTTCCATATGTTACAGGATAGATATTGGATACGTATCGTATATACATCGGATACCTATGCATTCATATCGAAGATTTGTATTAATTCCTATAAATACTTTCATATCAAAAAGAATCCTATCGCATTCAAAGGGGATCCATTCAAACAAATAAAATTTTTCTTACATTCAATTCATTACAAATCAAATACAAAAAAAATCCATTTGTGCACCTCCCTACCAAACAGCAATTTAAGTTAAGGCTTTCATTCAGTCAAATTCACTTCTCCCAAGTTTGTGAAATTATAGATCAAGCAGTCCAGTTTTCCAGTTTCCCCCTCCCCTACACCAGTATATATATATTTTTAAAACTTGTTTTTTTAATGTGTGAAAAGTATTTTCCTCCTTCCTCCTTTCTTTATTTCTTTGCACATTATTGTTTCATATTTTCAAACAAAAGCCCCTTCAGCATGTACTTATAGGGTATTTCCACACTTACCTCCGGAAAGCCAGATTAAGGAAATCCGTTTTTCTGAAATCCATCTCTGGGAAGATCCGTCTGAAATAGGGACAAATCCAAATGAGGCCCCACGCTTCCGCACTCGTGTGGGAAGCACGGATACTGAGGCACACATCGTGTGTTCACTGTGCAGACACTACAGCACCGATTTCCAGAAGCATCTGGCCTCCCTGAGGCCCTGCCACCTCAGGAGCCACATGATTGGAGCATTCAAGTGTCAGTCACCGCTTGATTCCCCCCATGCATAGGCATGCCAGGAACAGACTGCCCACCAATCAGTGGTATGCCTGAGATCCCATGGCTGCCATGGTGGTGCTGCTGCCTTACTCAACATGGCCACTTCCTGCTGCCTCACTCAACATGGCCACTTCCTGTCCCACCCACATCCGTTCTCTCTCCTGTCCATGTGTAGAAGCATCCTCCTCTGATGTGGAATTTCCACGCAGGAACATTCAGGTCTTCCTGGAAACTGGATTTAGTGGCACCTAGACCTCATTAGTGACAGATCTCGTGCAAGGCTGTGTGAAAGCGGCATCCTCAAAGGGGCCCTGATTTGTCCCACTGTGCGGAAGGTACCTTGCACATATGTCCCATATCTGTCCTTATTGTGCACTTAATGGGGTTTTAGTGGTCAGTGCGGAAACACTCATAATGTCCATTAAGGGTCTGCCACAAATAACACAAGAACAAAGAGACCTCTTGAATGCACCAATAGGGGCAAGAGAAGTTGAAGCAGCAATAAGGAGAGCCAAGGCAGGCAAAGCCCCGGGACCGGATGGCTTGCCGATGATACATTACAAGACCTTCAAAGAGGAAACGGTATTGATACTAGTGGAAATAATGAATAATATCTTGGAAAGAGGCACAATACCAGAGACTTGGAGCCAAGCAACAATTACCCTCATACCTAAAGAGGGACAGGATCTAACCCAACCGAAGAATTATAGACCTATATCTTTATTAAATAATGACTATAAACTTTTTGCTAGTATAATAGCTAATAGACTTTAACAAGTTCTGATAAAATATATACATGAAGACCTCGCAGGCTTTTTACCTAACAGACAGATGAATGATAATATAAGAATAATCTTGGATATAATAGAATACTTTGAAAAACACAATGAAATTCAAGCTGCATTAATTTTTTGAGATGCGGAGAAAGCTTTAGATAATGTGAACTGTTACAAGTACTGGAGAAGATGGACTTTGGAAATAATTTTAGAAAAGGAATCAAGGGGATATACTCCAAGCAACAGTCACAGATTTTAATAAATGGTGAACTGACAAGAAACTTTGAGATTCAAAAAGGTACTAGACAAGGATGTCCATTATCATCCTTTCTGTTCATTCTGACGTTGGAAGTATTAAATAGAGCAATTAGGAGAAACCAAGACATTAAAGATCTGAAAATTAAAAGAGAAGAATTTAAATTAAGTGCATTTGCTGATGATCTAGCCGTGATATTAGCAGAGCCTAATAACTCAATTGAGGAATTGTTAAAAGAAATACAAAGTTATGGTTGTGTGGCAGGTCTAAAAGTAAATCAGAACAAGACTAAAGTCTTGACAAAAAATATGTCAAAGACTCAACAAGGAACTTTTCAAACGAAATCTGGATTTGCAATTGAAAAAAGGTAAAGTACCTTGGAGTAACCTTGTCTAAGCAAAATGTGGCACTATACAAGAATAATTATTTGAAAACTTGGGTTGAGATAAAGCAAGACCTTTTGAAATGGTCGAATTTACAGTTGTCATTGATGGGTAGGATTTCAGTCATAAAAATGTATGTACTCCCTAGGATGATGTTTTTATTTCAATCTGTACCTATAATAAATAATAACAAGGAATTCAAGAACTGGGAAAAAGACATATCCAAATTTTTATGGCAAGGGAAAAAACCGAGAATAAGATTTAAGCTGATGCAAGACTCTAAAGAAAAAGGAAGTTTTGGAGTACCGAATCTTAAACTATATCCTGCAGCATCCTGCATGGTATGGATCGCAAAGCAGTTTTGGCTGAAAGACAAAAGACTTTTACACCTGGAGGAAGAAGGGTTAAGATATGGTTGGCATGGATATTTGTGGTATGGAAAATCGAGAGTTAATGCTGATTTTGAAAATCATTTTGTATGAAATGCATTGTATAAAAATAAGCTCTATAGAAAAGTGCCATTGTGGGTCTCTCCACACGAAGGGTTATTAAGGGAATTTAGTGATGGAGGAATTTGGTTGAAATATGAAGACATGCTATACAAAATAGAGGGTGGTAATGAATATGATATAAAAACAAGAGAACAATTAAATCAGGAAGGGATAAATATACAATGGTTTTCTTATGTCCAATTAAGAGACATATATAGAAAAGATAAAGAGAGTATAAATTTTGAATCAGATAAACAGCTCTGTCTGCATTAGATGGATCCTGATCCAGATTAAGAGGTCCTTAATCTAGATCTCTGGTAATACTATTTAATCAGAGTAGCAGGGCCCTAATCCAAAACATGAGAGGTGCGCAGGAGGCATGCCTCCATGTTCCGGGACTACTGGGACATGCACTGTAGGCTAATTTGGATCAGTGTCATCAGTGCAGACAGTGCTGATCCTGCCAGTGTCTCCCTGCAATCTGGATCAGTGGGCTGCCGTTTCTGGGCTAATCTGGGTTTAAAAAGAGAAAGGACTAAAATTCCATAGGAGACAAAGGAAATCTGGATAAAAACAAGTATAAGCACTTCAAAACATTTTTCTCATTTCTCATTTCTTCTTGCTTTCATGTTGAGGTGGCTGCTTCTGTGAGAACAAGCTGCTAGACTGGATAAACCATGACTCTGATCCAGCAGGTTGTTTCTTATGTTCTTATCATAAGTTCACTTTTTCCAGGCATTTGGTCTGTACACTACAGATGTGTTTAATTTGGTTTGGTTGGCTCATGATTTGAAGCAAACCAAGTGGTTCACATGGTTCTCATGCAAACCAAACTAATCTCTTCCCCAAATTATGATTCAAATTGAACGTGACTCAGATGACTTTTAGTGCATGTAGCAAATCACAGAGAAATCAGGGTGATTTGCTATGATTCACCTGGTTTGTGTGCAAACCAAGCCATCCTTTGTTTTGTTTTGTTTTAATGGTTTAGACTAATTTGATTCAGTTCAAACCAAATCACTAAATCTATGCACATCTGTACTGTAGACAACACACTTAGCGTGACAATAGGAAGGAAGGAAGGAAGGAAGGAAGGAAGGAAGGAAGGAAGGAAGGAAGGAAGGAAGGAGGGAGGGAGGGAGGGAGGGAGGGAGGGAGGGAGGGAGGAGTACAGAATGTTTGAGCATCAAAATTACTTAGGGTCAGAAATGAACAAGCTGATAGATTGTATCCCTCAAAGCATGTCACTATGTTCTTCCATTTTATGGGAACTTTAAAGTTATTTTTCAAATGACTCACCAAACCTTAGAGGATATATTACTAATTGTAAAGTTTCCCCCACCCCAAGCTAGTGAAGTACATCTATTGATGAGTCATAGATAGATAGACATGAATTATTGCTATATGAGGCAATGTTTAAAGACAGAATCATTTCAAGATGAGTAATCAACATTACAGAAATATTAAGATAACAGTTATGATTGTGACAAATGTGAATGGCATAATACCTGGAAATGAAATACCTGGAAATGAAGAACAAATAAGTTAAAACAGTAGGCTCATAGGAGCTGCCGCTTATTTCAGTGCATACGATGTGTGATAACAAAGCAATTTGAGCATGAAGTCAAAGGCTTACAAACCAGTCTATGACTCATGCATGCAAGAGTTAAAATGTTCTTCACATAATGGGTTTTGCTACAGCAAAATTGTTGGAAGAATTTTGTACAGTGCAGGGAGATCAGTATGAAGTGAAAAAGTACGTAAAGTAAGCAAAGTGTGATCCTCGTGATACTGGGCAAACCCACATCAACAGACCAAGAGATTATGCCAAATATGGGATGCTTTCACACTTGGCTTCCTGTCCACTGCACAGGAAGAGTGCATTAGTGGCTAGCATGTACTAGTGTTCACACTTGGAAATGCTAGTACATGTTAGACTAACCCCCACGTGCCCAGAGATGGTGCCCAGGCACATGTCTGTCATCAGGGCACCACCATCTTGATTGCGGAGCCCTGTGTGACTGTGCATGTACTGTTGCTATGGTGAAGATGATGCTCTGCACACGCACAGTCATGTTTTGGGTCATCTGAGGTACCAGCATGCTCGTGCAGTGCCTCAAATGACCCTTCACACTGGAAATGGTGTGAATGCTCACTGCTGGGTGGTAAGCTTTCAGTTAGGGTTCATTTGCATGTGGTACACAATTTTGTGCACCGCTGCTAGTTTAACATCTAGGCTGTAAACACCTCCTGAAAGTGCAGATGCACCTGCCCAGATGTTAAATTATCATAAACTACCAGGCCAAGTGTGAATTGGCCTATGTACTGAAGCCAGGCACTGCCCTGGCTAATCAGAGACCTTCGGGTATGGGCGGGATAGAAATGTAAATAAATAAATAAATAAAATATATACTCATCTCATGGCACTTCTGCATTTACTGTCTTTTAATCCAGATCAGTGTGTCCCATTGATCCAGGGGCAAATTCTCACTTCTCATCCCGTCCAGGAGACAGGAAAGGTCAATTTGTCCATGCATGTACTAGCATTTGCCTGACACACATGTCCAGACAGTTACCTTGGGGCAGATCAGTGTCTGGGCACTGCAATCTTCCCTCTGGATGCCACTGCTGACACTATCACCAGGACAATGGTGACATGCTGCACACGTGCACTGGTGCTGGCATGTCATGTAACACATCAGCATACTTGCCTAGTGTGTCACATGCCCCTCCTTGCACTATAGAGGTGTGACTGGGCCTTGCCAGACCAAGAAAGGATGGAATTGCTCAAGATAAGTGTATGTGTGGACCATGGAAGGAGCTGTTTCTGAATTGGAAACCACTCCTTGCAGTGCAGATGCTCCTTCGGGGAGTGCACTGTGTGTTGACTAGTGGGCCGAGAGTAGAAAGGCCCCAGATTAAGTGGAGGCCCATTGATCTAAATTACTTGGAGGTGTTGGCCAAATCAGGACTATCTGCACTGATGGTGCTGATCTGGCCCATCCCTCCCCATGGCTGTGAAGCTCACATGAACTTAACAGACAACCCCTCACCCTGCCTGGGATGGTGAGTGATATTTAGTAGAACCCCATGGCTACATCCAGACTTGTTTATACTTTGCAGTGGAATGCACAGTCACAATCAAGGCGTCACCCACAACAATTGATGCATTGTCATGGTGTCACATTATCTCATCATTGCTGCACACTTAGCTTAATACTGGTCTAAGGACGCTTACTGCACAGTATAAAGAAAATTCGAATTTTCCTGCCAGTCCAGTCAGAAGGGCAAGAGCAGCATGGCGAGAGCAGGTGGGCAGCTCAAATGTGATTGGCCGCCTCAACGTGTGTGGTGACACACACCAACTCAGCTTCCAGTGGGAAGCTACAGAGCTGCTTTTTAAATCAGGTTGGCCAGTCATCGCTGTGCAGCAGGTAAGCTGTGCTTTTACATTTATCTGCTGTTTGAAGAAGAAATGGGATGGAAATATTAAGGGGGGGGGATTATCTGATTCTTCCCTCGCACTGGTGCTTGAAGCTCTGGTGGAGGCCATGGCCAAGAATCCCTATTCCCAACTACAGCTGGTGCACCAGTTGAATCCTTTTCTGGACAGACATGACTTGGCCACAGTTATCCATGTTCTGGTAACCTCCAGACTAGACTGTTGTAATGCACTCTATATGTGGCTACCCTTGAAGATGGTTCAGAAGCTGCAGCTAGTGCAGAATTCAACAGCTAGATTACCGAGCAGGACACCTGTCCTGATGCACATCACACTGGTCTTAAAAGAGTTGCACTGGCTGCCAATTCACTACTGAACCCAAGTTCAGTATAAGTTGTTAACATTAACTTATAAAACCCTAAATGACTTGGTCCCCAAATACCTGAAAGAATGCCTAATCCCATATTGACCTGCCCGTGCCTTAAGAACTGGAGGAGAGCTAGTCCTGGTTGTCCCACCACCCTCAGTGGCGGCACTGCGAGGGAAAGTGCTTGGCCAGCCCATTCCTGCCTGAGCAGCTTTGGAAACGTCATTGGCACCGCTGTTGCTGGGGAAAGCGGATGGCCACCTTGAACCATCTGCTTCCTTGGAAATGGCTTCTCCTTCCGTTGCCTTGAACCTCCAATGAAGGTTTGAAGCAAATTCACAGTCTCCCATATTCACAGGGACTCCATCATGCAAATGTGAACTACTATACCCATTTGCTTCAATGTGAACAGGAATAAGGTATTTGAGAACATCCCTAATGTCCAGTATTTCTTCTCATTCTTTCAAGAATTCAGGTTTGGCAGAAGTTTGGGAGGTTTACATCAGGTGCAATTCATCAGGAAATAGCCAAAGAAGGTGGTGATTTTTTTTTTATTAATGTTTAATTGCACTGGACAGAAAGGAAAGCAAGTAGGCTGTCCCTGCCTCTGCCATCTCTCTAGATGAATGAAGATAGAGCAGAAGAGGGTGGCAAGTGCCCTCAATATTGTGTTCTGAGCTCTACAAGCAGGATACTCCCAAGAGTATTTTCTGCTCTACCACGCAGACTATTTCCAGGGGGCACAACACTTGAACCAGGGGGCACTCTATGAAGCTGATGGGTAGGAGAATAAGGTCTGACAGGGGGAAGTATTTCTTCACCCAGAGGGTCATCGGCTTATGGAATGTGCTGCCGGAAGAGGTGGTGACAGCTACCAGTCTGGATGGTTTAAGGTAGGGTTAGACAAATTTATGGATGACAGATGTATTAATGGCTACTAGAATGAATGCCTAGGTGCATCTTTCAGGCTGGGGAGGGGGGGAACTGGGGCGCTTCTAAGGCCGTCTGCTGGGACTCAAGAGCAGGAGAAGGTTTGTCCTTGTCTCTGCTTGAGATGCCCATGAGCATTTGGTGGGCCACTGTGTGCGACAGGATGCTGGACTAGATGGGCTGCGGCCTGATCCAGCAAGGCTTCTCTTATGTTCTTATGTTTTTGTTTTATTTTTGCAAAGTCGATGTAGCCTAAGTCAAGGGAAGGCACAATGTATTCATAATGCAAAGCAAAAATTGAAATTAGTTTACAATTGTTTCCAGGGCAAAAGACCCAAGGGCATTCAAGGGAAACTTGGGGGGGCAGGGGTTAGCCCTAGTTAAATTTCTTATTGGGTTCCACACAATTTAACAAGATGTTCACCTGAATCAGCTGGTGAAACTTGCTTCAGCAATTGCCTGCTTTGATAACTCCGTTTTTGTGGGTTCTTAAAAAATATTATTCCCTGTTTCTATGTTGTCACTTATGATAAACATGTTCTTGCTTTTTAATTTGAGCTGCTGCTTTGTTATGAAAGTTAAGTAATTTAGATGGTATTTTGTCACATTATAGCGTCTTCCCAACAAAGATGCTATAACCCACAATGACAGTTTACGAAGGTGTCTCAGAAAACTTCTTGCAAGAAATTTCTAAATGGCAATATTACTCATAATCTAGGCAGGATTCACTACCGTCAGCAACAACAACAAAAAAATCACTTTTTATAAAAGGAAAGTTTAAATATGTGCTTATTTAAAATTAAGAGATCTGATTTCAAAATGCCATTTATTCCTTTATATCTGAATGCTGAATAGATACTAACATTTGTATTGAGAGATCAAAAGTTCTACATCACTACATAAATAAATAAATTACACCTTAAAGAGTGTGTGTGTGCATGCACACACACAGAGAAGAGAGAGAGAGACAGAAGTGGGGAATATAATAGAGAATGGCTATGTATTTTCATTTACAAACTATGAATGCTCCATCCCTTCCTTTTTCCCCCCTCTGAAAGCTTCTCCACTCCCATGCTACAGATGAAAGATGTCAGCTTTGCCTTTACATCTTGGTGTGATTCAGGCTGTGTGGCTAGGAAATGACAGATGTCTGTAACTAGCTGCAATGAAGCATGATAAAGATTCAGCCTAGTGCACTTATCTTACTGTCACCAGAACAAATAGACAATGTTTACTATAACTACTAGTAGTATTTCCACTACTACTAGTAGTATTTCTACTACTTCTACTATTATTTTCTTTAAAATAATTGAAATTATATATTATTCTAGGCAATTTTGCCTAAGCAGGTTTCTCAATTTCATGTTTATTTTATTTTATTTCACAGATTATTTTATGTCTATCTATATCCATCCATCCATCCATCCATCCATCATCTCAGATGTTCATGGTACGGCTGGATCTGAAGTTGATGGAGCAGTTACTAGTTCAAGTTTGGGGGTATTCTGTGGCAAAAGAAGGTGGGAATAAAGATTACTTCTCTACCCTTATTGTACCTACTGAGTCTCATCTAACAACCAGATGACTCAATTAGCCCGATTCCTTTTAGGGAATTGTGGTGAAGGTTCCCCATTGTCTCCTGTTATACCTTTGCTAGATTCTCAAAGAAACTTTGCAAATGTATTGGTTTTTTGCTTTTTTTTTTGCAGTTGTGCAATTTTGCCATCCCATAGCATCAGGACAGGCAAAACTGCACAACTACACAAGTCCCAGTTGCAACAAAGGGCCAGGCAGGGTCACTTTAAATGGAACCATTTGGTTGGATTATATTAAATAAAAAATCCCTGGGTTGGTTCAAATTGAACCGACGTCTTTTGAAGAGGGGATGGTTTGGTTTGAATCCACCAGGATCAAACAACATTTCAATCAAATTAGTCTGAATTTTGACATTTGAATTCAAATTGGTTGTCCATAAATTTGAATTTAAACATTCAAACAAATTTTGGATTTTTTAATCTTTTTGTTTGAATTATTTGGACATTCGTATGTGTATGGGTTCATACATGATCCATACTTGCACGTACATATCTGTACACATTTGTACAGATCCATATGGGATGAAAACGGGTTGTATATGGGATAAATATGAGATGCATATGGACATGTACAGATGGATGCGTATGGGAAGCATAAGATGCATATGGGCACATACAAATGTTGTCAACATTCATAAGTGCAAATTCAAATAAAAAATTCAAACAAATCAATTCAAATGTGCTTAATTCTAATTGAATTTGGGTTAATTTGAATTTTAAATATTCAAATTGAATCGAATTTCCAGATTTTTGATTCAAATAAAATCAAATCCTGAAAATTGCATTTATGAACACCCCTAGATACCATCTCTAAACCACTTTTAAGCCATTTTTTAAAAAAACTGTACGCAAATGCAACCTCAGCCTCTTGTTTTTTGCTGTCATGTCAAACTGATTCCTTCCTCTCCATGATATATTTCTCAAATCCATTTTAAAACTATCTAAATGAGCTGCTATAGTTTCATTGGCTGTTAGTGAATTCCATCAATTAAGCTTCTCAAATGAGAATAGGAGCTATTGGAATGAAATGGCTACTGTATGAAAGCTACAGATGAAGGTGATAAACCTCTTTATGGTTTGGCATAAAAAACATTAAAATCTTATCAATACAGCAGATGGTTATTGTTCAATACTATTCAATGCAATGAGAATTTAGCCATTGATTTTTAAGAAGATATAGATTATGTTTAATTATTGCAATGCCATATGTATCTATATCACAAAACAACACTAGCAGCTCACTCCCTTGGAATTGCTTTCACTTAAGACCATAGAAGGGATGATATCTAATCTGGAATAAATAAACAGTTGAATGTGTTGTGATCCATGCAAGGACCTATGGTACTTTCTTATGACAAACTTCGGTATGCAGGCTATCTTGGTTGTTTTGATCAATAGTATATGGAGCCCTTTCTGCACTTGGCCTTATTCTGGAATAAATATCAGGATAGTGTCCTGCTGGCCACAAGCTAATGCAGATTGTGGAAGGTCTCACCTGGGGCCTTCCATAGTCTGCATGACGATGGAGATAGCAGCTCCCTATTCTGGAATATATTGCAGAATAAGGCCAAGTGTAGAAAGGCCCTAGTACAGTACCACTCCTCTTCTTCCTCCTCCATCATCATCATCATCACAAAAATAAAGTCAAACTTTCAAAATGCCCTGATGATATCCTAACGCAAAGGGGCTTTGACAATGTTCTAAAGCACCTGTGTTCTTATTGCTACCTGAAACATGTTGTGGGACTGCAAGACTCATGGGGTGCTTCTGCATTGACCCTTTAACACCCATTAAGACCACATTGGGAAAACCGTGTCCGCACAGCAGCACCCTTTAGAGACACATCGGGAAAGGTGCTTCCGCATTGATGTGGGTGCTAAATGTCCTTAAACTGGTTTCCTGGAAGACCACATGCAATGTTGTCTTAATGGGTGTTCTGGCTGTTATGTCACATCCAAAACGGATGCGTCTGCACAGCGAAAAGGGTCCCTAACTGGACCTTCCCCTGGCCCGCCATGATTGGGTCCTCCGAAGCCAAGCACAGTGAGCCGGGGGACTCTGATTTTGGGGCTCCCTCTCACCCCAGAAGTGGCGTATTGCCACTTCTGGAGCCAGGGGAAGCTTCACCTAACCCCTCCTAACCCACCCTGGGGCGACCGGCTGCAAACCCCTCCTTACCTTAACACAGCCAGCCCAATTCTGGCTGTGGGGTCCCGGTCGCCTTTGTGCCTGTGTCCTGCGTGCCTCCTGACTGGCCAGAGTCGCACCTGGCTTCAGGAGGCTCTCTGTGCAGG
The DNA here is from genome assembly GCA_023333525.1 of Aspidoscelis tigris stejnegeri. NCBI lineage: Eukaryota > Metazoa > Chordata > Lepidosauria > Squamata > Teiidae > Aspidoscelis > Aspidoscelis tigris. The sequence continues at coordinate 11,221,737 of JALMGA010000013.1, forward strand.
CGCGCGGCCCTGGTCACAGCGCACCACTCACTTGGCCAGGGTTGGTGCCTGTGCAGAGAACTTACTGAAGCCAGGCACTGCCCTGGCTAATCAGAAGGCACACAGGACGCAGGTGCAAAGGCAACTGGGACCTCGCAGCCAGAATCGGGCTGGCTGCATTAAGGTAAGGAGGGGTTCGTGGTTGGTCACCTCAGGGTAGGCTCTGGGGGTTAGGTGAAGCCCCCCCCCTGGCTCCAGAAGCGGTGATCCGCCACTTCTGGGGTGAGGCAGAGCCCCAAAATTGGAGTCCCCCGGCTTGCCACGCTCAACTCTGGAGGATCATGGTGGGCTGGGGGAGGGCCTCCATAGATCCAGATTGAGGTGGGTGCTGTGCTTCCACACAGCACCCACCTCAAATCTGGATCTAAATCCAGCCTTCCGTCCCGTGTGAGGACAGAAGGGCTGGCAGTAGATTCATATCTATTAGATCCATATCTATCCGTACCTTAACACGGATCTCCGAAATCCAGATCTAAATAGATCCGGATTTTGGAGGGAAATGCAGAAGCACCCATGGATAGCTCAGGAAAGGGCACTTTGAGAGGTTGTGATCACAAGTGCTCCATCTGGTTGGCAAGAAAGGCTACTCAGGATGTCTTCCTGGCCATAATGACTGCACAGCACACACACACACACACACAGGGCCTGCAGCTGGGCTCTATCACATGACTATCACCCTGGGAGGTCTATATTCGTATATCTCAGGAAAACCTATTGTCACTATCTAGAGAGAAGGCAGCAGCAAAAAGGAGTAACTTCTGGGGTCATTTCAAGTCTGGTGCTAAACTGTACTAGGTAGGAATGTGCATGAATGTTTTTGTTTTCTTTCTGCATTCCATTTGTAACAAACTGAATGTAAGAAAATCTGTATTCATTCAAATAAATTCCCTTCAAATGTGGTAGGATTCTATTCAATATGAATATATTAATACAAATTTGTACAAATATCCGATATGAATGCATACGTATCTGATACGTATCCAATATGTATCTGATATGAATGCATACATATCTGATAAATATCCGATACGTATTCTGTAACATATCCACTCTGAAGGGATCAAATCCACCCTGAATCCACTTTGAATCCACTCTTAAACCATGTTGAATTCACTCTGGATTTGTTGCAGATCTGGCACAGCCATTTTCCCACCTCCCCAGTTTAATGGATGTCCTAACAATTAGCATGGATATTCTGAAACATTTATATCCATACAAATGTCAACGTACAAATGTTGTAACATTCGATTCGTACATGAATGTCCAAATTTGTATTAATGACAAATGTTGTGAATGTTTGTGCACATCCCTAGTACTAGGGAGAAATTTTAAAGCTGTGCAAAATGAGATGAGCCAGAGAAGTAGGTGGTAGGCCTCCCACTTTTCTTGGTTCTTGGGGTACAGCCATGATGGCCAGCGAATATGGTAGCCAAGTTGTAACTCGGACACTGTGGTTTATTCTTTCAGAAGCCATCAAAATGAGAAAACTCCATGTGTGTCCGTGTGTGTGTGCAGAGGAGCTAGGGAACTTTGTGTTTGTGTGAATTGAGCCACGTTCTAATCTGCTAAGCTTTGAATTTGCCTCAGATTTGCCTCAAAAATCAGTCATCCTCCAAATCTCCAAATACGAATTGCGAAGGCAACAAACATCTTTTGCCCATCCTTCATTTCTCCTTGTCAAAACTGAACAGAATGGCCACCCTACCCAACTCTATCCATATCCCCACACCTCTTCTGAGAAACAAGGCATTTCCGCACTGAATCGCGTTCCAGACGGAACGCGTTCAGGCGGAAAGCTTAAGCCAGCTTCGGGCGCTTTCCCCGTTCACACACAGACGCGCCAGAACGCGTGTAAACGCGTTCCGGAGCGTCTGGGTGCGAATGCTCAAAGCGCCCGAAGCTGCCTTAGCCGGCAAATGCCGGCAAGGGGCGCGCCGGCAGCCGCGGAGGCAGATCGACAATCAGCTGTTTGAGAAACAGCTGATTGTCAAAGCCGCGCGGCGTCGGAGGCGCGCCGGCAGCCGTTCGGGAGACAGAAGCGGCGCGAACGCTTCTTCTCCCGAACGGCTGCGGGCGGCTCGTCCGCGTTGGAACGCGTGTAGAGCACTTCGAAGTGCTCTACATTTCGAACGCGGAAAAGACAGCTGCGGACACGTCGGAACGCAAGCCGCGCGCGGCCAATGCGTATGACGTGTCCTCAGCTGTCTTTTCCGCGTTCCGTTCAGCCCCGTGTGAAAACGTCTATTGTCTGAGGAATCAGTTGAGGCCCTGGGCCTATTATCCTGCTCAGGACAGTAGGAACCAAAACCCTTCCTGTAAAAATTCCCTGGGATTGCCTCAAAGAGCCTATGCTGAAAGAAAAAGAAGTGTCTCCATTTTGCCAAATGCTGTAAAACAAAAGCCCTTCCTCATTTTGGTATGCCAGAGAGGGAGACTAATGAAAGTGAACATGGCATCTCTTCCTGGATAGTAAGACCCTACCTCCCTTCAAACATGTTAAGGCCACCACCTTTTGAACTCTCCCAGCTTTAATCCTTGTAAGGCAAGAGAGATGATAAGAAGTCATGTGGGTTTTCTCCCTCTGCCAGTAGTTCCGACATCTGTGAAGCCCTCTTTCAGAACAATTCATTAAAAAACAGAGAGAGAGAGTGAGAGAGTTGTCAGATTTTTGCCTGTGGCAAAATGGAGTACAATTTCTGGCCCTTCAGGCTAAAACAATAAAATGCAAAGAGGAAAATGAGAGAGTTCCCCCTCTGCTTTCCCTCTCAATATCCCTTTCCTCATGTCTCCCCCCACACACACACTTTTAAACTTCCCACAACAACCTCAGCAAAAAAACAAAAAACCAAAAAAACCCAAAAGAACCCCACCACATGACTTATCCTGTACTATTTCCCTGGTGTTTTCCACACTACTTTGGCAGGAAATCAGAATTACTGTTATATAAATTCCATCTGATGCCAAAGTCACCATCTGTGAGAAAAACTGTTTCACCTACGTCTGCCGGCAAAGCCCCTCTCTTAGAGACAAGAGGAGCAGGGAGAAAGGCGGGTGGGTGGGAGAATTTGATTAATTTGCAGAATGCTTGTGATTTGCTCATATATTATTCTAACTGCTCATTGCCACATGACAAAGCCCCAGCCCCACCACACAGGATCCTGTTCACTTTCAGCAGTTTCTTTGTATCGGCACCTGACAGACTGCATTGCTTCTAATGACTCTCAGATGCTTACAAACCGCAATTGTTGTTGGGCTGTTGTTGTTTTTCCATCTTTATTTCATGGCATTTTATTTATTTATTTAAATGAATATTAGGCGAAGGAGGGTAAACCCTTAGAATAAAAAACAATTGTCAATGTAGTCAGTTTAATTCCAAGCCCCTGGATCACTCAGTTTTAACTCTTCACCACTGGTATGGGCTCAAATGTCACAGCAAAAATGTTCTTCTCTGTCTCTGTTTTTCTCTCTCTTTTTTTGTCTTTCTTTGCTTTTTGAAAGTTGGAGTGCTAATCTCAGCAAAGCAGGTGAATTATTGTTCCTAATTAACAATGAGCCCTTCAGATTTTCCTCAGCACCAATATCTGAGGCGAAAGAATGAATACGCATGCAACCAGAAGCGGCATTTTGTGGAGAAGGCTGAGGAGGATCACTCAAGGCACTGGACCCATTTTGATATTTCTGATAACCTTCTTGCATTCCCGGCAAACACATCTGCTTTTTAACTGCAGATCATCTCTCAACCCCCCCCTTTTTTTCTTTCAAGCTATGATTATGCTTTCTGAATCACTGTCTGGGTGCTTGATTGCCTGTTTTAGATTAGAGATTTTGCAAGGAAACAAAGGCTTCAGATGCACATCAGTCGTACATATGAGAAACCACAGAAGGAATTTGCAGTAAAATGCGATGCACCATCTGTCCGCAAACAATAACCTGCATGTTCTCAAGGCTTGCAAATTATTTAGTGCGCAACCTCTGCAAATTATAGGACCCTGATACCTAGCAATAGGCTGATAATGAAAACCAATTTGATGCCTCCCCTGCTTCCCCGTATGTTTGGTTGCATTTTGCTCCCCATCCTTACCTTCTCAAATTTGTCCTCAACTGATTGCTAACAATTGAGGTATTTCCCGATGACTATTGGAGCAGGTTGATTTTCATTAACTAGGTCTCCATAGGGTGTGTGGCAGGGATTTGAACAGTGGGGTGGATATTGCTTCACTAGCCATCGCCTACTTCAAATATCATGTTAATCAAAAGACTGTCTCAAAGTAATAGCCACTTGGGAAATGACGTCTAAGGGCCAAATTATGCTTCATACAAGGATGATAGGCTATTGATTTCTACTCGGAGCTCTGAAGGACGACTTCCTGAACAGATTTTGAGGTTGTAGGCCTTGGTTTTGGTAGGCAAGGACTCCCAGAGTGCTAGCAATATATTAAACACTAAATGAAATAACATCTCCACTCTCTTGCACAGAAGCTCAGGAAAATAGCATTCAAAAAGCAGCATGGAATTGCTTCCTCTCTTTTTCCATGCACAGTCAAAGATCGGGACCCATTAAATCCAGATTTCCCCCACCCTTGTGGGGACAGGGCCTTGCAGATGGGGGCCTCAATGGGGTCCAGGTGGGGACAGGGCCTTCTCAGTTGGCACCAGGTACTAATCGGGTTCCTAATGGGGTCTTTGAAGGGTTCTAAGCCCTAGTGGGAAAAGGCCCATAATTTTGGTTCTATCTCCAGTCCAGTTGATAAATATTACTGTTATGGAAAGCACATTCCAATACATCCTGAGCCCAGAGTTGTTGGTCCTATCAAGAAGCATTTATAATGGCTACTAGAATGAATGCCTTTGGGTTGGAGGCATGATGTGCCATTGACACCATAGTATTTGAGCATCCTCTTTGGCACTACAGAGCTTGAACAGTCCCTTAGTTTTCTGAATTTGAGTGATGAAGCAGGCCGTGAGACAAGAAGATCAAAGAACATTCACAAGAGCACATACTTTGCAGATTCCATTGCATCCTCAGGTAGCCATTCAACAGTACTGAGAATGGTGAAGGTACTTGGACAAGAAAGCTGCAGTTCATGTACTGACACCACTGCTCCTTTGATAAGGAAAGCTTGCCTACTGTTGTTCATGCCTTGGTAACTTCCTATTACTGTAGAATGCTATATGTGTGGCTTCCTTCTCTTCTCTGGAGTAGCACCCACACTCAGATGTTTGTGGAATGTCTGCTATTATTTAGGTCCTGTTATGTTATTTATCCAGATTGACTGAATGTTTGTTTCAAACCCCAACTTAGTGTTGAATATCACTTTTCTATATTGCAGTTTTAAGTGTATATAACCTTGTTTTTATCTGTGAATTACTTTTAAATAAATAAAATATTTTATAGGACTACGCTGCCCTTGGACGTAGCTAAAGTGTTCAGAATCTCCATAATAACTAGAAGCTGACCTGTTCCCATGAAATAATATAAACTGACATCAAAAGGAGGAATGTAGCATCTAGACAAACAGTAATTGTAATATTAATACTGACATGCTGGTTTTCTGTAGAAGAGTCTCAACCCAAGAGTAATCCAACTATGGTCTTCCGATGTTGCAGAACTACAGCTCGTACCATCCCAGTTAGGTGGGGCTCCATAGAGTTGCATGTCAGCTATATCTGTATAGGCATAATTTGACCAATGTTTCTGGTGTATCAGATACATTGGTTGCTACTAGAATGGATGCATAGATAGTATCTTTGGACTGGAGAGTTAGGCAAGTTGTCCCTAAAGACCACTTGTAGGGAATCATGTGCAGGTGAGGGTTTTACCCTCATATTCTGCTTGAGAATGTCAAGAACCAAGTAGTGACCCACCATGTGAGATGGGATGCTGGACTAGATGGGCTATAGCTTGAGCCATCAGGGCTTCTCTTATGTTCTTGTGGCTCTTTGGTCTATATCTTTTAGTAACCAGGTTTGATGCCACATTCTTCCACGAGGCTACCTGGATGACCTTGGACTAGTCACTGCTCTCTTTCTGAGCTCTCTCAGCCCCACCAACATCACAGGGTGAAAACAAGATCTAAAATAAACATGCTAAAAACAGTATCAGTGCCTGAAATCAAGCAGGGGGAAGCTGTTTGTTTAGCCATGGCCAGGATGAATAGGCCTGTTCGCAGCTCTCCTAAACATGTATTGTACTTATGTTTTATGTTCTTAATGTTTTATGACACCCCCCCTCCCCAAATGGTGCAGTAATAGTAAAGGTAACCTTGGAAGAAATCCGCAGTTGTAGGGAAAACCTGCAGCTTACCTGCTGCAAAGTGCCATCTGGATTACAGCGGTCTCCCCATAGCTTCCTCATTGGAAGCTGTGAGATATTGCACTGCCACACGTGTCGCGTGGGATGAGGCAGCCAATCGGAACTGAACTGCTCTCCCAGCTCTCATTGGCTGTTCTCGCCAACCTGTCCAGACTGGCAGGAAGATTCAAATTTTCTTAGTACTGCGCAGGGAATGCTGTTATATCAGCATTAAGTAAATTTGCAGTAGCGTCACTATAATGCGATGCCACTGTGAAGTATCTGCCGTCGTGTGTGACAGCTCGATCTTGTCTGCACATTCCAATGTTCAGTATTAAGAAGTCTTGTCCCACCCCTTGAGTTAAGCTGTTTGGGAATAAAGTATGTATATTTTGGATGCCCTTAAAAGATGCAGACTGGCTCTATCTGCCTATAGTTGATCTGGATCTAGCTAATACAGATCTAAAAATATAGACCTAAGTAATATGGATTAACTATGAAGTTAATATGAAGTACAGAAAGGGTTTAGCAATCCTTTAGTTTTTAATAAATATACATTTGGAAAATTCTAACTTCCAAAAACCATGGAGGCTGAAACAAGTCAGCCACACATGCTGATGCATCCATCTAGGAATTTGATGGTGTCCCAATTGACCAGACTGTGCACTACCAACATTCACAAAGACAGTGCTGTGACCCGACCTGTTTAGATAGGAAGCAATCATTTCAGGGTGGCAATACCCCACATTATTGCTTCCTATCTCTGTATCTTGCTGCTGTCTGGAGGAGAACTGGGATTGCCTCCAATGCACAACCTCTTTTGAAAAGGTTCAGAAATCACAGAATAGATGTTCTCAGGTATTATGTGTAAGCAAATTGTCAAAAAGGGAATGTATAAGTCTAGGGAGTTGGACTTACCAATCCTTGCATGGCCTCTCCAACTTGCTGAAATTAGAAAACTGTCCCTTTTTATCCAAATTCACAAAGTCTGTCAATAGCTACTAGAATGGATGACTTTGGGTTGGAGAGACAGGTGACCCCTGATACGACTGAGCGTGTGCAGAGTGTCATCACTGCTACGATGATATCGGTGCACCCACAGTCATGCAGGGCGCCACAACCAAAATGGTGGTGCCCTGTGGAGGATCGGACCCAGGTGAGTGTCCGATCGTGTGGGGATTAGGCCAATGTGCACGAGCATTCCCTAGTGTGAACACTAGTACACATTAGTCTCTATTGCTTTCTTCCCATCCAGCAGACAGGAAGGCAAATGCAGAAATGTCCCTGATCAGCCAGGTCTACACGTTCTGAATATGGAAAGGTATCAATAATTGTATTAGTCAAATATGTATGGATTTATGATTCCTTCCCTTGCTGATAAATGTTTCTGGCCTTGTTGACATTCCTTTAAAAATTACTTTAAAATTTATAAGATATTTTGTTGCAGCTAGAGCTTCTAATTCACCCTCCCCCATCTATACATTTGTGTAGAATGGGTGTAAACTGTACCTTAAATGATCTTTAGTTAATATCTGCTGATGCTGGGCTGTGAAAAGCAGAAGGAATATACCCTTTTAAGCTTCACAGAGCTTCTTCTCTGGGCAGAGACCTCAGTGTTAATTGCTACCTTGAGTTCTGATGTAAAGATACTGGATGCCTCTTAGCTGAAGGTCTGTTGGTGTCCATCATCCCATTGAAAAACCATGAGATCCATTTTGGATTAATGTCACAATCTTATTAATTCATTATCTGAAGTACCCAAGTACCTTTTGTAGTATTAACAGGGCTAAGAGATGAGGGGAGATCTTTTATTAGGACTATCAAGTTGGATGACACTAACCTTAGAAGTCATGATAACCCCCAAACCAGTCACCTATATGGTACGATTCATTTCCAGGTCACAATATGACCTTGTAATCATTTGGCGCATATGACTATACCTGGCTTTTGCTCCCCATTTGTTTGGTCTTGTGGTTAGAGAGCCAGGCTCCCATCTGGGGATACTGGGTTTGATTCCAGACTTCTCTGTGAAAACAGCTGGGTGACCTTGGGCTAGTCACAGCTCTCTTCTGACCTCTCACAGCCCCACCTACCTCACAGGGTGTTCTGTTGTGGGGAGAAGAATAGAAAGCTTTGCCAGCTGCTTTGAGTCCCCTTCAATGGGTGAGAAAAGCGAGGTAGAAAGCTGACTCTTCTTCTTCTCTAGAACAGCAAATGTGTGCTAAAAAGTAGTAGCATAGATGTAAGTCACATTTATCGGGGCCGTTTTTGCACTTCCCTTCCTGTTCGCTGGACGGGAAGCGAGTGCAAGCACCTAACAGTAACTAGTGCTTGGGCTTGCAAACTCTAATCACTAACAGCCCATGCCCAGTGGGATCAGTCACTCACTCGTGTTTGATCCAGGGGCCTGTCCTCTTCAGGGCACTGCCGTCTTGTCTGTGGCACCCTCCATGACTGTGCATGTATCAGTGCTGTTGCCACTGATGACACTGATGCTCTGCATAGTCACAGTCATGTCAGGAGATCAGCAGAGCTGCCAGCGCGCTGGTGTGTCATTTCTGTTAACCTCCCTGTCCGGCAGAGGTGTGGATGGTCACTGGTTGGACATGATCAGGTTAGCTGGGGTGAGAGATGGTAAGCTTGTGGAGCACAATTTCATGATAATTAGTCAACTTCTGGGCAGGTAGGGGGCATTTCTATGCTGTAAACACCTCCTGCAAGTGCAGATGTTGCCTAATTTTAAACTATGAAGTGCAAATTGGCCCCTGCTCTACCACTAGCACAGTTCTGATTTGGATCTGCTATTCCCTCGCATACAAGGTGACCTTAGCAATTCCTTGATCCAGATGGCTGTGCAGAAAATGTGTTCTTAGCATCTCTTTGGTCTGGATTAACAAGTAATTGCAGAAAGGGCCCTAGTCAATCACAGTCTTCTTGCAACTGTGGAGTATCAGGTGCTTTTGAAACTGTTTGAGTAGAACATGAAGATCATGAGAACTGCTAGGTCTTGTCCCTGGCTGCTGCTATTCAGCGATAGACTGCCTCTACATAGGGAGTTGCTAGTAATCCTGCTATCAGTCGATAAATAATTGACTTCAGTAGGGTTTGTGCAGATGTGCAACAAAACAGAGGATAATAGTCAGTAACGTACCAAACTGCTGGATTTTTGTTCAAACAAATAGTAAAAGCAAAAGATGCTGCTCGCCTCTGCCTTTATTGTTTCGGTTTAATGACTGGACAATTAGACAAGAACAACAGAATGCCATCCAGCAATCGCTAAAAGGAACAGAGATAAAACGCTATGGCTTAGGTTTTAAAAGAATAAAATAAAATCTGCCACAAAGACCTTTGGTTGTATTTTTATTTCCATTTATTATTTTTAACATGCTTGATTTGTTTATGAGCCTGTGCTTCCCTAGTTTCATGAAATATACACATTGACAGTAAATAGACAGTTTCAAATTGAACCGTTCTTTCTGTATAACAGGAACCTTCATCGTAAAAGTCATGCTCAGGTAGATAGTGCAAAACAAGGACGTTATTCCGTATTTAAACTAAAGTCTTCTTTGTTTGTTTGTGGCTTGTTTTGTTCCTCGCGATGTCATGTGTGCAGAGAAAGCAATGTATGGTTGACGACACGTATTGTAAGGTATAATAAAAGGGAGAGTTAAGGTAATGTTCTTTCTCGAATGTATCAAAGTTTACTATATCTGACCATCTCCATCCTTTGCTGTATACCAGGACGCTTCCAGGTGATATCTTAAATTAATTTAATTTGAAATGCTTTGGACTATAGACACCCCCCCTTTGATTTTTTTTTCATCTTTAGAATTGCTGGATTGACAAAAGCACCATGGTCTGTGTGTTTAATAAGAATTGTGTCTTTTTATATATGTATCACACACACACAAAGACACAAAGAGAGAGAGAAAATCAAGCTTCCTTTATGCCTGATATTAGAAAGCTGAGCTATCTCCTTGCTGAAGGACCTATTTGTCTACTTTAAGTGAAATCACTCAATTCTCAAAAGTCGGCGGAGGACTTTGGAAGAGGGAGGGCTGGGAGAGGCCAGTCCAAATAAGTTCCATTAATCAAAAGACACAGTCTAATGTAACTAATATTTTACAATTAGAGAAGACAAGATGCAACTAAAAGCCATCTATCTCTCTTATACCACATGATCATCGATTCATAATCAGAAGACTTGGAGAGTTGCACAAAGATGCATTTACAGGGTTTGGGGAGGAGAGAGAGAGAGACAGAGAGAGGAAGGAGGGGGAATTGGTCTGAGATCAAGATAATGAACACGATGTGAAGAAGCAGTGCTGAAGGCTGGGGGGAAAGATGACAGAGTGGTGCAGTGGTGACGGATGACACAAAGATGAGTACTGATACCTGACAGGCGGCAAATGATGGCTGCAGTCCTTTCCCACCATTATGATACTCAATTATCTTGCTAAGGTCTAAGAGAGGAGGGAGGAGGGACAGAGGGCGGTTCAGCCCATCCGTTTACTTATCACGCTTGACGAGGGCAGCACACGCCTTGTGCCAGGTTCAGCTGGGCTGGGAGCAGGGGAAAGAGGCAAAGGAGGCCACCTCTTTTGCAACGAGATCGTCAGCACTTTGTAAAAACTGTAGTTTCCATTGTCACCACTCCTGGGCACATGAGAAAGGGGGCAAGAAAGGAGGTCTGCCCATCTGTTTTGTGAAAGGAGTGGAAAGATTCTTTCTCTTTCACTGCCACCTTCAGGAAAAAGAAAATGGGGGGGAGAGGGAGAGAGGACGATAAAGAAAGAAGAAGAGGACGAGGTGGCGGAAGAAGTAGAAGAGCAGGAGGAAGAGGAAGAAGTTTAGAAAAAGGGAAAGAGAGCAGGACAAGCAAATGAAAACAGAGGTCTCTTAGCGTAGTGTCAAGTATTACTTTGCAATCCAAAAAACTATGTTCACAGCTTTTTCAGATAAGGCTGAGATGGTGGGAAATGCACTGGGAAAAAGGGAAGAAATTGGGAGGAAGAAGAAGAAGAAGAGTCAGCACAAGAGAATTCTTAAGGGTTCCTCATTGACTTAGGGAATTATTAATAAAAAGGAAGGAAAGTTATGATGACACGGCTTTGTAGTTGCAGAAGATGCCACCGGCTAGCTCTGCTTTTCCAAAAGACAGGGCCGTTGCACTACATTATTTATTTTTAAAGATACAGACGTCTATTAAGATTAACTGCTGTTAGAATCCGAGTTTTGGACTGCTCTCTCCTCCGCCTCTAATTACACAACATTGCAAACAGTTTGGAAAAGGTGACTAATAACATTTCAGTCACTTGATTCTGCCGTTCAGAACATTTATTTATTTACTTGTCAGCTCTGGGAGAATATTTCTCATTTGATAGTTCATTGCTAATAGCAATGTAACTATAATAAGTTCAATTTTAGAAGACTATTTTAACCCCTTTATAAAAGGAGAAGGGGAAACGGGTGGTGCCGCTGATCAAAAGCAATACTTATATTGATCTGTGTGTGACAGGATGCTGGACTAGATGGGCTGCGGCCTGATCCAGCAGGGCCTCCCTTATATGTTCTTCTATCTCATATTCCATCCTAATTGAGCTTTCCAAAGCAGTGTAGATGCTACCTTGTTCTCAGAGACTGAAAACCAGGGTGAGAGTAACCAGGAACCATTTGTTAACAACACAAGCTGTGAGTCACAACCTAACAACAGAAAATCCCTGAAAATGATATTTGATATCATGGTACACAAGCAAATTTGCTCCATTTCATTTTTCTTCTTCTTTTCAGGTTCTGTATTATTTGGAATTCTGCTCTTTATGCTATTCACTTTTAAGCCTTCCTAACTGATCCTCTGAGGCAATTTTCGATTTAGTCCGTTCTTCATGAAGCCAACAGAGTTATTTCACCATTTTCTCACAGGACCAGAAGCCTCTAACTGCTTATATATTTCTGGAGTTTGTTTTTTGTTTCAACAGATAAGAAATGAGCAAAAAGGCATGATGCAACTTCTCTGTTTCGGGTGAACTGTAGCAGTGTGACAACTATTTTATTACAACAAACAAAAAGCCAAGGGGATAAAAGGAGAGAGAGAGAGAGAGAATTGCCCATATCTGTGTGAAATCACAACATCCACCCCCATGTATATTGTTTGAACAAAAGGAGGCATATTGGATCTATGTTCTCTTGATGTACTTTTCCTAACGACAACACTGAAACATTAGAGGAAACTTTTTTAATGAAAATCAGGGGACATTTAAATTAAGGATGTTTGCTGCATACAGACAGAGACATAAACAGAGACAGCAAATCAAGGCAGGGAAGAAATCGATAGATAGTATTAAGTTAAATATATTTGTGATCGCTTGCATCAGTAAATGAGAGGTTGCCTTAAACCCTTTGAGTGGTGAACTGGTTTTAATAGGCACTTAGGGAATATATGGGTTCTAATTGGCAACAGTGATGCAAATGGAACATGAAGAAAAATTATGACATATGTCTAGAGAAGTTTTATGGATGTCATTTGATGGACAAAGAGTATTACCAGGTGGTTGTTAAAACATACTACTTGATGTATGGTCTATTTTATGAAGCTGCTCTGAAAGTTAGTATTGTTTTTACTTCTAACTTTGCCTGTCCCATCACAAGTTCATTTAGTCACACACACACACACAAACACACACACACACACACACACACACACACTATTTAATGCATTTCTTCTACATGTTTAAATCTCTGGTAAGCAGCATTATCCTTCACGGAGGAGTAAGGAAAGAGAGAAAGCAAAAGGGAGGGAGAAAAGAATTAAACAAGAAGACTCCTTCAATTTTTTTCCCCCTAAGGACATTTTAAATAGTGATATCTCTTGCTATCCAATGACGAGGATCTTTCATATTTCTCTTAATATATAGTTATAGATTCAGATCAATTTATCGTAAAAACTACAATATAAAGTTCTAAAACAGAACAAACAGGTAACATATAATATGAACAGGTTTTGCATTCAGGAAGGAAACAAAGAAAAAATCTAAATTATTCCTATGGCAATGCTTGGAAATACAACTCAAAATGCCTCTGTTTGATATTTCTACCCATTGTTGAAGCTTTACTCCATACACTGGCTTTATTTTTTTTTCTTTAGACATCCCATTAATCTGTTTTTCATCTTCATAGAATGTTTATGTAAAGCTAAATAACAAACAAGTCAATTAAACAATTGAAGTCAATCAAACTAGAAATAGGTTGTGTTCAAATGTAGTAAAAAGAAGCACTTCTAAATTGTCTTAGAGATGGCTTAGAGATTGTTCACAGGTAAAATTGTTAGAACACAAGAACAAGAACAATTGCAGCCCATTTAGTCCAGCATCTTGTCTCACCCACTGACCCACCAATTACTTCTGAGCATCTCAAGCAGAAATCAAAGGCAAAACCTTCAGCTGCTATGCACATTTTACAAATGGGATCCTGCCTGTCACTCCAACCTGAAGGACTTGCCTAGGCATCCATTCTAGTACCCATTGAGACACCTGTCTTCCATGAATTTGTCTAACCCTATAAAAACTTAAGAGGAACTCTGCTGGATCAGGCCACACCCCATGTAGTCCAGCATCCTGTCTCACACACTGGTCCACCTATTGCTTCTGGGCACTCTCAAGTAGAAGATAAATGGCCTTTAGATGCATCCTGTCTGTAGGCAGTATCTGTGCATCCATTTCTAGTAGTCATTGTTCATTCTCATTCCCAACAGCCCCTTCCCTCTCTCATGAACATTCTAGAGTAGAAAAGGTGGATCTGAGATGGTATGAAAACACGAGCACTTTTTGTTTCTTTATTTTCAGTCAAAACCATGTAAGTGTATGCAATGTTCCTGTGTGAATATATGAATGTGGACACATTGTATATTCATTCCAAATCTATTAGAAAAGAACAGAACACCCTGCGAGGTAGGTGGGGCTGTGAGAGCTCAGAAGAGAGCTGTGACTAGCCCAAGGTCACCCAGCTGGCTTCATGCGGGAGCGTGGAATTGAACCTGGTATTCCCAGATAAGAGTCCGGCTCCCTAACCACTAGACCAGTGATGGCGAACCTTCTGAGCTCAGTGTGTCAAAATTTGCAAGAAAACCTCGCTTAACTCGGGTGCTGTGTCACATCTAGAAATATCCATAATTTTGTGATATTTGTAGCTCTAGTTAAGAAGTTATATTTTTGATATATGTATTTTATTAAAAGCCAAAGCAAAATGACTTTGTTGCTGAATTTTGTTTGCTAATATTCAATTGAAAGTTGGTATTTCGTACACTTCAAGAACAAGCAAGCACTACACGCACAGGTGCCAGGGTGACCATGTGTGTCACCCAAAAGGGCTTGGCATGTCACCTGTGACACGCGTGTCATGGGTTGGCCATCACTGCACTAGACCAAACAAGCTCAAAAAGCCAGTCAAAAAGCCCCAACACATGGGTCAAAAAAATTACTCTGCAAAAAGTTGTCTTATGCTATACTGATGTATAAGCACAAATTTATTTTCTGCTTTAATGTCTGCATATTCTTAATTAAATTATTATGATATCTTTGCTTTGTTGTGCATCACCTTGAGCTTTTTTATCTAAACAACAGCCCTGTGAAGTAGGGACGTGCACAGATGTTTTTTTGACATTCTATTCAAATAGAATCAAATACCCGCATTTCAATTCAATTTGAATCTGTTAAATTTAAATTTAACAAGATTTGATTCGTTTTTGCTAAATTCGAATCTATTTGTTCAGATTTTTTATTTGAATCTCCACATATGAATGTGGACAACATTCGTATGTGCTTGTACAATTCTTCCTGACAGCCATACACATCCGTACGCATCCAGACACATCCATATGCATCCCATAGTTATCCCGTGTGCAACATGTTTTTATCACATACAGACTTGTACAAATGCGTATGGATGCGCGAAAGATGTGGGTTTTCAAGTATGCATCGTGTACAAACCCATACACATACGAATGTCCGGATAATTTGAACAAATAGATCTGAAATTTGAAATTCAATTCAAATGTTTACATTCAAATTTTGGGACATTCTATTTGAGTTCAAATGTCAAAATTCAGCACATTTGATTGAATTTCAAATGCCTATGAATATTCATACACACCCCAACTGTGAAGTAGGTTATGCTAAGAGCAAGTACCTGGCCCAAAAGGCATGCAAAGTACAAAGCCATATATTTTTAAGCCAATATTTTAATCACTATCCCATTTCCCTTTATGACATAATATCCACCACCTCTCAAAGGTAGAAGCACCTCTAAATTGGCTTAGGGATGGGTTAGAGATTGGTCACAGGGGGAAGTGTTAGAACATCAGAACATAAAAGGAGACCTGCTTGATCAGGCCACAGACCATCTAGTTCAGCATCCTGTCTCACACAATGATCCATCAAGTGATCAGAGCCACAAATAAAAGTGGTTATATAGCAACGTGGACAGAGACATCTTGCACCTTGCTCCTAGCTTGCAAAATACACATCTTGGCATTCATTCATCTATTTATTGGGTAATACAGTTTAGTCTGCAGCTTTCATTACTATGTGGGTGTCTCCATGGCAGGCAGTGGCTGCAATTGCCCGGGAAATACCCAGAATTATTATATGCCATTTTTAGGATTTTCTGAGTGTGCCATACAACACTGGCCACTCGAGGGGCCTTTCTGCACTTGGCCTTTTTCTGGAATATATCCCAGAACAGGACCCTGCTATCTGCATGCTAGTGCAGACTGTGGAAGGGCCCAGGTGAGCCCTGCCCACAGTCTGCATTAGCTTGTGGCCAGCAGACCTCTATCCTGAGATATATTCCAGAATAAGGCCAAGTGCAGAAAGGGCTCTGGAAAGTAGGCGCAAATCCTAAACTAAGGGACTTGAAGAGCACTTTTTGGTTTATCCTTCCTAATGGAAATATTAAGGGACTGATGTTCAATCCACCATTCATGCAAAATCAGTCACCTCCCATTAAGTGGTGGTTCCTCCCACATGAGTGCATGTGTGTTCATTTCTATGCACATGTCCTAGACAACAAGACATCTTCCCCCTTCCATCTTCTCCCTCTCAGGTTATCCAACTGAAGACTGCATCGGAGCAACCAAATAAGCAATAATGCAAAGTAACCTGAAAAGATTTAATGCACTGTTATCTATTGTCTTAGTGAGCTCAATATTCTTATTTTATTTATATATATATATTAGCAATCCACCCTTAGACCTTAATGTGGTAAAGAAATACAGATAAATAAGCAGCTAAATATATAAAATGGGGACAGAATCTGATGGAAGTAGGGAAGTGGAGACTGTGGATTATATTTTTACGCATGCTTCTGTAGCTGTTTTATCACATATTATGACAAGTCCTGAGACCTCTTGGTGAAGTATAGCATGCAAATGTCATAAATACAGATAAATAAATATATTTGGAGCACACTGCTTTATTTGCTAGGTTAGTTTTACTTCATTGTTCATTTTCAAAAATATGATTATTAAAAAAATAATTATTAAAATAAATATTGTCAATTTCCTATCAAGAGGCATTTCCGCACTGAATCGCGTTCGAAACCGAACGCGTTCAGGCGGAAAGCTTAAGCCAGCTTCGGGCGCTTTCCCCGTTCACACACAGACGCTCCGGAACGCGTGTAAACGCTTTCCGGAGCGTCTGGGTGCGAATGGTCAAAGCGCCCGAAGCTGGCTTAGCCGGCAAACGCCGGCCAGGGGCTCGCCGGCGGCCGCGGAGGCAGATCGACAATCAGCTGTTTGAAAAACAGCTGATTGTCAAAGCCGCGCGGCGTCGGAGGCGAGCCGGCAGGCGATCGGGAGACAGAAGCGGCGCGAACGCTTCTTCTCCCGAACGCCTGCGGACGGCTCGTCCGCGTTGGAACGCGTGTAGAGCACTTCGAAGTGCTCTACATTTCGAACGCGAAAGAGGCAGCTGCGGACACGTCGGGACGCAAGCCGCGCGCGGCCAATGCGGATGACGTGTCCGCAGCTGCCTTTTTCGCGTTCCGTTTTCGCCCGTGCGAAAACGTCTAAGGTGTTGGCAATATCTTGGCATGAATCTAGTGCTGCATTGTTTTTATTCATTCATATGGAGGGGGTTGGAGTTTCAGGGCTTGTGAACCATTAATTTAAAACAAAATATTTAAAGGAAGAATAATTATTCATGAAGAACTGTCTATTGCAATGCATCCTTTTCATTTAAGTGTTTGAGCTGCTGATTTGGATACACTGCTGTCTCTCATGTGTAGTCGAAAACAACCACTTAGATGGTAAATTTCTTGAATTTAAGGGAGGCAGGCAGATACCCATATAGCCATGAAAGCTGCAGATTGAATTCTATTACCCAATAGATGATAGATAGATAGATAGATAGATAGATAGATAGATAGATAGATAGATAGATAGATAGATAGATAGATAGATAGATAGATAGATAGATAGATAGATAGATAGACGAGTAAAACTTCTGCAAGCTGAGGATAGCTTTTTGTTCTTTGGAATGGCAACAGTAGAGTTCTTACTGCTGTTCTGATTTGTGACACCGCTTGACTCTATTAATTTTCTGTAAATACACTTTTTTGGTAAGCCTTTGGTCTTCATACCTCAGAATATGCAGTCAAGGGAGGAACAAAATGAATCTCTGAACTGTGAAACTACATCAAATTCTTGAACTTCTGAACAACTTTGGTGAAATGCACACATCTCCCAACAGTAACCTTATCTGTAGTGTTGAAAACAGAATAGATTTGGAAACCAAATGTAATAATAAGGATCTGTGCAATGTCTGTTTCCAATTCATACTGCATTTGTTAATTAGCATCCAGATATTGATGGCTTTAGTGTACTAACATTTCACATGTCACGAGGTTACGAAGCGAACACTAAATCCATTGTGAACCCTGTGCCAATAATATTCATCTTAGTGTTTTATTAACTATCATATTTGAAAGCTGGTTGCAAATAAGTATTAGTAATTGAGAGTACTAATACTATTTAACATTTATTTATCCTCAGCAGTATCCTACGGCACTGCTAATCATTTTAATACAAATTAGGTGGAAATGATCTGCAGAATGAAACCATAATAAAATGCACTCTTACAGATAGACGTCTAACTACATAATAAGAGAAAATTATTATTTGGCCAAATATTAAACCTAAAAATCTATGAAATGTCTCATCAAAATGCAGATTACTCAGAGAGGTTATTATCCATTCATATACTATTTGACCAAAAAAGTCCCTTTCTCCTCCATAATTTGATCTGGAACTGAATCCATTGTTCAAAGACTAAAAATTCATAATCTGGCTAATGCTGCACCCCTTACAAATGATATGCCTTAAAATTTCTGCAAATGAGTTAGATATTTTTTTAAAAAGTGAGAAAATCAAAGATCTTAAAAGTGGTCTCCGTCGCCACCTAGAGGATTTATAGAGACATGACAGGTTTTGCTACATGGAGGAAAATTAAATACAGCTGAATAATTGAACGAGAGGGCAAGTTCATACAAGGGTCACCATCTGCTTGACTAGAACTCTTGGCAGATCTGAGCTAAGCCTCACGCGCATCATAAACATGCTTGCAGATATCATATCACACGCTGCCCTAAAAATAAAAGAAAATTGTTCTTACAACATTCTTGAATTAATTACATGTATACTGTCATGTCGTCATGGATACAAAAGAAAGAGAGAGAGAGGTTCTCAATCTATTAAACATCTCATTGGTGAAAAATTAAGATGTTCTTCACTCATCAAAGCCTAGAGAGTTGATACCACATTGCAGTCCAAAGGTATCCATCTTATTTGATCTGTCCGTAATGCAATGTGTATTGAATATTTTACCTATTTTAATCCATCCCACAGGTAAATATAATCTGTCATCAACAGAAGGCATTCCAGGAAGGCTCCAAAATTGTTGCTCTCCAGGGGATCATGAAATAGAAGTCCTATATTACTGATTAGACTGACTGGAATAGATGGGGGCTGTTGCCCTGTTGAGAAAGGGCCTAAACCATCTGTCTATCCCAAAGCTATCTTGGGATTGCCACATGCATCTGTAGCAATCCCAAAATAGCCCCAGGTATTGCTATTGCAGGAAAAACAACTTGCAAACCACACTTCCCTAGAATAGCAACAGGGGTTTACCTGTTGGACGCTTGCTTCTGCGACCCACCATTTTGAAAAAGGCCACCACACATGCACAGGAACAAGCCATCTCACACTTCTAGGTATTTTGTACCAAGACAGGTAAGTGCTTGCTCTTGGACCACAATTTTGCAGGGATAGCAAGAAGAAGAAGAAGAAGAAGAAGAGTTGGCTTTTCTACCCTGCTTTTCTCACCTATTTGAGGGGACTCAAAGCAGCTGACAAAGCTTTCTATTCTTCTCCCAACAACAGAACACCCTGTGAAGTAGGTGGAGCTGTGAGAATTCAGAAGAGAGCTGTGACTAGCCCAAGGTCACCCAGCTGGCTTCATGAAGGACAGAGGAATCAAACCCAGTATTCCAAGATAAGAGACCAGCTCCCTAACCACTAGACTAAACTGGCACAGACCACGAGACCAAGAGGCAACAGGCAGGGTCCTCTTGCTGTCTGTAGGCGGCCTGTGTTTCAGGAACATCTGGAGACACACAGTTTGAACATCCATGTTCAATTGACAGAATACTCAGTCCTCCTTAGAAATCTCATGGTAATTTTTACTACATTTCTGTGAGGTAAATCAACAGTGATCACTTACTATGAGCACCTGGAGCAAAACTCTACAGTATAGCTCCTTCCTTTGAGTAAATCTACCCACTCGTTTTTATTTATTAATGAGAATGATATCCTGTCTTTCTCACAACCAGCTCAGGGCATTGCACATTATTCTTGTCCCCTCCATTTTATCTTCACAACCACACTGTGGGGGAAATTATTCCAAAAGGCTAGGACAGGCCCAATGGGTTTTAACTAGGGATGCTCACAAATATTCATCATATTTGTAATTTGTACAAATTTGGCCAAATTCGGACATCCATTTTCGAATTGAATGTTGACATATTTAAAGAATGACATTCAAATTCAAACTGAATGTTTCAATACATTCATATGAAGATTCGTATGGGATTCATATGGCATTTGTATGGGATTGGACATTTGTATCGGATTCTAATCCCACTACATTCGAACGGATACAAATTTTCTTATATTTGATTCAATATTAATCAAATGCAAACAAATGCAAACTTGGTTTTAATAGGTGAATGGCAACTGGGACCCAGGGACTTCTAGGCCCCAATAAAACACCCTAGCCTTTATGGTAAGAACTACACAGGGTCTTAATGGTGGTTTAAGATTGATCTAGTAGTGTAAATATCTGAGTTCTCCTGTTGTATCACAAAAATGTTCCCAGGATACGTGACATTGCACCCTGAATGCATCAACAACACTATAAGCAATCATTGGAACACTCTACTGGCAAAACAACAGTTCTCAACCATTCCCATCTCTCTCTGTCCCCACACACTGTCCAAATTTACTGGTTCAGTACACTCTTTGGGTGAATCCCCACAGCTAGCTTATTTCGCTTTCCCTAAACCGAAATAATAGAACTGGATGCAAACGCGAATTTGCCTGTTCCCATTACTTTTAACTTAATCGCGTTGGATCCGGATTCTGAGGATCGTACGTGGGGTACGTGACTCAATGTGGGACTCAAGTGGCTACTTTTTAAAAGCCGCTTTTTGGGGCTGCCCTGCCCTCTTCCTCCTGGCATGGACGTGCCACCCATAAGGGACCCCTTCACTGAGCCTAACTGGGTGGCTGGGTGGCTGCCGCTTCCATGGATGGAGGAAAAATGGCAGCGGGCAGCCAGCCAGCAAATCTTTCCCCTCCTCTCCCCATTGCCCCTTTGCTTTAAACATTCACACAGAACCTCAGCTGCTTCCTCCCTTTCACTTTCTAAAGTCAGAACTTTTAGAATTGCGCAAAATTGCAACATTGTTATTCCAACCATCAAGGTGTGAAGTGGTTCCATCGCTACAGTGTAGCGATCGCCGTTAAGTGGATTTTTACACTGAAATCACTGTCTTTGGAAGCAAGCTATTGGGAGAGGGAAACACTAAACATGGATTCTCATCCCTTAAAACGGTAGGGTCCCCACAGTAAAAAATGTAAAATGTTTCAAGCGCACGATCCGGAGTGAGACCTGTTGAAATCAGGACTGAGATTCACCACACTTTGGGGTGGTTTAACACGGGGAAAGGGTGTTAAGCCAAACTGCCATGCGGACTCCGAGGACTGAAAATGTTTTGAATCCGATATAAGGTTGTCGTGAAGACACGGCCGGCCTTTGTTTTGAAGAACAAGGAAGATGGCCAACTTCTCCAGCCATTTTCTGTATTCTGCAAAAAGTCCTGAACAGAAACACAGAACTAAGGTTTCCTGGCTTTAAAGTTCCTGTTGCCAGGAGCAGTGGAAGACATGCGCACACTGCCACAGGGGCGATTTTCAGTGTGAGGCATGCAAATCACTCCAGGAACAATCTTTGGCCCTTTCTGCACTGATGTCTTGATCTGGATTTAAGGGCCTCTAGTCCAGATCCAGGGCCTCTTCCTCTGCATGTTAATCCAGATCAAGTTGGCCCTTCCCCCTATTAGACTGGATTTGTCTGCATGAGATTAATCTGGATCTATTGTAGACATGATATATCTAGTGCAGAAGCATGGAAGGAGCCATTTCTGAGCCAGAAATGTCTCCTTCAAGTACAGATACTACATCTGGGAATGCACTGGAAGGCAACTATGGGGCCAGGTGTGGAAAGACCCCTGCTCTCAACTTTCTGCAAATGGCCTTTAGAGGCAGCCTGCCTGTCTCTCCAACATGGAAGCAATACTAGGCACCCATTCTAGTAACCTTTAAAAAACCTGGCCTCCATGAATTGAATTAATCCAGTCCTTTCTTAAAGATATTCAGTTTGCATTTATTTGTATACTGGGGGAAGAACAACAACAACAACAACAACAAAACCTTTTCCCCTCTGTGTCTACACATTCCCTACACATTCTCAAGACTGGAAGCCCATGCTCCATTGTGGGGTTTTTGTTTGTTCATTTTG
Organism: Aspidoscelis tigris stejnegeri; assembly: GCA_023333525.1. Taxonomy (NCBI): domain Eukaryota; kingdom Metazoa; phylum Chordata; class Lepidosauria; order Squamata; family Teiidae; genus Aspidoscelis; species Aspidoscelis tigris. The sequence continues at coordinate 11,244,198 of JALMGA010000013.1, forward strand.
GATGCTTTCTTTCTCTGATAAAACTCATTTCTTATTCAGCCATGGCAATCAACCTGTTTAGATTTGCAGCTGGACCAGAGGACACAGTGATACAGAGACACAAAACCTTAAAATGGTTAATTTGAAGGTGCCCAGTGGCAACCCTTTGCAGCCTGAAGTTTTATTATATAGAATATGTGGCTTAACAACCCCCCCCTTGCCTGCCCCTATATCCCCAGCAAATTTGGCACAATGTCAGTGAACATTTGTAAACAAGACAAGGTAATAACACAGCATCTCACAAGAGAGCTGGACACTTCCTTAGGGAAATCCATCATTCTCGTGTATGAATATAGTATCCCCAGGACTATATAGAAACAAGTTGGAACCATAATATTTATTGACCCACCAGATGGATCTAATTCTTGGATTGATGTGAACAACCTAGTGCCTTTTTCTTTTCTTTTTTTTAGCATCAGAGCAAAAACAACAACAGCATGATAACGTGGTCTTTTGCATTACGGTCTTGCCAATGGAGATTTGGATGTTTGGGGACAAGAGAGAAATCCAAGAAAAAAAAAATTGATTAGGCACCACGACCTGTAATTTCTGCTGGAATATTATTCTAAAGCCTGCTTGGCCTTTACCCTGGCCTTTGGCTAAGTAAAGGAACAGCCTTTTCCTTCCCACATTCAGGCACTCACTGCCATGGTTTTAATGTGTTTAATATGTTATGGTTTTAATGTGTTTATACGTTGCAACCTGCCCCGAGACCCTTGGGTATGGGGAAGGATAAATAAATAAATAAACAAATAAATAAATAAATAAATAAATAAATAAATAAATAAATATGTGCTTGCTTTCTCTTTTTGTGCAATTTTTATGCCCCAGCCTCATACCCGAAATATGTTTAGGACTACATTGGAATCTATAAATACTCAATATATGGAGCTTTCTCTTTCATTTTCTCTGGCCAGTTCTGTACATAATAAGCATAACAGGAGCTGCCCTTCGACATGGTGGTGCCATCTAAGGGAGATAGTCTAAGGGGAGGGACATAGAAGAAAAGTTGGCTTTTATACCTTGCTTTTCTCACCCATTTAAGGGGACTCAAAGCAGCTGACAAAGCTTTCTGTTCTCCTCACAGCAGAACACCCTGGGAGGTAGGTGGGGTTGTGAGAACTCAGAAGGAGAACTGGGATGTAGGTATGTGGACTCCAACTGGAAGATTACCAGATCAGAATCTGATGGTCTAACCACAAGACTAAACTGGCTCACAAGGGGGAGAGATTTCCCTTAAACCACACCAGCATGCAAAAGGAAGGTTTCTAGTATTCTTGGTGGTCTGGTATACCAGCCTATGCGTAATCTGTCCCTTGGAGCATTTGCTGCATTTATACACTGGACTGAAAGCATTTTATCTTTATTTATACGAACTACAAGTAGAACCAATAGTAGCAGTAGAATTAGTAAACCAATCAAATGCGATGACTGGAATTCTTGATGTTATGCCTGGGAGAAAAGGGTTAGAAACCCTACCTAGTCATGAAGTTTAGTTTATGACTTTCAACCAACTGCTACCCATTAGCAGAAGAAGAATTGGCTTTTCTCTCCCACTTTTCTCACCCATTTAAGGGGACTCAAAGCGGCTGGCAAAGCTTTTCTATTCTTCTCCCCACAACAGAACACCCTGTGAGGTAGGTGGGGCTGTGAGAGCTCAGAAGAGAGCTCTGACTAGCCCAAGGTCACCCAGCTGCATTCATGGGGGAGGCCGGAATTGAACCCAGTATTCCCAGATAAGAGTCTGGCTCCCTAACCACTAGGCCAAACTAGGCCTAGTAAACTCCTTGACTGTGTATGAGGATAAAATTGAGAGGGTAGCAATTTGCTCTGGCGTTTGAGCTCTTTTGGGGGATCCATAATTTCAGAAACTACAATTCCCATGAGCCATGTTTGTTCTCTTTGTTTACAGTTTTGCTGGGGTTTCAGCCTCACATCTCTGCCCCAGGTTGAGAAAAGCCAAGTATAACTAGCTGTTGCACATGTTCCATGAGCTAATTCACTCATCCATTTCCATATTATTTTCTTTTACAAGAGTTTATTGCTCTTACCAGATGCATCATTGTACAAAGAATAATCCATATGTATATGACATCCATAAAGTAACTAAGGAAACATTAACATGTGTATGGAAGGAAACTTTCGTAGACATACTGCAGCTAAGTCCCACTTAAAAAAAAAAAACTTTATTTGCAATAAAGTCTCCAAAAATATTAAAAACCATATTTAAAGTGTTCTCATAAAATGTGTATAAAGAAAAGACAAGTTTAATTCTCAAAGGCTCCATTATCAGAGCAAAAATTAATATTTGTACTGTTTCTAAATTGGAATAAAATTGCAAAGATGCAAACATCATCTTATATCATAATCTATAAACCAGTCACAAATGTTAAATCAGCTGTAAAAATGATTTAAAATCTACATGAATAATTTTATTAAACTGATTTAAAACCACATTTTGTGCCACCTTCATTTATTAACAGTATCTCAGACAACAATGCATTTAAAAAGAAATTTGCATGAATACAGCTACATATAAAAATATAGTGGTTATCCTTCGGGTAGAGGTACTCACCGCATGTGAGGGGAAATTTGGGAAGCCAAATTACTTGTGTCAGAAGATAGACCAGTGATCCAAGTCCATTAGAAGTCTATAAAATCTATTAAATTATGAATAAGAGAAAGGGAAACATCGAATGTTCCTCTGTTTCATCATACTACATATGGTGGACAGCCTCCTGGCAATGAGCATAGGACAGGTAGATACAATAGAATTTGGAAGGATCTATATTTAGGCCATTGACTCCTATCCCTTACATCATAATGGATTCCGAATCAAAGCATCTTCAACAGATAGCCATTCAACATTCACTATGAGATGTCCAATGAGAATGACAGTGCTAATTCTTCAGATAGTCATTTTTACCAGTGAATGATCTACCCCCACCTCTCCTTATCATGTTTGCACTAAGGCTAGTACACATGGGGGACAGATCCACCATTCACACTGGCCGGTAAAGGATGCGTTCTCAACACATCTATAACCGACCAGCATGTGAATGATCGGTCCATCCCACACATGTACCAGGCCAAAAAGGCTGCCAGGGGGGCTGAATGGCCCGCCCTGGCAGCCGCCATTAGCCACTAGCGGGCTCGGTCCAGTGAGTCCCTGCTGCTTGCTGGAACGGTCTGCTACATTCTGTGCAGCCGTGCGCCGTGGCAGACCACCCCCACGCTCACCTGACATAGACAAGGTTGTGAGTTCAATTCCCAGTAAAAGGATGGAAAGATTGTGGCTTAATCTGGCTATGTGTACCTGATGAGTCTAACTGCTTCCTAGTTGTCAGTAAAAGTAATAAAAGTGTGGAAGTCTTACTTCTCAAGGATGGTCTACACTTGACCTGGGAAGTGTCCTGTCCAGACACAGAATGACATTTCACACTTGCCAGTCTCCTGAAGATAGCATGTCCAGTGACTGGCAAAACTTAAATAAGGGATGTGCACAAATATTTGTAACATTCAAAATTCAGCCAAATTCAGACATTTGAATTCTAATCGAATGTTGTCACATTCCAAGACTGACATTCAAATTTGAATAGAATACTTTGATACGTTCATATGAAGCTTCACATGGGATTCGTATATGGGATCCATATGCTATTTGTATGCATGTGTATGGGATCCATACAAGATTTAACATTTGCATCAAATGTGAATCTTACCACATTCGAAGGGGATCTACTCGAACGAATTTGAATTTTCTTGCATTCAATTTGATATGAGTCATATTAAAAAAATTGAGCACATCCCTAGTTAAGATCTACTCTGTCCCTCTTCGTTGTTCCTTACAGCTTTACTGATCTGTCATTGATTACTATTAAAAAAGGATCCTTTCTAATCCTGATTGAAATTATGCCTATTAGAAGACTGGGTAAGATCCTGATACTGTTCATCTTGCTTTGCTGGTGAAATGAAAAGCCATTAATTTTTTTCATTGTTGAATTGTGTCACTGAGAAACCAGTTTTTTGCATTTGTTTTCAATAATTTTGCAAATAAGATCACTTTTTCTATGTAAAGTCCTTTTCGTTGCCAAATAGACAGTGAAACATGAATGTCTGGTCAAATTGTTCATTTTCACAAGCAGACGAGTTTGGTTCAAACAAAGTTTTGGATATTTGAAAAAACAGATTTTCATCATTTCAGTGCAAATGTCTGTGAGTATGAAATATTCAACTGAATTTGTGAACATGAAGTAAAGTTTTGCACATCTCTAGATTCACACAGGTTACAGTATGTAGGGTTGTTTACACCAATCTGGTGCATTCAAAATAATATTTACATTGTATTTTCTTCTTTTCTGGGCATCAGAAAGCTTCAGCATGTCGTTGTGTTTTGAATGTATAACTTATGTGAAACAGATTTTTAAAATCTCATTGTGGCATGAGACAAAAACAGATACTGCTTCTCCAGGATTTTGACCTTTAACATCATTTCCCCCAAAAGTTAATTCCAGTGATTCATGCAATATACTAAAACCCATAAATTTGATCATGTGAAGGATTCAAATTAGGAATTATTGACAGCTGCTAGAATAGAAGTGCAGACAAGAGGCAGATTTTCTCATCTGTCCATCTAAATGTTAGAATATGTATTGATTATAATATGACAAGGTAGAGAACCTGCCATAAATCTAAACTCTATTAGATTAACACAGGCATTCAATTAACATAAACATGACAAGCTCAGAGAAAAAGTCTGAATGTTATCCGTTCACAATTTCAGATGTTCAAGCCAACTTAAACAACAATGATTTTTAGCATGACCTAGTAGAAATAACCACCCAAAGCCATTTTCACATGGACGAACAATAACAGCATGTGTGCAATGAATGCATAGATGGGGTGTAGACTGGATTTCCAGTTACCGATGAAGTAGTTTGGTTTGTTATGAAGGAATGGGGAGAACCACCCCTCACACAGTCTCTGCTGGGAAAGGGGCGTCCTCTGTCTCCACTTCCAGATGAGGAGACATCTTTTCAGTGGAAAATAGATGCTCTTCCATTCAGGGTTGTACATAATCAGACACTGCAACAAAGGTGCTTCCATCCACAATCACAATTGTACTCAGAGTTGGAGTGATGTGATCAGGTCAAGAAACCAGCCACAGCTACAAACGGAGATGGAGAAGATTCAAGGTCCTTCTTGGGTGACAGCAGGCACCTTGAATACACGCACTGATGAATGATCCATATAGAGCAGACGCATAGAAAAACAGACATGACAAATTGGAGTAGTATATGCCAAAGTATAGTTAGGAACTGTTTGGCACTTTTCCAATTCCTGGTCACTTGCCAGGGCTTTGCTGCAATTTTTTCATAACCTGAAACTATCAGTGGCCTTTTGTTCTTTTGTTTCATCAGTCCCCGTGCTCACATAAGTTATTATGCATTATTTATTTATTATTATTTATTTAAGAAATTTATATTGCACCCTTCACCAGGTGGTCCCAGGGGAGGTTACAATAAAAACAAAAACATGTAACAATTAAAAACATAAGTATGAGAATTCTGAAAAATTCTGAAATTCTGCAAAACGTCCGTATCATATGCTATGGAGTTTGTTTCACCCCTAGAGAAAACTCAAAAGAAGTTATGTTAAACAGGTTCAAAAAATTTAAAGCAAATAGGAAATAAAGTTTTTGTAGCAATTGCATTGCTTGCCCAGCCTCAGATGACAGTGAAGACGCACTTCAGAGCTGCTTTCATATTTGTCTTCCCGTTCAGGAAGAGTACATTAGTGACTAATGTGTACTAGAGTTTGCACTTGGGGAATGATAGTACATGGTAGACTAACCCCCCCCCCCACACACACACATGGAGACTTACTAGCATCCAAGTACGTGTGGTGCACAATTTCGTGCACCACCACTAGTGTATGATAGGTTAACATCTGGGCAGGTAGGGGGCGTTTCTAGGTCATAAACATCTCCTGCAAATGCAGGTGCACCTGCCCAGATGTTAAGCTATTGCAAACTATGGGGCCAAGTGCAAACTGGCTTCAGGTTTCCATAGGCAAGAATGATTAAAAATAAATTTTCAAGTCTTAAAGTGGGAAACTGTAGTTCTGAAGGTCATTTACACATCACTAGATACACTTCAGCACTAGAAATCTCATACACACACACACACATACATTTGACTGTCTAAATTTGAATGTTATTCAATCTGATTCAAATTTGAATGTCAACATTTGTCAGATTCGAATAGGATTTTTGAATATTTGTGCACATCCCTAGTATACATATGGTGCAGTTTCTACTGCATGGGGGATGCTCCACAATGCACAGAGCCATTTCTGGTAAAGAAACAACTCAATAAAGTGCAGATGCTGTGTCCCAGAACACCCCCCACCTGCACTACTGGCTGTAGAGCAAAAACGGCTTGTTATGGACATTTCTCAAATGCCACCATTAAATCAAACATTGCGTCTGAAATGCAAGACGATCGAGGAGTCTGGGCATCTGTCAGTTCCAAAAGAAGTTGTCCCGCCTGCAAAAACAAAATGCTGGCAGTAGCTCTCAGGTGTGGATTACAACAAGGAGAAGAGAAAGAGAGGCTGCTTTTGAAAATCCAACAGGAAATAAGTAGGAAAGAACAGCTGGGAAGAAGGGAAAAAATAGCCTTGAAGAAAAGACGATATTGACTGTACTGAAGTTATTTTGGCATAATGGCAGAGTAGATGAGCGCCATCTGGTCAAAAGTGAGAAAGGAAGAACAGATGACTGAAAGCAGAGAAGAATGGAAGCATAAGGAAACTAGGGCAGGGATTAATTTCTGACGTTGAGTGTTCTGAAGCACTTAGTTTTCAAGCGTCCTCTACTCCAACTGTGCCAAAGTACAAAGGGTAACCTCAGTCTACAGCTGTCCTGAGCTGCCAGCTTCCTTCACTATTTCCTTCCCCTTTTCCTTCCTCCCGGGCAAATGGAGGCAGTTCGCTTCCACAGCAGGCTGTAATCCATTGCAAGTTACAGCTTGGAGAGACTTGGCAACAGACAGACCAAGAATGGCCCCGCTCTAGCAAAAGTATAAGCATCTTTGCATCAAACAGATTGGTTCTAAAGTGCTGACCCGTAGAGATGACTTGGTTTTTCTCTGCATAATGGATTCTTAGGGTATAGAGGGAGGTCTGAAATGAGAACCCTCATTCATAATCACAGGGCCTTATTCCAGATTATATCCCAGAATATAACCCAGCTGCTATTCACATTCTGATAGAGACTACAGCAGACTCTGTCCAGCAGTTACTGCAATCTGCACTATTCCAGGATATGATCCAGAATAAGGACCAGGGCAGAAAGGGTACAGGTTTCCACTCTGGGTCCTTAAATATATGCAAATTTCTTTTCTTTTTTTTCATACTTAAATCATACAAAATTCTACACATGGTTTTAAATCTAAAATGCATCATTTCAAAAACATGCATTTTAAAATGCAAGGTCCTCTGTTTTGCTATGGAGCATCTATATTTTACATCAAATTTATTCTACACTGATATTGCACATAAATGCACAATTCCAAGATCCTGGGGAAGGAGATGAACTTTTGTCCCCTCATTGCAAACTGGAGCTGAGAAGACATTGGTGGATACTTGCATGCTAGAGATATGCAAAACAATTACTTAGCAATGAAAGTGCGGTACAGCTTAGAAAGAAGGCAACATACACACAAGCTGCCTCTGGGACTAGAGGCATAGCAAAGTAATGCACACACTTGTGGCCCTTAAAACTTTGTGGCTGGGAAACAAAAGATACGCATCTATCAGACTTCTGGCAGAGTCACTTTTGTGCCAGCCAGAAATGCCCCCTTCCCAAGCTGGTCATTTTCAACCCAATGCAAAAGAAGTTACCCAGCAACCTCAAAAGGAATCCTTCATTCAGCCTCAGTTAGCTGGGGTAGCTCAAGAGACAATTGGAAAGCACTCAAAAAAAGGGTTCCACATCAATATTCACTCAGTACAGACTAATGGCTTGTGTGGTCATGGCATATCTGCCCAGCTTGTGACAATAGTTGTCATGCACAAAAGCACCATCCTTTCTTGTCACCAGGGCCCTTGTTACACTTGTACTTTTCATGTACACTTCATGTAGTCTTCAGGTTGTGTTACTCACAGTATTTTTATTTAGTTCGTTTCCCAAGCTGGCCTACCCCCATTAGAACATATTAACTGGAGTCCTCATTTTTATAGGACTCAACCTGTCCTTGCATGCCAGGCTGTCTTCACTTCCTCAGTTGTGAATGGGGAGACAGGCTAAAGGAGGCTGAACTGTACTGAGGTGGACGGAGCCAATCTTTCTTTTCAGCCAATGTGCATGTGCGCAGTTCATGATGCACCTCCCCTTCTCTCCTCAGTTCATGTGTATGATTCCTCTATTTAACGTATTTCCGCAAATTTATTTTTTTAAAAAAAAAATTGCATGGAGAAGAAAAGCACATAAAAAAGTAAGGGAGCATGGAGCTGGGGGGAGCAGGCTTTGAAAAGAACCACAAACACATATACCATCACCTCCTTTGCGTCCAATAAGAATGGAGGTAGGTTTGATGGAGGAACAGGGGTGGAGAGCCAAGATTTCCATGGAAGAGGCTCAGGTCAATCTTGGTCAAAGGTGTGAGCAATGTGGCCCAAAGCAAAGACGGCCTCAGGATGATCTAGGTGTGACCTAGTCTGGCATGACCTCAGTTTGAATGAATGAATAGGATGTCCTGGCTTAGACTTGTGTGACCAGGGCTCAGCTGTACAAGTGCCCAAAGAGTGTGATTTGGTGACCTTGTCACCTGGCACCTTAAGCAAGCATCATACTCCCTGGTGATTGTGCCATGCCACCAAATATGCTTGAAATGTCTCTCCTATGCACATGTTGCATGGATATAAAGACAAGATTGCAACTTCAGTGAAGTCAAATGCAGTTGTTTATTCAACTCTGCGGCTTCATCCAGGAATCCCTCAAAAAGGGGTGGGATCCAGATTGGGATGCTGGGAACTGAGGGATTTCCGCACTGCAACGCGTTCCAAACGGAACGCGTTCAGGTGGAAAGCTTAAGACAGCTCCCGGCGCTTTCACCTTTCACACACAGACGCGCCAGAACGCGTGTAAACGCGTTCCGGCGCGTCTGTGTGCGAATGCTCAAAGCGCCGGGAGCTGTCTTAGCCGGCAAAGGCCGGCCAGGGGCGCGGAGACAGCCGCGGAGGCAGATCGGCAATCAGCTGATTGTCAAACAGCTGATTGTCGAAGCCGCGCCGGCGTCGGAGGCGAGCCCGCAGCTGTTCGGGAGACAGAAGCAGGCGCGAATGCTTCTCCTCCCGAACGCCTGCGGGCGGCTCGTCCGCGTTCGAACGCATGTAGAGCACTTTAAAGTGCTCTACATTTCGAACGCGAGAAAGACAGCTGCGGACACGTCGGAGCGCAAGCCCCACTCGGGCAATGCGGATGCCGTGTCTGCAGCTGTCTCCCACGCGTCCCGTTCAGCCCCGTGCGAAAACGTCTCTGCTGTGGGAGTAACCACACTCTGTACCTTGCCCAGATTTCCAGAATGTTTCTGCAAACTGAACTTCCACTCATACCCTTAAGGATCCTGCCCAGACTTATTTCCAGAACTCAGCCATTTTCAGGGTCTGCAAGAATTGTGCTCCACATCTATAGAAGATCAGGATGACTGCACACACTCTGGAATGCTCTGAGGCAGCACTGCAGTTTGTGGGTAGTCTGTCCCAGAGCATTCTGGGCTCTCCTGAGACCTTTTCGTAATTACCTAACTGGTCTGCTGTGTAATAGGGATGGTAAATTTCTGGTAAAGGTGAACCATTCACATTTGTCATGGGGAAAGCTTCCCCAAAGTGTCCATTACTGGCCAGAACTGTAAATGGTCCTCTTGTTTACCAGTCTGCACTGTTGTGTCCGAAGCCAGAACTCCCACCTCCTCATTGTCACAACTGGCTGCTGTCAGCTGAGTCGTCATGCTACATGACGTGCTCATACACCATTGCAGAGGGGTGTGTTCAAGCACAGGGGCATGTTGCAGCCAATCATATCAGTGCCCGGGCTGTGTTTGAATGCAGAGCGCCCATGACTCCATCACTGATCAAGTGCCCCTCTCGCAACTATGACCAGACGCTACTCCCACTATGGCCGGGGGTGGTCCCAGGACTGGAGATACAGTCATGCCAGAGTCCTGCAATCGAACATTGCCGCCAATGCAACCGTGCCCATGCAGACATTGCATTCCCTGCCCACCAAACACAGGGAACTGGAAATAGAGCAAATGGTCACGCCGCTGGACACTCCAATTTCATGCTCCACAGCTAGTCAGCAATTAGGCAATTTCTGGGAAGGCAAAGGATGTTTGGAGGCTGTAACAGCCTCCTCTATGTGCAGATGCTCTTCCCCAGATGTTGCCTAATTGTTGACTACTGGCCGAAGTGGGAATTGGCCTCTGAGATATTTTCCACTATCATTTGAGTACGTCTATTTGTGTATGTTGTGCATGCAATCTACCATTTCCTGAGCTTCTTCCACTCTCTGATTACCCTCTGACAAATGTGAAATTTATTCAAATCTCCTGTGAATGCCCTTAGAAGGCAAAATTGTATTTGAATCCAATTTAAATCTCTGCCACCATTTACACTCCCGAATCCCCTCCAAATCTCTTCTGAATCAGCTTTGAATCTCATCTAAATCCCCTGCAGATGTGACAGGGCACCTGCTTTACCACTTCACGAACATACAAAGCATCAAACAAATACACACAAACATTTGCTTCACCTTCGAATCGCAATCTTTGAATATAGCCAATATTCTATCTGAATGTGAATGTCCAAATTTGTATGAATTGGTGCCAGTGCAAACCTAACAAATAATTTGTGCACATCCCTAAAAGAAAGAAGTCACCATAAGCCCAGGAAGCTACTTGTGGACAGCTGTTCACAGTGCTAACATATCCTCAAGTGTGATGTAGGAAGATATCCATTACATCAAACAGGGTCTTCCCACAACGTGGAACAGAAGGGGAGGAAACTCCAACAACTGTACTCTTTCATACAAAATTGGTGAGAAAAGATGTGATAAATGAACAAAACAAAGCCAAAGGCCTGATAAGGTTGACAGATGCATAAAAGCACCCAGTGTATGCATTTCTGCTCACTAAATTATCACCTTTCAGAAGATTTTTTCACATCGTTACCTAGAGATCAAGTATCCCCAGTCACATGATCTGACATGCAGTGGGAAAAGCTCAAGAATTTTGTTGAAAGTAGGATCAATAACCAGCAGCAAGTGTATAGCTATAATACAATTATTTCTAAGAAAGAGAAGACAGACTCGCTCATCTATGTAGAATATGAAATGACTCACCTTGTTTCACTAGTCCACTGAAGCTGTTCATTGGCATTGCCTGCATTATAATTTAAGTTTCCATGACCTCTTGTAAGTCATAGCAACTTATAAAAGTATGTAAACCACTGAAAAGCAGGTGGTTGCTTAACATCACAGGTAAAAAAAAAGTGACCAAGGGTATTTTTCCACTGTCACTAGAAGTACTCATTAAGTACCCATTAATGGGTACAAAAATGCCATTACGTACCCATTAATGGGTACTTAATGGGTACTTTTAGTGACAGTGGAAAAACACCCCAAGAATCCCCAGGCCTTTGGAAGACACACATGGGGAATCTTCAATGAACTGCTGGACCAGACCACATAATGTGTCAGTTTACCAGGTTCCCCATTGTAGAATAACACATGTAAGACACTTCTAAAGACCATTTGCAGAGATCTGAAAGCAGACAAAGGTTTTCCCTTTGCCTTCTCCTTGAGATGGCCAAAAGCAATTGATGGGACACTGGGTGAGACAAGATGCTGGATTAGATGGGCTGTGGCCTGATCCAGCAGAGCTCCTTTTATGTGCATGGGATTAGGGAGGCGCACAAATATTTGAAGACATTCGAAATTCGATCAGGTTTGTCCAAATTTCAACATTCTAATTCAAATCGAATGTCCATAAATTTGAAATTAAACATTCAAACAAATTTTGAATTTTTGAATCTATTCATTTTAATTATTCGGACATTCACATGTGTACGGGTTCATACACGATGCGTACTTGCATGTACACATCTTTTCTGCATCCATACGCATTTGTACAGATCTGTACGGGATGAATACAGGTTGCATACAGGGTAAATGTGGGATGCATACAGACGTGTATGGATGCGTACAGATGTGTACGGGATGCATAACGATGTCAACATTCATAAGCACAAATTTGAACTGAAAATTCAAACAAATTGATTCAATGTGGCTTAATTCAAATTGAATTTGGGCAAATTTGAATTTTAAAGATTCAAATTGAATTGAATTTTTGGATATTCAAATTGAATCGAATCCTGAAAATTGCATTCGTGCACACCCCTTCCTTCAGAGCTTGCTTCAGTGCTGTGCCCCATGCAGTTCCCCTTCTGTTCCCTCGTGATAGATTGGTACAGCAGTGCATATCCTGCCTACCAGGTGTGTCCATTTCACAATGCTCCCAGAAACAGCCCTGGAAGTGTGTTGCTTCTGGTAGGCTAGCTTATTAATCCCCAGCCAGCAAAGTCAGCAATAGGGAACTTTTCTTCCTAGCCTCTGAAGCTGGGTTAGGCTGGGCCACCATAATGTGAATGGTCCTTGGCCCATGCTGACATCCCTCGGTGTGATCTTGAGCTGGATTGCAAAACGGGTCCTGCATAGCACAGAATAATGTCCCTGTGCACATCCTGCTTTACTGTTTGATAAGTGGTTCAATGTTGTCATTTCTTTATTCTGTTCTAGAGTTAACATTCCCTCTCAGGACAGTTTTGGGACATCTGGGTTGTGTTCATCTCAGTGGCCTGTCCCGAGTGCTTCTTTCCCCAGCTTTGATGACAACTTTCATGGATGTCTGAATGACCTTCATTTAGAGGGTGCAAACAGAACGTGATCTATGAGATGATCACTACTAACAGAGCACCAACCTTAGTATAACGCACCAAAAATAAGAATTATCATGATCATCATTTCAATATGAACATGTTTTTAAATACAATTGATTGTTAAAGGAAGGAAGGAAGGAAGGAAGGAAGGAAGGAAGGAAGGTACTTTGATACATTTCATTCACTTCTTAATTTTTCAGCCATTTGTAAAACTACCGTATTTTAACAACTTCTGTTTGTTTCCAGGTTGTGAGCTCCCTCGTGTGGCTGTATAAGGATTTCCAACTGATATAGAGATAAAGAAAATGAAGAGGTGTTTTTTGTTGTTTTAATTGTTAAGGAACACACACCCTCAAAGCATGGGTGCAGAGGAAGGCATTAAGCTATTTTTTTTTTGTCTTTTTTGTCTTGTCTTGCTTTGTAGCCATCAATTATTTCCAGCACAATGGGCGAAAAGGCCAGGGGATTTTTATTTGTTTATTTGGAACTATGCAAAACAGAAAAGCAACAATGTGACAAGACTGAGAAAATGTGAAGGTGGATATGTTACGTTTTAACAGACAAAAAGGGATAAACTGTAAGAAGACTCATGGGTGTATGAAATGGGTACAAAGAAATTATAGGATTTATTCAGCCTGAATTTTTTCTCCCTCACAATTTGATCAGAGTCAAGGTTGCAGAAGATTCTCATGGGAAAGGAAGACAACGTACAGGACAGGACAGCAATCACTGACCATCCACTCTCTCGCTATCCAGAGTTTCACTTCTAAGGCCCAAAGCCATGTCTCCACTTAATGGGCATGGAGTTCAGCAACATGCCTTCTGCCACTATATTTCAATGGGTTGGAAAAAAAGGCCTATTTGGACTTAGACCTCTGGTACAGCTCTGGTACAGAATATCTGCAAATAGGCCAAAAGTGGCCCATAGAAGTGGCATTTTTCATAGGACACCATTTTCCATCTTTTCAAAAGACACATTTCCCATCTTAAATGAAGGAGTTCTGGCTGCCACTGAAAATGATGCCTGTGAACTCCAAAATGAAGACATAACAGAATCATTTTCAATTGCCATTGGGGCACCTCCTCCGACGTGAATCTTTTATCGTCTCACTTCAAAAAATGCTCTGAATTTGTTAGTTATAATGTCTTTGAATATAGCCAATATATGATTCAAATGTGAATGTTCCAACTTATATGAATTCGTACAAATTGCAAACCTGATAAATAATTCATGCACATCCCTAATTGCAATGGACATCTGAGAACCACTGTTTTGGTAACAGCAGGAATGCTCTTCTGTGAGCATAAGAACATAAGAGGAGGCCTGCTGGATCTAACCACAAGCCATATAGTCCAGCATCCCATCTCACTTTGCCTGCGATTGCTTGTCAAGCAGAAGACAAAGGCAAATCTGCTCTAGACTCTCTGCAAATGGCATCTAGAGGCATCTTGCCCATCTCTCAGATCTGAAGGTGATACCTAGGCATCCATTCTAGTAGCCATCAGTACGTGTCTGCTATTAATTTCTCTACAAGAACATAAGAGGACAGGACGAAAACAGAATGCATACAGGATAAAAATGGGATGCGTACGGATGCGTATGGACACATACAAATGTTGTCAACATTCATATAATCAAATACAAATCGAATATTCATACGAATAGATACAAATGTATTTAAATACATTTGTTTTTTCTCTATTCTTATCTGGGAATACTGGGTTTGATTCCACCCTCCCCCATGATGCCAGCTGGGTGACCTTGGGCTAGTCACAGCTCTCCTCTGAGCTCTCACAACCCCATCTACCTCACAGGGTATTCTGTTGTGGGGAGAAGAATAGAAGCTTTGTCAGCTGCTTTGAGTCCCCTTAAATGGGTGAGGAAAAAGGTGGTAGAAAAGCCAACTCTTCTTCTTCTATTCGTATGAATGGGGATAGTTGAATATTTGATTTGAATCAAATCAAATGTCGAAAACTGCATTTGTGCAGTCACCTAATTCCTACCCCACTTTTGACTCCGCTTCAGAGTCAGAAAGATAAGTTCTCCAACAATCTGCAGTGTTCTCTCTTTTTGGGGGGAGGGGTGTGCCATAATAGTAATAAATTATGACAAAAGTGTTTACATGGTAGTTTAGGAGCTGGTGAGGCACGTAAGCTGTTTGCCCAAGCCCTGCAAATTACCTTAACACTTTCTTTAACAACGAAGTTGTTCTGTTTTTGGCTTGCTTTCCGTTCATTAGGTTTGAGATGGGGAACTTTTCCCTACCAGTCCCCTTGCTAATTGTTTTTAGAAGAATTCTTCTGACAAGATTTCACTCCAAGATTCAGTGAAAAGGGCTTATGTGTTGCCTCCAAGGTGCAAGAAAGAATTGGCAACCCGCAGCTTGAGTTCTGAATAAAAATAAATCCTTTCATCTCACCAGTGGAACGGTTTCCTCTGACTCGACCTTTTAATGTCATAATAATGCAACCCAGTCATATGGTAATAATGGCACACCAAACATAAAAGGGGCTCCCAACCTCCCTCCCATGACAAACAACGCATAGTGGAAGATTTCAGCAGTACTTTGGAGCCAACCTCAGGATGACTTTCTCATACAATAAGCTGAAAGCTTCTGAGTCAAACATCTGAGGTCCTTTTTTTTAACAAGCCTCCTTCCCATACACTAAGGTCGTAGACAAAATTACGGATAAAGAGGTAGCAAAGTTCCACTGCTTCCTCTTCTTCCATCATTCAAGAAGGAATAAAATACGAAGAAATCAAACCATCCACTAGGGGGGTTCAGTTACTTTGGAAAAATATATTAACATATTGTGGCTTTTCTTCTTCCTTTTAAGTTCCTTCTCCTCTCTTCTCTTTTTCTTTCATGTTGAAATGTTTTGTAACTTTTGACAAACTTATTTATTTTTGTTTTTAAAGGAAAACATTTCACTGCTATAGGTTTCTTCACAATGGCTGCTTCTAGACAGCAAGAGGCAACATGGGATCTAATACAAGTTCTGCAATTGTCTTGCGTTCTTTTGCAATATGCAAGGAGCAGCGAAAGTCTTATATGTCTGTATGCTGGCGTCTTTGTGTGTGCGTGTGTGCTCTTGGCAGACTTACAGTATCTCTAAGGTCTTTTCTGCACGTACCTTTTGTTAATCCAGACCAGTGAATCCCACTGATCTGGATTACATCAGAGCTGTCTGCAAAGGATCCCTGCAACTTCTTGCTCTCCAAGATGTGTTGCCTGCCATGATCTCAAATAAGGCCCTTGTTCAGGATGTAGACCTGATTAAACAAGTCTACAACAGGTCTGGATTAAGAGCCTCCTTAATCCAGAACTGACTTCATCCACTGCAGAGAGAGCTGGACACATGGATTATCATGCAGACTAGGATGCCACAATGTGGGTTAAGGGGTTCCTTAATTCAGATCACCCAAAAGCGGAGAAAGGGTTCCTGTGAGGGGGGAAAAAATGGTCCAGCAGACACAAAGGTAAAAATCACTGTTAGGGGAAACCCTGCACGATTGCTTGGTTTCCCATTATAGTAATATTATGGGATTTTGCTAAACTAATTATGGAGTATATTGGGTAATTGCATCTGGAATTCCCAATGTAGTCCCAGGAAATCTATAGGTTTTAGCCCTTGGGTCTTTCTGCACTTGGCTGATAGTTTGCTTCCAGTGCTCTCCCAGATGGAGAATCTGCACTGGAAGAGACCAATCCCAACACAAAACTGCCCCCTTCCATGCAGGAGCACACTGGAAGCAAACTACATGTGGGGCATGATTTCATGTTCCACGCATACACTTACCATGTCCAGTTGCATCCTACTGTGTCCTCTGCATGCCATTCCCACCTCTATGGAGTATGGAGGGGCACATGACACACTGTGCAAGTGTGCTGGTATGTCACATGACATGCTGGCATCAGAACATGTGCATGGTGTGTCACGATTGTCCTGGTGATGGTGAGGTGTGTGTGCACTGTCACCAGCATCTGGAGACAAGATGGCAATGCCTGGACTATGTGTCTGCATTTCAGGTAAGTATGCAGACATGCGAGTTGAGGGTGGTGTGCACTAACATTTGTGAATGTGAATGCTAGCACATGGGAGGGAGACAGGTTCACCGTTCTCATCCCCTGGACAGGACGGAAAGTGCAAACTTGACCCATGTCTGGAAAAACCTTTTAAGTCTCTAGTGGAGAAGCATCCTGGGCTTACTGAAGATCACCCATGGTGAACAGTTCTTAGAACAAAAGGTTAGAATAGGGTACAAACTGATTCTAAACTTACCGGGCATGACAGCTCAGTTTTTGAGATGCGCTGAAGTGGCCAGCTGGAGATGTTTCCACATCACTATTTGCAAGTGGGAAGGAATCATTTCCAAAAGCTGCCAGGAGCGCCTTCATTTGGGGGGGGGGGGAATGAAATAGCACCCTTTAAAAATGGTGTCTCTGATGACAACCACACTGGGAAACGGGGCACAGTGAGATTGCCAAGAGGTGCTTGCTATAACTCCTTGTGGATACATGGTAGCAACATCACTTTTTGAGAACAGGCTGCTACACTAGTCATGGCCTGGATCTGATTCAGGGGACCATTTGTTAAATTCTGATATTAATGGGAGTCAGGAGGCCTTTTTGCAAAAGGGGTTTTTGAACACATGGAGAGCACATTGGAATGCAGCATTCGCACTTGAGGGGCAGCCGGGTCCGTTCCAAGCCAAGCATCCCAATGCGCTCTCCACATTTTCCAGTTTCAGAGCACTAAAAAGTGCTCTGAAACCATCTCAGTGCATTCGGTGCGCTCCAAGCTGTCTCAGAGAGAAAGCATTCACATGCTCTCTCTCTGTGACAGCTTGGCCCCTCCCTCGGGCTGCTCCCATTGGCTCCTATGGACCCAGTGGGGGCAGCCTGAGCGCCTTCTTTCCCTGGGTTCCTGCTCACTCCTGAACCCCAGATTAGGCTCTGGGGGCAGGCAGGAACCCCACCCAACAACCAACAACCCACCCCGGGGTCACACACGCATGTGAATGGGCCTTACTTTCTCCTCCCGACCCACTTCTGCTAGAATAGGCCGGGACAATCTGAGCATACTCGAGGGGAAGGCCCCTCATTGGCTGGGCACCTGCCTGGCTTCAACTGGCCATCTGAGCACGTGCGGGTGCCTGGCCAATGAGGGGTCAAGCATGCTCAGAACGTCCCGGCCTATTCTAGCAGAATTGGGCCGGGAAGAGAAGGTAAGGCCCATTCATGCATACGTGCGACCCCTGGGTGTTGGCTGGTGTTCCTGCCTGCCCCCAGAGCCCGATCTGGGGTTCGGGAGTGAGCAGGAGCCCAGGGAAAGAAGGCACCCAGGCTGCCCATAGAAGCCAATGGGAGCAGCCCGGGGAAGGGTCTTCCCCCAGAACAGGTTGAGAACAGTTTCCCATTCACACTGGCAGGTAAGGGAACTGTTCTCAAAGGTTCCTTACCTGCCCTTGTGCGAACAGGAAACTGTTCTCAACCAGTTCGGGGGGGAGCATTCCGAGGAGTCTTCGCCTTCGTGCAAAAACGCCTAGGGTTATCAGTGCTTACTTGTCCTTATGGCAATTAAGAAGGCATTGGTATATCTCCAAAAGCCAGCTGCTGGGAGACTTCAAGCAGAGCAAGCTGTGCTGGTGCAGCTGTTTGGCCACTGTGAGAACAGAGAAATGGGCTCGATATGTATTCTTTAAGGATGTGCACAAAAATTCTTAACATTCAATGTTCATACAAATTCATACAAATTCAGACATTTGTACATGAATCAATGTTACAACATTCATACATTGACATTCATGTTTGTACAAATGTTTTGGAACATTCATGAAACAGGGAGGTGGGAAAGTGGCTGCACCATTCGCATCTGCAAGGGATCCAGAGTGCATTCAGCATGGTTTGAGAGCAGATTCAAAGTGGATTCAGGGCAGATTTGACACTTTCAGAGCAGATATGTTATGGGATGCATATCGGATACATATCGGACACATAGGTGTTCGTATCGGATATTGTACAAATTCATACTAATACATTTGTATCAAACAGAATCCTACCACATTCAAAGGGTAGGATTTTCTTACATTCAATTCAATGTGAAGCAAATGCCAAAAAATCCATTTGCGCATACATCCCTAGTCGTATTTGAGGATGATTTTTTGCTGAATTCATCCATGAATTACAGCTTTCATAAGATTGCTCTGGAATGTTCTGGGTGGCTAGAATACATCTTAAACTTGGACGATGTCTTGTATTTGAATGTTTCATTTAGTTAAGTTTATATCCCATTCTATCCCAGAAAGTTTCAGTGTTAGGGTTAGGGGTGGGCACAAATGGGTTTTTTTTGGGGGGGGGTTGCACTAGAATTCAAGTCGATTCAAATGTCAAAGCATTCTATTCTCTTTGAATGTTTAAAATCCGAATGTCAAAAAATTTGAATCCATAACATTTGAATCTATTCGTTCAAATGTTACGTATAGGTATCTGTGCACATTCTGTAAGCATCCCGTTTTATCCTGTATGCATCCTGTTTTCATCCCATATTATGAGCACAAATACACATAATATTTGTACAGACAAGTATGTAATACATACATATCTGTACATTTGAATCATTCAAACAGATGTTGTGGAACATCTGTAATCCGTTTGAATGTCTAAATTCGAATGTTATTAAATCTTATTCGAATCAGAATGTCAACATTTGTCGGATGCGAATCAGATGTTTGAATTTTCAAATATTCGTGCAGTAAATTAAAAGAGTGCAGTACCCAAAGGAAAGGAACAACTGCTTCTTTAGCTGAAGAGGTGCATGCTTTCCATCTGTCAGAATGACATTGCTGCTTATTGCTTCTCTGAAGAGAGATCATTCCACCTCCACAGAAGGCTCCCTCTTGTCTCCCTAAACCTATAATCTCTGATTCAGGGCGGGGGGGGGGAACTGCCCAAAGTCCTCTCCAATGATCTTAATGCACAGACTGGACTGGAAAGTGTACTGTAATGCATTTGACTCACAGCACCTTCAACACTTGATACACCTGGCCATGGCCCTGTCAAGAGAATGTTACAGCTGGGGTAGGAGGGGGTACCAACAAGGGCAACACAAAGACACCTTTTCTGCAGATGCAAGTGTCTTTTTGCAGGTATTGAGACAACACATTACTCAACACCACACCCACCTTCTTTCTAGACCCGTTCTATGTGTGGATGCCCTTTCATTGATTCAGATCAGGGAGTGCTAGCATGGATGTGGACCTCATTTATCTAGTCTACCACTAATCTGGAGTAGTGAGCCCTTTGCACAGTTCTGATCCAGATCTACGCTAGTTCCATACAAATGACATGTTGTTTGCTGCTCCTTGATTGGGATTGACATGTAAGTGCAGAAAGGGCCCCAGTCTATCTTGAGATAAGCACAGATGGAACTCTTCAGATGCAAAACTGATGCTCTGCATAGAATTTCAGCCTATTCCCTATTACTGAGGCTTCAGACTGTTGTTCACATTGTACAGATGGCTGGAACAGAAAAGTTCACCCATATTAATTGCCTTATTATGAGACCACGTAAGCAAGAAAGCACTGGCTTTCCTTTCAGCATTTCCTTTCTGTGTTTATTTTCTTTTCCTTGTCAACATCTGCACTACTGTATTTTAACTTTTTGCTTTGGACAGTTTCATCAGGGAATTCTTTAACCTGGAAAAATGCTACAATGCTCAAGCACTTTTGTGTTTTTTCACCCCTGAAAAGGAGGAGGAGGAGGAGAAGGGGGCTGGACTCGATGACCCTAGACATCTCTTCCAACTCTATAATTCCATGATTCTATGAGAAGGTGAAGGAGAAGGAGAAGGAGCCAATCAACCAAAGCTTCAGAAGTTTGTGTCATTCCCTTGGACATTATGGTCTCCTGGGACTAAACTATCCAACCACAGGATGGAATGAACTGCTTTGGAGCTACTGGGAATTGCATTGCTTTTAAGTTATCTGCATTGAAGGGGTTAAAAATGTATTCACCCCTCGCGATTTAATACTCAATCTGTGAGTTTTAATAACAGCTTCCACTTATCAGTCCATCTATCATCTTATATCTTTTGCAGCTGTTGAAAGACAATGTTGGTGCTTTTAAAGTGTTCTCATCATAGATTCAAAAAGCCTAACATGCACACACACACACACACAAAAAAAAAAAAAACCCTGGCAAACAAAAAGAACCATATGCCTACTTGACCTGAGATACATAAACCTGTTGTTCAATCCAGAGAGCAGGATTATAGCATTACTTTTTACTAAGTTGCTTTTCATATGGAAATTTCTTTTCACAGCTAAGATCTACATTTAATGGCATCAACACTGGGGGGGGGGGAATCCTTCTTTTTAGCCCCCCTCTGTGATGGACGTATAGATTTTTATAGTGTCTGCAAGCATGCATTAATGTTAATTTCACAATTCTCCTTTGTATTTTGTTAATGTCACAATCTGTTGTAAAGCCTTGCCAAGTTTCTTAACTGTCATGCTAATTCCGAGACCTACTCTGCACTCTTTGACATTTCAGGACAGAACATGGCTGTAAAAATAGATTAAAAACAGCTTATAAGTATTATAAAAGCAGGAACTTTGCAGATGGTGGAATTAGATCTGCTCAGCAGAAATCCAGCAACCCAAAACATAATAATATTTTTTTAAAGTGTATTCATGTGGAAGGTGAACCCTCTTCCCATGTAAGAAAGCAATTCCTTCCAAGTACTGTTCTGAAAGTGTATTCTGTATCCATGTCAGTTTTATGTTTCAAACGGTTTCTGTACTGCTTAAATAAAGGGGTATAATAAGAGCTAGATGTTGTTTGGTTGGTTCAGAGTTCACACAAATTATTTCACACAAGGGATTCGTCTGAGGGGTCTCTGTCATCAAAAGAAATGCATTAATGTTCATTAGATATTGAATGACAATGTCGCATGTAAGAACATTTCAGGAAAAGACAGGAAACTAAACCCTTTTTTTTTTACTGATTGCAGAAAGAATGCTCATTCTTTTTAAAACACACAATCCACTTCAAAGGGAATATTCCCACCCACCCATCCACCCACCCAATTTTGGGAACTTTAAAACTGTCTGATCAGAAAGGTTTTTTTAAATATATATATAAATTTTAAAGTGAAATAAGTTACAGGGTACTTGTCTTGGGGGGGGGGAAATCATCACCATAATAAAGACTCTTCCTTCTTTTAAGGGTCGCGTTCCCTGCCTTGCCATCATTGTTACAGAACTGTTGATGAACAGTTCACATCCTTTGCCAAGAACTGCCTACTCCCTTCTCCCCCCTCCGTACTCTTTCCTCATTATTTGCTCAATCTTTTTCCCACAGACCAGAGAGCCCTCAAAGACAGCTTAAAGAAAACACTGTATTAACATTAGGAAATAGCATTCTGTTCACAATTGATCTCTTAATACTTAATGTTGAAATGATAATTGGTGGAGTCTTCATTGAAGAAGAAGGAAAAGAACAGAATGAAAGGATCCGGGAGGCGGGGGTGGGGGAATAAAAATGTGAAGGTTCCCCACCACTATGTAGTAACTACAAGGTATTACCTCAGTTATCACATTCAGAGAAACAGAACAGATACTTATTTTATTTTATTAAAACAAAACAAAACCTCCCCCATCTGTTAGAGATTGCTGTCCCCAATTCTTTTCAGCTGACATAATCCAGATTGATTCGTTCAGCAGATAAAATTCCGGCCACTTCTGCCCTTTATAGGAGCAACATAATACCAGCCTTTATTCAGTAACAATGTAACATAATGGGATCGGAATGTACAAAATGACCGTTCTTATATTACTGCGACACACAAGAGTTCCAAGGCAAGCCAAGCCTTAATGTAAAAAATCATTATGCACAGATTACTGAAGTGATCCTGCATTAACAAGGTCAACCCAAGCATGGTTCCCCCCCCCACTTCCTTTCCCTTCTTTTTATTTTTCTGAAAGTGCAGAAAATACATGGAAAACTCTCCTCCTACCAGAAACCAATATAACCACAATCACTAATATATCTTGTTTACTGACTGTATTTTCAAAAACTGTGAAGGCTTTATTGCAAATGAAGGTACAAAGTTTATTCATTTAAAGTCTGACAGTTGAAGATGTTTCCCCCCCCCTACCCCCAGGTGCACACTAAACTATTACCTAACATATAGAAATTTAAATTTCAAAGATTGTGATGCCATATTAAATCAGTTTGTGGCTATTCACTTGTTCTGTGATGCACAAGTCACCTTCAGAGGCCAATTTATACTTGGCCTCTTAGTGTGGAACTGGCAGGTGCATCTACTTGCAGGAGGCGTTTACAGCCTACTAAGGCCCCCTGCCTGCCCAGATGTTAACTAATTGCATGCTAGTTGTGGCATACAAAACTGTGCACTACAAGCAACCCAGCCCTCCCCAACCCCAACAATTTGTTTTCCTTTTCCATCCATGCAGCGACCATCTGCACTACTTCCTGTGCAAGGGGTCATCTGGCACTTGGGATCTGCTAGCACCTCTGTTGCCCCCCTGATGCACCAGGAGGAGGCCAGTGCTCTGCCTCTTTGACAGCTGGGCATGTGCCAGCAATCCAGCTTTTCCCCCGCTGCTTCGGAAACGTTCACTTCCAAAACGGCTTAATGGGGAAAGCCAGATGTAAGACCTGATTTTTCAGGTCCTACATCTGGGTCAGATTTTGGCGGCAAAACCGGTTTAAGCAACTAGTTTTGCGCGCCAATGTGCAGAGGTGGCATCCTCAAAGGGACCCTAATTCCTTTCCCTTTGCAGAAGCCACGTCCTAATCCTTCCCACATCTGGCTCTAAATCTGTTTTTAGAGCCTGTGCGGAAAGGCATCATTTTCTACTCAAAGGCTGAACTTGCAAGAATTCAGGTTATCTTCTGATTTCCTACTTTACCATACCCATCTCCTGTGATGAAAGAGACGTTTGGGGGAGTGTTAGTTCTGTTGTAGGTTTTCACAGAACTGGCCCACTTCATCCCCCTTTTGTGTCAGTGATTAGGGCATAGACTTGGAATACTGGATTTGAACAGAGATCATGCTGTAATTGTTCCCCATCATTTTTGTTGAGTCTATGGGCTACTTGTTGTCTTGAAAAGCATTCTTGCCTGCACTAGTAGATATAATGGTCCTCTGAACCTATTTCATCAACTCCCATCCATTTTAGATCACTGACTATCAAGATGTTGATGTTCAATCTTGCCATCTCCTGTGTGGCCAGCCAGTTCTACCTTACCTGGGTTCGTGGGTCTTACATTTGAGGTTCCTATGGAATATTGTTCTTTACAGCATCAGTCACACCCACAACTAGGGGTGTGCATGAATGCAATTTTCAACATTTGATTCAATTTGAATAGAATATTTGAATGTCTGAATTTGTACGAATAGAGAAAAAATGAATGTATAAAAATTGGAACCGATTTGAATACATTTGTATCTATTCATACGGATATTTACTACATATTTGTTGATACAAATGCCAACAACACTCATATATATCCGTACACATCCATATGCATCTGTATGCATCCTGTTTTTATCCCATATGCATCCTATTTTCATCCCGTACAGATGCGTATCCATATAAATAAGTTGCATACAGATATGCATATAATGTATATCTGTCTATACACATACAAATGTCTGAATCATCTGTACAAATGATTCAAAATATTTGTATTCAAATATATAAAAATGAATGTCTGGATATTTGATTCAAATTTGAATGTCTGAGTTCAGTTAAATTCGATTGAATAATGAATATTTCAAATATTCTCACATTTCCTTATCCACAACTGAGTGTCCTTTTAGCTTTGACTTCACCCTTTCTGGAGCTTTCTGTACTTACCCTCTGCTCTTTCCCAGTAATGTAATGGACAGCTTCTGACCCAGTGTCATATCTTTAGTCTTTTAATACTGTCCTAAGGACAGGAAGAACAACACAAACGATTCTACATTTAAAGTGAATTGCATCTGAATTTTTTGAAAGCCTTAGTGAATTGTATGATTCCAATAACAAAATGAATAGGGTTGAAACCTCCAATCAATATAAACCTTTTAGAGCCCAACCTTCTAACAATCTCATCAAATATATATTTGAAGACAAGGTTAATTGAATAATTGATTGCTTAGTTAAAATTCTTCAGATGTCTTCCTAAAATGCTTTATAATAAAAAATAATACACAATCTTTAAAAGTTACCCTCTTCCTCTATCATACATAGTTTTTGGGGAAATTATGATTATTGGCATTATTTCTACATTATTTTCTACATCTTCATAATACATTCTTCGATGAAAATGAGTACAAACTACGGATGCACACAAATGCTCATCACATTTATTTGTACAAATTTGTACAAATTCAGACATTCATACACAAATAGAGTGTTGTGACGTTTGTACATTAACCCTTGTACTGTTTTGAAATGTTTGTATGAATAGTTAATACTTTTGTTAAATTGGGGATACATATCGGATACCTATCGAGGCACCAGTCACATCTGCAACGGATTGAGATTTCATAAGACATGCATCGAGAGCAGATTAAAAGTGGATTCAGGTTGGATTTGACTCTTTCAGAGTGCAGATATGTTATGAATATGTATTGGATACTTATGCATTTCTGTTGAATACGTATCAGATATGTATGTGTTCGTATTGGATACGTATGCATTTGTAGCGGATATGTATGCATTCATATCAGATACGTATTTGTTCGTATCGGATACATATCCGATATTTGTATGCATTCATACAAAAACATAGAATATAATTCTACCTCATTTGAAGGGGATCTACTTGAACGCATATGGATTTTCTAATATTTGATTTGTTATGAACTGAATGTCAAAAAGCCCATTCATGCACATCCCAATTGTGTTGAAATTATTA
This sequence comes from Aspidoscelis tigris stejnegeri, assembly GCA_023333525.1. Taxonomy (NCBI): domain Eukaryota; kingdom Metazoa; phylum Chordata; class Lepidosauria; order Squamata; family Teiidae; genus Aspidoscelis; species Aspidoscelis tigris. Next base: position 11,270,172 of record JALMGA010000013.1, read on the forward strand.
ATTATTTTACAAGCAAGACTGTAAAATCTGCAGTTGGTAAGGCAGGTATCTCTCTGTTCAAATACAAATGGAACTTTTCTTCAAAACTTTTTAAGCCTTTGAAATTCATTTGCATTGTTAGATACTAAAACTTTTAATAATTCTTCAGAGGAATTTCCAAGGACAAAAAGGACAATAGTAGCTAAATTTTAGTAAAGACCCTTCAGACATCCAGAACACAAAACCCACATCAGGGTAATTCAGCACAACGTAGGTTCAGAAGACAAACTTTAATTAGAAGAAAGAGGGGGTGCTTCAGATTAAAAGATGTGTTGATTGATAATGAACAGATTTTCATTGAATAATCAGAATTTTCTTCTCTTCTTCTTTACCTCCTTTTCTGTATTATTTACATCTTAATATTAAGCATTAGGAAATTAATGCAGTGCGCTGTTACTGCAAATCAGGTGTCTGTGGCAGCATTCAGACGAAGTCCAAAAGAGAAAGTGATGTATATGCACATATATAAACTTCCAGGTCAGTAAGCTACAATTACTATTGGCAGATATTTCTAGTGGATAATTGTGTTGTTCCATGCACGTATGTTGTCTTCGCAAAATTTTAATGAACTAGTGATTTATTAAATATCCTTTCCACAAAAGTCTAGAGATCAAGTATACAGACCAAGTAAAGGCCAGTATAAATTTGGAGGTGGCTCTCTAGCAGCCTGGTGGAGAAGGCACTATAGGAAAAAGTACCCTCTTTGCCTCGGTTTTGGAGTGAAAAGGTGTTTTTTTTTTTACTAGTCCACCACTATACAGGGCGAGAAATAGCATCCTGCACAGTAGACACCTCTGCCAGTCATCGTGCTGGCAAAGGACCAACATGATCATTGGAAGGCACACTCCATGCTAATGATGGTGGCATGATGGCAGTAGGTACCTTCTAGCGCCCACAAGAATATCCCAAAAGGACAAATGGAGACATGGGGCATTTTTGCACTTAGGTTCCTGTTCATTAGATGGGGAAAGTGCAGAACAGACTAATGTGTGCTAGCGTTCGTACTTGGGAATACTAGTACACATCAGCCTAACCCTCCCACATCTGGAAACTTACCTTCATCCAGGTGAGTGTCTTATTGCTCACATGGTACTTCCATTTTGATTGTGGTGTCAGATGTGACAGCGCATGTGCTATCGCTGTCATCACAGTGACAATGACACTCTGCACGCGCACAGTCGTGTTTGGGGTCATAGTGATGCCAGTGCACTTGCACAGTACCTCAGATGACCCCTGATACTGGAAATGGTGCAAATGCTCACTGCTGGATGCTTCAGGTAAGTTTTGGGTTAAGGTTAGTTTGTGTGTGGTACAAGATTTCAAGCACTACCACTAGTTGGTGATGGGTGAACATCTGGGCAGCCAGGGGGCGTTTCTAGGCTCTAAACACCTGTCCAGATGTTGACCTACTGCAAACTATGAGGCTAAGTGCAAATTGGCCTCTGACCTGAAAGGTATCATAAAAAATTTGGTGCTGAGCAAGAACACTTGGTGTCCACGTTAGATGCTTCATATCAGCCCAGAATATGCCATAGCCTGCATCAACATATGGATAGCAGGTCCCAGTTCCAGGATATATTCTGAAATAAAACCCAATGCAGAAAGCACAATAGGAAGAGCCCTGCTGGATTAGGCCACAGCTCATCCAGTCCAACATTTTCTCTCACACAGTGGCCCACCCATTGCTTCTGGGCATCTCAAGCAGAAGGCAAAGATAAAATCTTTGCCTGATCTCAGTTCCCTACAAATGGCCTATAGAGGCATCCTGTCTGTCCTCCAAGCTGGAGATGGTACCTACACGTCTGTTCTTCACTTGAGCTGCTGTCCTCCTCAGCCATGTGTAGCAGTACATGTAAACACATGGCCCCATGAAAGGTTATTGCAATTTCCAATGTGGAATTTCTAACACATATTGCTGAGAATTAGAGATTCCAAGCCTATTATCTCTTCTGGTGTCCCAGTACTACAGAAGAACATACAAAGTGTCCTGCCAGGTTGGACCAAAAGACTACTCATTTCTCACAGTGTCCAGATGCCTACAGATAACCTGTAAGCAAAACAGGAGCTCAGTAGGAGATTGGCAGCTACAATGCTCTACTTCTTCATTTTTTAACGATAGAGCAGAAAGAACCTTTTCTTACAAGTTCATTACAGTCCATATTTCTTAAATTAAGTGATTCCTTTCTATAAAGTTCTCAACCTAGCTCATGACCATATTGCCTTGTTCTAAGGCTGCTAGAAATGGCATGGAATTTGTTCAAATAGTTTCCCCAATTGACAAGTTCAATTCACACTTGGCCTCATAGTTTTAATAGGTTAAGATCTGGGCAGGAGGCATTTACACCCTAGAAATGCCTCCTGTCTGCCCAGATGTTGACCTATTGCAAACTAGCAGTGGTGCACAAAATCGTGCACCACACACAAATTAATCCTTACCTGAAACTTATCTGATGCATCCAGCTAGTGAGCATTTGCACCATTTTTTGTCTGAGGGGTCATTTGAGGAGCCACACAAGCATGCTGGCACCTCAGATGACGCCAGATGTGATTGCGCATGCACAGAGCGTCAAACACTAGTACATGTTAGTCTGTTCTGCACTTTTCCTGGCCAACAGACGGGAAGCTAAGTGCAGAAACGTTCCTCAAGTAAGGCAGATTATCCATCAAGGAAAACTTTGGATTCTGCAAGGCAGCTGACAAACTTATTTTGCACCTGCTTTGTCACTGATAGAGTTTCAAGGAGAAGAGTGCTTTATGTTAAGTCTCATAGCAAAATGACAGGCATTGCTGTCTGCTGACAAAGGCTCATGACAGGGAGGTGGCACATAGTGATCGTACCAATGTATTATCACTCCGCCACTTAGACAGAGCTGACATCTTCCACATCTGAAGAGACAGCACTGCGGACAAACTAACTTGACTGTGTCAGCTGTATACTTAACAATATTGACAAACAACAATTTTGCAGACATTGGGGGCAAAGGAATGCTAAAGCCACTAGACAAGAATGCTCTTTGCTATATCAAACACAGTGGCAGGCAATGGAAGCCCACTGGCTGATTTCTACCTCCCCAATACTCCATTTTAATAGTGAAACCCTTAAGCACAACATGCTCAGAAGATCTGGGATTTAACTTTTTAACCATTCCCAAGGCTCTGGGCTACTTAACCCAAAATTTGTTCCCATTTCTATACATATATTAATGAGAGCATAATAATTTTGAGTTTTCAGGCTGTATCACAGTAGAAAATTACCACAACTGCAAACTCAAAATCCAGTTTAGGGAAGTTTGCACTTAGCTTCCCGTCCCTGGGAAAGAAAGGGCAAACCTGCCCACACATACACTAAGCATTCACACTGGTGATACACCTTTACTCGCTGATAGTGGTGTGCACGAATGCAATTTTTGGGATTTGATTCAAATTGAATATCCAAAAATGCAATTCGATTTGAATCTCTGAAATTCAAATTTACCCAAATTTGATTTGAATTAAGCAAATTTGAATCTATTAGTTTGAATTCTTGGTTCAAATTTTCACTTACAAATGTCAACAACATTCATATGTGCCCGTATGCATCGTTACGCATCCTGCACGCATCTGTACGCATACATATGCATCCGTATGCATATGCGTATTTATCCCATATGCAACTTGTTTTTGTCCTGTACGAACCCATACGCATATGAATGTCTGAATAATTTGAACAAATAGATTCAAAAATTTACAATTTGTTCAAATGTTTAGATTTGAATTTATAGACATTCAATTCAAATTTGAATGTTGAAATTTGGACAAATTTGATCAAATTGTGAATGTCTTTGAATATTCATGCACATCCCTACTCAATGATGCTGACATCAGTGTGTGTGCACCAAAGCAGAAACACCTGATGAGGTGCAAATAGGCCTGCCCAGTATTTTACCAGCTCTGGTGCAGGTCAAGATAAGTGTGCTTAAATGTGTACCATGAGTAGTTGCTCCTGGGAGAGCTTCTGCATGGAAGGAGCCATTTCTGAGGCCAATTTGTACTTGGCCTATTATTAGACGGTGGGGTAGGTTCTGGTAAAGATCATTTGCACTTGCAGGAAGCATTTCCAACCCAGAAATGCCTCCAGCCTTACCAGAAGGTGCCCCAGCATCTACTAGCGCTGGTGCACAAAATTGTGCACCACACAAGTCCTATGCCCTATGTTTCCTGGCCAGAGGAGTGACCATTTGCACCACTGCCAGAATTGGGGTTGACTGAGGTGCCACCAAGCATGCCAGTACCTCAGATGACCCCAAACATGACTGCGCAGTGGACTCTGAACAGAAGATGGTGGCACCTGGACACACACCCAGACCTAGGTAAGTTTCCAGGTGTGTGGGGCTTGGTGTGGTGTGCACTAGCATTGGCAAGTGTGAATGCTAGTGCACACTAGTGGGGAATGCTCTTTTCCCATCCAGTGGATGGGAAGTTAAGTGCAGAAATCCCCGTTATTTCCATTTGTTTCCAAACTTGTTCCCCCAAAACCCCAAACTTTTTTTCCATTGGAAAAAAAAAACAAAAATAAAGAAAATATGAACTATTTAGTCAATTTGTTCATGTCCACACATGACAGACTAGTTTGGTTCCATTGCATTTCTGGATATTGGAACTACGGGTGTGCACAAATGCAATTTTTGGGATTCAGTTAGATTTGAATTGAATACTCAAAAATTTGATTCAATTCAAATCTTTTAAATTCAATTTTAACCAAATTCAATTCGAATCAAGCAAATTTGAATCTATTTGTTCAAATTTTTCATTTGATTTCGTGCTTACAAATGTTGACAACATTCATAGATGTCCATACACATCTTCCCCGGGTCCGTACACATCCATATGCATCCTGTAGTTATCCCATATGCAACCCGTTTTCATTCTGTATGGATCCGTGCAAATGCGTACCAATGTGGGAAAGATGTGGCTTTTCAAGTACACATCGTGTACGAACCTGTACACATACGAATGTCCAAATAATTTGAACGAATAGATTCAACATTTGAATGAATAGATCCGAAATTTGAAATTTAAGGACATTAGATTCAAATTCGAATGTTGAAATTTGGTCAATTTGATCAAATTTCAAATGCATTTGAATATTTGTGCTGTTACCAGATCAACTCTGGATGTATAAGCATCATAAGAAATCTTGACTGCAAAACCTGAATTTGAAATATACAGGGTTTTGACATATGAATTTGGCTTTATGATTGGCATAATTAAAAGCTAAAGGCAGACCATGAAATGTGGAAAGGCCTTAAAATAGCAAGACTGAAGCCATATTGGGAAAAAGACAAGCCTGGATTTTTTTTTTAAAAGAGGGACATAGTTTTTCTCTCTCAAGTCACAAGCTGGCTGCTTGCAAAGGATTGAAAGTCTGTATGCAAGAAACACAGCCTGAGATTTAATCTTGATTGAGTCAAGACAGAGTCCTAGCACCTTAAAAGTCATTGTTTTATTTCCTTTTGGGGTGATAGATATTGAAATAATGAAGGAGAAATAAAACCATGGAATCTGGGACAGAGATTGGTTTGTCTAATTTTAATTTCAATAAAGAATAAAATGGAATGGATTTTTGGAAGAGATCTGGGTAAAATAAGTATACCAGAATTTGGAATTACTATCTAAATTGTAAATGGCCCATTCACCAGTATTAGAATGTCAAGGATGTTGGAGGTGACTCACTGTTTACACCTTTGTTTACATCTTACATACACTGAGTGAGTCCAGTTGAAGGGATTAAGTGAGTCAGTAGAGGTGCTAAAATGTTAATTTAAGGTAAACTTTCGCAAATCAAACAGGGACACAATAGTATTATTGGGCTGACTCATTTACACCTTTTGTCTGCCCTTGGATAGGAGTACATGCCCTGAGGGTGTCAAGGAGAGGTCAGGAGATGCACTGATTGGAAATATTGTTAGACTGATTTGCATTTCTTTGGGAGAGGCTATGAGAAGACTGGAGTCATGTACACATTTTTATTCATTAACAAGGGAAGAACATCAGCAGTTTTTGGTTCCAATTTTTGCTATAAAAACGGCAGAGAAGAGATGGTTTTAAGGTCTTCTTCTTCTGGTCATCAGAGGAGGGAGGTCTTCTTCTTCTGGTCATCATGGGAGGCTAAAGAGACCTGGAGAAATCTTTCTCTCCCCCCCCTTTCTTCTTTCTGCTACACAAAACGTGGGCAGAGTTTTGCTGCAAGAACTGCAATTTAAAGCTTTTGCATTCTGAATTTGGCTGGTTTTGTAAAGGCAATTATAAAGATTATTTTTAATGTATTTCTTTTGGATTTTTGTCCATTTTGGAGACCAGTCCGACTGAGACTGAAGCACATTTTACCAATTTTGAAAATATTTTTGTTCTGGAAGCGGAGATAGTTTGCTGAAATCCTACACATCTTCAGCTTTGGACTTCTTCGGCATGAAGAATACAACATGGTGGTGAGACAGAAGATTGGTATCCTCCATTCACTTTCCCTTATTTTTCTTTAGAACTTTTTTTTTTGGTTAGGAGTTCTTTCTAGTATTAGGAGTTTTCCATTCCCTTTTGGCTGTCGTTTGCAATTGGTTTTTTTTTTTCTAATGAAGGATTTTACTCTCATTTCTTAAGCGTCTTACTCACACAAAGCAATTTGTTTTGGGGTTTTTGGGAAGCTTTTGCTGCATAACTATAAATTAATTGTTTTACTAAAAGAGGGATAAATTCAGTTAAAAGCACAAAGATCTCTTAGTGGGAAATGTTAATTTCTTTAGTTGTTGCATGCTTATTTCTGTTCTGGAAACGCTTCTGATATGACTTTATATTTCATTTCAACTTCTCTTCTTTATTTCTAATAAATTCTTTGCACTGATTTAATAAGAAACTGGTTTTTGATTCTGAAATGGGTTTTGTCTCTGTTTTCTGGTTATTCCTCGTTATTAAAACCTGTGAAAGATCTAGCTACTGATTCCCCTAAAAAAAGTTAAATTTGGTGTTTCTGGGTTTCAAAATAATCCAGATCATCCATATCTGCTTACAATTATACTGGAGCAGATCTAGTATCAGTGCACATCCCTAATCAGAAAAACCACTTGTTTGGTTCAATGCAAACATTCCTGAGCATGGACCATTCAATTGATTTTTCTTGTGTGAACCAAATTTTGCACGTCCTACTTCTAAAATGCATTCTCTGGCATTTAGTATGAGTTAAAAGTGAGAAGAGGATACCAGCATCACTATGCTACCAGTTGTCAGAGATTTTTGTGCTCCTTTTTTTTTAAGTGTTCATTTATGCACCTTGGTGAAACTGTCTTTGCATGTGAAGCTATACAATCTCCATGTCTCTATTATGGCTATCAGTCCAGAGAATGTCTCTGATCTATAAAGATTACCACTTATGCAAACGCTTGCTTTTCTTTCCTTTGAAAGAAGAGAACATTTCACATATTGTATGTGGAATGATAGATAACTGGTTTGCACATAATCCTAAAGAACTTAAATTAACTACATTTAGAAAGAAACATATATCTTCCCTTACACTCCTCCTTTGCACCTCATGAATCTATTATCCCTCTCATTGTGTCATTAGTCACACTGTATTTTTCAAGTAGAAAAAAAAGCAAAACTAAGCAAAATTGCACTTCAATACATTAGAACTGCGTAACAGAAAGTACAATAATTTTCACTTTCAAGTTAGAGAACAGAGCTATATCCACCAAGAAAAGGTTGGTATGAAATTATTTGGCAAGTTCATTTTCTCGCATTAGCACAGACCCTGCATGACAGATTCATAGGTCTCTTTCCTTGGTTTTGGTTACTTATAATTCAGTGGTCTGCTCCTAACTCATGAGAATAATATTTCTGCATTATTGTCCTTGTGATTACCTAAACACATTCAGTACTTTTTGTTCATTGAACAAAACAGCCCATTTGCACTTGCTTGCATGGCCCAGTATCATTATACTATACCAAGCCGATAAGTCTCCAGTGTGGTGATGGCTATTCATACAGTAAGTGCTCAACTAACCTCATACCTGGCCAGCAGCACATGTAAGTGTGAATGACCAGCCCAGGGCTACCTGGATTAACAAGACAACATCTGAAGCAACCTCTGGTGAAAAGCCAAAAGTGGCCATGGCGATTGGCTCAACCGCATACAACTGCACAGCCACCGTTGTATAGTCCCACCCGCTTGTCACACCACACCTAGAACAGTGTGTGAAACCGCTTGCCTAGGAGTGATCCAGCTACATCTGAGAAGGCTGTGGACTGCTTTTTAGAAGTTCACAGCTGAATTGCTCCAGGGAAGACTTATCAAACTCAGGGGCTACTGCAGCAATGGAGCAATGTGGATGGCCTGACCAGTAAGTGGATAGTAGTGCTTCGGCTGTTAGGTGCAAAAAGGCCCAAACATTAGGCCAATTCACACTTGGCCTGCTAGCCGCTGCAGAGACAGAGCAGTTGTGCATGAAGGAGCCATTTCCTAATCAGAAATGGCTCCTTCCATGCAGGAGTTCACCCCATGTCAACTACACACAGTACAATGTACCATGCATGCACTTACCTTGTAAGTGCACAACATGCACCCATATCATACATTGTACATGCAGGCTGATGTGTCACATCACACAGTTACCCTGGAGCTGGCACCTCCCATGTGCACTGGTGCCAGCACTAGGATCCAAAGATGGCCCTTTGATGGTTGTTTTCTGTGGTGGCAACGGCGGTGATAGGGATTTGTTATTACTGTATTAGTAGTAGGCAATAGTAACTTTTGAAAGTGAAGGCATGAGGAATGTAGCACTCAGTGTCTGAAAGCTGCATTTGGTTCCATTGGGGACCAAAATGTGATTTGCAGAGACCAAAGGTAATGCTTGGTGTAATTTCCATCTTTCAAAAAGGTCACTTCTTTCAGAAGAAGAGGCAAGGGACATCCTTCTGGCAGGAGCTCTTGTGGCCAACCCTAGGTCTCCCTCAATCACCTATGTGGATGATGCCTATATTGAAATTAAATACATAAAATACATTGAGCATCAGGCTCTTTCAGTGTATTAGTTTTGAAAGCAGAAAAAAACTGATCTGCCCTAACCACTCATCACCTCTTTGTTAACAACTTCAATGATTCCCAAAGTGCTTTATTTCACAGATTAGTCAACTTGAAATCCATTCTCTCCTCAGTTAGTTTCCTACAAATGAAATCTTTGGAACCGGTATGGAGGTTTCCCATTGCAGGGCATCAATTGGATCTACTTGGTAAGCATTCTGATATTTCTTCATTGGTTTAGATGTTGTGCACTGCACTCATGCACCCTTGTCATAAGGGCAGATGCACAACCAAACAGTGGATGGTAGGGCTATTTTTCACATTACTGTCAGCCTGTTTTCTGGAAGTAATAATATTGTGTTGGGGGATAAAAAAGCCATATTAACAGTGACAACCTCTGTATCACTGACACCCTATTATGGGAGTGATGTCCACTATGCTGCTAAAGCATTATCAGATGAGATCCCAACAAATATCAATGTGTACCTTCTTCACCCCTTGCAGCCGTTACCTTCCTTCCTCCCTTCCCTTCCCTCCCTCTCCCCTCCCCTCCCTAGCCAGTTTTTAACAAATAGGCCCTCATGTAAATTATGGGACCACCAAGGTACAAAATAAATTGCATGTGATGGGCAGATGAGAAACACCTAAAGGAAAGGACTGATTATAAATATTTCATTTCTTCTGTCTACTTGAGTTCTGTGGAAGATATAGTGGCATCTACATACACGATTATATAAAAATCTGTTGGGGTATTTGCTTCTCTATGCATACACCGTTTATTAGTGTCATTCTAATCATAAATACAATTATTCTTGAGTACTCTATTGCAAAAACCAATAAAGTAGGCCTCAGCAGAGATTCTGAAATTGTTTTAACTTTTCTCCAGAAAGAGAGGAAAAAAATATTAAAACACTATTATCACATCAATGAGAGGAAAAGACAGGAAGATAATAAAGTTATGTTAAACCTCTCTGTATGTACTCATGTGTGAAACAGTTATGTCTGGTCACATAATTGCAATGGTTCTGAGAAATATTTCATATTTTATAATGAACATTAAAAGAGTTTGTGGATCATTACTTTATATGAGTTCCAAAGTTATTACATAAAACCCAACAGGAATGGTTATAAATTATTTGATTCTCTAGTCTAGCTTTGGTAAACATAACATGAAAGCTAAACCATCACAAAGATTGCAGACAAGTTTCTTGTCAGTCATCAAGGTATATTTTTATAGTCAGAAAAGAACAAAACCCCATGTATGCACACAGTCTTCTAGTCTGCTGCTCATATGAAATGCCACTCTGAAATTAACTTGGCACTGTGATCCTAGCATGGTATGGGAAGGGGAACTTCCATTCATTTTGGCAGCACTAATTGTATCACACAGAATACGCTTCCCGATAATCGTGCACAAGATTGAAAGATTAAAAGCAAGCGTAACATAGTGGCTAGATTGAGACACCTGAACGCAAATCGGTATTCATCTATGAAGCTCACCAACATGGGCATGTTACCGTCTCTCAAACGGGCCTCTTTTATAGGATTCTAATGGGGTAGGGAGGATAAAATGGCGTGAAAAAGGACTGGAAATACTTGGAAGTTGTAAATATGTAAAGTAGGGATGGGCGAATGGGGGGAGGTTGCATTTAATTCGTATCAAATCAAATATAAGAAAATTTATATTCTTTTGAATAGATCCCCTTCAAACCTGGTAGGTTTTTATTTGAATCGAACGTATTCATACAAATTCATACAAATATCCGATATGAATGCATACATATCCAATACGTATCCCATAACATATCTGCTCTGAAAGGGTCAAATCCTGCTTTCATGCTGGCTCCGTTGCAGATGTGACTGGTGCAGCTGCTTTCCCACCTCCCCATTTCATGAATGTTCCGAAGCTTCATATGAATGCTCCAAAACTTTTGTATTCATATTCAATGTCCGAATGTCTGAATTCATACAAATTCATACGAATAATGAATGTGACGAATATTTGTGCACATCCCTAATATAACGTGCAGGCTTATAAGCGAACTTCACACTTTGCTGTTCCTCCGACATGTCCACAATGCTTGAATCACACCCAGTAAGAGTCAGGCAGGATCAGCCCAGGATGGAGGAGAGTGCAGCAACTATAGTGCCTCTTCCCTTGCACATCAAAAGAATAGTGCTATAGTTGTAGGACTATTCTTACTGTGTAGGAATAGTCCTACACATATTTGTTTCATGCACAAATATTTGTATGAATATTCATGCACCACTACGGAGGCCTCCCCCCCAATTTGTGAGTGTGGGATCTGGCCAAAGCTGAATATTTCCACGTTGGATTTGTATCGTACTGGATATGGGAAATTGGCTCTGGGCACAACCCTAGAGTACACATAACCCTGAAGTCACTGTCATCATACTTGAACTTACACCAGAGTGTGTGTCAAAGAAATTGTAAACAGTTTATCTGATTTCCCCCCCCCAAAGGATCCTGCAGATCATCTCTTAGAAATATGAAAATTCAGTGTAGTAACTATTGACACAGACACAATTAACATTTTTGTCTCCCAACAATAGTTAGCAGGAAGCATTTTAATGAATAAATTATCATTTTTGTCAGAGATAAGTATAATTCTAGATGGCTTCCTTCTGACATTCTGCTATGATTCTATTGTATTTTGTGTAAAAATAATTCATAGATGATTTTTAAAAATTTTCTTTCTTGAAATGAGTTTTTTTTTAAAAAAAATCTTAATATAATATATCCTGGAAGGACCAATGAAATTATTACATGCCAGACATCCTGTGGGCTACCTGGAAGTAGAGTTCTGGGGAAGATTCTTTCTCTTGTTATTGTAATGGAATTTTAGACTGCATCTAGATGCCACAGGGAGATACCCCTCTGTCTTGAAACGGGGACATCAAAGTGGGACTTCCTGCTTTGAGCACATCCTGTCCATTAGTTCAACTTCCAGAGGCTGTTTAGTTCCTGATTTATTTATTTATTTATTTGTATTTCTATCCCGCCCTATACACGGAGGTCTCAGGGTGGGTTAAAATATTATATTAATCTTAGACGGGTCCCTGTCCTCAGGCTTACAATCTAAAGAGACAAGACACAAAAGGAAAATGGTGTGGGAGGGAACAGGGACTCTCTGGCAGCAACAGTGTCCTTGCAATGGTAAAATACTTTTATTTTCTTTGGGTTATTCAAAACAGAATAGCCAAAACAACAACACAGAGAAACTCTGCAACAACGGGTAGGGGTTAACAAATTTAGGGTTATATTTTTAATCTTTTAGAATAAGAAATCTCCTTCATAGTCTTAGAGAACAAAGATCAAGATGGTAACATATGGAATTTCAGGAGGAACCTAGATTAGAAGCTATCCCTTATATTAACAACTTGAAAAGAAACCAAATAAAGACAGATGACCCAATAATTACAGAACAGGTGAGATCCTGGATAGTGTGTCAAAAAACATGATAGAAATTAAAAATCACCTACAATTAAAGTCAGCTATACCTATAATTATATTGGTAACACTCTAACAATTAGGATTGAAAACTATCCAGAGGAGTTTCTGCGCATGTCTTCCTGTCCCTTGGATAGGAAGAGTGCAAAACAGACTAAGGTGTACTAGTGTTTGCATTAGGGAATGCTAGTACATGGTAGCCTACCTCCAATGTGCCCGGGCACTTACCTCAGTCCTGTTGTGTGTCCAATCCCTGGCAGGGGACTGCCATTTTGATCATGGCACCATGTGTGACTGCACGTGCCCTGTCACTATGGTGACAATGACAGTCTGTGCACACACAGTCTCATCAAGGGTAATCTGCGGTGCCAGTGCATTTGCGTGGAACCTCAGATGATCCCTCACACCAGAAATGGTGCCAATGATTGTGGCATGGACAAGACAGCTAGGTTTTTGGTCGCAATTGAGGACGGTTAGTTTGCGTGTGCTACATGATTTCATGCGCCACTACTAGTTTGCAATAGATGAACATCTGGGAAGGCTGGGGGCATTTCTAGGCTGTAAATGTCTCCTGCAAGTGCAGATGCACTGGCCCAGATGTTCACCTATCACAAACTATGAGGCCAATTGCAAATTGGCCTCTGGATTGTTACTAGGGATGTGCACGAATATTTGTATTATTCATTATTCATACAGATTGGATGAATTTGGACATTCGTAGAAGAATCAAATGTCCAGACATTCCTCCTTTAGTATTTGTATGAATATAAATATTTTAAGTTATTTGTATGAATAATTTGGACATTCCTATGGGTACGGAGACGTACGCACCATGTACATATCTGTATACATTTTGTGCATATCCGTATGTATATGCATTCGTACGGATACATACAGGATGAAAACGGGATGCATACAGATGCATACAGATGTGTACGAGATCTGCATCATTGGATACAGATCAAATATTCATATAAATAGATGCAAATGTATTTGAATCGGTTTGAATGTCCAGACATTCATTTTTCTTGAATTGTACAAATTCAGATTTTGACTATTCGATTTGTTACACATTGAATGTTGAAATTGCATTCGTGCAAACCCCTAATCGTTACACGTCTAATTTCCAATTGAAAAGAGATACATTACAAGAGGCTTACATTCCAATCCAACAGCACTGGATGATAAGGTAACAAATTAAAAAGGGTACTTATGGCTTCAGATACAGTGGAACATACCGAGGAGGCCTTTAAGTCCCTATGAATCTAATATGAAACACACAATGGTAACAAGGAAGGGAACAGCATGAAAAATTTATAAACTATTGTTAGAACTACACAGAACACTTAAATTTTATTTAAAAGGGCTTGGAATTGAAATATAGGGGGAGTATTAACAGAAGAGTGTTGCAACAAATTAATAAATATAACTCCAAAATGGTGCACATCAGAAACAATGAAAGAAATTAGAACAAAAATATTGCACAGGTGGGATTTCACACCACTGAGATTAGCTAGGATATCTGGGGCTCAGATATCTCCTTGTTGGAGGGCATGTGGTCAAAACCCAAAATTCTGACATTTATGGTGGGACTGTTTAGCAGTTAAAGAATTTTGGATGAAAATACAAAGTGAAGTTAGACTGATATGCAAACAACCAGTTATCCTGAAGCCAGGAATTGTTTTTATTGTATGACTGTACAGATGCAAACCAAGAACAATTGCCTGATTATTTAGTATTTGAAGCCCAGCACCAAATTGCACAAAGGTGAAAACATGCTGATAATTTATTGGTTCAAAATTGGTACAGAAGATCTATGTTCGATAAGGATAAGACAAAATTATAACATCGCAACAAAAGGCTATGTATGGTGCAAGACAAGAAAAATAATGTTCTTCAATTATGGAGAAACTGTCTGGAAGAGATGAAAAAGAAAAGAGACATAGAGACCCCTGCTAAAGAATTCGTACAAAAGTGGATGGAAGTATAGAAGACAACTAAAAGAAAGAGTCCCTGGAAGGGAGAAGGGAGGGAAGGAGGGAAGAAAACAAAGATCAATAATATGTATATATATAACAGATGATGTTATAAAATTAAAAATAATATAAAGATTAAAATATATTCAAAATTCAATCCTCTCCTCTCCTATTCATCCACCCTCCCTAGCATAACAGCACCCAGAGAGAGCTAAACATCAAAGGCCTAGGTAAAGAGGAATGCTTTAACCAAAAACCCTACATAACGTAGGCACTTGGCAAACCTCAAGATGGAAGCTCTTCTGCATGTCTCTGTGGCCTGCACCACCACAGAGAAAGCTCTTCTGAGAGAGGAGGAAATCCAAGAATTATGATCCACTGTTTTTAAAGCCCACTTGCTTATCTTCCATGTTCCTGGGATCTTGTGTGGGAAAAGGAAATACACACTTTTCTCTCCAGAGACCCTTCCTAGTGTCAACTTGTTCACTAAACAAGACTTTCTGTGATCTGAGGTGTGCAATTTCCTAGTTCAGTACCTCTGGCATTGCTGAGAAAGCCATCTTTTAGAAGGGTAAGAAGTTCCTCTTTTCTAGGGGGAAGTCACAATAAGATTGCATTACCTCATCAATTTCACATGGTGAGCATTTCTTGTGCATCCCTCGCCAGTGTGGTGACAACTGGCATTTACCACATCAGGGAGCCTGTTATCTCCCAAGACTTTCACCTGATGTGGTAAATACCAGCTGTCACTAAGTGGGGAGCCTTCAGAGGGGAAACTTCCACATGTGAAAATGGTGACAATGTAAAAAAGAATATCAGGATAACCTCAAGTGATTGAAAAATGGAACCTGAGATCAGACTTTAAGGGCACTTCTGGAAATTTGTGGGAGAAATTCCAAATGTCTGCCTACCCCACTGCTAATCCTATCATGTTTCCCTTGGTCCTCACGCACACTGTGTTACTTGACTATCACAACATCCAGCTTTGCTTCTGGATCGACATGTGATTCAGTGTTTAGTATTTTTAGTGCCACATTTTAAGTGTCCCTGAATCCAAACAAACATGACACAGCAAAGTTTAAGTATTTCCTTTAGTAGATGGCGATAACTGCTCTTCATTTTCTTGCTGATGTGGTGAGGAGTTTCTTTTAATGATGGCATATAGGATAGAGAACACAAGAAACACATTCAGTATTCAGTCACACCTTACATTTAACAAAGAGGAAGCTTGTCTTCACTTCTCAAAGACCAAACACCAAAGTGTGTTTCTAGTAGAATTATCCTGGAATCTAATACTTCCTACCCTGAGTCTGTTTCAGGCAGAAATGGACACAGATAAAGGGCTGCTGTCCAAAATGGCCACCTGACCCCACTACCATAACCATCCCAATATCTCCCCAACAACAAGAAAAATGACACCATGATACCCCTACACTGCTGCCACTGCTGCCATGCCACAGCAAGTCCTTGTAGATCCCTTTGCCTGGTAAAAGGTAAGCTCCATTGTGGTGGCAGGCGGCCTCCTCCCCACCACTGCTTGCCTGCTTCCCTCACTATCCATTGGTCCCCCACCTTCCCACCCCCACACTGAAACCAGGTGAAGGGAACCCTCAAAAACTCAGCGTGGCAAGGCAACAGTGCCATGGTAGGTGCACCCAGGTCATTCTAGGACAAAACTGGCCCAAATTCCCTGTTTGGTATTGGCTATCTGACTAGGGCCCAATTTCATCCAATAGATGACTAGCTTTCCATTCTGCTAGCCATTCTGTGGTAGAGACAGACCTTTGTGGTTTGTCCCATTTTTCTATACAAATGTGTATTTTAGCTATTACAACCTGCCACAAGATCATTGATAAGGTAGGTTGGGGCAGAAATATGGTTAAGGAAACAAGCAATATTTTATATTGTTTAGGTACAATAGTCTTTATGCTGCAGTGCTGCATATTCTTCATACAGAGGAGATTCTGATCATATCTTAGTGATTCATGAAAAGTACTTGAATAAGGGAACAATACTTTAGTAACTCATGGGAGGACAACTTTTTAGTAGCTCCGCCCCAAAACTAAAACACTCAGTAGTTGATTTCCAAGTACTAATTTCCAAGTTTGGCAGCTCCACCATTATATACCCTGATATTAAGCCATCTTCCTTCACAAGACCGTACAAGTTAAAAGCAAGTTCTCTCTTTTCTTCTCCCTTCCCATCTAGCATTGAGTGGTAAGGATACATTGTCAAGAATGCATTGGCATTTTAAAGCTAATCAGTTATTACTTTTTTCTTCCACTTCAGGCAAAAAGTATAACATTTTGGAATTTTTTAAAGAATCGCCTCTAGGTGGTGCTAATACTGCATTGCTTTTGTGTTTTAGCACAATGAAAACATTAATTTGCTATGAGATAATTTTTGACGTAAATGTAAAATGGTGCCCATTCGAACTCAGTAATGAAGCATAGTGCATTTCTACAGCTCCTAATTTGACTAGTTAAATGACTCCATTACGTGTCTAACAGACAGAAGCAAATAATTTCTGGTCAGTTGACGCTCACTTATCCGTATCATTTTACCCTGAAAATAAAGTCTCTAATCTGCAGTTTCTTTGTCTTAGTTTTTAATATTATTAAAGCACACATAACTAACAGTAAAGGAAAGGAACACAAACTATCAATTAAGGTGGGAAAATATTTGAATATATATTTTCTAGTAGCATCTTTTCTTCTCCTTGTCTTGTTTTTTTAAAAATCCAGAAACACCTATAAAAACAACTAAAAATAAAGGAATAGACAATGGAATTATTGGGCTACTGTGCCTTACTGTTCTATTTGATATCATTGTGATTTCTGAGTAAAAAAAAAACATTATTTCAACTATGTCTTTTAAAGCTAATACCCAAGTTTCAAAAGGTTTCAATAGATCATTTCTGATGCATATTGACAGAGTAAATAGGGCAGCTGCCGTAATAAATATCAGGTAGTGAATATTTTATTTTATTTGCCTCAAGGAACAAAAATGGTTAATGTCAATTTTTTTAAATGTTCCTTTCCTAAATGCTTCACCCCTTCCTGTTGAAAACAAGTTTAGAATTAAAGCATATCACTTTACACATATTGCATGCATATTAGTGAGCCACAGCTGTTTATGCTTCACTCTTAAGAGCCATATGATTAAGTTATGGGATATCGGATAATCCAAAGTCTCTCTCTATTGGTCACCTTCCAGAGACAAAGGCTTTTTAGTTTTAAGTCCATTTAATGACAGAATGTCCAATTCGACAAATGTGTGAGTAATTCCAATGGAACACCTGTGGCTCCCTTTGCTAGACTATGGAACAAGAGATATAAAATGTCATTACAGTAGCATGCAGGGCCAAATTTTATTATGGGGGGGGGGAGGAAAAAGAAACATTGGAGCCAGGTGGACAGCTCGCCTATGACTGCAGTTCAAACTCAGGTCTTCAGAGAGATGAATGCCATCCACATGACAAGAAGTGTAGCCTCCCCCCTTATTATTATTATTTTTTTTTTGCAAGGAAGCAGGCTAGGACCATGATATGGATAAGTCAAGGATAAAAGGAAGAGTTTGCAAAAGAAGAAGGAAATAGAGAAATCATGAATTACTTTCACTAATACAAGCTACTCCTGACTGATGGTAGGTTGTTTGATGCACAAATCAATTGGTGGCTCAGGTGAAACATGAGAACCTAAGTCAATGAAGTTGCCAGAATTCTGGATTTATCCCAAACCCAGATACTCATATTTGTAGTTCTGTGGAGCATGCAATTGAGTTTACCATGTACCATGAAATGTTTCCTTGTCCTAATCCTCACTGATTTAGGAAGTCCCCAGCTCTATCACTCTAAGGGTGTATATTTCAAGTTGGACTCCTTTGGCAGGCAGGGCAATTGTCAACATGGCACCAGATGCTTAATTGGGTATCCTTCCAGATATCTCCAAAATGTTTCCTTTCTTTTTTTTTTTTTGGGGGGGGAAGAATATTTGCAGTATACATGACTAAGTGAACCGTGCCTCTGTGGCCGGTTGGGACTGATTCCCGGTGTCTTGCACTGGCACTGATTGGTTGCTGGCATCTTGCACAGGTGCAATGCTGCCATATTCCGGCAGGTCCCCGTGGGCTGGTGCTGCAGTAGCAGGCTGGCTGGGGACCAATCCACAGGGGGCGGTGGAGCACATGCCCGCAAATGTCACTGGGATGAGTCCTGCCCCTCTGCAATGGCCTGAAGGCATGTCATGGACCATGTGACATGGCTGCTGGCGGCAGATGGAGACAGCAAGGAGGAAGGACCCTGGCTTTCATGGCGTCGGTGGCATGGGCCGGTCCATAGAGGACCATTCACATTTCTGGCCAGTGAGAAGTGTCCCTCATTGGCCAGAAATGTGAATGGTCCTCCTGTACCTGGAGTGTACCAGAAAAAGGTAAGTGCAGAAAGGCCTCTGCTCATGACTACACAAAATTTCTTTTGGTCACTTGGTTCATGCACACAAGTTCAAAACTGAATGTTATCAGTAGGCAGAACCATGAACTATAGATTTGAATACAGGAGATAGAGTTTGTAGAGAATTTCAGTTGGACCACCAGCTCCTCTGTTACTGCCATTTCTGCAACCTACCCTTAGTTCTCAATAAACATGGAGGGAATTTGGATCCCAGTCAAGTGAAAACGTTGCATTTTAGAACCCAGTTTGAAAAAATATGATCATACAGTATATTTTTAGGACGCCCCACCTGGGGGGGAAATCCTTTCCAAAATCAGGCCAGTATCACATTTGGTTTGGCTGCAGGAATTAAAAGCAAGCAGGATGGAAAACAACTGCAGCATTTATAAACTGCTTCCCCCTCCTCTGTCCTAATGGAGGTTGAATATATTGGAAATTAGGTAGATATTCCCACTCTCTTCAGAGTTTTGAATGTTACAGTTTCCTTCTCCTCCATAAAAAAGAGAGGTATCTATGAAAAAGTGTTCTGTAGCATGGTTACTAATAACACCCTACCCTTTGGAATGCTCATTCCTCTAATATCCACAGGGAGCCTACGTTGCCAGCTTTCAGGAAACTTTTTGAAAACATTTTTCTTTTCTTCACCCTGGCCTACTGTTACAGATATAATGCATAATTTCTATATTAAATGCGAGTATAGCTAATGTATAAATGGGTGCTGCAAAAAACAAAACATGGGCTTTGTCCTTAGACTACCAAGTAAACAGGTAAACATGACTCTTGGAGTTGCATCCGTCTATTTATGTATCTGATGGATTTAAGTTGATTTCCAATAAATATCATTTGCATTGTAAACAAAACAAGAGATCTCTCAAGATTCTGAGGTGAAATATTTAAAAGTAAATATTAAGCAAAAGGTTTCATTTTCATTAGCACCTTTTATTGGGTTTCTGGAGTAAATGAAGCAGATGCTTAATGGTTTACTGAAGTTGGACTGAGCAGACATGTACACAATTATGTTTTTAGAATATAAGAGGATTTAGATACAGCAAGTTAGTAGGAGTAGAAGTTAAGGAGTAAGAGTAAGGGTTAGAGAAGAGAAGAATAAAGAAGAGAAGAGAAGACTTCTATGATGCTAGTTGTATTCTTTCATTTTCTTCAGGACAGGTAATATGAATCTTTGGGACTTTATCTTGCTGTTTCTTTCTGGGAACTTTGACTAATAGTCTTGATTATGGGAAGCGTCCCTTTGCCTAAGCTTTAGGAAAGCAGTGTTTCTGTTCTTTGTAAGCTGCCATATTGTGGCTCTTTTCAAATGTTTTTCTTTTCCTTTCACTAAGACAATTTAGATTTTTGCTAAAAATTCTACTTTGCCTTAATAATTGGTTTGTGCTGATTCCCTTTGTCATGTATAGCTGTTTTAATTGTTCTAATGGCAGTTTTAATAAATGAAACAATGGGGTTTTTCCAGTAGCACTAAGTACCCATTAAGTACCCATTTGGGATCCATTAAAGACCCATTAGTATTAGAGCAAGAAAACCCCATTTCCACTGCAGACCCTGTTAGAAACCGATTTGTTCACATCAGGACTAGGGAAATCCAGATTAAATGGGTCCTTCAGGACTTATAATCCAGATTTTTTGTGGACCCCATTAAAGGTCTTCAGGCATCAAATCTAGATTAGATGCATAACTCCCCCCCCCAAAAAAAATGTGACAGATGTCTTCCACTTGGGCACTGGTGGATGCTCCCCATGAGTGCTCCAGTGTTCTCATTGAGAGCTTGCCTAGCACCCATTGCTATTGGGTGCTACACTGCCCATGGAGATGCATTGGGTACCTCTTTAGATCTGGATCTTCTAAATCTGGGTTAGTTGAAGGACCCATTTCTTAGATCTGGATCGCCTTAGATCCAGATTAAGGAAGATAAGTGGAAACCCCCCAACGTTTAAGAACCTGGTTGGTTATTCTTCCCCTCCCTGATGGATCAGCAGCCAGTTGCTTATCTGTAAAACCAAGCATATCATCTTAAAACAAAGTGCTAGAGTACTTCGCTTTTATCAAATCTTTTTTAAATTATTATATTTTACTCAGGCTGTGTTCAGATTAGGGGTGTGCATGAACACAATTTTTGATATTCGATTCTAAATGAATTGAATATTCAAAAATCCAAATTTGTATGAATAAAGGAAAATGAATTGCTGGATATTTGAACCATTTGAATACATTCGTAACTATTTGCACAAATCTAATGATATGAATCTCGTTTGCATCTGTACACATCCATATATATCCCATTCTTATCTTATATGTATCCTGTTTTCATCCCACACGTATCCGTACAGATGCATATGGATACACATAAGATGTGTACAGATGTGTACGCAATGAGTACGTATCTGTACACATATGAATGCCTGAATTATTTGTACAAATAACTTGAAATATTTGTATTCGTACAAATACTAACGTATGAATGTCTGGACAGTCAATTCGTATACAAATGTCCAAATTTGTACAAATAATGCATAATACGAATATTCATGCACATCCCTAGTTCAGACATAACAAAGGGGGTGCTTCAAAGGTGCCTCAGAAGGATGAGTGTGTGGCCTTCATGTTCCCAAGCCTTCTCTAATCTAACTTTTCTAGCACAGAATGTTCAGGAGAGGGAGAGAAGTAGATGGGTGTATGAACAATCCCACCTTGGAGCCTTCTCTAGGCTTCCTAAGGGATATTTTGTTTTTTTCTTGTGTCTATCACAGGCTCAGATTTTAATACATTTTCATCAGTTCTGGTGGTTAGGGCATTGGTTTGCTCTGGTTTTACTTCTGGGAACTTCTTCAGAATCCTTGGAAGGAACGCAGAATAAAAATGTTTTCATGAATATCATCAATAAATAGCAAGCCCAGACCTGGACTTTTGGGTTACATGAGGCAATGATCAGCAAAATGTATTGATTTATTTAAAATATTTATATACCACTTCCCATTAAACTATGATCCTGAAGTGATGTACAAAGAATGGAACATTCACTCTGTAAAGGCCTGGGAAAACAAAAAAGATAGGTCTTCACTTGTGGCTGAAGACCAAAGGAAGTCTACATACCTTCTGCATGAGATGATAGCCAGTGAAGGACTAGAAAAAGTTATGATGCTTGGAAAGCCTGAATGAAACAAATGAAAGAGAGGAGAGAGGACATAGCATACAGACAGTATTGAAAATGTTAGAAGTGCCACAAGGTCTTAATGGAGAGAATAAGAAGTGGAGGAGGAGAGTTGGTTTTTATACCCTGCTTTTCTCATCCTCAAAGGGACTCAAAGCAGCTAGCAAACTCTCTGCTCTTCTCTCCATCACAGACACCCTGTGAGGATTTGCGTAGATTGTGGATCACCTTTCTGGTTGCTGCTAAGGAAAATGCAAGTTCTAGGAGAAAATTTCCTAGGATATAAATAATACGGGGTGTCTCCAGACCACAGACTAAAATCTGCAATTCTCTGTTTCAAATACTCAAAAGTGTTTTGTTTTTTTTTAAGGAAGGAAATGGGCATGAGCTCAGCTGACATCAGGATGTTTGCAACAGGAATAATCATAAAGGGAGCCAGTGTTTAGAGATAAGAGATTATGTAGATTTAGGTTTCATACCTTACTTTTCTCATCCATTTAAGGGGACTCAAAGCAACTGACAAATTTTCTGTTCTCCACACAAGAGATACCCAGTGAGGTTGGTAGGGTTGTGAGAGCTCAGAGAATGAGCTGTGACTAGCCCAAGATCACCCAGCTGGCTTCATGAAGAAGTGTGGAATTGAACCCAGAGATAAGAGTTCCACAATCTAACTGCAAGAATCAACCCAATAATCTACCCAAAACCTTGCCTTTCATGTACAGCGTCATGACCATTTGCATCATTTCCTGCACTATGGGTCATCTGAGATGCCGCACAAGTGCACTGGTACCTCAGATGATTCTGAACATGATTGTATTTACATGGAGCATCATCGTCGCCATGGTTCTGACATCAGCCCATGCACACTCACACCAGGTGGCATGAAGAAGATAGTGGCAATCGGACATGCCCCTGGACACAGGTAAGTCTCTGGGCATGTAGGGCTTAGTTTAGTGTGTACTAGCATTCTCAAGTCCAAACAGTAGTTACATATAGTGGGTTCTGAACTTTTCCCATCCAGAAGAAAGAAACAAAAGGACTGATCTTGGCTGTAAAAGAACAGGAATTCAGAAAAAAATGCCATAAGGACCAAGAAAGAAAAGTCTAGATCCAAAATGCCAACTACGCAAGGAATCTGATTAAATCACTGACCATATACTCAGCTGCTATAAAAAGATCTCACAGACTGACTATAAACAAAGATATAACACAGTGGCTAATATGACCCACTGGAATCTTTGCATAATCTGTCATCTGATAACAAAGAACTGGTGGGATCACATCCCTGAAAAAGTGGTAGAAAATCAGCAAGCCAAAATATTGCGGGACTTTTGTATTCAAACAGACAAGGTCTTAGCACATAACACAGCTGATCTGACCTTTGTTGAGAAGAAAAAGGTGTGGCTCATTGATTTTGCATTTACCAGAGGACTGAAGTGCAAAGACTCTGGTACAAGCTTGCCGTTGTGGTACCAGTGATTGTTGGCACACTGGGTGACGTCCCAAAAGAACTTCAGTGGCACTTGAAACAAATTAAGGTTAACAAAATCACCATTGGTCACCTCCAAAAAGCCACACTGCTCAGATCTAGGGATGTGCACCAATATTCATTACATTCATTATTGGAACAAATTTGTACAAATTTGGACATTTGTACACAAATCAAAAGTTGGAACATTCATACATTAACATTTGTACAGATACAAATGTTCCAGACATTTGTATGAATAGTCTGCACATTTCTTAAACTGGGGAGATGGTAAAGATCTGCAACAGATTGCATTCAACATTGATTAAGAGTGGATTAAAAGTGGATTCAGGTTGGATCTGATGCTTTCAGAGCAGATATGCTATGGGATACGTATATCAGATACGTATAAGATATGTATGCATTCAGTGAGGATATGTATTTGTTCGTATCAGATACATATCCATTGGTATAGGATACGTTTTGGATATTTATATAAATCTGTATGAATACATTCATATCAAATAGAATCCTACCACATGCAAAGGGGATCTACTCAAACGAATAAGGATTTTCTAACATTCGATTTGTTATGGATCGAATGCCAAAAGAAACATCCATGCACATCCCTACTCAGATTTGCATGCATTATATGCCAATACATCACAGCATCCCAAAGTTCCTGGGAAGAACTTAATGTGTGATGAAGACGAACTTCAACTAGTGATATGGTGATTATACGTTACTGTTGTTTTGTGGGTTGTATGATATAATAATAAAAATAAAACTGTAGAGACACATATTGATAATCTCTAAAAGCAATTGTCTTGAGAATTGCAGATAATGTACTAGTGGGACACGGTTTATATAGTTCCTAAAAATTGTTTGTGCAAAAGCAATGATGTTAAGCTCACTTTTTTAAATATGGAGGCCAATACTGATATAACTCTAAAAACAAAGGAATTAGTACAAGCAAT
Source organism: Aspidoscelis tigris stejnegeri (assembly GCA_023333525.1). Classification (NCBI taxonomy): domain Eukaryota; kingdom Metazoa; phylum Chordata; class Lepidosauria; order Squamata; family Teiidae; genus Aspidoscelis; species Aspidoscelis tigris. The sequence continues at coordinate 11,294,769 of JALMGA010000013.1, forward strand.
TGTTTTAAGAATTGAAGATATTGTACTAATGCATCAAAGTTTCAATGTATCTACAGAAACATTCAAAGATCACCAATCTACTCAATCACAGGGAATGCAAAACGTTAATAAATGGAAGCTTTATATATATATTTAAAGTTTCAAAATATCAAAAGAAGAAAACTAAAAGATGAACCAATAGGTCCTGGCTAACATTTTAAAAGAAGTATTACACTAATGAGAGGAGCCACTGATGTTACACTTATGCTTAATAACAGCTCTAGGGAAGATCAAGGAAATTAAACACCAGTGCGCTCAACTTCAGCGGTGGGGAAGATATTGGAAACACTAATCAGGGACAAAACAGAGAAAGTTATGATTTAATTAAAGATATTCAGCATGGATTCACAAAAGGGAGATCATACGTAACAAAAACTAATAGAATATTTTTTTGGGGGGAAACCCCACACCTGCAAAAGAGAATTGAAGACAGATGCTGTGAGAATGATTAACAACCCCCTGTGCCTGCTACTACCTGAAACCTCTACCTCCAATCTGCATCCATTTGTTGTTAATGAGAAAATCTAGACTGCTTTGGAAAGAATTTAGTTTACCCCCTAATATGGATGCTGAGCACAAGAGCTGAACACTATAAGACAAAGATAGTTGCAAACATAAGAAGTTGAAGGAAAACTTTTTTTTCTAACAAAACATGCATCCAGACTTCAGCACATTATTCCATATATTTGGATATTCTGAAATAAAGCATAGATATTCTATGATTGTGCTTTATTCCAGAACATCCAAATATAGCAGAATCAGTATTCAATGTGAAGGAACTGCTAAGAACACATCGTCTGCATGGGAGTGGAATAGATCTGGATGAAAACTCTGCTAACCCAGATGAGTCTTTCTAGGGCACAGGTGTAACTCTTGTTCTAGGGCAATACTGGCCAACCCAGGATGACATTTTTGTTACTTGTCAACATTTTTTTGTAGTACTTGCTGTAGACTACAGACAAGTTTGGTCCTCTTGCCCTAAGAGCCCATTTTAGGGGCTATGCCTTTCTTTGTGGGACTCTGACAGTGTTTGTTCTTTTCTTATGCTCAAGGGAGACAGAACATTGGCACCAACTACGGACATGCACAAATGGTGTTTTTTTTTTTGCATTCAAATTCGAGTCAAATTGAAGGTCAAAACATTTGATTCAATTCAAATGTTTAGAACCCAAATGCAACAAAGGGTGATTTTCCACTGTCACTAAAAGTACCCATTAAGTACCCATTAATCAGTACATAATGGCATTTTTGTACCCATTAATGGGTACTTAATGGGTACTTTTAGTGACAGTGGGAAAACGCCCAAAAACTGATTTGAATCCAATACATTTGAATCTATTTGTTTGAATGTTAGACTCAAATTTGAAGATACGAATATTGACAACATTCATATTTAAAGATACAAATGTTCACAACATTCGTATGCGTTATACGTATCTGTACACATTTCGAACCCATCCCATTTTATCCCATTTTATAAGTGCAGATGCAGACAGATACGTAGGAGATTTGTACAGATATGTATATAATACATATATATCTGTAAATTCAAATGATTCAGATCATTTCAAATGATTTGAATGAATGTTTTGGAATATATAATATATACTTATATATAGTATAAGAAATTATTCAATACATTACAAAATATTAATAAAGAGAAATATTAATTGATGTAAGACCTGATTAATATGGGTAAAGGAATACATGTATATATCTGTATTAGCTATTATACAATGATATATAGATATTTTATAGTTGATACATTTTATAAAAATAAAGTATATATAATGATGAATATAGGATATATTTAGATCACATGGAGATTTATAGGATATATTCAATAGGTATTAAAGTAGAAGAACTGTGGATTCTATACAGGGAATATAAGCCTATCCAGAGACAGTTCCTTCATATAATTTTCTCAATTGATTTCATAGGTGAAGGAACATTTCATGGAAACCCAGGGATGCAAGACAGTACCTACCTGCAGAAGGAGATGTCTTGGAGATGGCAAGGCCAGCTCAAACATCACAGATAGATCAAATTGAAATTGTCAAGACAACTGGAGAAAACTGATCACTTCCCATGCAACCAGTGTTTCATTTTCTTCTAGAGACCATTCTAGATGAAGGAGGCACACTTGATACCATCATGGAATGCACAGGAGTAGATATTATAGTTTGGAGTCAAGGGGGCATGACCGAAAGGTCTAGAACATGACTTTCAGAGGTTAGACCTTCATACCCCTTGGGCCAGGATATCCTAGTGGGAGAGCAGAAAAGGCCCTCAGAAGTAGCTCAACAATCAGTTGAGCCAGAGGAAATATTATGAGAACTGAATAAGGAGTAACCCATGATAGAGGAAACTTCAATTACTCCAAGGCTCATTTATATTGCTGTATTAGAAGCTATTGCAATGACCTAAAATATTCCTATCGTGGAAAGAGTGCCATTAGATTTATTAATGGCATCACCCCAAAAAGAAAAGATGCATCCAGATATACTACAGAATATTGTGCTATGGGAACCAGGCGCGACATATAGACTACACTTATACCTAGGGAAATATTCACCAATGCTGATCAAGTGGATTTGATTTAACTTAATGAACCCTTTAGACAAGAAGGTAGAGAGGTTTCTAAAGAAATCTTTAGAGGCTGATTTGTTGGCTGCTACAGCCTCAGCTACTTACTCTTTGGCTGTGAGGGTGGCCTTGAAGTAGATTCAGGAGCTGTTAGCACAGGGGGGTCTTTAATGGACAACAGAAGCTGAAGGTGACAGAGATCAGGATAGCTTTTGCTGCTGATTCTGGGGTAGATACATTGCAGTTGGTGTTGAGTTCATCAACAATGTCTACAGTCACACATTGTGCATTATGGCTAAAGAGTTGGTCAGTAGACTTCACTCCAAAGACACAGGTATTGAGTGGTCCCATCCAAGAAAAAATATTTATTTGGTGAGGAGGTGCTAAAGGAAATATTGGTAGAAAAAATGGAAAAGGTGATTCCAAGTGCTGTGAATGCTATTGGTTATGGACAGAGACAGAGATTTACTCCTTTTAGGAGACAGGTTAGTGATAGGCATATCAAGGAACCCTACTGAATAAGAGACCCAGGAGGATGCAGAACCTGGACCAACACCACTCCATGAATAAGCAACCTCTGGTTCAGGGCAGAGGCCACAGATTTGGCAACAACCAGCACAGGGTGTAAAATAGAACCTGTGTCTAAGGTGAATGCTGCCTCTTTCAGCACACATTTACAAGCTAATCTGGGATTAGTTCAGAGCTGAGTTTAGATGTTGTCCCAGTTAGGGCATGTTTACAATGTTTTTAAATTAGGAATCTAGGGTTAGAGATAAATGGGTATTATCAGGTTTTTTTTTTTAATCTTCATTGGAGTTTATTCAGAAACCACAAGATCAGGTGGTTTATGTTAGTCTGCCAAAATAACAAATTAAGTGATCAGCGCTGTTGAAAACTGTCAAGGAGCTACTGCTTATGAGACTGGAGACCAGTCCTAGATTTGAGATTTTTGAATAGTTATATTTTTTAAAAATACTTCAAAATGGAGTCCCTCAGTTCTATATGAGCAGAGCTTAGGGAGCATATATTTATGGCATCATTAAACCTGGAAAATGCCTGTCTGCATATCCTGATATGGAAGGAGTCAAGGTGCTATTTTTGTTTTGAAGTGGGAAAATAGTTTACCAGTGCAGAAAAGTTTACCAGTACAGGGAACTCCCATGTGGTTTATCATCACCCCTTGTAGTTGACAGCTCATTTGAGGTCACGGGCAGGCTAAGGAGTTCTTGGAACAACATGGTTTTCTCATAAATGGGACAAAGAATGAGAAGACACCTACCAAAAAGCTACAGCATTTGGGAGCCTGGATTGACAGAAGTTTCTGGATATCTCCAGCTATAGTGTGGATGGAGAAGATAGTAGAGTTTGCTTTAGAAGTTAAAACCCAGGCCAGAGTTGGGCAAACTTACTTATTGGCAAACTCACTTATTGGGTAAGATGATATCTGTCACAGACCTTGTTCTGTGGGTTCATTTTCATTTGAGAGAATTACAGTGGTTTTTATTACCATTAGTGAACCAGATATCCTTGGGTCATTACTTCCATATCACTGTAGCAAATACATTGTGAAAGTCCTTAAGTTGGTGGTGCAGGATCATACATTTGACAGTGGGCATGCCCATTGTTCCCCCAAAACCAATCAGGATCACTACTGATGTGAGCCTGTCAGATTGGGGCAGTTTCTACTTAGGAAAGTCAGTACAGAAGTCTTGGTCCTCCATAGAGAAGGAGCACCACATTAACTGGGTAGAACTCAAGGCAATTACTTTAGTTTTGACAGGTTTCATGGCTGTTCTGAAAGGGAAGCATGTACTGATGGAAACAGATAATGTAACCGTGAGGGCACATGTAATGTGTCAAGGGGCCACAAGATCAAGGGCATTGATGGAATTAACTAGGGTTTTGTTTTGTTTTCTATGACCTCCCTTAATCTGGATCTAAGATGATCTGAATATAATGAATGGGTCCTTCAACTAGTCCATATCTAGTAGATCCAGATTAAGGCACCTTACGTGGAGTGCAGCACCCAATAGCAATGGGTGCTAGCCTGCCTGCAGTAGAAATGCTGGAGCACCCATGTGGTGAATCTGGATTGACCTACATGGGGCCAGACCATCACCCAAGGTTTTTGGGGGGACAGGGCTACAATCTCCATAGAATCTCTGGAGCTTTGTCATAAGATCCAGAGATTCTCTGGAGCGATCTGCTGCAAACTTCAAAGATTCTCCGGAGCCTTTGACAAAGGTCCACAGGATTGGCGTTGTACTCACATGGGGTCCTCTTCGGAGCCTGTGCTATTCTTTGGAGCCAGCTTTGGAGCTGGCTTCGGAGACTGTGCACAGGCTTTGGAGCTTTGGGTTTCTGCCTCATGGGTGCACCCCCAGACCCCATTGCCCACTCGTGGTGGAAATGCGCTCCGCATAATCCAGATTTGATGTCTGAAGACCCCATTGGAGACTCCTTTAATGGGGTCTACAGGAAATTCAGATTATAGTTCCTGAAGGACCCATTCAATCTGGATTTCCCTAGAACTGGTGGAAATAAATGTGGCTCTAATGGGGTCTGCAGTGGAAATGGGGCCTTCCTGCTATGAGCCTAATGGGTACTTAGTGCTAGTAGAACACACACACACACGAGTTCTATTTTTATGGGCAGAGTTCAATGTGTTATCTCTTTCTGTTCATAACCAGGACAGCCCAAATGTATCTGTAGATTCACTGAGCCAGAAGGCAATACCCCTATTGGAATGGCAGCTGAACCAAAGGGTGTTCAAGAGCTTAGTGCACAAGTAGAGAACACCAAAGGTTGACCTATTTGCAACCAGAGACAACTGTCAAGTGGCTCTGTTCATGACTTGCTACAGTTATCCACTAGCATTTGCCAAAGGGCCAAAGGGCCTGCTATAAGGATTTCCAGCAATCCCTTTAATTCTATGTGTGTTATTCAAAATACAACAGTAAAGGGCCTTAGTAATATTTGTAGCACCACTTTGGCCATGATGGCCATGTTTTATGACACTAATGAAGATGGTAGAGTAGGGGCCCATATTCTTACCAAGGACCTCCTAATGCAAAAGGGAGTCCTGCAACCAAATCCGGGTTGGTTATGTCTAGTGGCATGCAGGCTCAGAGGAATTGCCTCCATGATGCAGGACAGTAATCAAAACTATTTTGGGTGACAGCTTGGAAAGTGTATAACACTTCCAGGAGGGCATTCTGCAGATCAGTGATGGCCAACCTATGACACACATGTCACAGGTGACACGCCAAGCCCTTTTGGGTGACACACATGTCACCCCGGCACCTGGGCATGTAGTGCTTGCTTGCTCTTGAAGTGTACAAAATACCAACTTTCAATTGAAAATTTAGCAAACGAAGTTCAGCAACAAAAGTCAATAATGTAAAGAATTATTTGTTTTTGCATTTAATAAAATACATATATCAAAAATATAACTTTTTTGCTAGAGCTACAAATATCAAAAAATTATGGATATTTCTAGATGTGACACAGCACCCAAGTTAAGCCAAGTTTTCTTGCAAATTGTGACACACCGAGCTCAAAAGGTTCACCATCACTGCTGTAGATGGTGGTCTCCAAGATCTATGGATCCTAGAACACCAAGTATAAATAATGTATTGGAATTTCTTCAGGCTGAAGTGGATAAACGTCTCAGGTACACTACTGTAAGAATTATACTGTGATTAATATACTTGGACAGAAAAATCTAGCTTGTGATGAGGCTGTCAGGGCTTTTGTATTAGGGTTCAAGGCCCACATCAGTATCCTTCATGGGATCTGAGTATTATGTTGAGAGGGCTATCAGGAGTTCTTGTTCGTCTACCCAGGATGGAACTTCACATAAGTATGACAACTCTCTGTTCTTAGCAGAAAGGGGAGATGAGAGAGAGTAACTTCAGAGGCTCCTCCAGGTCATGGCAGGAAGCTTATGAACCCTGTAGGGTGACTGAGCATCTGCTATTTATTTATATTTATTTATTTATATTTACATTTATATGCCACCCCATACCCGAGGTCCCTGGGTAGCTCACAACATTTAAAAACAGACATGTAAAAAACCAGAAACAAGTTAAAAATACAACTTTAGAAAAATACAAAAATAGTTAAAAACAGCAGTGATTTTCAATGGGGGAAGTGTGGGGAACAATTAACCAAAGGCCTGCATAAAGAGGAACGTTTCAACCGCCTTCCTAAATAGGAACAAAGAAGGGTCCTGACGCACCCTGACGCACCCTGAGGACCATTCCATAGCCTGGGGGCCACTACCAAGAAGGCCCTCTCCCAGGTGCCCACCCGCCTAGCTACTGAAGGTGGAGGGATCACCAGAAGTGCCTCCCCTCCAGATCTTAAAACACGGGCAGGTCGATATGGGAGAAGGCGCTCCTTTAGACATCTGGGGCCCAAGTCATTTAGGGACTTATAAGTCAGAGTTAGCACCTTGAATTGGGCTCGGTAGTAAATTGGCAGCCAGTGCAGTTCTTTTAAAACCGGTGTAATATGTGTCCGGCTAGGTGTTCCTGTCAGCGCTCTAGCAGCTGCATTTTGCACCAGCTGGAACTTCGGAACCGTCTTCAAGGGAAGCCCCATGTAGAGCGCATTACAGTAGTCCAACCTGGAGGTTACCAGAACGTGGATAACTGTGGCCAGGTCATCTATGCCCAAGAAAGGTTTCAGTTGGCGCACTAGCCGAAGTTGGGAGTAGGCACTCCTGGCCATGGCCTCCACCTGAGCTTCAAGTGTTAGCACAGAGTCCAGGAGTACCCCCAAGTTACACACCTGTCCCTTCCCAAATATTGTAACCCCATCAAGGACAGGGTATCTCCCAACTACCTGAACCCGGGAGCCTGTAACACACAGCACCTCTGTCTTGTCTGGATTCAGTTTCAATTTATTGGCCCTCATCCAGCCCATTACCGCCTCTAAGCACCTGTCAAGCACTTCAACCACCTCTCCTGATTCAGATGACACAGAGAGATAGAGTTGGGTATCATCTGCATATTGATGACACCTCACTCCAAATCTCCTGATGATCTCTCCCAGTGGCTTCATGTAGATATTAAATAACATGAGAGATAAGACTGACCCCTGGGGAACCCCACAAGTGAGTTCCCAGGGTGTCGACTCAGTCTCTCCCATCACCACTATCTGAGATCGGCTCTGGAAATAGGAGCGGAACCAATGCCAGGCATTGCCCCCAACTCCTAAACTCCGTAGCCTCTCCAGAAGGATACCGCGGTCAATGGTATCAAAAGCCACTGAGAGGTCCAGGAGAACCAGCAAGGTAGCATTCCCCCTGTCTTTCTCCCGGAGGAGATCATCAACCAGGATGACCAAGGTGGTTTCCGTGCCATGGCCGGGCCTGAAGCCAGATTGAAATGGGTCTAGATAATCAGCTTCTTCCAAGCATGCCTGCAGCTGAACAGCAACAACCCTCACTAGAACCTTGCCTAGGAAGGGTATGTTGGCCACCGGGCATTAGTTGTTTAAATATTCTGGATCCAGGGAAGCCTTCTTCAGGAGGGGATGTACCACAGCCTGTTTAAGGGCCAATGGAACCACCCCCTCCCTAAGAGACACATTTACCATTTCCTCTATCCACCCAGTCATACCTTGCCGTCTAGCTTTAATCAGCCAGGAAGGGCAGGGATCCAGAGAGCATGTTGTTGGCCACACCCCTGCAAGCAGCTTGTCCATGTCCTCAGGCCGCAATAATTGAAACTAATGCAAAATCATTGGACCAGAGAGTGCTCCGGACGCCTCCCCTGGACTACGTCCAATTGTGACATCTAACCCTCTGTGAATCTGAGCAACTTTGTCCTCAAAGTGCTTTGCAAAACTGTCACAGCAGATATTAGATGGCTGAGGCTCACGCTTCATCGAGCCAGGTTTTATAAGGCCATTTACTACTCTAAAGAGCTCTGCTGGATGGCTACTCGAAGACGCAATGGCAGTGGAGAAAAAACTACTTTTCGCCGCTGTCACCGCCACGTGCTAGGCACGATAGTGTGCTCTAACTTGTGTTCGGCCAGATTCACAGCCAGATTTACGCCACTTGTGCTCTAGCCACCAACCTTCCTGTTTCATGGCCCAGAGCTCCATGGAGTACCAAGGAGCTTTCTGGGCTCTACAGGCAGGCCGAGGGCACTTGTGTCAATTGCCCTGGTCATCTCCCGATTCCAGAGAGAGGCCAGAGCTTCGACAGGAGCACCAGACATGCCAACTGGAAAATCCCCCAGGGCATTCAGGAATCGTTGAGATTCCATAAGTTTCTGGGAGCTATACTTCTAAGCACCTGTGGCACCAAACAAAATAGTGCCAAAATCAGAATTTTGCCTCACAGAAATGTAAATGCCAGTGGAATTGTGCATAGGGATCAGAAGTAGAACTAGATTTTGTAATCTTCTTGGCAATTCTGAGTACAACCTTTGCCCAATGAGTTATGTCCTTCCACTCACTGCATTCACAAGGAGAGAGAAAGGTGAAGTCCCTCAAAAAAAGTGTATCAAACCTAGCTTCAACAGGACTAAGGAAAAAGCACTATAGTCAGGGATTGCAGCAGTTTGAGAGATGGCAAGGAGCAGGTGTGTTTAGACACCCTGGCTGCTAGGAACCCAGAGTTCTGTAGGTGTCCGTGATCAAATCCTGATCTTCCAGATTCTAGTCCACTTTTTCATCCTCTGTCCCTTGCTAATTCTTCAAATTTTGTCACATTCAAAAAATTCTTTGCCAAAATGTTTCAGATATTCATTTCTAAACAACCCTCTGAGACCTACCGAAGAAGGAACATATAATTTATTGACTAAAACTGTAGCACTCACAGATGCATCCATGCAACTCCAAGTAAACACATTATGCAACAGTATGGGGAAATCCACACTGGCCAATATGCAGGACCTACTAGTGTAGTCTAAGGGAAGTCCTGCTAGGGGCTTTCTTAGACTGCACCAACATGTTGAAGGGAGTCTCCTAGTGTGCTTGTTAGTACTGTAAGGTGGGGTGAAAACAAATTCATACAAATTGCAAATGTTCAAAACTTTGAATCAAACATTGGTTATATTTTAATACTGGCCTTCACATGAAAAATGAAAGCCTTTGTGCCTTTGTTTGAAGTTGCATTACATTTATGAAGGTGAGGAGGAAGAGTCTACTGCTGGCAGCATTCAGGTGCCACAAGGCAAAGTGACTGCTCAGTCAACTCTAGAGCAGATTTGGAGTGGGTTCAGAGCAGATTTGGAGAAGCGACTTGTGGCAGCAGGGATTGGGTAGGGGTGCAGCTGTTGAACATTCAACAAACATTTGACATGAATTTGAAGCCTAGCACATTTGAAGTGGCTCCATGAATGCAGATTTCTGTCCCATTTGCTTTGTTGCAAAGTGAACGGAAAAAGCAAAATTTGCACACATCCCGACTTGTTGGTCCAGTATACCAGGTAGTGTGGAATTACCCTTAGTCTCTTTCTGCATTAGGTCTTATTCTAAATTATATTCTGGAATAGGGACTTGCCATCTGCATGCTACTTCATATTACAGTAGGCCCCAGCTGAGGCCTGCCATAGTCTGCACCAGGATATAATCTGGAATAAGGTGTAGTGCAGAAAGGACCATAGTTTCTCCTGGTCCAGAACAAATGACCAACTATAAGATGGTATACAGGTGAAGCTGATGTGGCATTACAACTGAGTGATGCTTCACAACTATCATGAAATGAAAGACATTTACAAATGTAATATTCATTTAGTCACCATAGGAAAAGAAATATTAGAATGCTAAACATATTTGTCTATAAACCAGTAGGAGGTACTTTCAACTACAGTCTGCATAAAGCCTAGGCAACTTCACTGAAGGGTAAGATATATCTGTATGGCATAGTATCTTCTTGAAAGTAAAATAAAATAGAGCACCGATACTTCCCACACATCTGCTACTGCCTCTCCCCCCCCCTCCTTGTATGTGGATGATGGCACACATTAGTTCTAACTTAATTTATATACATTTTTAATTCCCTGAAGCTACACAGAAGCATTGAAACTAGTCAGATGGCAGGCACACAATCAATATTTACTAAAGATTTTAAAATTTTGAAGGGAAGGCAATGGAAATCAAGCAGGGGGGCATAAACAACAGGGAGAGAACAGTACTTTTCAAAAGGTTTTCACATCTCTAACATTGAAGTTAAGAGACTTCAGAGATCCCCTCCTACTTGTAATACAGGATAGTTTGCAGTGAAGTTTTTTTCTTTTTTCTTTTTTTAAAGAGAGAGATAGAAAGCAGGTCTTTGGAAATCCGCTTAAAATCCAATTCGCACATGGTCTGGTTGTCCATGTGGGGTGGGCTCCCAGACAGAGCATCCACACATGAAGGCGTCATTTCTGAATCAGAAACGATTCCTTCCATGTGGGAGCTCACACTGCACAGACTACGTGTGGTCTAGGTTGAACTGCACTATGGGTGCACTTACCTTGCACTAGTGCTGGAGCCAGTAAGGGACCAGAGGATCCTTTGGCACATGTGTCACACCAGCACCAGGATTCAACGATGATTGCCATCTTGGCAGCCATCTGCACATAAGGTAAGGAGGGCTAAGTATGCACTGAGCAAAATGCAAAAAGGCCGAGGCAGGTACATACCTGCTCTTAATTGAATCTAGAACCCTTTCAGCACTAAGTCTTATTCCAGGTTATCTCCCAGAATAAAGACCGGGCATTTTCATGCTGGTACATACTATTACAGACCCTAGCAGGAAACAACAGGGCCCCTTTGAGAGCTTCAGCTGGAAGCTAGGCTTGTATTTTTTATTTGCTGTCACCCTCTGTACAGGAAATGATGTGACAGGATGGAGATAGGATGGCATGGGGTACTGTGAATGAAAGAAAAAGAAAGAAAGAAAGAAAGAAAGAAAGAAAGAAAGAAAGAAAGAAAGAAAGAAAGAAAGAAAGAAAGAAAGAAAGAAAGAAAGAAAGAAAGAAAGAAAGAAAGAAAGAAAGAAAGAAAGATGGCCTCTTCAGTACCGTTCAGATTGCAACCCAAAATACGTACAGAGCCTCAGCAGTGAGCCAAATCAGACAGACTTGGGCCAGCTGGCCACTTTTTGGAAGTCCTGCCATTATAGGGCCTCTGACAATAATCCAAACTCAATCCATGGTAGCCCCAATCCATTTGAAAGACCCATCTTATACTGAGCTCCTTTGACCCTAGGGATGTGCACGAATATTCATAACATTAAAAATTCATATGAATTTGTAAGAATTCAGACAGTCAAATTCAAATTGAATGTTAGCATACTTGAAGAATGACATTCGAATTTGAATTGAATGCTATAGGACATTCGTAAAATATTCATTATATTTGTGAACCTGGGAAGAAGGGAATGGGACTGCCCCAGCCACATCTGCAATGGATCCAGAGTGGACCTGAAGTGGACTGAGAGCAGATTCAAAGTGGATTCAGGGCAGATTTGATGTATTCAGAGCAGATATGTAGCAGATACATAGTGGATATGTATGACATTTGTATTGAACATTTGTATTGAATCCAAATCCTACCACATTCAAAGGGGATCTATTTGAATGAATACAATTTTCTTGCATCTGATTTGATACAAATCAAATACAAAAAAAACAACAACCCACATTTGTGCACATCCCTACCCTAGAAAGGATGCTGATTGCAAGGATGGGTGAAGGACTGTTTCGAAGTCTCAGACTACAGGGTAGGACTTTCTTCAAGCTAAGATGATTAGCAGTTCACAGGGTAGGAACAGGAAGAAGGACAAGGACCTGTTGACCACAGCTGGCATGACAGGCAACTGCTAGCATGAGAGGAGCTGAACTATGACTTCCATCTTGCCCATGATGTTTGCCCAATGGCAAGGAATGACAGGGCTTTTAGTTTAGCAACAGTTTGATTACAAAATGATAAAACACCTGCAAATGCCTGAAGGCTCACAGTGTAGACTTGAAAGAGCTATAGGAGGATTGTTCAATGTGCAGACCTCTGGATCTTCCTGAACCACTACAAACACTCCCAGCATCCCATGCCAGGCCTTGCCACAGGGCTATAGCATATAATACGTGATTTTTGTGAACACATAGTTTGACTGTCAGGCATCCTCAAAACTTCAGGGGGTAAATGTCATTTATTTTCCTGAAGCCAGTGTTGTCCCTTTGTTGGCTTTCCTAACCACACTTCCTGTTCCCCAGACAGTGCTGTGCTGGGGCTTTGCACCACTTTCTAGTGGCATGCCCTCCCTTTTGGCTGCAAAAACAGTCAAAAGAGCTGATGCTGTGCTACTGTATAAAGGAGACACTGGCAAAGAAAAATAAATAGGCCCAAGTAAGAACATGCAAGAACTTCCACACATTTTAAATCCAATCCATCACCGGCGCTGATGTAATGTTGGGCCTGACTACCAGCTGATCTCTCACAGAACCAGATACCAACATTTCTTTAACTTCTTGCAGCTTCCTTGTTGAGAAACATCTTAAGATAACCATTAAAGCTGCACATATTCTATAATGACATTGTGTCCTGGAAAAAAAATTAGCAGGGTAGCAAAAAGCTCAACTGATTGACGGGGCATCTCAAGTCACTGGTATTTCTTATTCGCCTCAATGAAAGGGTTTATTTACCCTGAGTTTATCCAATCAAAAGAGCCAGAACTTCTCTTCAGTTGATAAAGAGCACTGGCTCTCAATCCAAGGTTGCAATCAGAAGTGGTTTTAAAAAGCAGCAGGTGTGTGCTCCCACCACACATATGTGGTGCGATCACACACAGCTTTTGCTAGCGCTCTGTCAAAGAGTTGCAGAAAGAACAGAAAGGAATGAGTGCAGGATCTTGCACTCTGTGCACTTTGGTAGGACTTTCTTCCTCCAGTATTGGTTTGGTTGCTCAATGAACAGCCTATGCCATGGCAGAGCCATATTTGCAGCCAAAAAGCAGGCTGTGGGGGCATAAAATGCCATGTGGCATGCTCCAATGCCACACCAAGTAAAGTTTAGTGTGACAAGGCCTGGGAGTCCCCACCACTTCCACTAACCTGTCTGACCACAGCCTAAAACAACTCCTTCATACTTTGCTCAGAGCAAGGTGACATTTTCCCACTTTTTCCTGCACCACCACCCCGTACAGATTTTCATCAAGGTAAATTTATTTCATCAGTCATCTAAATAAAACTAATTCACAAAGCATCCTGAATATTTCCTCCTCCCCACTTAGCAAAAACAAAAAAGCCCCACAAATACAGGCCATGTTGAATGAAAACAAAATGTTTAAAAAATACCTGTCTGGATTTTCTCTTGAAAATCAGTCATTGTGAATCATCTGTCAGTAAGATAAAATTAATTACTACATGTGAAATGGAGAAAAAAAATCAACATATGCTTAAATATTGTATAACATCATAAAAGTTTTAGTAACCTTATTATCCATTTATTACACATTCCTACAATGTAAAATAGCTTCCTCCTCCAGATAGCCAACATATTGTCATCAGATTTGTTTGTTTATTTTAATGATATTTAAATTTAGATACCACAGGGAGGAAATTTTTTGAAAAAAAATCCGCACAATACAGTAACTTGCAAAATTCAGTCATGATGTGGATCTTTTTTTGGTAGAAAGAACGCATTTCAGATTAAGTGCATTTGCGTTGTATCCTGACATCAATTATTTATTCCACTATATTTGGATATTCCAGAATAATTCACACAGCACGTGTTAATCCATATTCTTTGGATAATCTAAAATACAGCATGGATAATCCAGAATAAAGTGTGTCTGGATGTGATCTATTCCAGATTATTCAAAGAATATGAAATAAGTAATTGTTGTCTGAATGAAGTTTAAAGCAGAGATATCCAAATATAGCAGAATCACTAAATGATGTTTGGATGCAGCCTTATATTAACAGAAAGGAGTTTAATTCACAAGAGTAAACTGTGCATTGCTAGACATCCTGCTCCACCTTCGTTCCCATGCAATCATTTACCACACCTATCGTTGGTAATAAATGCCCAACTCATGCACCCTCTCAATGCACAAACAATAGTGGTGTCATTCAAAATTATGGTGTGGCAGTTGTGATGAAGGATCTGGATTACCCACTTACAAAAAACACTCCAGGAAGATAGAATGAATGGAGGGGAAGATTAGTTGTGTTGCTTCGATCATAGTTAATTCTGCATTCTGGTTCATTTTAGCAATAGAATTAGAATGAGATGGCAAACCAAAACAGGAGCCTAGGAACAGGTACTTACAAGGACGGAACAAAATTTCAGCTAGAGAGTTTTTCTTTGAAAAAGTGAAATTGCAGATTTGTTTAGTTAATGGGTCTAGATGTTTACTTCCTAACTGTGTTTACCATCCAACCCTTTTTGTTGCACTTGTCCTTGATCCAAGGTATACAGTCACATGGGCCCAGCTACACCTAAAATTTAATCCATATTTGATCCATCTTCAGATTGGAAGTACCCATCAGCAAAGCAAATAACTGTTTTCTTTCTGTATTATCTAACCCATGAAACTCCCCTTTGGTTAGATAATGTGGAAAGGAAATGGCTAGTCACTATGCAGACATGTTCTTTCATTCTAAAGATATATTAAATGTGGATTAAAACTCAGCTGTATAGCTGGAGATGCATCTCAAGTTGTGTTCAAATGTTATAGATAGTGCTAGGCCTCTGAATGCAGTCAAGTGTGCATAGAGTTGCACCTCTATAAAATTTCATTTGTAAACACGTCGATTCTATGTCCTGACTAAGGGGACTCCATAACTAACATGGGATATGCATGAATAAACATAACGCTTGAAATTTGGCAGAATTCGGACATTCAAACTCAAATTGAATGTTAAATATTCATATGCTAACATTCGAATGAATACAAATGTTTCCAAACATTCATACGAATAGTTCAGACATTCATATGAATACTTCAGACATGCTTTAACCTGGGGGCATGTGTCAGATACATATCTATTTGTATCAGATATGAATCTATTCCTATCAGGTACGTATCTATTCATATCAGATACGTATCAAATGTTCGAATGAATACATATGAATAGATTCATATCAAATAGAACTTGACCACATGTGAATTCGATTTATTCATACGAATACAGATTTTCAAACATTTGATTCATTTCAAATCAAATGCAAAAAAAAAAAAAAAAAAGATTTGTGCACATCCATAGCGGCTAGAACTAAGCATGATTCTGAAATTCCATAAAAGTTCTAATGTGAGCTCCTTCCTTCCTTTCTGAATTGTAGAGTTTGGCCACAAATTGTGATATGGGCTTTATTCACTCACTTTTTTCAAGAGTTAGGAATCCAAATTCTCCAAATATCTGTGTCCCCTAACCCATTCCCAAGATGCATACACATTTTGAAAGTGGAGGAGCAGTATAGACACATTTTTTAATACTTCCGAAACAAAAGAACCTTGACTTTCTACAGTTAGGTTCATGCCCAAGATCATCCTAACATGCACTCTAGACTTGTTCACACTGTCCCAACGGACATCATGCTGTAAGCTTTGTAATATGGATACATGTTGCAGAACAGCTCCCAGAACACTTTGTGAACAACAACAAAAAAAGTGTATGGTCATGCGCAGCTCAAACTGCAATTTTTTCAAGTTGTTCCCTGTATCTACAAACATGAAAGTGCTATCACACCAAGCAGAACATTCGAATATTCATGAAAACAAAGTGATCCCCCACTCCTCCCTTCATGACCCCCCCCCCTTACCAGCCACCACTACATGCCACTTGAAACCTGCCTGAAATAGCACTTCTGGTTCTGCACACACAGCTTTCCACCCGGGGATCCAGAAGTGCCGTTTCAGCTCCCAAAGAGCACTGAAATGAAGGCAGATGATGTGACTGAAGCCCCCTGTTCTAGTCCACCACACTTCCTTACCTTTACAGAGGCCGTGGTGGCATCTTTGGACACCATTTTGGCACTGAAACAGGCTATCCAATTCTGCACATGCAAAAGTGCATACACAGATCTGGAAGTGCTGTTTTGGTGCCCAAAGCTGTGCTCTCTGTAAAGGTAAGGGACCACAGGGTAGTGGAAAGGGGAGGCAGTTGCATCATCTGATGTAATTTTGGCACTCTTCAGAGACCGAACAGCACTTCTGGCTTTGTATGTGCAAGTCCCCACCCAGGGTTTGTGCAATAGCAGTGGGAGCTGATGTGCAAAACCAGAAGGCCTACTTGCACCTGATTTTTGTGTTTGATTCGATACAAATTGAACATGAAAAAAACATTTATGCACATCCCAATACCTTTCTTGATGGTTCATCCCACTGCCTCCCGGGACAAATGAGAATAAGGGCCTGTTTGATGTAATACCAGCTTGGTCCTGGCCATTCACACTTCAAGTACTGTGCTGGATAAGCCCTAAACTGGGGCAGCAGTTGAAGTGTGGATGGCCAAACCAAGGTAGGTTGGATCTCAATGGCCATAGTCACAGTCACACTACCACACCCATTCTCAGTGCTGGACCCAGAAGAGGGTGCAGACACTGATGTCTGGGAGAGAGCTAGCCTTTTTAACAGTTAGTTCAGTCCAGATGTAGAGCTCATTTTATGCTCATTTCAGCCTCTCTGAATCTTCTCTTTTTCTACAAAGAATTACCCACCACTCCTAGCTTTGCATCACCCACAAATCTGACAAATCTGTATTTACAGATCCTGAACAAACCATGGTGCAACCATTACACAATATTACTGACAGCATACGCATATATTGTATGCAAACCCACTCTTCCTGAAACGAACCCTGTTGGCTTTCAATGATATCAGATGCAAGTAAGCTTTTGAAGGTGTACCGATTAGCATGTCACCTTTGATCTGGTTGAAAGCCCACTGATTTCTCCATGGCCCTCTGACAATTCCTATATAATCTCTCTAAAATTAAACGATAGGATTTCTTTCTTACCACCAAGCTCTTTTTGTTAAGCAATATGGGTAGGAGAGTTGGATCGGACAAGGGGAAGTATTTCTTCACCTAGAGCGTCATCGGTTTATGGAATTTGCTGCTGGAAGAAGTGATAACAGCTACCAGCCTAGATGGCTTTAAGGAAGGGTTAGACAAGTTTATGGATGACAGATGTATCAATGGCTACTAGAATGGATGCCTAAGTACATCTTTTAGGCTTGGGGAGGCAGGCAGGATGCTGGGATTCGAGAGTAGGATGTTTGCCCTTGTCTCTGCTTGAGATGCCCATGGGCAATTGGTGGGCCACTGTGTGCAACAGAATGCTGGACATGGGCTGTGGCCTGATCCAGCAAGGTTTCTCTTATGTTCTTAATATGGCAGAATTCCATTGGCATGGTTGCCACCAGGCGTTTGTGTCAGTTAACATCTCACAAATGTCTAATATTCCAGGAATATGAGCAAGATGGAGAAGAACAAAGGTGACCGATCAGGCACCATTATACTACTGATACAAGAGCCTAAGTAGGGATGTGTATAAACGGTGGTGTTTTTTTTTTTTTTTTGGCATTTGATTCGTAAGGAATTGAATCTTAAAAAATTCGTATTCATTCAAATAGATCCCCTTCAAATGTGGTGATATTAATGTACAACTATCCAGTACGAACAAATATGTATCCGATACGTATCCGACCCGAATGCATACGTATCTGACACAAAGGCATGCATATTCGATAAGTATCCAATGTATACCCAATACGCATCCCCAGTTTAATGAATGCCTGAACTATTCATATGGATGTTTTGAAACATTTGTGTACAAATGTCCAAATTCTTGCAGATAACAAATGTTACAAATATTTGTGCACATCCCCTAATCATAAGACATTCTACCCTGGCTTTTATATGCTGGGTGGGACATCTTTGGAACCATAGGGCCTTAGGGGACGTGATTCCAAGAAACACTTGGAAAGATACTGCTAGGTGTCTTTAGCCACAATTAGGGTGAAATAGTTAAAGGTGAAGGCACTGTTCAGTTCAGTTTCTCATTTCCTGCACCTTCTTTGACAATGATACAGAAGGGGTTTACTGTTATTTCTGGTAAGAAGATGCTGGTGATTGAATCTCGGATCTTCTGCATTGAAACCAGATGTTATATCACTGAGCTACACTGACTCCCTTAGGGTGCCTAGATCATCATAATTCAAGGCAAGGATAGTTACAGGGTAAGTCTAATATTGCCAGCATTTCACAAAGGATTCTGATTGTTGTAGATCCTGTTAACTTTCATTCACAACACAGCTGTGGCCCTAATTAACTCAAGGACACCTTCTTAACTTCTTGTTTCACATACAATTCATATAAAAGCTGGCCAGCATAATCAGAAGGTTTAAGAATTTCCACTACAAGAAGCATTAAAGAGAGGGGAAAAGAAATAGTTCAAAAAGAAGATAGTTCAAAAAATAGGCCTGGCACATTAAAAAAGGGAAATTATGTTCACTGTCTTGATTCTATGAGGATCACTTGTTAAACAATCCCTGCTAGCTCAGTATTAATGGTATGGATTAGGGATGTGCACAGATAATTTTTTGTATTCAATTCATATTGATTTGAATGCAAGAACATCTGTATTTGTTTGAATAAATCCCTTAGAATGTGGAAGGAATCAAACTCGATATGAATGTTCCACACAAATTTGAAATGAATTTATTTATTTATTATTTACATTTGTATCCCGCCCCATACCCGAAGGTCTCTGGGCGGGTAACAGCAGATTAAAATAGAATATACATTAAAAGACGTTAAAAATTCAACAAATATAAAACAATATACAATATGTTTAAAATGATAGTGTCTGTACTGAGGGAGGGAACATAAGCAGCTCAGCCAAAGGCCAGGGCAAAGAGGTGTCTTCACTGTCTTCCTAAATATATATAAGGAAGGGGCATGACGCACCTCGAGGGGGAGGCTATTCCATAGTCTGGGGGCCATCACAGAAAAGGCTCTCTCCCAGGTGCCCACCCACCTCACTGTTGAAGGTGGTGGGACAACCAGGAGGGCCTCACTGCTTGATCTTAAGGCACGGGCAGGTTGATATGGGAGAAGGCGTTCCTTTAGATATTTGGGGCCCAAGTAATTTAGGGCCTTATAAGTCAAAGTCAAAACCTTGAATTGGGCTCAGTAGTGAATTTGGCAGCCAGTGCAATTCTTTTAAGACCGGCGTGATGTGCATCCGGCTAGATGTTCCGGTCAGCATTCTAGCAGCTGCATTTTGCACTAGCTGCAACTTAGGAACCGTCTTCAAGGGCAGCCCCATGTAGAGTGCATTACAATTGTCCAATCTAGAGGTTACCAGAGCATGGATAACTGTGGCCATGTCATTAAGAATGTTAGATATGAATCACATATGAATCCATAATGAAGCTTCGTACGAATGCTAATCTTCAAATGCGCCAACATTCTATCCGAATTCAGCCAAATTTGTATGGATTTTGAATTTACGAATATTCATGCACACCCCTAGTATGGGTTCACAATTTATATAAATTTATATAAATTCATACAAATTTCATCATTTGCATTTGAATTGAATGTTGGGTACACTTGAAGACTAACATTTGAATGCAAAGCAAACACTTTCATGCATTCATTTGAAGCTTCATTTTATTTGCAAAGGTGGGGAGGTGGTAAAGTGGCTGCCCAGTAACCTTTGCAGCAGATTCAAAGCAGATTCAAAGCAGATTCAGATGTGTGAAATGTTAGAAGCTCACATGATCTTTTCTGATGCAAGAAAATGTGGGTCAGATCAGTGCCATCAATGCAGATGGTGCTGATCTGCCCCATGTCTCCATGCAATCTGGATCAGTTTAATCTGGATTTAGTACTCTGATTGAGCATAAGGTAAACCAGAGTCATTTTTTCTGTACTGTGGAATGGATACCTGCATGGATGCTTGCTGCTTCTTGAGGGAAAGCTTGCAGGCCTGAAGAGGATGCCAGCAGAGTGTGATCACTGCATTCAAGACCATATCAGTCAGCTTTTTTTCCCCAGCCTGTGCGGACAAACCTATTTTTTATTGAAAACTTGGCACTATCAACTGGAATAGGGAGTCTTGAGTCAACTGAGCACATTTTCAGATGTGGAATGAAACATCTTTACAGAGAAACCTTTATACAGATATCACCTGCTCCATCCTTCATCTGGGTGGAATATGGCCTTGAAAGAGCTCTGCAGACACAGCCTCATCTTAACCCTAATCTTACCCTAAAGTAAATGTCAAGCACAGAACGCCCAAATCACATTTTCTATCCCCTTCTCTCAGCTGATTCCCTAAATGCCAAACTGAGAAATAGGGTAAGGTATTCTTCACACTAATCCAAATTTCCATTTGGTTATCACAACAATACTGCAGAGTAATTGCTGGCAAATCTACAGATGCTTACTTACACAAGAGCAAAGCTACAAAACAGGTCTAAATGTGTCCTTATGGATACCATCCGCAAAGTGAGCTTTTGCCAACATGAATCTCTGGTGGGCAAAGTCAGAAAATGCCTGATCTTGCAAGTATGCTATTTTATATAAAAATGCACACACCATATATATAATTTATAAATATAAATATAAATATAAATATAAATATAAATAACAACACACACACATATTGTAAAAAGAACAAATGGCCAAGAACAATTGTACGCTTAATAACAGTTGAAGAATATTCAGCAGATGGTACTATCTAGACTCAACTAATTTCTGGCCAAGCAATTTAAATCCCAGTTGTAGACAACAATGCATAAACAAAATTTGATATCGATGAATGGGGAGAGTAGTGACAAATAAAAGAAACTGAGGATGGCATCTGTCTCAGCTGTAATTGTGTTAGGGATTGTGAATATCGCTAATGCACAAATTCATAATATGGCTAGGTTTAGATTTTGTGCCACTATTGATGCTTTTTATGCTTATGATAGCCAAAGATCAAAGTGCACAAATATAAAGATGCTTTCTATTGGTCTGGCTATCATTTAATGTCCTTGCTTATAGCTTAGCATTATGAGCAAGAGGGCACTTACCCTTCTCTGTCTGAGTTTTCAGTACAATGGGGGGAAATACATTACTATTTACAGTTAGCTGCACTTTCTAAATATCTCTAGACCAAGAACTATAGCTATTTGTATTAGATATGATTTCACCCCAAGAAGGTCAAATGATACACTGAAGTTATGGTTCAAGCTAAATGCTATTTGCAAGTGTTTCACTTACCTAAACGAAACCCCAACATCCACATTTAGCTAAAAATGGAAGTAAATACATGCTGTGTCTTCCTTGCACCTGAAGGTATAGGTGAGTGTTAAAACACGTAATTTAGTTCATGGGCTGCCAGTCCCATGGTGTGGTGCCAAATCTGGGCAGTGGCAGTTTGTTTTATTGTTGTTCTGCAGAACATTATATCATGGATTGTACAATAACACTGAAGTAATGGAAAAGTAAGTCTATGTGGCAATCCCTAATTATATAAAAAAGGGTTGTTTTTGTTCCAATTCCTGATGGTTCCTCTCTAGCCCAAGTACTATGCTAGAAATTAAGAAATCAAAAATAGTGCAACAGTTTGAGGGCAAAGAATATGGGACTCATTTCAAAAGTTCATGACTCTATGGCTCAACATGAATTCAGAGGCATAGCTTCATGCTCTCTTCAATAAAATCTGTAGAATGGAATCTATCTCCCTTTTTCCATGCAAGGTCAAAGATCTGGATCTTCAAAATCCAGATCTTTGAGATGGGGTCCTCCTGAAGATTTGGATCTTGAAGATGCTTGAAGACTCCATTGTGGACATCTTTAACCAGGTCCACATGAAACCCAGATTTAAGGGCCTGAAGGATCCATTAAATCTGGATTTCCCCTGCCCTCTTGGGGACAAGGCCTTGCAGAGGGGGCCTTCAATGGGGTTCAGGTGAGGACAGGGCCTTCCTAATAGATACCAATCAGGCACTAATTGGGTTCCTAATGGGGTCTTAGAAGGGTTCTAAGCCCTAGTGGGACAAGGCCCAGGGCTGTTTTTGCACTAGCAATGAAGAACCTGATAAGCACTCAGTTGGTATGGATCTGTTAGGTACTGTCCCATCACAAACCCTTTAAGGACCCGATTTGTACCCATGAGCACCAGTGAAATCCAGATTTAATGGGGACGTTGGGCCCTTAAATTCAAATTAATGGTAGACCCCTTTAATGGTGTCTTCAATCTGGTTTTCTGCTGTGAAGACCAGATCAGAGACCACACGTCCATATGCATACTGGGGCAAAGGGGTCCAGGAGTGGGCTTAGGGGCCGCCATTTGCAGTGGTGTGGCTCTGGCTTCACCCCACCACTCAAAGCTATATAGGCTTACATGAACTTTGTAGCTGTCTATGAAGCTGAGCACAAGCTTCGTAGTGGCTACATAGGCAGCTACAAAGCCATGTCTCCCCCATGCCCATTGTAACAGGAAGTGGCCCCTGATTGACACCTACACCAGCCAATCATGCTGCCCCACTGGCAGACCTTCCTGCTAGATGGCCCATGCAGACACATGGGGCCCTCACCTTGATGTGGAACTTCAAGGACTAGATTCAATGAGGACCGCATCTCAAAGATCCAGATCTTCTAAGTCTGGATTAATGGAGGTAACTGCAAAAACAGCCTAGGAAACAGAACTGTCTAAGGATGTGTGCTGAACGGGCTTTATGTTTTTTAGGTACTCTTTTAGTTCTGAAGCATTTGATCAGCCAACTAGCTGGATGAGCTCTTCCAGAAAAGCAAATCTCATAAAGCTTCAAGAGTTCTAGCCTTAAAAGGGGGGACACCACTGTGATGCCCACGGCCGGCGGCCACCAGTTGTGAGGCCCCAGCCAGGCATCCAACTCTCACTAGTCTGGAATACTCTAGCCACAGACTTCAAGTTCCCTTTTTAAATGGGCCTCTGAGCCCTTTTTTCTTCTTCACACCCAGCTCCGAAATGTCAGTTACACTGTTATCCGTGTGTTACTATGACAACACTTCCCCCTTCCTTGAGCATCTGAGTCAGTAACAGGCCTCAAGCGGAGTAACTTTGAAACTCATGTAAGTGTAACTTTATTTGTTTACAACTCTTAGGTCAGTACAACTTCAACACAAACAGTTCACATTAAGTTATTTTCTTAACTCAGGACCCTGACTAATCCCTATCTAGATTCTCCTCAGGACCCAGATCTGTACTGTCTAACTTCTCCCTAAGTCTAGCCCCAGTCACAGAACAACGGCTCTGACAGGAAGGCCCTTTTTATAGTCCTCGCCAAGGTTCCATTCGTTCTCATTGGCTAGTTCTCTCTTGGCTGCCCCTCCTTCTTCAATATGCTAATTGGACTGGGCTTAGCCCCTCCTCATCTGTTCTCTAACCTTCCTGGCCAGTGCCTTTTCCCCTAAGACATTGTGTAACATATACACATATGCAATCAAAGAGACTACAAGTGTATTAATCAAGCTTGGGCTCCACAACCACATACCCCATTGTTCCTTATCAGTAGCCATAGGACCCCCAAGGTTGTTTGGGCAGTGTGGCTTTAAGAGGTCCTGCAAAATAAATGGATGCTTAGGATTGTTTCAAAACAAAAGCTAATTAGCATGGGGAGAAAAGGCTTTACAAGTATCTTCTGAAATGTTGGACAAAGTATTGAAATGTGTTTTGTTTGTTACAAGACCAAAGTATAAGGACTCAGAATACTAGGGATGGCCCTCTTCTTTGCAACAAAACTTTTTGACATAGTGTCACTTATAATCACTATCCAAATATTCCAAGACTTTATGCAAAGCTCTGTGGCAGCATCTGTAAGCATACCACAGGTGCATGTTGCAGAAAATACTCCTCACCCAGAAATATGCACAGTACCCTGGTGGACATCTGCTTGATGGCCACATCAGCCCATCCTAGCAGGTCCAAAGCCAGGGGCCAAAAGTTCTCCAGTCTTGAGTTCTGGTCCTGGGACATTTCACTGCATCGTTGGAAGTTCAGCTGCTTCCAGAACTCAGAGAAATGGGCTTGCACCATTCCTCACACCACCTCCTGTCTACATGGAAATGGCAGGAATGGAAACCCACCCTGGACTGTGTGGCAAACTGATTTTAATATGTCTCTCACTAGAGCATTACTAGGTGCAGAACCCACACCCAGGAATGGACCAGGCACAAGGGCTTGTAAAGACACCATAAGGGGCAGTATGCTGACCCCCTGATTCTAGCACAAATCTGGCACAACCCACAGAGATTGTGCAGATATTACCTGTATTATTGACCTGCATTTTTTTTTGTTAGTTTCTTGCTCACTTGCAACAACAGCAGCTGTTTTGGAGGAAGAAAAATTAGGAGACAAACTAGCACCTCCCTACTTGCAATAAAAGGTCGAATATGCTTACTACCTAAGCTGAGGCTGTGCTTTCCATATTGTTCAAACATGCTTGTTATTAACTGCCAACGGAACATGTAGCTAAATTAAAATTGGCTCAGTGCTAACGAAACATAGCAAATTGAGACAGAATCAGGTCAAATTTCTGTTTGAATTATCCTACAGACTTTCTAACCTGAAATATTACTTAAATAACCCACCATCACCAAATTATATATATATACACAGATTGGAAGCAAAAACAAAACAAAACAAAAATAACAGAACAGAACAACCCCTCCCCCACAACCCTCCAAATACCAAATCCACTCCCCCCGTCAATTTCCATGAAGCTGGCATGTGAGATATTCCTATCCTGACAGGTTTCACCTAAGGAACATTCTAGGGGGAATTAATAGTGTTATAATCTTCACACTTCTAATGCAAAACATTACATTTTCACACTCTTAATTGTTCCCAGCCAAAACATATCAATAAACAGAAAACTCAAGAGTAAAACTGCAGGAATAAGTGACGAAGGTACAAAAACCATCCGTCGTGTATGCAAAAACCCAACATTTGTTACATGTTAGCCTGGAACTCACTACTGGCTTGTACCACAAGCTTGTCTGGTTCTCCAAGGAAGCGCTTCCATGCGAAGTTAGTAGCTGAGCATATGGTAAACTCACCCGATCCATATGACTATTTGAACACCGACCACTACTGTTGATACAATCTTCTCTCAATATTATGACAGCAATTGTCAATGGCACTTAAATTACTGACAAACTTATCTTCCTAACATACAAGCATGCAGTAAGAGAAAGCAGCTCAGTCACTCAAGCCAACAAGGCCTTTTCCCTCTTTCTTTTACAAACCCATTCAATTGTACTGCTTAGAAGAAGAAAGAAGTCCTTCTGAGCTACTTGATTGTTGTTGATTGAAATTATATGTGAGTCAATTTTTTTCCTTCCAGCATGTTTCCAGGATTTCTTGATTGTTGTCCTTGAAATTCGATATGCTCCTCACAGTTCTCTTTTTATATTTGTATCAGCAACATAACTTGCATCGGATGTGCAATGGAGGCCATCTGAGACGCTGCGCAAGCGCACCGGCACTTCAGATGACCCTTGACACAACTGTGTGTGCACAGAGCGTCATTGTCACTGTGAGGACGGCATTGGTGTGTGCACAGTCACACAGGGCCTCATGACAAAATGGCGGGGACATGTGGAGGGCTGAATACACGACAGGACATAGGTAAGTCTCTGGTCATGTTAAGGCTAGGCTAAAGCATATTAGCATTCCCTGGCGAAAACACTAGTACACATTAGTGTATCATGCACCTTTCCTTTCCAACAGGACATATTTTAATATAAGTTTGTCCCAATGTGTACCTGTTCCTTTCGGAATGACTATGGGTAAGGTTTGGAATAAATAATTTGGGAGTAACAAACATTTTGGTTGCTGCAATTCTTTCCAGCATTGATAATTTTTTGTCTTCCCACTTTTTTAATTCGGCTATTGCCTTTTTCCAGAACTTGTATAATTTGGATAAGTTTGGAGGGATTATTATTCCAAGATATCTGACCCTTTTTGGGGCTGTTTTAATTCCTGTTTTCTTGTATGTTTTTGATATAGTGTTAGGCTTTACAAATTTGCATAGGGCTGCAGACTATCAATTATAAATTATCTGCTTTGTTTCTTAATTGGAAGATTTAATGTTAATTTTCTGGTGGAATAACTTTGCTTTTTATGGTGGAAAAACTTTGTTTTTCAGGCATTTGTAGATATTGATTTTGTTGTGTTGTATAGGTTGCTATTGGTGTTTGTTGGTGAAAGATTTATTAATAAACCTGAGTAGCTTAATTTATATAGACTTCTCACATCTTTCTTATCTACCTATTTATTTTTTTTAAACCCTTGTATGTGAGAAGATCTGAGTTGGGTGTTTGCTTTTATGATCATCAAATCAATTTTAATTATTTGAACAGGCAGGATTTATTGAAAACAACCAAACCAAAGGCCACCAAATCTGTTGCAGATTTAAGGAATGCAGCTTGCTGCATTATCAGACAATTCACAGGTTCCATGTGGATCCAAATATTAACATTCCCATCCTGAACATTGAGCAAGTGTATCTGCTTTCGGTATATCAATGAGAACACTAGAGGACCAGCTAATATATCAAGTGTTATAAACTTTGGCTTGTGTGGTTCTTCCTCCATTATTTTTCCAAGTACTTAGATTTGCAGAACACATCTGTGGTGATTCAGTGCCATCCAGGAATGTGCACAAATGTTATTTTTTAAAAATTCAATTCGTATTGAATCGGATGCAAGAAAATTCATATTTGTTTGAATAGATCTCCTTGGAATGTACTGGGATTTGAATTCAATACAAATGTTCAATCCCATACAAATCCCATATGAATGCATATGAATTCCATATGAATCCCATACAAAGCTTCATATGAGTTTATTGAAACATTCAACTCAAATTCAAATGTCAGTCTTTGAATGTGCCAACATTTGCTTTGAATACGAATTTGGCCAAATTCATATGAATTTTGAATGTTATGAATATTTGTGCACATCCCTAGTGCCATCACATCAACAAAAAAAATTCATCAGAGGAGCAGCTATTGCACTACAGTGCATGAAATAAGTGGTTAAGCAACTTCCTTGGGAAGCATAGGTTCAGAGGTTGGATCTCTAATGCTGACCTAAGGAAAAGATATGACAAGATCATGCATGTGGCTAACCTTTAGTTTTAAGAACACTCTGTATTCCATCCTTTCCTTTCCCTCTGTAGTGACAGGTGTGTGAACTGGACTTTAATTGATCTGCAAGCCTAAAGCAAGGAAAATAGGCAAGAAGCACTGAAGAGTAGTCAGGGCCTCTGGCCCTTTCTGCAGTCATTAGTGATCTGGATTAAGAAACCCCTTAATCTGGATCACAGAGCTTCCGACCTGCATGTTACTGCACATCAAAGAGGCCCTGCCCCTGTTTGTCCAGAAGTGGATTAAGGAAGCCCTTTATCCAGATCTGTTATAGACCATGAACTACTGGAGGAATGTGCTGCCAAAAAGCACTAACCAGGCTCCAAGACTAGAAACTGTTCTTCCTAGCCTTCAGAGGCAAGGAGGGCAAGTGATTGGCATGAGGCAAATCAGTGCTGATGCCACTGATGTGGCCCACGGGACTCACTGATCCTGATCGCCACAATAAGTGCAGAAAAGGCCATTGTCTAAGAAGCACCTTTCTTGTGCTGCATATCACACTGTTTGTGTTGGTTTAATCTGCATTTATGCATTATAGTTGTTGCAATCTGGATATGGCGGGTATATAAAGAGAACTTAGGGGCATTGCAAGCTATTTCCTCAGCAACATGAAATATTAGAGATTGAAGTATTTACCTAGATTATAATGGGAACCCAAATTTACCGCCATTTGGTAGAAATCATACTAAATGTGCAAGTTACGCTACAAATAACATTAAAAGTGCGAGTCACAATTGAAGGAAAAAGCACAGTTATATATTGATGGATGATGGAAATGCAGACCAAATCCAGATCAAAGTTTGATCCAACTTCTGTCCACACAAAATGACTAAAATGTACACAATAATTTGTTCTGTTTAGCTTTATCCCACATTTCTAGGTTTGTCAGAAAAGCTGAGACTTCCCTTAAACTGCCCTATCTCTTAATGCTCTTCTGTTCCTTTTCCGAGGAAAGGAAAAAATTATTTATCGCGTTCACACCATGTTCCTTCTCAGTGCCAAGTAAAGGTACCAGAGAAATGTCCCTCAAACACATGAACATGTCAGCTTGAGTCCAAGCACACAGGAAAGAATGACAATAAATTAATCATTAGTAGTTTTTAAAATTATTTCAAACTACAATCAGTACAAAGATAGCACAATTCCAGAGGAAGCAAAATAGCACAAATCGTAAAAAGAGTGTCTGGCTGACCTTAAGTTTTGCTCCAGTTTGTTATGTTTTGTTTTACCTCCTAAAATGGTGGAAATTTATTATATGGTTCTCTCAAAGCACTTGTGAAAGGTCTCATTGTTACAAAATATCTAATATTTGTTGTTTAATGGCTGAATTGGCATGATCTGATTTCAGAATAAGTAAAGAACCAAAAATCTATAGAACTCCAATTTGGCCATCAGGCTTTTTTCCATGGAGTGGTAAAGGTGTCACAAAAAGTCAATAAGGTCAGTGCTGCACTAACAATAACAACAATGACAATTTGAGCTGGTAATTTAAAACTGAGGTACCATTTAGTTCTAGGGATGTGTATGGGGGGAAAAAATTTTTTGCTACCAAATCAAAAATTCAATTTTTGTTATTGTCGAATTGTTAAATAAAAAACCTTGATTTTCACATTCATTTTTAAACTCTTTTGCAAACTTCCTTGTGACTTTTTCCAATAGAAAAAGTCATTTTTTCATGACCAAAAACACAGTTAAATAGGAATATTCATTTGAATGTTTTCGCAAGCAGGAGACAAATTGGCTTTGATCAATTTTTTGGAGGTTTGAAAAACTGACTTTTCAACTTGATGCAAATATCTGTGGATCTGAAATAGTCAAACAAATTTGTGAATATGAATCTCATTTTGCACAACCTCTATTTAATTTGGCTTGGCCAAGATGGCTCTGGATAACACACATGGAGAGACAACTAGTGAACCAGTTTGGTCTAGCGGTTAGGGAGCCAGACTCTTATCTGGGAATACCAGGTTTGACTCCGCCCTCCTCCATGAAGCCAGCTGGGTGACCTTGGATGAGTCACAGCTCTCTTTTGAGCTCTCACAACCCCAGTTACCTTACAGGGTGTCTGGTGTGGGAAGAAGAATAGAAAGCTTTGTCAGCTGCTTTGAGTCCCCTTAAATGGGTGAGGAAAGCAGGGTAGAAAAGCAAACTCTCCTCCTCCTTCTAGTGAAGCCACTTTAACAAGCTAGGCCACCTCCACACAGTGAGAGGAAAATGCAGCATCTTATTTAGATCCTGCAATTTCTTCTCACTGTCCAAGCCAAATGGGAGGGCAAGACCATGGGGCAAACACGGGAAGGTACCAATCTGGATGCTAGCTCCTACGATGGTGCATTGTATACAGCTTTGTATACATGGGAGCATGCAATTGTTACTCCCTGTGCATGCACAGTGGCCATTTTAGGCTTGCTTTGGTCCTGGGCATATGTGGTGGCCTTTTCCAAGAAGATGGCTCTTGAGTAAGCATCCAGACAAATAAGACCCTATTGCTATTCAGGGAAAACACAGAACAGCAATTCTGTGGGATTTTACCCCATTCTTTATCTTGGCGCTTTGTTGAGATTGCCACAGATAACATATGGCAATTCCAACATCACCCTAGATAATTCCACATTCCAGGCCGCTAGACACTACCTTAGTCACCCTTCCTTGACCTTCTAAGTTAAATGTGCAGATCAGATGCCTGTGTCGATGTACAGTATACCTTACAAGATGTGTGATGATAAATTTGCTACAACCGGTAAGGGGCTGCAGCAAAATCATCATCACCACCACCACCATCACCACCTCACAGCTGAATTTTGTATGAATTTAGCATGAAAGTCCTCTCCATTATAGGCACAAAGCATGTAAAATGTGAGATTCTTTGTCATGTGCATATGAATATATCTAACACAAAATGACTTATTGATTTATTTGGATCAATGAAAGCTTTTCATACATAACAAGGAAGCTCTGCAATGCTTTTACAAACTTAAGCCCTGAGAAACAGGTTGGTAGATGCAAGAATTGAGCATGGTGGAGTTGTGCATCTAGAGCCAGGGCAGAGGGAACAGAAGAAGAGATGGATGGCTTAGATGTCTGCTGGAAGGTGATAATGCCATCACAATTTCAGCCCATCGATGGTGGAATTCTCAGTCCCAGTTTGCTCTCCAATACATAAAGAGGTACATTCTGGCAGCCTAACAAAAGCCAGTGTGGGTGGCAAGGTAGCTGCAAATTTAAGCATGACTGCTTTGGACGTGGGGGCTTGCACCTGATTACCAGATGCTTCAAGCAGATGGCCAGGGAGAGAACAAGGCTCCTAGTAGCTTCGATGGGGTTACAGAAAGCTGCAAGCCTTCAGAGATCAGCAATAATCCATCCCTGGCTATAAAAGCACCAAAGCAGACTACCAGACAGATAACATGCATGAATCCTGTTGAGCTTCCTTGGTATCTTTAAATGGGAGAAAGCGATAGCAAACATGAACCCACAGAGAGGAAGGTGGGGAGGGAGGGGAAGAGAGAGAGAATAGTATTTGGCTAAGAAACAGTTACAGCATTCAGATAAAATTAGAATATAATTTCTTTACAATGTCCTTGGATCTTAGAATGGTAGCTCAGATAAGGGTGAAAGTGTGCATTGTATTCCCAAGTGGAACTGCCCCTTCGAAGTTTATAAAGCTAAGCATGCAGCTAAAAGAATTTTGCCATCTTATCACAAGGTAATTATAATGATGAAGAGAAATTAAGATTTATACTGGCTGAGCAGTTCCAAACAAATACTTTGCTCATTTGTACTTCAGACCTGGGGCCAATTTGCACTACTCATAGTGCATGATTAGCAACTTCTGGGGAAGAGCATCTGCACCTTGAAGAGCCTGTTACAGCCTCCAGGCTCCCCTGCATTCCCAGAAGTTCCCTAATCATGCACTAGATATGGAGCATGAATTTGTGCTCTACACCTTTACTAACCTTACCCAATTGATTACCAGAAGTGTCCAGCAGGGAGCATCAACACCTCTTCTGGTGCTCCGGGGTCGTCTGAGGTGCTGTGTAAGCACGCTCAACCATAGATGTGACTGTGTGCACAGAGTGTTAGCATCACTATGGTGACAGCACTGGTACACGTGCAGTCGCAGAGGGCACCTCAACCAAAATGGCGGCGTCTAAAGAGGATCAGCCCCAGGGTCGGTCACAGGTGAGTGACTGATTGTGTAGGCTTGAGATTACACTCATTTCCCATCCAGAGAATAGGAAGGGAAGTGCAAAATTGCCCCTGTACCCCAAAAGATGTGTTCAGTGCATTGTAAATTCCTGGACAGGTGCAGTATTATGCACCATGGAGAAACTTCAGGAATAAGTGCATCCTACTATTTTCCTCAAAGACTTGAAAAAACCCATATCACAGTTATTTGTGAGGGTGAATTTCACCATTCAAACATGGGTCTAGTTGCACTTGCATTCCATAAGTGGTTCCAGCCTCACCCAAGGCACTGCATCTGAACACCATGCCTCACCTGCCAACCCTAAGTTGTCCCAGTCTTCAGTAAAAAATCTTGTCCACAGCTTGACCAGAAGCAGCTTGACCTAGTCAGCAGCGTTCACAACCTTTTCTAGGTGCAAGTGGTTGTGACAGCATAGTTGTGCCTGCACTCCCATTGCAATATTGGGTGCACACTGGAGATAGTCGCAGCTGTTGCCATGGCAATCCAGCCTGCCCAAGATGAGCAATCTGGGCCTTCCAGTGAGTGAAGGGCAAACAGATTCCATATATGGATATTTAAAGCATATAAGGCTATAAAAAGTGATATATTGGGACTGGTGCTCATTGGGACTGGTGAGGTAAACGGGAAATGTTCCTCATTTGTAAATGAGCATGACAATGGTCCCACTGAATGTAATGGATTTTATGGACATTAACTACTTTGAACTGAAATATGCACAAAAGAGAAAGAGTCAATGGACCTAAGCTCTGAGCTATTGGCTTTGGTAAGCCAGTTTGGTCTAGTGGTCAGGGAACCAGCCTCTTATCAGAGAATACCAGGTTAGATTCCACACTCCTCCATGAAGCCAGCTTGGTGACCTTGAGCAAATCACAGCTCTCTTCGGAGCTCTCACAGCCTCACCCACCACACAGGGTGTTCTGTGTGGGAAGAAGAATAGAAAACTTTGTCAGCCACTCTGAGTCCCCTTTAGGTGAGAAAATCGAGTTAGAAAAGCCTACTCTTCTTCTCAGCCAGCCACTCCACCTGACATGCATACATACTTTCTAAAGCCAGGCTTTAAAATTTATCAAATAACAGTTTCCTCTCCTTAGAAAAAGGCTTACTTGTTCTCAATTGACTATAGCATGGTTCAGCAAACCCAAAGTAAAACTCCAACCCATTCTTGGAAACCTAGCACACCTTATGAACGGTGGCCCTTTCTGCACTTACTTCAGTTAAGCCATATTAGCTAGATCTGAGGCCAATTCGCAATTGACCCTGTAGTTTGGGATAGGTTAACATCTGGGCAGGTGCATCTGCACTTGCAGGAGGCCTTTACAGCCTACAAACACCCCCTGCCTGCTCAGATGTTAACCTATAGCAAACTAGCAGTGTGTCACATCACAGGCCGGTCAGGCAACAGGCAAACACTTGTGCAGCTACTCAGTTCCAAGGGTTCCAGGCATTCTCGAGGTCAGTTCTGGTCTGGGGTCTAGTTGTCCAGAGAGTCAGCAAGCGTCAGGCAGTCCAAAGGGTCAGCAGGTCACAAGGAATCCAGGATTTCAAGCTCAGGTAACACGAGGCTGCTAAGACGTTGTCTGCAGCAACTTGAGGTAAGCTGAGCTTGTTCTTAAATAGAGGAGTCAGAGTGCAGCTGGGCTAATTGCTCAGATCTGCATCTCACCTGCTTCTGCCTAAGCAGGTGATGAGAGAGCCTTTGATTAGGCTCACTGCTGGTGGATTTCTCATCAGAGCTGTCCGGCTGCTCACCTGGGACCGGCCTTAACTCTTCCATGCCTGCAATGCCATGCTGTAGCTGCTCCTCAGCCTGTGGTAGCATTGCAGGCATGTCCTCCTCTTCTGATGAGGCTGAACAGGGCATGACACAGTGGTCACACCACACACAAACTAACCCTAACTGAAAGCTTACCTGAAGTGTCCAGCAGTGAGCATTCATACCATTTCTGGTGTGAGAGGTCATCTGAGGTGTTGTGCAAGCACACTGGCACGTCCGATGACCCCAAATGCAACTGCACTTGTGCAGAGTGTCACCGTTGCTGTAGCAATGGTGCTGGTGCATGCACAGTGATCTAACATGTGCTCAGATGAAGGTAGGTTTCTGGGCACGTGAGGCTTAGGCTGACATGTACTAACATTCCCAAGTTCTAACACCAGTACACATTACTCTTTTCTGTGCTTTTCCCATCCAATGGATGGAAAGCTAAGTGCAGGAACGCCTTGGATTAGCTAGACCTCAATCAATCACAGACACATGAGTAGCCTTTAGAACAGCAAATGTATGCAAGAGTGCTAGCACAGATATAGACCACATTTAACTGATCTACCACTAATCTGTATTAGTGATCCCTTAGCACAGTTCTCATCTGCTCTACTCTACTCCTCTGTTCTTAGCAGCTCCTTATCCAGATTAGTCCTTCTGCCCTGTAATTTGTATTCAAATTAGAGTTAGTAGAAAATAGGAAACTAGTGCAGATCCTTCAGAACTGATGTTGTAGTTGCATGACCACTATCACAAGTGTCCAGCCTTACTGCTTGAGAAGACTGGAACAAAGACCCCAGGGTGGTAGGCTTTTCCATCTTTGTAGCTGTCCATGGCTGTCTCCTAAAAATCCCAATATGTACTGATATGCCAGAAGAAACTAGGGATATGCACAAATGGGTTTTTTTGGCATTCGATTAATAATGAATCTAATGTTAGAAATGTCATATCATTTGAATAGATCCCCTTCGAATGTGGTAGGATTATATTCGATATAAATGTATTTGTATGTATTATGAATATCCTGTATGAATGTATCCGATACGTATCTCATAACTTATTTGCTGTGAAAGTGTCAAATCCGACCTGAATCTACTTTTAATCCACTCTCGATCCATGTCGAATGTGACTGGCAAAGTTGCTTTCCCAGCTCCCCATTGTATGATTGTCCAGAAACATTCGTATTTGTATGAATGTTAATATATGAATGTTGTAACATTCAATTCGTGTATGAATTTCCGAATTTGTCTGGATTTGTACGAATAACAAATGTTACATATACTTATGCACATCCCTAGAAAAAACCTCTTCTGATCTGGGACATGATTCTTGGGCCGGGACCATTTTTTGTATGCTGCATGTAGAAACACCACCAGCAAACAGGGGGAAATTTCTCCTTCCTAGGAATTACTTGTTGGTATGCCTGTAATCATTGCAGCCATTTGGTATTATTTTCCTCCTGTACAAATAATTCAGTAACACCTGTGTTCTGCTTCAATCATTAGGCAGAACCCATTTAAAGATATCAATCATGAAAAGCTAAGTCTTTAAATAAGACCATGGCATCATTCACTGTTGTAAGCAGTATTGTGTTGCAAAGGATTCCTGTCCATAAAAAAAAAAAGACAATATAATATTTTCAAAAATGGGATGGGGGGAAGGAAAAAATCCACCAGATTTGCTCTTAACATGAATGTGCTTCATCATGGCTGCTACCCCTGCAGAACTTTGAAATCTGAACAAACTCCTAGAGGTGATTTGTTGCCAGCAAGGTTCCTCTGCCAGATTTTTGACAAGCGAACAGCTTGTATCTCCATGAAAACCAATGGATGGAACAAATTGCATTAAATTATGTAAAATGATACTAAAAAGCACCATCAAGTAGTTAAGGCAAAATATTTTAAAATAAGAAATTTTATTTAATATCTCCAACATCTCTCTTTCTTTTTCTGGTGGAGAAAAGGTGGAATGCCAATTGTGCAGAACACTGAAGATTAACTAGAAAAAGGAAGAAGGAATCTTGATGTTTCAGAGCAAGAAATCTGATTTATCCTGTCATGGGGCAAGCCACCGTATTTATCTCATGAATCTGGCACCTGTGAATTATTTAGCTTTCCTGAAACCTTTAGAAAATCTCATTGTCAGGAATCCCAGCATAAACCAGGGACAGAGCTATGCCGGTCCACACTATCAAACAGCAGGAGCTGTCACAGAAGAACCCATGTCCAAGGATCTTAACATTTCATATTCCACAATCATTATGGTTTTCTCCCCCACTTTTTTTTTCAGAGCAAGAGGGTTTATAAATAACTGTAATTAGCACCAGCTCTGCAATATGATTAAGCACACCATGGTCATATCCTAGTGAAATATATTGTTTTACTACTTTGAAGATCATTCTGATAATTTTGGCTATGATTTCTAAATTGCTATTTCACATCTGACACCGGCTGTATCCAAGCAGAATGAATACAATGCCATTACAGCACTGCTATGGTGGGATCATCCCACATATAGCCTTGCTTTTTCACCCCTAAAAACACTTTTAACTAGGGATGTGCATGAATGCAATTTTTGACATTCGATTCAAATCAAATATTTGAATGTCTGAATTTGTACAAATGGAGAAAAAAATGAACGTATTAAAATCTGAACTGATTCAAATACATTCGTATCTATCCGTACGAATATTTGATACGAATCTGATGGTACAAATGTTGACAACATTCGTATGTTTCCGTAGGCATCCGTAGGCATCCGTAGGCATCCAGTTTTCATTCTGTATGTATATGGCCGCATTCCCATTACAAGCTTAATACGGTTTCCCTAAAGCGAAATAATAGAACCGGATGCAAACGTGAATTTGCCTGATCCCATTACTTTCAACTTAATCACGTTCGATCCGGATTCTGAGGATTGTACGTGGCATACGTGACTCAAGGGGGGACTCAAGTGGCTCCGCCTATCGATAGCCAAGGAAGCATCATAGAGAAAGAAAGAGGCGCAGAGTCTTTAAACATTCACACATCTCCCTGAACCTGCAGCTGCTTTACTTTCTTTCCCTTTCTAAAGGTCAGAACTTCCAGAATTGTGGAGAACTGCAACATTGTTATCAGGTGTGAAGTGGGTGGATTGCTACAGTGTAACAGCTGCTGTAAGGGGTGGATTTTTACAATGAAATCACTATCTTTGGAAGCAAGCTACTGGGGGAGGAAAACCCTAAACATGCATTCTCATCCCACTAAAACCGTATGGTTCCCACAGCAAGAAATGTAAAACATTTCAAGCGTACGAACCGGAGCGAGACCTGTTGAAATGAGTGTTAACATTTACATTGCTTTGGGGCGATTTAACACGCAGAAAGCGTGTTAAGCCAACCTGACATGGGGACTGCAAGTATCAAAACCTATTAAGCTTATAATGGGAATGCAGCCTATATGTTTTAAAAGATCAATATTGATGTGGCGCCGCCCATCCCCCGGTGCGAGCCGTCTTACACTCTTTACCCCTGTCTTTTAATACTGTAAGGGGCTGTTATAATTTTAGAATCTTAGTAGTGTGTTTGTATTTATATTTCTGGTAGCCTGTCTATATATTGGTCCTAGCCTCGCAACCCACAAGCGGACACCAGCAATGTTTGATTCCCCACTTGCCAGCCACTATAAACTCTTGTTTTCAGCCTCCTGGCTGTTTAGGCAGCTTCCCTGGTTTATCTAGAGAGAGATCTGCGTAACCGTAACCACCCTTCTGAGTTAGAATATAGTGAAGCTGACAAAGACTCTTCAAAGGAACAAAATAAAAAGCTTTATTCTTTCCAGCTGGAAACAAGTTAAGTGTTCTGAAGAAGAATACCAGTATTTCAATTCATAGGCACACAAATTAGTTCTTTAACTTAACACTCCTTTTCCTTCTATCACTTCTAGCCTTAGCCCTGGCCTAGAAGGTCTGGACCTATGCTTGGATCTTTCCCCTGAGAGAACTAGACAGTTTCACCCGCCTTCCCTCCAGACCCCAAAGCATGGACAAATCTCTCTTCTGGCAGGCAGGTTTTATACCCCCTCACCAGACGTAACTCGTCGCCTAATCGGTTGAGTGCTCTCTTCCCCCTCCCGTTATGCTAATAAGGGACGTTTCACCCCCTCCTTAGCTGCTCAGGCTGTCTGTTTAAACTTTCTTGCTTATCCCGCTTTGAATGTGCTTTCACTACACTTTTAAATTACTTCTCCCAGCACTGAAATTTAGTGTGGGCACCACAATTGACCAAACAAATTAAGAGCAGTTTGTTTGCAGTACAATACAAATAGAAGTGTTTGGTTTGAATTGAACTCAAACATCCTTTTGTTCAGTTTGAATTTGAACTCTCTTCTTTGAACAGGCAGGCTGTTCGGTTTGAACCTGAACTTTCAGATACTTTAGAACACATTTGAACTTGGATTGAATAGACTGTGCTTGATATGTTTGTTTGAACACCCCCTTTTTAGTTCAAATTCAGATTCTGTTTTCAGACTGTCAGAGTGAATCCTCCAAACACCTTAGAACATATCTGAACTCAGATCAAATAGATTATGCTCAATAGGTTTGCTTGAATGCCCCCTTTGTTCAATTTGAATTCAAACTCTGTTTTCAAGCAGTCAGGGTGTTTGGTTTGAACATAAGCCTTTAGAACAGGTTCAAATTCAAACCAGTTTGACACATCTCTAGATGCAAGTGACAAAATATTTGGGATAGGGGCTTAATGTGAAAGGGCAGGGAGAGTAAAAGACATGCTTTTCTGCTCTAGGCACAACAGAGCTTTCTCTGGAACAGCTCCAGTATACCCTGAAATGGAGCCATTGGCACAACTAAGATACCATAACCCAGAATTTCAGATCTACAGATCTGAATTATGAAACTACAAATCAGCTGGCTTTCAGTTTATGTCATTTTTCTGTGTTCATTTATAAATCTATCAAATTCTAGTTCTGCAATAATCTCAACGTTAAACTCTGCAATATGTATTGAAATACTATTATTGCTAAAGATTGACTGAGCTTATCACAGCAAGATGTATACTGTCATCAAAGAAATGTCTTACAACACATTTTGGGCCCTAAGAAATCTGATTAACTACAAAAGAAAAAATGCAAAATGCTAGAGATAGTTACATTCCAATGGAGACTTCTATCTGGAGGAAGTTAATTGGATAAGCTCATATGAGAAATCATAGAAACTGAATTCTTCAACTTAAATTTCATTGGTGGGTTCTGGGGTCAAACAGAAAGCTGATGATGAGGCAATAAAATGAAGATCAGACACTCTAGGGCGCTTTCTGCACTGGAATTTGTTTTGGATTTTATCTTGAAAGAGTAACCCTAAAATGTTTGTATTCCACTTATATGTATTTTAAATTATTATGTATTAAGGTTGTTCTATTATGTGTTATATTTAAGCTTTATTGCTGTTGTTTTTGCATTTTTGTACCATATGTTGGTGGAAAGGGTGCTGGAAATAAAGAGATGATGATCATGATGATGATTGACATACACAGCAGTAACACACAGCAAACAAGATATTTTTGCTGATTTTGATTTTGGTAGGACTGAGTGATGTATCGGTGAATGATACAAGCAGATCCCAGCAAAGTGGCTGTCTATAGCTGGCGGATGGATATTTGCCAATGCTTTTCAAGTGCCCACTAAGATCTTTTGGCACTGCCCCCAGTGTGTCGAGAACCCCTGGGACTGCCTTTGCTGCGTTATGCCAGAGTCAATGTAGTTCTATATTCAAGTCTTCATTTCTGGTACATTTTTTGACTGTTTTTCATCAATCCTGCTGTCACCTAGAACATGTCTTTCTCCACGATTGTGATGTCTGGCATGTTATTTTCCAGTGTTTGATTAGTTTGAAGTTGGAAGACACACCGTAGTTTGGCTTGTTTGTTTTTGACCACTTTTTCTGGTTTATGGTCCCACCAGTGAGGGAAGGGGTGGCGTGTACTAGCATTTGTGAATTTGCCCCTTAGCAAAATAGTCTACAAGTGGACCACTGTTGATATATCAGACCATAAAGGGTGTGTTTGGCCACACTTGCAAACCACTTCCAATTATCACAGTACAAGCACAACACCGCTTTTTACAGTGTTTTCTGCTACTCCACAAAGGTCTTTTTTATCTTTTCAAACTCTGAACATGATCATACTTTTAACTGATAACATGTTTTGTCCCATCTTATTCTCAAAGCAGGAAACCAGCTTTGCATATTATATATATATGATTCAAAAAGAATAATTAAAGCACTGCATGGACATGTATCTGCCAGAGGGCAGACTTTTTAATGTTGTTTTGCATTCTGCATGTCACTCAAAATATGCATATCTGAGAAATGATGCTGAATCAAATTAAGGCAAGGATGCATTGATTAAATATATATATATAAGCTGTCCAATTTGCTGGCATTCCTTTAGACATCTCAGTATAGCATTGTTGTACGATGGCCTGGTGATGTTTGAGTGACATTCAGAATCTGGGATAACCACATATATAAGGAATTGGAAGAAATGTTACTTTGGAGGAGAAAGATGAATATAAGCATCATGAAATAAAAGCAAAAAGCTGTTGGGAGTTGGAAAATGGACTTCAATCCCTATTTGGAGGTTTATGCAATAGGCAATAGTTAAGATGTATGTGTTCCTCTTTCTGTTTGTGTGTGTATATGTCCTTCTTATCTCACAATGATCCCGTTTGCTTAAAATTCTGAAGAGCATCAGCAATACAATGATGATTTAAATGCATTAATTGCCTTTTTTAGAGGAACTAAGGATGATTTATAGAAACAAATAGAAACATGAACTTGGATTCAAAGAAGAAACCAATAAACTCATAATGCTGCAGGATGATAACCTACTGGAAGAGTATTGCTGGTTCTTAATTCCAGATCAAGTAATGCCCTCTGGTCTAGACATGGGACCTTTCTGCACTTCCCGTCTGGTCCAGGGAACGGGAATAGTACACTTCCACTAGTTTGCACTAGCATTCACATCTGCATTCCCCACCCCACCCCCACGTGTCCAGATACCTACCCTAAGTGCAGATGCGTGCTGGGCACCACCATCTCGGGTCTAGATGCTCGTGCAACTGTGCGTGTGTAGTCATCAGGATGATGATGCTGTGCTGTGCATGTGCGCTCACATTTTCGGTCATTTGAGGTGTCAGCGCTTGCACTCAACACGTAGTTTGCATGCAGTATGCAGGCCATTTCAAAGCTGGAAACAGAGCCTTCAAATGCAGATGCCCCGACTGGGAGTGTACTGCATGCAAACTACGGGGCCAAGTATAGAAAGGGCCCTGGGCAGTGCCATCTGCATGGGAATGGTGTAGGGATTTG
The DNA here is from genome assembly GCA_023333525.1 of Aspidoscelis tigris stejnegeri. Taxonomy (NCBI): domain Eukaryota; kingdom Metazoa; phylum Chordata; class Lepidosauria; order Squamata; family Teiidae; genus Aspidoscelis; species Aspidoscelis tigris. The sequence continues at coordinate 11,335,863 of JALMGA010000013.1, forward strand.
CATGAATGTATTTTTGAGTAGATTCGAATGTCACATAATCCAATTGAATTTGGATATTTAAGATTCAAATTTCACAAAATCCAATTCGAATCCATAGCATTCGAATCCGTACTTTCGAATATTAGATTATTATGTAAAGACATGAATGTTGACAACATTCATATCTGTTATACGTATCTGTGCACATTCCCTAAAAATCCTTATACATCCTGTAGTATCCCATATGCATCCCGTTTTAATCCCAGATTTTAGGTGCAAGATACGTATAATTTTCATGCAGATTTGTATATGACAGATACGAATCTACACATTTGAATCGTTCGAAAATCCATATCAGATTTTTGAAAATCCAATTCGAGTTCGAATGTCAACATTTGTCAGATTCGAATAGAATATTTGGATTTTTGAATATTCATGCACATCCCTAGAATGGTGTATCCCAGCCCAAGCGCCATGCCAGTCCTGAAGGTCACACAAGCTTCAGAGCCAGCCTCCAAAGCACTGAATGCCAGGAACTAAAATTCTTGGCCTTGGAATCCCTGGGGGATTCCAGTTTAGTAGCATGTGCTTTGCTGCACTGCTGAACTGGGCCCCATGGTAAACCAAAACACGGAGGCATGCACCTTCTGCACACCTCCATAATCCAGATCACTCCTTACTAGTATAATTCTGGGTCCATCTAATCGGGTTCACTAGTGATCCAGACCAGGAGCTTCATGATCTGGATCATGTTCCATCTTGGGCAGAAAAAGCATAATAGCAGGGATCTGGGCCTCTCTAATCCACATTAAGGTGCTGAAGAAAGAGGCCCTGAAGAGGACTAGAGTGTCATCTGATTCAAGATTAAGGTATGTGCAGAAAGGCCCATTTGAATTCTACAGAAACACAGAATCTAATAAAAAAACAGTACTGGGCAGTGGCAGCCAACAACAAATAGGAAGTGGGGAGTTTGGAAGGAAGACAGGATCCTATTCGACAGAAGTTTGGCAGTAAAGGTGTCCTTCTGAAGTCATTAACATATTCCAAAGCAAAAGACATGTATGGGAGAAGAGTAAGGAGAATGGGATGTCACACATCATACATCCTTAATAGGAGAAGGTGATGGCAAGGGGAACCGGGAATGGTTAAAGTCCTGGGGCATTTTCACACTTCCCTTCCCATCTGCTGCACAGGAAATGGGCACGATTAACCAACATTGACTAGCACTCGTACTTGAGCGCTAGTCAACTTTGGCCATTCCCTCCCCCTGGGATTAGATACTCACCTTATTCGTTCCAGGGCCTGGTCCTCTGCTGAGTGCCGCCATTTTGACTGTGACACTCTCCACAACTGCATCTGCATCAGCACCATAGCCTTGACAATGCTAATGCTCTGTGTACTGTGGTTGTCCAAGATGCCAGTGCGCTTGCACAGCACCCCAAAGAACCCTGGCACACCAGCAAAAGTGAATAGTCGTGCCCCTGGATGCTTCAGGTAAATCCCTGGTTAATGATGATTAACGTGTGGAGCACAATTTTGTGCTTCATGCCTAATCAACTATTAGTGAACTTCTGGGGAGGGAGGGCATGCTTGGAGGCTGTAACAGCCTATTCCACCTGTGTATGCCCTTCCCCAGGAGTGCACTAATTATGCACTAGAGGCCGTAGTGCAAATAGGCCTCTGATCACTGTTGAGGATCATCTGTGTCTACCAAAATGATTGCTTAGGAATACATGGCAATTTCCTTACCCTTTCCAACTCATTTTCAAACACTTCCAACACATTCATATTGTTGTGTGAGTGACATAACCACCCTGACTAGTTAATATTTATTTCACACAGCTATGATATAATCAATAACAAAATCCCAGATTACAGGTTTAACGAGTTTAGCTTTATTTGGCCTGAGAAAAAGGAAGAGGGGGGTGTAAGCAATATACTTGTCTTCCAAATTCGGTTGGGAATAAGGTTTCCTGCAAAACATTTGATATGTGATGCTTCGTAATTAAACTATGATATACCTGACCGCTCACTGCACATGAAAATGTTTAAATGTTTAATATTGAAGTGTAATGGCATTTTAAGAGGTGTCGATCCCCAGTTATAACATTTAACTGACAAGAGAGGGTAAAGGTTCATACGTATGTTTCAGATTTTCCTAAACTTCTGATACCTCCTAAATTTGTCTTCTAAATATAAACAAGAGGTTTTAGGATTTGTAAGTAAGAACATAAGACAAACGCTATTTTTATTCTGAAGACCCAAGGAGAAAAAATATCTTTGGCACCTTTTTATTATCACAATATTCTTGAGTGGTTGGGTAGACTAAAATCGCATGCCTGGCTCAAAATTACCTACTGCGTTTATATGTCAAGTGTACAGTGTGGCTTTTCCTGGATCACACTAAGCCAAAAAGTGCCCAGCCTTTGAAGCTGCCGTTAGGTGCATTCAAATAGCATACAAATCTCATACGAAGCTTCATATGAATGTATCAGAACATTTGATTTGAATTAGAATGTCAGTCTTTGAATGTGCCGATATTTGATTCAAATTTGAATGTCTGAATTTGGCCAAATTTCTAATGTGACAGATATTCATGAGCATCCCTATCCGGTGCTGGGCGAGGTATGCATTCTGTCTGGATGCTTTCTGTGGTCCAGCATACCAGCAGAGCATACTTATAAACACTTTACTGATAGTGTGGGATATGACACCAATTTGGCACCTTATCCTGCTCCACATTCTGGTCCTGTGCAGATATATTGGTCAGCCAGTAAAGTGTTCCACCGTGTGGACAAAATATTGGCACACAAAGGCATTACCCTGGACCCATTGACATGGATACGGCACCGACAATAGCCAGTGAAAAACTACTTCCATAAACATTGTTATTAAACAGTGGGGTAATTTCTGAAAGCAAGAGAGGAATGTTGGGGTCACATAGAAGCTGTCTTGGTATCATCCTTACTGATTTGATACTCCGTGGATCAATGACACTGGGAATATTTATTCTGAAATGTGAGCTCTGTCACCAATCTAGAAATTAATCCACGACTGCTGCCCCCGCATTGCAAAGAAATAATTTCTGCATTCATTCCATTCACTAAGCATGCTGAAATGCAATCGTCAAAGCTCTTTATGCATAAAAGTATGGAAATAATTAGGGATTATGTGGTAAGTGTACAAACATAGTTTATATTACTGGGTATTAGAAAGGACCCCTTTTATAGCTGCCTTTGTCAATTTGACAGAGCAAAGGGTTTTAATGTGCTGTAATAAGAAATGTAAGAGGGGGCAAAGGACAGTCTGGATAGGACGCCTGTGCAGCCCAGAGGTCTTCTTACTTCTCTGCAGTTTTGCACTGCGTGCTTATTCCCTGGTCATAGACATTTTAACACAGTTAATAGCAATCCAATGAGGGAAATGTTCCTTCAGATGTCTGTTGTCAAATTGTCGGCAGAGTTCAAAGCCAGGCCAAAACTAGGGCAGATCTGTACGCTATGATCATATTTAAAAGACAGCATGGCCTATGGTGTATTTTAAAGATGAAGTAGCATACTAAAATGAGCTGCAAATGAATCAGTAAGAGTTTACGCAGCACATCTTAGAGCAAGCTAAAGGTAAAGGTAGATGCCTGGTTTCAGGGCCACGGATGGCCGGGCAGAATCTATCCAGAGGGAATAAAGGGCAACAGTAAATGGAATGTCGTAGAATGGCATAGGCCGGGTTTTCTACTAACAGTAGTCCAGTCTGGAAGTTATCAGGGCATGGATAACTGTGACCAAATCATCTCTGTCCAGAAGGGGGTCTTAGCTATCGAACCAGCTGTAGTTGGGAATAGGCACTCTTGGTGAGGACACAGCCACGACTTCAAGGGCCTTGTTGCACTAGGCAAAAAGGTGAAGATGGGGAACACTCCTACATGGTGCACTCCTACGTGGTGCTTAACATGGTGCTTCTATAAAAGAAGGAGTGTCCCCCGCTGAGAGGAGACATGATAGCTGTCTACAAATACCTCAAGGGTTGTCACAAGGCAGAGGGATCAGCCCTGTTCTCACTCTCTCAAGGAAGGACTAGAAACAATGGGGTGAAACTGCAGGGGAAAAGATTTAGTTTAGATGTTAGGAAAAAATTTCTAACAGTAAGAGTGATCAACCAGTGGAACAGGCTGCCACGGGAGGTGGTTGGTTCCCCTTCGATGGAGGTCTTCAAGCAGAGACTGGACGGCCATCTGTCTGAGATGGTTTAGGAGATCCTGCCTTGAGCAGGGGGTTGGACTCGATGACCAACCTACCATTCTATGATTCTATGATTCTATGACTCTGCTTTTTGTTATTCAATTGCTCTCCTTTTCTTCTTGTTCCACACATTTTTCCTTTTTTTTCTTCAAAAAATATGCTGAAGATAGTTCATAGAATATGTATATTATGATTTTAATCGTTTTTTAAAAAAATAAAATGCATATTATTCATTTTTAATGCGGATATATTGCATCTATGCCTTGTGAAAATATGCTGTTCTTAGTCTATATATTTGTGTCAAACTACATAACTGCCTAAGAAGGAAAGTGAATGAGAGAGCAATAATTTTGTTTAACTTAGCTTTTCGCAATTAAGTTTACTGTATTTTTACTTGCTTTATACTAAACATGTTTTAATTTTTATTGTAAACCACCCAGAGACTGTGATATAGGGCAATATATAAATTTCCTAAATAAATAAAGTAATAGCCTCTAGGCACAAACCAAGCGTTTACAAGGAAAGCAAATTAGGAGTGGAGAAGTTTCTCAACAAAGTCACAAAGTTGGGGGGGGGGGAAATGAACCATTAACAATATGCATAAATGGTAGAAATTAGAATGTGTCTTAGTTAATGTACTTCTGACATATCCCTAAAGTTTTTAGGATATTTAATAAAGTGTTTCATGCCCAACCTAGCCCTTACTTCACCTAGTTGAAATAGTTAACACTGGTTCTTAAGATGCTGTGGTTTTTATGCTACTATCAAGTGGGGGAAAGGGCCAAAACTGAACAATGAGGCATGTTTGTGGAATGGTATGGAACAAGCAAACAAAATCCCTATTACCATAGCATTTAAATCATTTTGCAGAAACTATTTTACAGAGCCACACATTCACAAAAGAAGTTTCTCTTTCAGTGTACCAATGCCACTTGTTTACTAACAAGACACTTAGGATGTGTTCAAACACTGTAAAAGTCTTGCCTTTTGCCTAATCTCTATTCTTTCCTGACAGATAAAAATCATGAATATTTGGCGTACTGCAGACTTCAAGCTGCAAAAGGGTAACCTGAAATGCAGGGTGGGGTTTCCCATACCAGAATCAAACTTTTCCTAAAAGCCTTATTAGCAGCCAAGCTTGTGTGATCAACAGACAAGACACCCCTGCCCAGGGGGAGGCAAGCTGTGATATTTTGCACTCCTATTTGTGATTTGTAAATTCTTTGTTCCCTGAGTTGCTAGCTAAACAAACAAACAAATCTTGTCTCTTTTTTTTCTCTGCAATTTAGGAATCAGGAATTTGTGGAATTCTAGCATCCAAGAAATCCAAGTGGTGAGTGTTGGGGAAAACAGCCAATTATGGCTGGAAACTCTTGCTAGGGGAATGACAGAGGAGAACTATTGTTGAATGAAGACTACATACTGGCCCAAACACCGGGTTCATAGCCACCCTCCTGTTGATCGGTATGGAAGGCATTTTTATTATTTTATTTCATTAACTGAAGGGGAGGAGTATACCGACTTACTCAATAAACTGACAAACCAATTTAATTGATAATTGAGTTCAATCACACTAGACAAATATAGAAGAAATTAGGAAGAGGGCACTAAAAAAGGATGATATGTCCTTTAAAATTAGTTTTTTACATCAAAACCATAATGACTTAATCAGGAATAACCCAAATGCACCCTTGTAGAGTTTTTTGGACAGCAGCTGTTATCAATACTGGCCAGCATCAACAACAAGGAATGACATGAAGGGTAGTTTAGTATGTGCGCTTCCACTCACTGGTGATTGAAGACACAGCCTCGTGCTTGGAGCATTATTGCTGAATCACACAAGTGATCTTGTAGACATGGAACTTTCCTCCTCAAAAATGTATGCAATTTTTTTGCATAAATTATGGAAGACAGAATACAGTTTGTGCACACCAAATATGTATGAATGTGTCCCTATTAATACATAACAATTAGCATACTTTTACCTTCACTGTTTCTGAAGCTTGTATAACCTACTATTTCTATCATCAGGTAAAAAGAAGGAAAACTTTTGTAAGACAGGCTATAGGAAGAAGATTCTGAAAGTCCAGAAGTGGTTTCTGGCAGCTTTTGGGAGTCCTACTTGCAAACCATAGAGATGATTTTGCTCTTTTTTTACTAGAAAAAACACGCAACAGCTCTACACCCACCCTTCAGACTTTAACAGCTTCATCAGACATTTTCCCTAGTCAAAATATTGTCCCTGTTGCATCTGTGTTTGCCCTTAATTTCATTTCATAATACATTATCAACTAGTGATTGGCATACAACAAAGGTATAAAATAAATAAAAACTAGCCATTTTTTGGGGGGGGGGAGGTGCATTTTGGCAATCTTGACAGTGTGAAATTTGTGTTTTGACTGTGACTGAAGATGTTCAGAACAACATGAGCTTCCGCCAGTTCTCGTGAGTATCCAATTCTTGGAGCCACTCACAGATGAAGAAAGACAGGCTCTGGCACTCAGGGGAGGGTTCCAATTTTGAATACAAGAACTAGGAAAATCAAGTAGTGCTCAAGCCCATTCTTTTCCAATCATGTTCTGATCAGTACACCAGAAAGGGCTGGGGCCCAGGAACACAGCAGAGTGAGATGAACAAAGATTTGCTAATGTGCCTTTTATGTTTGCAGAGCACAACAAATACTTCTTTGATCTGATGTTGAAGTAGGAACTTCAGGGACTGGTTGGTTCCACACTAGAAACATCAAAGAGGACCCTTTACTTCAGACTACAATAAAGCAAAGTGAATTGGTTGTCTTCTGGCAAATCTTCTGAGTCAACTCCTTTCTGGTTATTGCAAAGGGAAACTGATGGCCTTGACAATTGAATGATATTAAGTGTCTTAAGAACGTAAGAGGAACTGTGTTGCATCTGGCCACCAGTTCATCTAGTTGAGGTTACATACTTCTCACACAGTGGCCCACCAATTTCTCCTGGGCATTCTCAAGCAGAAGACAAAGGCAAAAGGTCCACCTGCTCTAACCTCTCTGCAAATGGCCATTAGAAACATCCTACCTGTCTCTCCAACCTGGAGGTTGTATGTAGGCATCTATTCTGGTAACTACTGATACACCTGACCTCCTTGAATCTGTCAATAAGAACATAAGAGGAACGGTGCCGGATTAGGCCACAACCCATCTAGTCCAGCATCCTGTCCCTCACAGTGGTTCAACAATTGCTTCTGGGCATCTCAAGCAGAAGACAAAGGCAAAAGTTTCACCTGCTCTCATCTCCCTGCAGATGGAGGCAGACTGGAGGCAGTCTTCATAGAGTCAGTCAAAACCAGGCGTAAAGGGTACCCATTCAGAACACTTATTTGTAAATGGTGTTATTACATAAATTTCACAATTTTTGAACAAGAAGCATAAGCTTCTATGGAGGGCCTCATAATTAGATGTATCATTGGTCCTTTCTTCTCTAGCCTTTATTCTTGATAACATTCCAGAATAGGAACTTGTCATACTTAGGCTAGTGCAGATTATAGCAGACCCCCGACTAACTTATTGTCGGTTATATCTCAAAACTGGAAACTTTTAGTGGCCAGAGCATCCATTTAGACCCTAATATTTTCATGAAACTGAAGGGGAGTAAAGAGGGGGATATCATACTAGCTCAGTGATGGCGAACCTTTTGAGCTCGGTGTGTCAAAATTCGCAGGAAAACCTAGCTTAATTCGGGTGCAGTGTCACATCTAGAAATATCCATAATTTTGTGATATTTGTAGCTCTGGTAAAAAAGTTATATTTTTGATATATGTATTTTATTAAAAGCAAAAACAAATAATTCTTAACATTAGTGACTTTTGTTGCTGAATTTTGTTTGCTAAATCTTCAATTGAAAGTTGGTATTTTGTACCCTTCAAGAACAAGCAAGCACTACACGCCCAGGTGTCAGGGTGACCATGTGTGTCACCCAAAAGGGCCTGGCGTGTCACCTGTGGCACGCATGTTGTAGGTTGGCCATCACTGCACTAGCTAGATGAAATGGGAGAAGCATACTTCCAAAATAGAAGGTTAGAGGAAAGGATATGAATTACAGGTAAAAAGAATAAAAAAAAAATTCAAAAGCACCATAAATGGGAAGACCCCACTGTTTTTGTTCTGAGCTTTATTTTGATGCTGACATCTAATTACTTGCTGCAGCTTTTTATAGTATCACTAGTTTGGGAGGTTTTTTTGCTTTATCGACACATCTTCTATTGTTTAATATACACTGTTGTTTTTGCATCCACAAGTCACGCACAGTCATCCATGCTCCCAGCAGCTAGAGGACTGAAGACCCATGTGTGGCAGCAATGGCTTGACTCACAAATTTTCCCTCTATGTACTTTTGTGAGGCCTTATTCTCAGCATTAAATAATATTAAAACCAGTAAAAGAAACTGACTGACAGATGAAGTTAGTAGCGCTTGCTTGGGCTTGATGTGTATGAAATACCAACCCTCAATTGAAGATTTAGCAAATGAAATTCAGCAACCAAAAAGTCACTAATATAAATAATTATTTGTTTTTGCTTTCAATAAATACATATATCAAAATTATAACTTTATTTTTTACTAGATTATGGATATTTCTAGATGTGACATGGCTCCTGAGTTAAGCTAGGGTTGTTGTGTTTTTGCAGATTTTGGTACATGGAGCTCAAAAGGTTCACCATCACTGCATTAGGAAGCTGTAATGGAAGAATTAACATAAAAAGGCAAGTGTTCCCCCATTTGATGTAGGTGTTTACATCTTCCTTTTCGGACAGTGTTGTTTCACCAATAACTGAGATTTAAACACATTTGACTACAACTTAATCCCAACACAAACATGATGGCAGGCTGGGTGAGTGACATTGTTATCCTAGCCTCCCATGGAAGAAGGATTCAGTCAGGAAGGGAATAAAAGCAAGGCCTCAGATGGTGATGGGATTGCTCCAATACTACCCTCTTGTCTATTTTATCACATTGTTTATTCACCAGGCAGAAAAGCCAATTCACAGCAGTGTACCCAACTGCAACTAAAACTCTAGCCAAATGCCAGACATTTTCACACCCAAATGAAGATGGCAAGGTGCCTAAAACGCACTGGGTTTCACTTCGAATGCAAAAAAAAAAAAAAAAAGCAAAACAAAACAGGGGGGAAAAGCCCATAACCTTTCAAGTTCTTCTGATGTATGCCCAGTATCTTTATGTTGGTGTAATAAATAAATAAATAAATAAATAAATAAATAAATAAATAAATAAATAAATAAATAAATAAATAAATAAATAAATAAATAAATAAATAAATAAATAAATGGATGCATGGATGCATGGATGCATGGATGCATGGATGCATGCATACACACACACAAACAGACATACAAAGATATATAATGCAACCCCCTGCCCCCCCCGAAAAAAACCTAAGGGTGCTGAATGCTATTCTCCAAAAATATGTACTTTGTAGTTAAGGAAGATGAGCAACTGACGTTTAAAAATAGGCATCTGAAGAACAGACGCTAGAGTTTATGAAAAATGTGTTCCGTTCATTAAATCACAAAGTGAGCATATGTATAATCTCATTGACCTTATGAATGGTCATATCGCAAAAATGAATTATGGAAATGTTTTCATCCTCTTTCAACATGTTCAGAGGCATCCATTTGACATGGTTTTGATGGGGTGTGAACGGCGCTTCTGGACATGGAGCAATCGCAATCAGGAACAATCTGATGATACAAATGGCAGACCACTCAGCTGCCGGTGCAGCTGGGAATTTAGCATCCATGTGTCAAGCGTTTTCAATTGCATTACAGCCAGGTGAAACAGGAGGAAAGGGAGAAAACCACCCATCTAGGGTGCATCCAGACAGGGCTAAAAATGCAGAGCAGACACATTTAATGATTCTCCACTGCTGCTGCACTTTATACACCCAACACTCCAGGTTTAAAAACAGAGGCTTAAGTACACTTGCTGCAGAGTATTGCATTGCTCTGCTTTTCCCCCCATCTGTATGGAAAACTACTCAAGAATTGACAAGAACTCACCTTCACTTGAGAGCACGTGCACCTATCAGAATGTACTCCATGCCACGCACGTAGGGAGGGGCTAAGCATGTGAATGGAAGAATCCCACCACTAAAATGTGGAGTATAGGCAAATTGTTCTCACCCATTTAAGGGGACTCAAAGAGGCTGACAAAGCTTTCTATTCTTCCCACAACAGAACACCCTCTGGGGTAGGTGGGGCTGTGAGAGCTCAGAAGAGAGCTATGACTCACCCAAGGTCACCCAGCTGGCTTTGTGGAGGAGTCCGGAATCAAAACCGGTATCCCCAGATAAGAGTTTGCCTTCCTAACCACTAGACCAAACTGGCTCACTCCGTGTACCATGCATCTCACCCCATCATTCCCTTTGAAGCCAAGGGACCAAAGTGCCCCAGTTTCTAAAAATCATCATCATCATCATCATCACCATCATCATCATATACAGAAACACAACATTATAACATATTTCATAATGCATCGGGATCTTCCCAAGATGATGATGATGATTTTAATGTACTAGAAATGACCTTAAAACAAGACCATTTTCACGAGGTGTTGGAAATGTAAAAAAGTAGAGGGCATTTTTTATCATATGTGGTGGACATGTGAAAAAGCAAGGAAGTATTGGGCAACAATAGGTAACCTGATGAAACAAATCTTTTAAAATAATATTATGTTTAAACCAGAATTGTTTTTGTTGGGAATAGTAGATGAGAATTTAAATAGTATTAAGACGTTGATATTGTATATGGTTACTGCAGCCAGATTGTTATATGCACAGAAATGAAAGGAGGAGGAATTACCAACAGAGGAGGAATGGCTAATTAAATTGATTGAGATGGCTGAAATGGACAAATCTCTTAAAGGACAGAACAGTGAATAAGTTTTTGGAAGATTGGAGCCCCCTTATTGAATTTCTACAGGACTTGGAGCTGGTGACCGAAGGTTTTGGCTAACATATATGGAAAAGAATATAAGGTGTATATGAGGAGCATAGAATTTAAATGGATTGAAGAAGAGGAGTCAGAAGAACAGAGGAAGTCACGTATACAATTTTTAAAGTAGTTTAGTAATGGGATGTGGAAAATATTCTTGTTGTAATGATGTGAAAGTTTAAAAATATCTTTTAAAAAAGAGACCATTTTCAGACAAAACAACTCCAGGTGGATTTCAAATGTAGTAAGGAAATCTCCAGGGACACTTGTCAGCCCTCAAGTGACCTCATGAAGACACAAGGCTTCCTGTCGCTCATATGTATGTAGCTACATGATTCCAGACTTAAAGGAAGAAAATCTGTTCTACTCTGAATAGAAGCCTGTCACCTGCATTCTGATGCAATCTTTGGCAGGTCCTCGACAAGGTCCTGCTATAGTTTGCACCTGCTGTAGTTTGCACCAGAATATATTCTGAATATAATCCAGAATAGGGCCCATTGCAGAAAGGGCCCTAGAGATCAACTTTTGAACATCTGAAGGTTATATCAGGTGATTTCGTCTGTTCTTAGAACAAACAGTGTAATGTAGGGATGTGCACAAATATTTGAATATATTCAAAATTTGATCAAATTTGTCCAAACTTAAACATTCAAACTTGAATTGAATGTCCATAAATTGGAACTTAAACATTTGAATAAATTTTGGAATCTATTCGCTTGAATTATTCAGACATTTGTACGTGTACGGGTTCATACATGATCCATACTTGCACGTACACATCTTGCGATAACCCCCAGATCACTAGAGACACTGGTCACTAGCCTAAGCGTAGTGCACCAATATCCCAATGGCAAGGAGTATCCAAATGCTGAGTAGTACAGCGTACTCTGGTGCTAAGCTGACTTGTAACTGCATCCCCACTTGAACTGCTATCCAGAATAATTGTAATGCCCTGTTCAGCCTCATCAGAAGAGGAGGATATGCCTGCAATGCGACCACAGGCTGAGGAGCAGCCATGGCAGGGCATGGCAGGCATGGAAGAGATAAGGCTGGGTCCAGTTGAGCAGCCAGACAGCTCTGGTGATGAATCCACCAGCTGTGAGCCTAATCAAAGGCTCTCTCATTGCTTGCTTAGGCAGCAGAAGCAGGTGAGACGGAGATCAGAGCGATTAGCCCAGCTGCACCATGGGCTCTGACTCCTCTATTTAAGAACAAGCTCAGCCTGCATCAAGTTGCTGCAGACAACGTCTTAGCAGCCTCGTGTTACCTGAGCTTGAAATCCTGGACTCCTTGTGACCTGCTGACCCTTTGGACTTCTGACCCTTGCTGACTTTCTGGACTCCTAGACCCCAGACCGGAACTGATCTCGAGAACGCCTGGAACCCTTGGGACTGAGTAGCTGCGCAAGTGTTTGCCTGTTGCCTGACCGGCCTGCGACGTGACAATAATCACTTAACCTAGCTGTAGAAATAAACAAGATAACTATTTATTAAATACAGCAATGAATAATAGAAAGCAAGCAAATAGCAAAACCCGAAGTAAATAGCTTAATTCACCTTCAGTCCAAGTAAAAAGAATAAATGTAGCATTTGCCTCTCTTGTCAGCTTGTTTGGCTTAAAGGGTCCTAGTACAATCTTAATAAGTTCCAGTTACAAGAGAATCTGAATATCAATAGCCCAAAAATAGAGTATAAGTTCCTCCCCACAAGAACAGTTCTCTATCCTAGCCAGGAAATCCCTACTTCCTAACTTAAGCCTTGGCTGCTTCCCTAGGCCTCAGCCCACACAAGTTTGCCAGACAAACTTGTCTGCAACGTAGTCAGTTGCAAAGTTTCCAGCCAGGAAACAGAGGAATAGCAGAGAGATGTCTCTTGCCTCTCTCTCTCTCTTGAGGTTTTCCTCTCTCCTCCCTGAGAGTTTCCAAACCTCAACTCACTGCTGCCTTTGCAGAGAGCACTTGGTGAATGGCTGCAAAGAGCTAGCTGGCTCCTGCCTTCCCCTCTGCTCCCAGTGTGTCTCTCCTTTTTATATGGGTCCCCCCCAGCTCTTGATAGGGCAGGAAAGTCAGCTGACCCTCCTGTTTGGTTGGGAACCCCGCCCCCTACTTCCTCCTGGAAGCTTGGTAAGAAAAGAAAAATCTGCACAGTTAAGTCCTTGCTGAGCTGTAAAAAGCCTGTGGTCCTCACACAACTTAATACACAAATTTACATATATTATATTGAAATAAACTAATAAACAATACTATTTCAAAACTTGTGTTGCAAGTAAGATATGGAGTTGTATAAATCCTGAATTGGCACTTATAATTTACATGGGATATACAAATGTTTGAATAATTTGAATGAATAGATTCCCAAATTCAAAATCCATTCTAATTTTTAAATTCAAATTTATAGACATTTGATTCAAATTCAAATGTCCAAATTTGAAAGAATTCAAACGAATTCCGAATGTTTCAAATATTCAAAACATAATGCAAACTATGGCAAGCCTCACTTGGGGCCTTCCATAGTCCTCACTAGCATGCAGATAGCAGGTCCCTATTTTGGGATATATTCCAGAATAAATGCAGAGAGGGCTCTTTACCAGCTCAGATTCCATGGAGAGATACAGCTGGGTGTCACGTGCATATTGATAACACCATTTTCTAAAGCCACCAGGCCATGCTGACTATATGTTGACTCAAAATATAAACTTTATTTTACTCAAGTGAAAGCACCACCAAACAAGGACAAACCATAGCGAATTTGTTCTAAGGAAAAGTATCTTGGAATGACATAAAGGAACTTTTCCCTTTCAGGAATATTAGATTACAACACAATGCAATGCGGTAAACCAGTACCTATAGAAAAGCACCTGGTTAATGCATGATCTCTAAATTGGCAATCCAATTATTATGTCAAACTTTTTTTAACAGTTTCATTCCTTAAATTAGTTTCAGTCATTTCAGCAAAAACAGTTCAAAGCCATCTGAGCAGTACAAGTATAATTTACTACTCCTTCTGAGCTTTTGTTTTGACTAGATTCGGATTGATTATTACAGTGGTAAACAGAACATTTTTATAAAATGGCTGACTCTGCCAATGGGAACAGAAGAACAAAAATGCTGAAATAGCTAAGCCGTTATTGTGATTGCATTGAAGGTTGTCAGCAAAAATAAAATAAAATAACTACTTGACAAGGTGTTATCTAATTGTGTATTTTTATGGGTTTTTTTTTTAAGGCATAACACATACATCTTTTACCATGGCATTTTAAGTAGCAAGATAATTTCTTTTATTAAAATGTACAGGCTGGGGGAGGAATGAATGCCTTACATCTTTTCTTGTTCCCTTTCTTCCAAGCATTGCCATTTTGCTGCTTTTGTTTGGAAAGGGTCTTTTCCTTTGTTTAAATTGGCCTTTATTTAAATGTCTACCCAAAATAGCTCCACAGAGTTAAGTACACGTACAGAAAGAACTAGCGTGGGTCCTACAGAAATGCTTGATTGGGTCCTGGAAGAAAATGCTAATCCTAAAATGTTACTGACATACTGGCTGCATTCACACCTAAGGTTTAATCCAGCTTCAGTCTGCTTTCAGGGTGAGATAATATTAAGCAAAGTGGCAAATTGTTTTCTTTTGGTGCTATCCAGCTCAGAAACCCCCCCCTTTGGGCTAGATTACTAGTCATTTCACTCTTTATTTATATGTTTGTTAGTTATCTTAAAACAAGGAACTTAATGGAATTTGCAAAACAATGCATTACAGTCAAATAAAATATATAACAATACAACAGATAAAACAGTGAAATGCCACTTAAGAGTAACCATAAAGATAATCTAGAATGAAAGGTCCTTTTGCTTTTGTGTTGTTCCATTCTGAAGCTTGATTAACACTGAGGTGTGAGTGGAGCCATAGGGTGAATGACATAAAATGTGGATTCTTGGAAAAGAGTTCTGATTTCTCTTGACTTCTAAACCCCTCCCTTTTAAAAGTAATTCTATTAGAAGTGGATAGGAACATTCAAAATTTGCTCGAATTCATCCGAATTTGGACATTCCAATTTGAATCCAGTGTCTCTACATTCAAATTTAAACATTCAAACAAATTTTGAATCTTTTGAACCATTCGTACGAATTATTCGAACATTTATATGTGTATGGATATGTACACATTAGATACGTATCTGTACGCATCTTATTTGTATCACTTTTGTACAGATACATACAGGATGAAACCAGGATGCATATAAAAATGGGATCCATACAAATGCATACGGATTCTTAGGGACACATGTGAATGTTGTCAACATTTGTATCTTCAAATACAAATAAAATGTTTATACGAATAGATACGAATGCATTCAGTTCGTATCGAATGTGAATACATTCAAATTTTAAACATTCAAATTGATTCAAATCTTGAGATATTCAATTTGAATTGAATTGAATGCCAAAAACTGAGCAAGATGGGATTACGCAAATACATTTCAACCTTAAGAACAATGAGTTCCGGAGCTAAAACAGAAAAGAAATATTAAAGCTTTGTTGAAGTTTTTGCATTGGGGTGAAAGTAGCTTAGATATAAACATTGCTATAGCATCCCTAATGAAAGCTGAGACTAAAAAGATATTTAATGTTGCCTTTAAAAGTGAGGAAATTGAAGATGTCACAATGAAAGATAAATGTTGCTGATGTGTCCTTGTTTTTGACTATTACAATGCCATCTTTGAAATGTGAAAGGGAGGGAACGGGAAGCAAATTAGCTGTTTGGAGGCTATTCTTAGAGCTTATGTTTTATAGTGATGTCTGAGGCCAGCCAAGAGTGACTTTTTAATGGTAACCTCTGTACACGTAGTGATTGGGATCTGTTACTGCTAAATTCCTTCACTGATGAATAATAATAGCATTATATCTCCTAATAGAATCCGGAGGTGGAACCTGAAGAGGTGGCCTTCCAGGCTGGGGAGACAGACAGGATGCCACTAAAGCTCATTTCCATGGATTTGAGGAGAAAATTTTGCCTTCAATCTGATGCCCAGAAATGACAGAGCCAGTGGCAAATAAAACAAAGGGTTGGAAAGGAATCAGCAAGCTATCTTCCAGACTGTGGGCGTTTTCACACTTACCTTGCTGATAAAGAGGGGGGAACCCCAACATGGCTCATCCATGACGCACTGAGCCACTGCTTTACTAGAAATACTCATTTAATAGTGCATGCCAGAATCCCCCTCGTGTGTGTAGGTGTTATCAAATTGTTGCCTTGGCAGCCACTGACTGTTCCTGTAACTATTTGTGTGTTATGGTTGCACTTGCACTGGTGAACTTTTCTAGACATTGCAAAATAATAATAATAATAATAATAATAATAATAATAATAATAATAATAATAATAATAATAATAATAATAATAATAATAATAATAATAATAATAATAATAATAATAATAATAATAATGCAAGTACTACACAGTACAGAATCATAGTGATGGACAAGTGACACAAAAAAGTCATAGTATGTGAACAAAGAAAATTAAAGGGACAGCTGAGAAAGAAAGCAACCTGTGACAGCCCTAGGGCGTTTTCGCACTTTCCTTCCCATATGCTGGATGGAAAAGAACCACGATGCGATGAACTAATGTTGTCTAGCGCTTGCGCTTGGAGCGCTAGTCAGCTTTAGCCATTCGCCCACCCCACCAACACCCCATGATCAAACACTTACCTTGATTCACTTGTGGGGCTGGTCCACTTCTGGGTGCCACCATTTTGGTTGTGGCGCCCTCTGCAACTGTGCATGCATCAGTGTCATCACCATGACGATGCTGACACCCTGGGCACATGCAGTCACACTCGCGTCTATAGTCGTCTGAAGTGCCAGTGTGCTTGCACGGCACCTCAAACGACCCTGGAGCACCAGAAGAAGTGTGAATGGCCACTGCCTAGACACACCAGGTAAGCTTCTAGGTGCTCTACACGTCCTCCAAGTGTGGATGCCCTTCCCCAGAAGTTCCCTAATCATGCACTTCCAGCTGTAGTGCGAATAGGTCCTGGTTTCTCTTCTGCCTCCAGCTTGCTTTCAGTTGAGCTACCTGGATCCTTTCCAGTTTGTCTTCCACCATTCTAATCATGTGATACTTGCCAGGGTGGGAAGCGGGAAAGATATAAATCCATTTCCTCTTTTTCCCCTTTGCCTTTTGTTATTTTGGTGCAATGAGGTTAAGGAGACTGAGTTGAGGTTTTCAGGAACATGACGTGGCTATAAAGTCACTTTCAGGCCATCAAAATGCCATTGCAATATTTATAATCTACCTGCAAATTAAAGGCATTGTCAGCCTGGGCAAGAATATTCTAAGTTGTTCCTGTTGTCTGTTGCCTGTTCTACTGACATGATGGGAAATATGCATGGAGTCTGAAATCTGATTAAGATCTGTTTGTCTCCACAGCACTGTGACCATATTCTATGAAGAACTTCATTCAGACCCTACTACATTCTTAGGTGAGATGGGAATGATAGGCAGCAGGGTCTTTTCTATTCTACAAACTCCTCTTGAATTCTCTTGGGTAATCATATCACTGGATACCTCCAAACAGCATAGGCAAACACTAGCTCTTTAAAATA
Organism: Aspidoscelis tigris stejnegeri; assembly: GCA_023333525.1. Taxonomy (NCBI): domain Eukaryota; kingdom Metazoa; phylum Chordata; class Lepidosauria; order Squamata; family Teiidae; genus Aspidoscelis; species Aspidoscelis tigris. The sequence continues at coordinate 11,353,660 of JALMGA010000013.1, forward strand.
CGCCAGCATTACCCAGCAGCAGATGTTGCCAAACTTGCCCATGCTGCCTCAGAACATCTGCAAAGTGCTCTTGTGAGGACTCACTGAACCAGCACTCCCTCTTTAAAAAACAAAATAAAAACTTTTTCATGCACATGGTGAGTTCCCAAATGTTCTGTCCAGTGCTACGAAGTTACTGCATGAACCCAACCTTCTGACAAGCTGCCAGCTCTTTAAAGGCAAGGAAAATCCTGCATTTACTCTAATCTGACCTTTAAGGGTGATACACCAGGATCTAACCAGCCTGGATTCAGCCTTGTTTCACAGTCTTGTTAGGATGCTTGCCATATGCTGGCGTTCTAAGCATATCTGGAGATTTTGCTGTTTCCTTCAGAGCAGCTGATGGTCGTTGTTTTATCTCTTCCTAGCTCGGGAGCAAAGCACCTGTTTTGCATGGGGAAAGTCCCAGATTCATCCATCAGTATCCCAAAGAAGGGAAGGACAAACCACTTCCATATATTTAACAGGAAAATTACATGAATGTGCCAGTACTTTCAAGAGGAGTCAAAATCAACTCAAGGGCGTCTTTACGTTTCACTAACTTAACTGATGTTTCTGTAAAAATTGTTTTACGACGCTATATCATCCCCTCCCTCCAATATTAGTTTCCTTTCCTTTTGATTTTTTAAAAAGGATTTCATAAAACTGTACACATGTTTGCTGAACAGGTGGAACATCGCTATAAGAGATAGCAGAAAGGGAGAAAGCCTGCAAACGTTATGGACTCAGGAGGAATAGGCTGTAAGATCTCACACTTGGAAAAGACCGTACAGAGGAATGGGGAGATTTAGGGCCTTTTGCACTTCTAACTCGGGGATGGCCTCAAGACGCTTTGGAACAGAGGATCCACGCGTCACAGGGCTGCTTCTGTTTCGGAGCAGTTCTCAGTGTGTAGGGTTGTCCCCATCTTTGATAGCTGTGTGGAGCAGAAAAAAAAAAAAGCCACCACAAGTAATACAGCCCCAAGATGCAACTTTTGCACCTCGTTCCATGTGAAGGCTGTGTGGAGTGGTCACATCATGGCTGTGGCTGTGAAATTGTGTGACGTGTTGCCTGATCATCAGAGCCTGACATGCATGGCTGTTTTTGTGGCAAGGTGGATGCTTCCAGACAGGGGCACTCACACTTTGATGACACTAAGGTAAGTGCCAGGCAGCTTTGGTCAGTGGTTTGGTCAGTGAGCCAATTTGGTCTAGTGGTTAGGCAGCCAGACTCTTATCTGGGAATACTGGAGTTGATTCTACATTCCTCCACAAGGCCAGCTGGCTGACCTTGGGTTAGTCACAGCTCTCTTCTGAGCTTTCATAGCCCCAACCACTTCACAGGGTGTTCTGTTGTGGGGAGAAGAACAAAAGGTTTGTCAGATGCTCTGAGTCCACTTAAAGGGTGAGAAGAAGAAGAAGAAGAAGAAGAAAGAAGAAGAAGAAGAAGAGTTGGCTTTTCTACCCCACTTTTCTCACACATTTAAGGGGACTGAAAGCAGCTGACAAAGCTTTTCTATTCTTCTCCCCACAACAGAACACCCTCTGAGGCAGGCAGGGTTGTGAGAGCTCAGAAGAGAGCTGGGACTAGCCCAAGGTCACCCAGCTGGCTTCACAGGGGAGGGCAGAATCAAACCTGATATTCCCAGATACTCCCAGATACTAGTCTGGCTTCCTAACCACTAGACCAAACTGCCTCCAAGCTGTCACTCCCAATATATATGTGTATTTTAAATGGCTTTACACATAACCTACCTTCAAGACACACTTTCTCTTCTGGCAATGATGGATGCTATAGTTCTGTCCCCTTTTATGTTTTCACAGATTTTTAAACAATTTTCCCCACTATGATCTTCATTACAATTGTCATGAGTACTTGATAACATTTTTGTAAATGTTATTCTTTTAATCTTATGCTTAATAGGAGACACTGCTTCACATAGATGTGTGAAAAAATTAACCTAATGCCATAAATTCACTAAGTAGCACTCGGCCTAAGAAACTGCAAAAACTGCTTGTTTGTATGTGTGAGAGAGGATGCACGTACACACACACAAACACACACACAGCCCTGTTTATTTCACACACACTTAAATGTAGCAATCATTCAAGCTGGAAAAGGTGTGATAGCTTAGCAATCGCTCTTTAAATGCTTTGAAAAGTTATGAGAGAGTTGAGATGTCCATTGAAGAGTATTAATCACTCCCCACCACCACCACTTGCTACAATGAAGGAGAAAATGTTAATTTATTAGTAGAGGGGGAGAATTAAGCAGATAGGACCATCTGCATATTGACAACACCTCACTCCAAATCTCCTGATGACCTCTCCCAGTGGCTTCGTATAGGTATTAAAGAGCATGGAAGATTAGGGTTTTTTTTCCCACTTGCCTCCTTTAATCCAGATCTAAGATGATCTGGATCTAAGAAATGGGTCCTTCAACTAATCCAGATTTAGAAGATCCAGATCTAAGGAAGTACTCGATGCGTCTCCCCGGGCAGTGTAGCACCCAATATCAATGGGTGTTAGGCAAGCTCACAGTGGGAACGCCGGAACACCCATGTGGAGCCTCCATTTGTACCCAAGTGGGAGACGTTCATTGCACCATGTTTGGGGGGTTGACACATCTAATCTGGATTTGATGCCTGAAGATCATGGGGTCCACGGGAAATCAATATTATAGGTCCTGAAGGACCCATTTAATCTAGATTTCCCTAGTACAGGTGTGAACAAATTGGGTTCCAATGGAGTCTGCAGTGGAAATGGGGTCTTCCTGCTCTAAGCCTAATGGGTCCTTAATGGGTCCCTAATGGGCACTTAATGGGTACTTAAGTACTGTGGACCCCCGCAAGTGAGTCACCAAGCTGTCAATTCAGGTCTCCCACTACCATAGGAACTTCAGAAGGCATGTGTATAAATGGAGCTATTTTGGAAAACCCAAGAATGCTGCTGGATTTCCCACGGTAGCATCACAATGCATTTTCTCTGTAATAAAATTGCCATTGTATTGGGAAGTTCACCGGGGTGTTTGGAAATCTTGGAAAGATCAAAGTCCCCCCCACACACACACCTCGGATGTTTGGAAGTAGCTCAATTTCTGGTCCATACCATTTTCATATCTTTTTCAACCTTCCAATGTTTTAAACAATATTTAATAAATGAATAAAATAGTTAAATTGGATGTCCCCATCAGAAAATACACTACTCAAAAGACTGTCCTCAAAAATCAAATTTTCTAAAGGCTTTTTCATTAATAGTTGCATCCTGAAATATATCTTATCTCTCCAAATGAACAGTTTTAAAAATATACTTGATATATTTGCAGTGCCAAGAACGGAATGGCAACATTTGGAGAAGTGTAGAATCTCATGTAAGGATAGCTTCCAGATTATCTCCATCCAAGGTGAAACTGGGTATAACTTTTTTTTGTTCATTCTGCATTAGTAACACAACTCTGAAAGTGGTCTCTGCATGATTATCACAAGTTACATGTATGTTGGAGGAAAGTCTATACTAAGTTCAAGTTTATTTTAATGTATTATTTTAAGCAACAATACTCTTCCGATCTTGCATTGAGGCATAAATGAATTTGTAAAACCTAGCCTATCTCCAGACAGGGACTAAAATGCAAGATTATCCTGGCACTATATGGGAATTCCCACATTTTTCCAACATAAGCTTCATCCAGACATTACTTACTTAATCCACATTATTTGGATAATCTGGAATAAAATGTGCCTGGATTTATTTTATTCAAGATTATTCAAGGGCGCGTCCCCATGGTCTCTTTTTGCTTTCCTCTTGTGTCGGATTTTTAAAATGTGGGTTGTAATTCGAAATAAAGCATCCCCATGTGGTTTGGGGCAACACGGATTTAAAACCTAGTTTCCTGTCTCCATGCAAACCACTTTTTGTGAGCCTGCATCTTTTTCTCCCCACCCCCTCCCGCTGCAGAGATGAAAGGCAAAAACCTCAATTGAACCTCCAAAACACAAAATCATCCCTTTTCTTAGCTGCCAAGAGTTAAAAGCAGTTACTGAAAGCAGCTCACTCTCTCCATAACTAATGCTCGCCACATAGTTACAAGCATAACTGAAAGCAGGCTCCCTTCGGCTGTCAAATTCAGCTGCCTGCATTCAGGTAATGGCCCCTGATTAGCGCAAAACCAGACCTGAGAAGTGAAACTTAGTTTTACTTCGGAGGCTGCATTATTAGGAGGCGGAGGGAGAGATTTGCTTGCTGAGAAACAATATCCGTAGTAATGATAATGATAATTAGTATCACCTTTCCCTGTTAGCAAGCACAAAATCTCTGTCCCCCTCCAAAGTGAAACAATGTGCCAGTTTGGAGCTCTGCCTGCAGGCTGAAAGAGCTAAATGTAGCTGATTATTGACAGTCAATTTTTCTGCAGAGATAAAAAATGCCTAAAAATTCAGTGGAATATGGGAGAAGATGTGGAGAGAACGCCTCCATGCTCCCAGGAAAACCCACGGCTTCCCAAAAGTGCGGAGGCAGTCTTGTTTAAAGGGTTTTTTTTTTTTTTTTTCTGCTGCAGATTTTCCTCCTTTGTGCCTCTGGAAGCCTGGAGTAAAGCTCTGCATGCAGATGCTCAGAAGCAAAATAAGCTTTTTAATGGATTTTTCTTTGCATGTAGATGGGGCCTAAATAATGTGGAATAAGTGATGTCTGGATTAGGGATGTGCATGAATATTTGAATACATTCGATCAAATAGACTCAATTTAAAGATTCAATTTGAATTTTGAATTTCAGATCTATTCATTCGAATTATCCAGATATTTGTGTCCGGGCTTGTACACGATGCGTACTTGAAGATCCGCATCTTTCCCACATCCGTATGTATTTTTATGGATCCATACGGGATGAAAACGGGTTGCATACGGGATAACTACGGGAGGCATACGGATGTGTACGGGATGTGTAACGTTGCATGCGAGCACATGTTAATTCATAAGTGCAAATTCAAATTGAAAATTCAAATAAATAGATTCGAATTTGCTTAATTTGAATCAAATTTTGGTAAATTTGAATTTTAAAGATTCGAACTGAATAGAATTTTCATATATTCAATTCAAATATCAAAAACTGCATCTTTGCACACCCATAATGTAGACCCCATTTATCTGGTCTACTACTGATCTAGATTAGTGAGCCCTTGGCACAGTTCTGATGCAGATCTAGGGGGGGTTCCACTGACCTCCCTTAATCCGGATCTAAGATGATCCAGATCTAAGGAATGGGTAATTCCCTTAATCTGGATCTAGTTGAAATGCCGGAGCACCCATGTGGCAAATCCGGATCTACCCACATGGGGCTCGCCTGTCACCCCAGGTGCTTTGGGGCACAGGGGGTGCAATCTCCATAGATGCTCCGGAGAATCTCTGGAGCGATCTGTTGCAAACTTCAAAGATTCTCCAGAGCCTTTGACAAAGGCATTGCTCTCACATGGGGTTCTCTTTGGAGCCTGTGCTATTCTTCGAAGGCAACTTTGGAGGAACTTCAGAGCCGGCTTCAGAGAATGTGCACAGACTTCGAAACTTTGAGTCTTGGGCCACCCCCCCCCCATGGGTCCTCCTCCCCTGAGCCACCCATAGACCCCATTGCCCAATAGTGGTGGAAACAGGCTCTGTATAATCCAGATTTGATGCCTGAAGACCCCATTTAATGGGATCTACAGGGAATCCAAATTATAGGTCCTGAAGGACCCATATGATCCGGAGTTCCCTAGAATAGGTGGAAACAAATGTGGCTCTAATGGAGTCTGTAGTAGAAACAGGGTCTTCCTGCTCTGAGCCAAATGGGACCTTAATGGGTCCTTAGTGCTAGTAGAAAAACACCCCTACTCTACTCCCATTCAAACAATGTGATCTTAGCAGCTTCTTGATCTGGATTGCCATGCAGATGATGTGTTCTTAGCAATTCCTTGATCCGGGTTAACAAGTAAGTGCAGAAAGGCCTTATGATTCTTAATAAAGATGCCACATATGAAAGGAAATTAAGCAGGCAGAACTAAAACAAAAACTACACCCCAATGACCGTGTTTCACTGCATTTCAAAGAGGCCATATAATTATGAAGAACCCTTACAAACCTCATCTTCTATCCTTACCCCACTTTAGTTTCTTCTAAGACACATTCATTAAAACAGGGTCATATTATTTCTCTTATTCCGGTGCTATTTTTGTGCCACAAGAATTACTACAGTGACTTGCACAGATAAATTACCCTGCACATCTGTATTCTGATTATGATATTTAGTGCAAGGGTCATGAATAATAAAATTGCTAAATATGCTTACTGCCATCTATAAATAAAGGTTATCATACTTGAGAAGGTTTTGTTTCTGGAGTGTCAGAACAAGTAAGGCTAGTTACAAGACAATAGTGCTTTAATTTTACTAGGAAAATAAATACTTACATTTATAAATATTCAAATGCATGCCATAGTGCAGTAAAAACCAAATTAATACTTGGAAAATGAGTACACAAGCAAAACCAGGAAGTTTGCATGGTGTGTTTGCAAAGTTCATAGTTCTACTAAGAAAAACAAACTCCTGTAATCTTTCCCTCATGTCAGGTAATAAGACAAAGAAGAAACCCATAGGAATTCATCCCCCCCCTTTTTTTTATGTTTTGATCTTGCAGGCAAATGTTTTCTAAAGATCTCATTGAAATAATTCTACATTTTGGTGTGGAGATGTAGTGGAATAGAGGCTGCCAAGGCACTTCAATTGCTCATTCTTTAATTTTGGGAGGGTTTTTTTTTTTTTTTTTGCACTTATTGTTAGTCGGATATAGTAACAACAACAACAAAAAAATCACCAGTTTCACACTTGTAGTCAGAGGTGTAATACCCAAGCCCCAGGAAATATTTCCAGGAGAATAATTATATAGGGAAGTGCATGAATGGTGGATGTTTTGCATTTAATTTGTAATGAATCGAATACAAGAAAATCCATATTCATTCAAATAGATCCCCTTCAAATGTGGTAGGATTCTATCCAACATGAATGTATTCATATGAATTCATACGGATATCTGACACAAACAAATATGTATCTGATCCGTATCTGATACGAACGCATACGTATCCGTTTCATATCCAATACATATCCCGTAACATATTCGCTCTGAAAACGTCAAATCCACCCTGAATCCACTTTGAATCTGCTCTCAAACCATGTCGAATGCACTCTGGATCAGTTGCGGATGTGACTGGCACAGCTGCTTTCTCACCTCCCCGGGTTCACGAACCTCCCAAAGTGTTCATACGAAAGTTCTGAAACATTCATATTCATATAAATGTCAATGTATGAATTTACAAATTCATCCTAATAACGAATTTTATGAATATTCATGTGCATCCCTATAATTGTATCCAAAATGGATCTGAGAACAGTGGCAGTACAAATGGAAGCACAGCTTTACTCACGTATATGTTTAAAGTGATGACCCTCTGAAGCACTCCCAGGCATAGTTTTCATGCCTTAGTGTGGGCCAGACACAGGTACTATTCAGCCACCTCTTTCCACTGGAAGCTGTGTGTGTTGGAATGTGGACTCCATGATATAGGCACATACCTGGTAAGTCACTCGGGACTTGTTCACACTTGACCATCAGGACAGCCTGGCACATTCTGAGATGGAACATATGCATCCCAAAGATGTGATCATAACTGGAGGCACCTTCAAACGAATGGGAAAGACTGAACCAGGCTTTAACCTGTTATGACTCTAAGGGCGAATCCCCACAGCAAGCTTATTTCGAATTCAAAACGTTTTCAATCCTGGCAGACCCCACGTCAGTTTGGCTTAACACGCTTTCCGAATGTTAAATCGCCCCAAAGCGTTGTAAATGTTAATCCTCATTTCAACAGGTCTCACTCCGGTTTGTGCGCTTGTAACGTTTTACATTTTTTACCGTGGGGACCCTTTCGTGTTAAGGGATGAGAGTTTCCCTCCCCCAATAGCTTGCTTCCAAAGCAAACTGTAAAATCCACTGCTTAAAGCTACACTGTAGCAATCGAACCACTTCACACCTGATAACAATCTTGCCATTGAAAGTGCTGATCTTTAAAAAAGGCAAAAGAAAGGAAAGCAGCTGCCGGTTTGGGGAGATGTGTGAATGTTTGTTGCTGCTGCTACTGCATGCCTTGAGCAATGAGGAGAGGAGGGGAAAGAATTGCTGGCTGCTCACTGCCATTTTTTCTCCATCAAAGCAAGCATCAGCCACCCAGCCACGCAGCTAGGCTCCGTGAAGGGGTCTGTTATGGGTGGCGTGTTCACGCCAGGAGGAAGAGGACAGGGCAGCCCTGAAAAGTGGTTTTTAAAAAGTAGCCACTGGAGCCCCCCCTTGAGTCACGTACATCCTCAGAATCTGGATTGAACGCGATTCTGGCTGAAAGTAATGGGATCAGGCAAATTCACATTTGCATCCAGTTCTGTTATTTTGATTTAGGGAAACTGGATTAAGCTTTTAATGGGGATGCGGCCTAAGAGTGCTTCCACATTGGGCCCGTAAAACACATTAAGTACCCATTAAGGATGGATTTCTAAAACCCTGTCTGCAGTGCAGCACACATTAGAGAGACATCGGGGAGTCTGCTTCCGCATTGGCTCGCCCGCGATGTGTCTCTAATGTGTGCTAAGTGCCCGTTAAACGGTTTCCTGGAAGATTACATTGAAGGTAGTCTTAATGGGTACTTAAAGGGTACTTCCGCAGTTAAGACACATCCGTTTCAGATGTGTCTGCATGTCATGCCCTGTTCAGCCTCATCAGAAGAGGAGGATATGCCTGCAATGCGACCACAGGCTCAGGAGCAGCCATAGCAGGGCATGGCAGGCATGGAAGAGAAAAGGCCAGGTCCAGGTGAGCAGCCAGACAGCTCTGGTGATGAATCCACCAGCTGTGAGCCTAATCAAAGACTCTCTCATTGCTTGCTTAGGCAGCAGAAGAAGGTGAGACAGAGATCAGAGCAATGAACCCAGCTGCACCATGGGTGTGGCTTTGACTTCTCTATTTAAGAGCAAGCTCACCTTGCCTCAAGTTGCTGCAGACAACGTCTTAGCAGCCTTGTGTTACCTGAGCTTAAAATCCTGGACTCCTTGTGACCTGCTGACCCTTTGGACGGCCTGACGCTTGCTGACTTTCTGGACTCCTAGACCCCGGACCAGAACTGACCTTGAGAACGCCTGGAACCCTTGGGACTGAGTAGCTGCGCAGGTGTTTGCCTGTTGCCTTACTGGCCTGCAACGTGACACCACACTTCGAAAGGGTCCCTAACTGGGCCATCCCCCGGCCCTCCATGATTGGCTCTTCTGGAGCCGAGCATGGCAAGCCAGGGGTCTCCTATCATGGGGCTTCCCCTCACCCCAAAAGCCACAGATCATGGCACCTGGAGCCAGGGGGAGCTACCCCTCCAGCCAACCCTGGGGAGAGCGCAAGTGATCCCCTCCTTACCTTAATGCAGCAAGGGCATTTCTGGCTGTGGGGTCCGAGTTTGCTTTGTGCCTGTGTCCAGCATGCCTCCTGATTGGCCAGGTCCGTGCCTGGCTTCAGGAGGCTCTCTGCACAGGTGCACAGCCCTGGCCAATCAAGAGGTGTGCTTTGGCCAGGGCCAGAGAGCCTCCTGAAGCCAGTTATGGACCTGGCCAATTGGGAGCTGCTCCAGACGCAGGAACAAAGGGAACTGGGAACAGAAGCTACGATCCATGGCTTCTGGGGTGAGGGGGAGCCCTGAGATCAGAGACCCCCAGCTCACCATGCTTGCTCCGAAGGAGTCATGGCGGGCCAGGGGAGGGCCTCCGGAGATCCAGATTGAGGTGGGTGCTGTGCTTCCGCACTGCACCCACCTCAAATCTGGATCTAAATCCCCCCTTCCATCGTGTGTGCGGGCGGAAGGGGTGGTAGTAGATCCATATCTACTGGATATGGATCTGGGGCCCTTCCTCACAGGCTCTAAAAATGGATTTAGAGCCAGATGCAGGAAGGATTAGGACATGGCATCCGCACAGGGACCTGAATTAGGGTCTCTTTGAGGACACCATGTCTGCACATTGGCGTGCAAAACCATTTACTTAAACTGGTTTTGCTGCCGAAATCTGACCCAGATGTAAGACCTGAAAAATCAGGTCTTACATCTGGCTTTTCCCCTTAAACCAGCTCGGAAGCGAATGCTTCCGAAGCGGCGGGGAAAATGCTGGATTGCTGGTGCATGCCCAGCTGTCAAGGAGGCAGAGGTCATATTAATGTGCTCATTTTCTATGTCATTCTACATCAATTATATGATGTTCTACATAGTTGTTTTTAAGCTTGGCCATGACTCATGGGCCACAGAAGCTCATAAAGCAGCAGGCCTTTTCAGTAATGGCTCTCTGTCTCTTCCACAATGGGACTTTCTGAATTGGACTAAAAATATTAGCTGCTGATCAACTGGAACAGCATCTTTTGGCTTTCCTAGGCAGGACACCTAGGGACACCCACCTTGGGGGATGTAGAATTAAAGTTTCATGGAGCTTTGGATGATGACACATGCTTCCACAGTCCTAGATTAGTAACATCAAGTAATGCTTGCTGGGGTCACAGCTAAAGGGCAGAGCATCATCTTCATGAAAAGATGGACCAATTCAAACCACCAGCATCTTCAGTTCAGATAGGGGGGAAATGATTATGTTGTTCAAACCTTCCACGGCCACTGCTGGTCAGTGGCTGAGCTTCATGACCCAAATGTCTAGCTTGGTATAGGAGAATATCTGTGTTCTTAATCAGATCCCACCATTTCAGGGATAGTCCTGACATTGCAATCTGCTAGGTGTGAAAGGTGTATCCCAGTGAAAAGAAACCTGACTTGCTGCCTGTCAGAAGCAAAGCAAACCCGACGGCTGTGTCTCCAGAGTCATCCACACAGCTGCTTGTGGGGTTTATCAAGGAAGCCATATGTCAGTCCTGTAAGGATAACATGCATAGTTAGCATCTGAACCTTTTGGTATTTAGCAAAGCACCATATGTGGGAGGAACTAGTGAAAACTCTAAAGGATCATCAGGAAAAGAAAGAAGGCAAAAACAGAAGTATCAATCTGATGTGTTCATTTTACTGAATATCAGTTCAAATTATATCTGGTGTTCAGTGTGGCCTTGTCACTGGCAGCTCACATGGTCCTACTCTGAACACTCATTTCAAACCAGATAAACTGGACACAATTCACTTTTGCACAGGCAGATCAACCTTCTCTCCAACCTGCTAGTATTTAAACCCTCAACCTGCTATTGAAGTGTATATATTTAACACATTGTCCCACTTCATGTGAGTGCATTTTCATTTGAATTGTTGATTATACTTATTTGCTGTACTTCTTTGATTTAATGATTGAATTTGTGTTGTATTTTGTTTTTCCATTTGTTGTAAACTGCCTTGAGCAAATTTTACATTTGGAAAGGCAGTATATAAATAAAAATGGAAATGTTTCCGCACTGGCTCTAAAAACGGATTTAGAGCCAGTTCGGGGAGGGATTAAGACGCGGCTTCCGCAAAGGGAATGGAATAAGGTACCCTTTGGGAAGCCACGTCCGCATTTCGGCATGCAAGACCATTTCCTAAACCGGTTTTGCCGGCGAAATCCTACCCAGATGTAAGACCTAAAAAATTAGGTCTTATATCTGGCTTTCCCCCTGAAACCGTTTTGGAAGCAAATGCTTCCACAACGTTACGGGAAGAGCCGGATTGCCAGTGCATGCCCAGCCTGTCAAAGAGGGACAGTGCATAAACTCCATTTGACAGCTGGGCCCTCCTCCCGGCCTCCGTGATTGGCTCCATCGGAGCCACCACGAGGAGGCCGCCAGCCGGCTTCCCGGGCTTCCCCTTCAGGTGAGGGAACCATGCATGATATGCTCCTTACCTGCTTGCTGCTGGGCCGCTTCTGGCAGTGAGAGGCCTAGTGTGTGTGTGTGTGCGCATGTGTGCTGCAGCCTCCAGTTGGCCAGCTGCCCTGCTGAGGGTGGCTGGCCAATGGAAAGTCAGTGTGCCCTGCACACGTGTGTGTCACGGCTTCCCATTGGCCAACCACCCTCACGAGAGCGGCTGGCCAATGGGAAGCCATGGCACACTCACGCGCATGCACGCCGGGCCTCCCGCTGCCAGAAGCAGCCCGGCAGCAAGCAGGTAAGGAGCGCATTGTGCGTGGGCAACCCCGAGAAGGGTGGGAGCAGGTGGGCCGCAAGTTCCCCTCACCCAAAAAAGTGTAATCTCACTTTCTCGGGTGAAGGAGAACCTGGGGAACCCGGCTGCAAGCCTCCTCGTGGTGACTCCACGAGGAGGAGTCTCTCCCTCTTTGACAGGGCAGGGCCTTCAGAGGCCGGATAGGGATGGGTGTGGGGCATCCGAGAATCTGTCCCTACTTGGGACAGTTCTCAGAGAAAACTGAGCTGGAAAACAGATCTTATAGATCTGTTTTTCGGCAGCATAAGTGAAAAGGCCCCTAGTTGGGAAATATACACCCCATCCATATTTGCAACAGAAAATTCTAGAAGCTTTATGAACAACTCACGTCATGAGTATAGCTGTGCTTGACATGGTACCAACTTATCAAGATTTTAATTGTTGTAGCTTTCTCCTCTTATGTCCTTCCCCAAACTCCCAATATGCCATTTTTAGATCAAAATCCTCTATTCCCCTACTAAGAGCTCCCTGCCATAAACTACCCTTGATGATCACTTAAATGACTATATCACTTTGGCTTGTGCGTAGTACAAACATAGCATGACATTCACTGAAAGATTTAGAAATCAAGTTTTTCCCTTTTTCATTGGGTCACCAGGTTATGGGGTTAGGATAGCAACCAGCTTGGACAGCTTTAAGAAAAGATTCATGAAGAACAGGAGCATCAATGGCTACTAGAATGGATGCCCAGGTATTTTCTCCATGTTGGAGGGACGGGCAGGATGTCACAAAAGACTATTTGCAGGGAATCAATAGCAGGTGAAGGTTTTGCTTCTGTCCTCAGCTTCTGAATTCAGAAGGAATTGGTGTAAGACAGGATAATGGACTAGATGGGCCATGGTCTGACCCAGCAGAGCTCCTCTTATTATGGGCCACATTCTTTTGCAGAGTAATTCGAATGTATGGAAATAAATAGCTATGTAAGAGATATACATAAATACACAGACACAAAAAGCAACAAAGAATCCCGGAAACAAGTAGCACTGAATTGCAAATACAAGTTCAACACTATTTGCCACATTTTTGATTGCAATATATATCTATATACACCTCAGTGAATTTACAACTACACTCTGTGTTAGAACTGCAAATGATCAATGGCTTAACTGACAATAAAGGATAGGTACAGAGGATGCTGTAGGGTGGTTATACATTCTCACAATGGGAATTGGCATTTCCTTAGTGACAGGGACACACGAAAGAATCTTGTGATCCCAAACTTTTTGTAGAGTGTGCATCTCCATGGGGGTGGGGCAGATGAAGAAGAAGCTGAACTCCTAAACTCTTCAAGAGACATGCATGGGAGAGGCAGTGCAATGGGTGTGGAGAAGCTTGTTCCACATAATTAAGAATTTCAGACAGGAGAGAACAAATGACAACTGATCCTAATTTAGCCAAGAAAATGAGTCATTTCACTTATTATTAACTATTAAAGTAATGCAAATCCTTTTGAGAATAGATCTAACACCACAATACTTTGAAGGGTTGATATGCACTGTAATGCATAGATATTGATGTTAATTGATCTGCTGAGATCATACCATCAAGGAAGGAAGGAAGGAAGGAAGGAAGGAAGGAAGGAAGGAAGGAAGGAAGGAAGGAAGGAAGGAAGGAAGGAAGGAGGTCCAGTATATTTAACTCCTAACTGAATTGTTTTTCTGCTGCATCCATTAAAAAGAATAGAAGCTGAACTAGACAGATGTATTCTGACATACAAACACAGGCTTTCAAGAGTTTTCTGGAAGTCTGGTATTCTTTTCTCTCTACTTTGTTCTCCACCTATAATTTTGGCTCCACTTTGCTTTAAAAATCTTTTACGCATAAGGAAATGAAAGCGCTAACAATCTGTTGATTTCTATCACTCTGAAATAATTTTTCCATACAAGCTTCAAAGTGATTTTAATTGAATTTAATCCTCTTGACTTTCATTTACTTATGAGTTTCAGTTGTAATTTTAGAAGAAGCTGACTTCAGCAGTTCAGGTCTTAATGTTTTGATTAAAGATGATAAAATATTGTTTTCAGAACAAAATAACAATAATAAAATATCTACCCAATTAGAATATGCATTATGTCCCTGCTCTACTGACAGAAGGTGGGCAAACAGATTTAAATAACAATGGTAGTTTAGCCCTAAATTAAATGACAAATTATTCACTAGTTTACATTTAAAAAGGGGGGAAGTATAACAATTGAGCTCATATGTATCTGCATTTTTAGCTGGTGTTCTATATTTGCTTTTCTGCACTTTGAATGTAGAGATGCTCAGGCATAATCCAGCACAGAGCATACACACATTGCTTCTGTTCTGGAGCAGGGATGCACACAAATGGGTTTTTCTGGCATTTGATTCGTAAAAAATTGAATGTTAGAAAATTCACATTCATTCAACAGATTGCCTTCAGATGTCATAGGATTCTATTTGATATGGATGAATTCATACAAATTTGTATGAATATCTGATACAAACGAATATGTATCCCTGTAACATATCTGCTCTGAAAGCATCAAATCTGACTTGAATCCACTTTTAATCCACTCTCAATCCATGTCAAATGCACTCTGGATCCATTCAAAAATTGGATGAGGGCCAATAAATTGAAGCTGAATCCAGATGAGACAGAGGTGCTATGTGTCACAGGGTCTCGGGTCCGTGTGGTTAGGAGACACCCTGTCCTTGATGGAGTTGCAATGCCCTGGAAGGGACAGGTGCACAATTTGGGGCTACTCCTGGACAACACACTAACGCCTGAAGCCCAGGTGAAGGCCATGGCCAGGAGTGAATCCTAACTATGGCTGGTGGATCAACTGAAGCCTTTTTTGGACAGAGCCGACTTGGCCACAGTTAGATTGGACTATTGTAATGCACTCTACATGAGGCTGTCCAGAAATTGCAACTAGTGCAAACTGCAGCTGCCAGAGTGCTGACCAGAACAGCTAGCCAGACACACAATACACTTGTCTTAAAAGGGTTGCATTGGCTGCCAATTCACTACTGAGCCCAATGCAAGGTGTTAACTTTGATTTATAAGGCCCTAAATGACTTGGGCTGCAAATATTTAAAAGAACACCTTCTCCCATAGCGACCTGCCTGTGCCTTAAAATGTGGAAGTGAGGCCTTCCTGGTTGTCCCACCGCCCTCTGTAGTGACACGGGTGAGCACCAGGGAAAGGGCATTTTTGGTAGTGGCCCCCAGATTATGGAATAGTCTCCCCTTGAGGTGCATCACACCCCTTCTCTGTATACATTTAGGAAGGCAGTGAAGACACACTTCTTTGCCCTGGTCTTTAGGTAATGTAATTATATTTTCCCCCTACTGAACATAATATTTTAATATTTAGGATATTATTTTGATTATGCTGTATATTTTAAGTGTTTTTATGTATATTATCATTGTTAATATATGCTGATTTGTAATCTGATGTTTTAAAGGTTGTTACCCACCCTGAGACCTTCGGGTATAGGGAAGGATATAAATAAATAAGAAAGAAAGAAAGAAAGAAAGAAAGAAAGAAAGAAAAAGGTTACCCAGCTGGTTTTGTGAAGGAAGAAGAAAAGTTGGTTTTTATTCCCTGCTTTTCTCACCCATTTAAGGGGACTCAAAGCAGCTGACAAAGCTTTCTATTTTTCTCCCCACACCAGACACCCTGTGAGGTAGGTGCGGCTGTGACAGCTCAGAAGGAGAGCTGTGACTTGCCCAAGGTCACCTAGCTGGCCTCATGTAGGAGTGTGGATTCAAACTGGGAGGCTACCAAATAAGAATCCAACACTCTAACCACAAAACCAAATTGGCTCACAGGGTGTGGTAAGGGGAAGAACAACCATTTGTACGGTAGCAACTATTGTTCATCTGGAGCATGCACAAGTCTTTTCTCATCTTAAACCCAAATTGATAAGAATTAATTCAGATTTTTTTAAAAATGTGATGGTCAAAGTTCATGTATAGCCAGGTTATAAATACGTGTTAGCTCTCTTGTTTCACATAACTCCCAGTAACTTACATTTTACTTTTCCCCAGACATTGTGAATAATCTACATGTCAAAGGATGCTAAATACCTCACAGAATAATATACAAAATGCTCTGGTAATGGATCAGAGTATGTAATCTGTTTTATTTGGTCCTCTAAATATATCAGGTTTTGTTCTGGATTCATGGCTGCCAGACTGGGCAGATTATACCCAGATGCTTCTGGGTATGTAGGTCAGAAGTTCTTACAAGTCGCACCTACATAAGTTCAAGCTCCTTATTAGTTAGGTTGCTGAGAATGAACCTCCATAAGACCTGGAGGATAAACCCTTACCGCCTGAGATCATTCTACTGATTTTGACAGCATAAGAGTTGAATTTTAATATTTTTCAGACTTGATCCTTAATACCTAAGGTCATTATCAAGGGGTGGGTGGTCTCTGATGTCAATCAAAAATGAGAATTATGATCAAAGAAAAGAGCTGTGAACTCAGCACTCACAGAAATAAGCACTTAAGGTGCAGCTGTAAGGAAAATCTGAAGCCTGACATGCGACGACGTTATTTCATGTTAAACTAGGGGTCATTTCTGATGTTGCTATGCTGAATTGTGCAGTTAAGAAACAAATCAAGCCTGGTCACTTGTTTCTGAGCTGCATTCAAGGACTGTAGGTGTAAAAGATCTAGGATCCAGAAATGATGTAGTCAGATCAGCTGCCACTAGAATGCATTTTCACAGCAATTTCTGGGTGTGGGTGGGTGTCCACATAGTAGTGCTTCAATCCATATTAAAGGCCAGAAAATGCAATGCCAAAGTGCACTCTCTGGCCTTTAATGCGGATTAGCGGTACGATTGGAACATTAGAGTTTCCTCCTCTTTCTCCCTCTTCCTTCTTCTTAACATGTGCAGATGCAGCATTTGACCTAGAAGTTCACAAGTTACAATTTTCACTCAGCTGTGGAAGCACATATCCCTCTGGGCAGCATAGCTGCTATTTGTTGGCCTAACCTATCTCACAGGTCATTGTGAGGATAAAAGAGAAGGAAGGAAAATAATACAATTCAACATGAACTCTTAAGAAGAAAAGTGATAGATAAATGTCACAGAGAAGCAGACAGACAGACAGATGACAGAGGTGTAAATATTTGGATGGTTCTCATTCATCTTTCTGTTAGGTCGCAGGATGATATGACATTGTCACGTGTTTTTTTATGTTCCTCTCACTGAATGGAATTCCCTACCTTACTTGTATCGACTATTATTTAAAAAAACTGAAGAGGAAAATCAATAAATCATTGTGAAACTTCTAAGAAACACACCCATTCAAGGGTCTGTCTGTCTGTCTGTCTGTCTGTCTGTCTGTCTGTCTGTCTATCTATCATCATCATCTGAAAGCCACATAAAAAGTGGATTTTTCTCCATTTATAAATCATTTACTGTTGCAGGCATAAATCACAGCCATTTTCAGGACCATTTCCAGATAGTATTTGAGAAAGAGAGCTACATCCAGACACTGCTAGTGCTTACTAATTCTGCTATATTTGGATATCCCAGAATAAAGCATGGATATTCTGGAATATACACCCTTTTTTAAGAATATCCAAATATAACATAGTAAGTAAGCAACATCTGGGGTGCTTCTGCACTTGCCTTCCTGTACGTTGGATGGGAAGAGGGCAGAACAGACTAATCAGTCCTAGTGTTTGCACTAGGGAATGGTAGTACACAGTAGCCTACCTGTGACGTTTACCTTTGTGCAGTTGTGCGTCCAATCCCTGGTAGGGCACCACCATTTTGATCACGGCACCCTGTGTGACTATGTGTGTGCCATCACTGTTGTGATGGCGATGATGATGCTCTGTGCATGTACAGTTGGGTCAAGGATCATCTGAGGTGCCAGCATGCTTACGTAGTACCTCAGGTGATCCCCTCACACCTGAAATGGCACGAACACTCGTGGCGTGGATGAGACAGGTGAGTTTTCAGTTGCGACTGGAGAAGGCTAATTTGTGTGCACACCACTGCTAGTTTATGATAGGTTAACATCTGGGCAGGCAGGGGGCATTTCTAGGCTGTAAACGCTTCCTTCAAGTACAGCTGCACCTGCCCAGATGTTCACCTATCACAAACTGTGAGGCAACGTGCGAATTGGCCTCTGGATTCAGCTGTACAGTATTTTGAGATGAACAAGTAAAGACTTTGGTTTTATACAATGATCGCTTAGTACTTAGAATTCTAGTAATCACAAATGTCTTTTTGTTTTCAAGTCCCCTCACCATGTGATTCTTCAACAATTTTGGCTAGAAGAAGGCAAACCATGGCCTCCCAGATGTTGCCTTCCTAAAACTCGCATAAGACTCATAACAGTAATGGGGGCTGTAGAGGGACCAGTACTTAAAGCAACCACCGGACTCTCTGGATCTATTGTTGCCTTTCTACCTGTCCGCTTCTGCTTCCAAATGTATGGAGGCCCATCTCAAGGGTTTCTTCCAATTGGGCTGCTTAGTGAGACACTTTGGTCTTGTGGCTAGATTATCTAACTCTTATCTGATAGTCTTCTGGTTCACTTCTGCATGCCTCCACAAAGCCAGCTAGGGGACTTAGGACTAGTCACAGCCCCACCCAACTCACAGAGGGTCTGTTATGGGGAGAAAAACAGCTGCTTTGAGTCTCCTTAAGGGTGAGAAGAATGAGATACAAAATCCAACTCTCCTTCTTTTGCTGCTGCTTCCTTCTGCTTCTTTACATCTTTTACAATTAAATGAATATTCTTTAATTGTGTTAGGCAAGAGAGACATGCATAATGGACCTCTCTCTCTCATGTGTCTTTTTTGTCTCAGAAAGGTTGGGTTGGGGAGGGATTCAGTATAAAATGTTGAACTTTAAAGGATGGATCCTTCCCCTTCCTGATACCCAATTTAGCCAAGCAGGGGCTTAGCAAGAAAAAAAATAAAATAAAATAAGGGGGGGGGGAATTTTAACAGCCCTTTCACAGCTGCTTGAAAAGAGAGAGAGAAGGTTAATAGAATCTTTGAGCCAGAAACTCCCATAATTCAACCCCTGAACTTTTGAACAACAATTTTATTTAGAAATTTGACTTATCCATAAGTAAATAGGATACAGTGTGGATGAAGTACAAGGGATCAGGAGGCAGTTATTAGATTTATAAGCACAAAAGCCTCACTGTTGCCGATAGTGGAAGCTCAGCAGTTACTGTACCTTTCAAAACTAATATGTAACCATATCTGTTTTAAAAGAGTGATTCATATTACTCCAAAATGCATGAGAAACTCTTTTCTCTTCCCCACCACAGGAAACTTGAGTCTGATTTTAATAAGCTTCAATTGGAATGTGGCCTTTGAAAAGTGGTGCATTTGGAAAGATGGAACATTAAATTTTGTAATGATGTAAAACATCTTCAGTTTTTGACAAGACAATGGTGCTTATTGTGCTTTATGGGCCCAGTGGTGATTCAAAGGTCACTTTGTATATGACTCCACAGACAGGGGCAGCAGTGAATGAAAATTAGGTTACATGTGATCAGCTTTATTATTAATCAGATGAAAATGGATTTTTAACATTTTTCTAATGAGCAACAGGGAAAAAAAAGAAGACAATACCACAGAGGAAGCTTCATGAGGTTTCAGACAGGACATTTAAAATAAAATAAAATAAAAGCACACTGGATGCATCTAAGCTAATGGGCATTAAATCTAAGAACGCTTAAATATGATCTTCCAAAATAAGCAGGGAATTCAGAGGCTTGCACTGTGAATGCAAGGAAGCTACTAAAATGCTTGGTGAATTTACATCCCCTGTCTTTTGTTTATAACTAACTAATGAACTAATTTCTTCTCCCAATGTATTACGACTGCAATGCCCAAATGCCTTGCGTGGCTGAGGGTGGTGTCAGCTTTTCCATGATAAATCCTGGCATTTGCCCCCACCCCCACTCCATGGAGTTTATAACTAAGCTGTAAAAATGTAATCCAGGGGCAAACTTGGCATTCCAGGTTTGTGCCTTGAAGTCCACTGATTTTAGGGTCATCCTTTCCCTCCCCCCCAAATGACTGTTGCATTAGTCTGGCATTGCAAGAATGTGACATATAATTTAACTTTACTGTCGTGGAAAATGTTGCACACAATATTTATAAGCAGTGCTTGATATCTGAAATGCAGCAAAGGGAATATATATATATATTTGATCTGGAATTAAAATGAAAGCTAAGCATTTACATTTTCTAAATACTTTTAATAGTTTGACTAGCCTTGAACTGAACCATTCTTGTTTATTCTGTTGTGGTTACTCAGCAATATAGAAAAGCCTGGATTCAGATTTTGATGACATTTACTTTTAAATACAGTATTTTAAAAAAGGGAGGAAGAGACCCCTGCATTTGAAACTTGTCATGCCAACAGAACACAGAACTCCTTCTTTATTTTAACATGGAGCATTAACTGCTAAAGAAAACACTCTAAGCCAAATTCAGGTTTCATTTCAAAAATGGCTCAGCAACAGTAGCATGTGGGAGCTAGTGTCCCCATCCCACCTCTTACCCATATTAAATGCACTTAGGGAATGCTTTTTTCAGGCTTCATATGGATTCGAGGTAGGATAGGAGTACCTGTGTGTATCTGACATCCATCTGGAAGAAGAGTTGGCTTTTCTAGCCTGCTTTTCTCACTCATTTAAGGAGACTCAAATCAGCTGACAAAGCTTTTCTATTCTTCTCCCCACAACTGAACACCCTGTGAGGTGGGTGGGACTGTGAGAGCTCAGAACAGAGATGTGACCCACCTAAAATCACCCAGCTGGCTTCATGGAGGAGTGCAGAATCAAACCCAGTATTCCCAGACCACTGGCTCCCTAACCACTAGAACAAACTGGCTCACGGCAAACCACCATAGGATGGCTGCTTTTGCATTTGGCTTCCTATCCACTAGATGGGAAAAGTGTGTAACAGATTAACTTTGCCTGTTTCTGTGCCAAACAAAGGTGTGAAACAACTGGGACAATTCAGACCATTTGCGTGCTTGGTGCAGGAACATTCTTGTTCCTGTTGAGCAGCAGCAGGAACGTAAATGGCCAGACACCTGATATGTTTCTGGTTCTGCCCACTGTAGCTATGGGTGGGCAGGGAGATGTAATGTACAGAACTGAAGGGTGGAATGAACCTTGTCACATTCACAAGGACTGTTCCTGACACTGTGGGTTGGACAGTTTTCAAGCTATCTACAGCAGGTGAGGCTCAGAGATGGTTTGGGACACCTAGGGCGAATCCCCATGGAAAGCTTATATCGGATTCAATACGGGTTCAATCCTCGCAGACCCCACGTCAGTTTGGCTTAACACACTTTCTGCATGTTTAATCGCCCCAGAGTGTTGTAAATGTTAACCCTCATTTCAACAGGTATCACTCTGGTTTGTGCACTTGATATGTGTTACATTTTTTATTGTGGGGACTGTACTGTTTTAAGGGATGAGAATCCATGTTTAGGGTTTCCCTCCCCCAATAGCTTGCTTCCAAAGATAGTGATTTCTGTGTAAAAATCCACCTTTTACAGCAGCCGCTATACTGTAGCAATCCACGCACTTCACACCTGATAACAATGTTGCAATTTTGCGCAATTCTACCTCTTTGGAGTTCTGACTTTTAGAAAGGGAAAGGAAAGCAGCTGCAGGTTCTGGGAGATGTGTGAATATTTAAGGTGAAGGGGGCTTGAGTTGCCGCTGCTGCTGTGTGCCCTCAGCAATGGGGAGAAGAGGAGAAAGAATTGCTGGCTGCCTGGTGCCATTTTTTCTCCATCCAGGCAAGCGGCAGCCACCCAGCCACCCAGCTAGGCTCTGTGAAGGGGTCCCTTATGGGTGGCGCGTTCACCCCAGGAGGAAGAGGGCAGGGCAGCCCCGAAAAGCACATTTTAGAAAGTAGCCACTTGAGTCCCCCCTTGAGTCACGTACCCCACGTATGATCCTCAGAATCTGGATCCAACACGATTGAGTTGAAAGTAATGGGATCAGGCAAATTCGCGTTTGCATCCAGTTCTATTATTTCGGTTTAGGGAAACTGGATTAAGCTTATAATGGGGATGCAGCCCTAGAGACAGATGCAGCAGATCACAGTGCAAACAACATGTTCCCCCCAATTCACCTAGAACTGCCTTCGAGGGAAATGAGAAAAGACCCTCTTGGATAACTTGGAATAAATACAATTTTGATATAGAGGCTGATGCCATCACTACACTGAGACTGAAAATATTTGTAAGTTAACTCTGAATGGGAGCCTACCTCTATAATGGAAAAGAACACACACCACTGCATTGGAAAATGGCCTACTAGTATAATTTATGTTTTCACACCTCTTGATAAAAATTCTTTTTTATTCCCAGTTGCAATTTCCTTACATTTTTTTTATTGACAGCCCCCTTCTCCCAAATTTGAAAGTATGTATTCAGATATCCACATGTCCTTAAACAACTTATGAACATATCCTTCCCTGTTTCTGATGAATGGTCCTTTATGATAATACTAAAATTGGGAAGGAAATACAGAGGATACACTGCACTATTCCATAATTATTAAAGTAAATAGCCATGCAAAATATGTGTAGCGCCTTGGCACAAGTTCTTGCCAATCCAAAGCATTTTGTGAAATTAGTTAATTAGTTTTCACATACCTGTCTCTCTCCTTCCCTCTCTCCCCCTCACTTGATGCTTGAGAATCAAGTTTTCTATTCAATATATAGTTAATTCCCCTTCTTTAATTCTGGTCAGTGATAAAATGGAACAGTTTGGGGCACATCACTGCACATTTAGGATGTAGACAGTTTTATAAAGAAGCTAATTAATCAAAAAAGTTTATCACACACTGATTCTAATTAAGTTTTTTTTTAAAAAAAGCTATGACAAAATCAATATGTAAGAGAGCAAAAGTTCTGGATGGAAATAGAACTAAAACTGTTTGCCCTCAAAATTCTAGATTGAAGGGAGGTATAGAAATCCCATAAACAAATAAGACAATCTGCCTATGAAAATCTAATTCTTCATGCCAACAACATTTGTTGACTGAGTTGCATTTCTCTTGATTAAAGCACTACATTCAAGTCTGAATTTCCAAATGGATCTGCTATTTAACTGGGAGCTCTATGTTATCTCCAGTAAATAGCCTTTGGGAAATCTTTATATTGTGTATGTTTGAAGTGAGAGAGAAAACTAAATGGAACAGTTTTGTTTCATATCTGACCAGGCTTAATTATATCCTACTGAAAATAAGTAGTAGGATAATTTTGGATCTGCCTGAAAATAAGTGGAATACATCCCATACATTCAAGCTTTGATACTGCGATAATCTTTTTTTTAAAAAAAATTAAAATAATTGGTGGAATGGTATAAGTTTTAATGCTTTGTGCCTGTGTGCAAGATATTTCTATTCTTCTCTACAGACTCCAGTGGTAATTTATTTTGTTTAAAAAACTCCCACCAGGAATTATAAACATTATAATTAACTAGTTAAAATGTTTAGAGTTTTTAAATTAATATTAGAAAGAAACATTTCCTAAAGAAAGAAGGAAAAAAGATCTGATTTGCATGCTTTAAAAATACAGGGTTTTTAAATCCATTTCTAAGCACTTAACAACAAAGTACGAGGAGACAGAGAGAGAGACAGATGAAATTATGTTCTGATACTATACAATGAATAAGCCCAATGGGAACCTGTGTATATAGTTATCATTGGCAGTTAAATCTGCTTAGGAAAGCAACAAGTCTTTTGTTCCGTTGACAACAGTTATTACAATTAATTCATTTTGTGATTGGTAGTTGCAGTGAATGACAAGGTGTTATTTTTTACCTTGGCAAAAGTTAAAATGGTAATACCTATGTGCAAAATAGCACAGCAAGCCTGCTATCACTCACAAAAGAAAGACAAGTTTCTGAAAGAACTCTCCTATCACCATACCCAGATTTTCCCCAATGCTCCTTGTGACTTGAATGCCCTGCCTCCAAGCAAAATGTTTCCTCTATCTTTTAGATGACTGGAGGGACAGACAGGTAGAAAAGTCCAAGGACAACAGATTATGGGTTCTCAAGAGCAGTTAGCAATGTGGACATATTTTGTGCAGTTCAGAGCTAGAGATTGTATCCAGATTCTGGTTAATTATTCCGCTATAGTTGAATATTCCAGAATATCCAAATATAGCAGAATAAGTAACAGATGTCTTACCATATACAGAAATCACCTGAGATATCAGTGCTCAACTGGACTTAGCAAGCATAGTGAGGTCATCTGCCACCACATTCCTAGCTTCTAACAAACTGAATATCCATTCAGAAAACTACCTAATTACTTCAGTACTGCTTTACCTTAGAAGAATATATACCAGAGCTAGGTTTGAACAAATTAGCATCATGATGCAAACTGGTCATGCCAAGAAATGAGAGATTTTGCGTCTGGGGTGAACAAACAGTGGAAGATATTGAACGTTTCTTAACTGAGTGCCTAGCCTACTCTGAACTATGATACAGATATCTTCATCCAATAATATCCAATTGTAGGCCCCACAATAAAAATGATCTCCTGACACATCTTCTGCAAGGCCAGGAAAGATCTATTATAATCAGAGTCAGTCTCTTTATTCTGAAAGCCATTAAGAAAAGAGCCCACTACCTGAAACAAGAACTGGGAAAATAAGATGTTCTTTTTTTTCTGTTTCCTTTGTTTTAATTGTTATTAGATGGAATTTTGAAATGGTCAAATGACTGATCAAATAAATTATTTTGAGTATACAGAAATCTCCCTGAATTTATTTGGGTTATAGATTGCAAAAATAAAAAATAAAAAAATAGTGCACATTCCAGAACTCAGAAACGCCCTGGGGGAGTCAGGGTGGAAAAGGCAAAACTGACATTTTCTAACCCCAATGGCTTTGAGCACCATTTTGTATTAGAAGTAGCAAGGGGAGTGTCCCAGACTCTCACTTGAAATACTCAAATCTTGAACATTTCAAAACTTACTCATATGATTCAAGCACTGTTTTCAATAACAGGTTAGCTAATCAATGGATAATCCTCAAAGTTCAATGGACCAATTCTCATGCACTTTGCACAGGTTTGCAACCTTATAGTGCTTCATCATTAAGAAGAAGAGATGGCTTTTATACCTCGGTTTGGTCACCTTTTTTAAGGGGACTCAAAGGGGCTGACAAACCTTCTGTTCTTCTCCCCGCAACAGATACCCTGTAATGTAGGTGGGGCCCAGAGTTCAGAATGGTGTGACTACTTCAACATCACCCAGATGGCTTCATGGAGGAGAGCGGAATCAAACAAGGAGAGTAGCACAGATCCAACTCCCTAATCACAAGACTGAACTGCTATTTATTGTGTCCATTGGTGTCACTTCCTTTTTGGCTGTGATCACACTGGCCTTTTTTAAGAATAACAATAAACACCCAATTGTCAGATGCTAAAAAAAAAAAAAGCCTTAACTTTCAGCTTCAACTTCCTTCTGCAGGATTTTCTTTATTGGAACTGCATTTGAAGAGTTCAAAGATAGTTATAGAATAGCAAGGGGCACTGATGGGCAAGGAGGCTGGGCCAGGGCAGGGA
The DNA here is from genome assembly GCA_023333525.1 of Aspidoscelis tigris stejnegeri. Taxonomy (NCBI): domain Eukaryota; kingdom Metazoa; phylum Chordata; class Lepidosauria; order Squamata; family Teiidae; genus Aspidoscelis; species Aspidoscelis tigris. The sequence continues at coordinate 11,379,477 of JALMGA010000013.1, forward strand.
TGTTCGGGCAACAGCACTCAGTTGCAGCATCTCACCCAGCTTGGCTGCCAAGGGATCCAGTTCCTGGACATCAGGAAACTCTGCTCAGCTGGCAGCAAGGCATTATTGCCACTCACTGCTCCAATTTCTGTTGCTGCCAGTGCCAGTGATTGGGCAACTTTGCGCAATTGTCTGATATATTCCCATGGGTCTTATTGGCTGTCCCACTGTGAGAGCCAATTCCAGGCAATGATTGGGCAGAGAAGCTCCCCACTAGGGATGGGCACGAATAGTCGCAACTTTCAATATTTGTATGAATTCACACATTTGGATATGAATCAAATGTTATGACATTCGTACACTGACATTTGTATTTGTACAAATGCTTTGGAACATTCATGAACCTGGGGTGGTGGATAAGTGGCTGCGCCAGTCACATCTGCCATGGATCCAGAGTACATTCAACATGGTCTGAGAGCAGATTCAAAGTGGATTCAGGGCGGATTTGATGCTTTCAGAGGAGATAAGTTACAGGATACGTATCAGAGACGTATTGGATTGGTATTGGATATGTATTGAATACGTACGGATACATACTGGATACGTATCAGATACATATGCATTCATATCAGATATTTGTAAGAATACATTCATATCAAATAGAATACTATCACCTTTGAAGGGGATCTATTCAAACAAATACAGAGTTTCCTACATTTGATTCTATACGAATCAAATGCAAAAAAAAACCCATTCATGCACATATGTAGTCCCCACCTATTTATGGAATTTATTAGCAGAAGAGGTGGCGTCAGCAACCAACCTGGATAACTTTAAGAAAGGATTAGATAAACTGAGAGGGCGGATGCATCAGTCGCTACTAGAATGGATTCCTAGGTCCTGCCTCCAGATTATAGAGACAGGCAGGTTACTTCTAAAGACCATTTGCAGGTGAAGGTTGTTGTCTTTCTCTTCTACTTGAGATGCCCAGAAGTAATTGGTGGACTACTCTGTGGGACAGGATGCTCCACTTCAGGGTGATGCAGAAAGGCACCACTTATTGATGCTTAGGTCCTGCATCCAGACTGGAGAGACAGATAAAGGTTTCACCTTTGTCTTCTGCTTGAGCATGCCCTGAAGCAACCGGTGGGCCACTGTATGAGACAGAATGCTGGACTAGATGGCCTGTGGTCTGACAGAACATGGTCCTCTTATGTTCTTAAGAGAGTTTCATAAGTAAGCAACAATAATTCAAGGCAGTTACATGTTTATTATAATACAAATTTGCAACCTAATTGTGAGCATTCAGACATTTTTTGGATTCTTCTGACACTACAAAGGTATGTGTCTGAGTAGACTGTCAAGGCTGGTAAAAAAGCAAAACAGAATATTGTCAGCAAAGTCAGATTCCTGCAGTATTAGCAAATGACATATAATCATTAACTCTGGCTACTCCTGAATATATCTACTTTTATTCTCCATTAAGCCTTGCTAAACCATCGACTTACGAAAGAATCATTATAAATCCCCATTTTGATTTTTTTTTATTAGTGGTATTTATCACCTTCTCAAAATCAATTCTGCATTTTTAAATTAAAACAAATGACTATTTGCACTGCAATCAATATTAGTATCCATGCCACTTTAAAAAGTGGTGGAGGAGAAAGCCACGCCAAGAAATATCCCTTCTTTGGCTGCATCAGCCCCGATTTCAATATAATTCAATATTTAATAAATAGAATCCTCTGTGTCTTCGCAGGGAAACTTCATAAAAAATGCAAAAGGCTTCACGGTCTCCAATAAACTTGCTGGGAACAAAGTGTTTCCATATCCCCTCCATAAATACTACTGCAGCCCCAGCGTTGCTTTACTTTCTCCCCCCCCCCCCCGGGTTTACTTGCTCTGATTATGTAAAAGAAGAAAAGGTATGCATATGTAATGACACTAGTAACACAATACCCCTTCCCCAAACTCCTTCCCCAGAAAAACCAGGGAGACGGGAAAGATCCTGTCTCTTTAAACTTTGGTGGCTTGATGTTTTTAAAAGGGCACCAAAAGAGAAACCTTATATAATACCTAATTTGTACATCTGTGGTTTTCTTCTGACTTGTGTAGGCACCATATGTTTTTAATTATTATAATAGCCTTAAAGAACCTGTTCAATGGGAAACACACATGATCTTTTTTATTGCTGGTTTGTAATTTAAACAATTTTAACAGAAAAGGTCTGGTTGCAAGGGAGTGACAAAAGCAAAGGTCTAAAAACCCTGTTATTGACCTCAGAGAAAGTGGAAGTGGAAGACGGATCCCACCCACGGAGGTGGGACTCCATTCCTTTCTTTCCCTGACAGAGGTAATTGGACACATGTGAAATGGCCCTTCGGAACCTTAAAAAGACATCATCTTTATTTTATGCAGAAGTTTATTGAAAGAGGACGACTAAGAGCTATAAATATTACCACACAAACAGCTGATGTTTTCTTCCAAACTTGTGCAACTGATTTTAGAACGAAAGCTCTCTGAAAATTCAGAAGTTCACATGTTTCCTTAGTTGCTGCCCTTTCAAATATCACATGTTTGATTCTTCATTATTTTTTCCCTCATTCCTTGTGTAATGAGGGGGGGGGGGAATGCATGTTTGCTATGTTTATCCCTTGCAAAGAGCCAGAGATTTTCAAGGGCAGGAACTGAATATAACAAGTTCCCTTGGTTTCACTTTTGGGGATATCTCAGTGGTGGGTGCCCCAAAAGCCCGTAAGCCTGGACATCAAATACAAAAAAGGCCACTCAGTTATTAACAGTCCAATAATCATGCATATGAGCCAAACAAATGTATAGAAATAGGAGGGGGGATGCACAGATGAAAAAGATGGATCTAGGTGTAGTGTAAGAAAAAATGTATGTTGGAATCTTGCACAATTTCAGTTCATCTAACTGGCAGAGCTGCCAGATTTTGCTAAAGTCAGCAGGCTATAAGACTGTGTGTGTGTGTGTTTCCACTAGCACTAAGTACCCATTAAGTACCCATTAGGGACCCGTTAAGTACTCATTAGGCTCACAGCAGGAAGACCCCGTTTCCACTGCAGACCTCATTAGAATCTTATTTGTTCATACCTGTACAAGGGAAATCCAGATTAAATGAGTCCTTCAGGACTAATAATCCTGATTTCCTGTGGACCTCATTAAAGGGGTTTACAATCCAGTCTTCAGGCATCAAATCCAGATTAGACAGTGCACGTTTGCACCATGATTGGGCCACTGGGCTCCAGGGGCGGGCTCCGGGGGGTGGGGTGCACCTTGTCAGGTGCCTATTCTCCAAAGGTGGCTCCGGAGATGACTCCAGAGAACGGCACAGACTTCAAAGGTGTAAACCAGGGAACTCTGAAGAAAAAGGAGAAGAAGGAAAGAGATGGCTGTTCAACCCCACTCTCCTCACCGATGCAAAGGGACTCACATCAAGGCTGCTCTGTAGCTTAACTTTGGAGCTCTGGTCCTGTTTATAGAACTGTTCTACAGACCTCTGGCCAAGCTCAGGAGAATCTCCAGAGTGGTTTGCTGCAATCTCCGAAGAATCTCCAGAGTGGCTCTGGAGCTTACCCCCCCATGTGTATGTCCCCCCCCCCAAAAAAAGTGGCATGATGGGCATCTCCCACTTGGGTACAGACAGATGCTCCACTTGGGTGCTCCAGCATTCCCACTGCAAGCTTATCTAGCACCCATTGCTATTGGATGCTACACTGCTATTGGATTAGTTGAAGGACCCGATTCTTAGATCTGGATCATCTTAGATCCGGATTAAGGGAGATAAGTGGAAAAAACCCATAGGAGTATGCATGAATGCAATTTTAGGGATTCAATTAGATTCAGAAACGCAAAAATTTGATTCCATTCGAATCTTTAAATTTGAATTTAACCAAATTTGATTCGAATTAAGCAAATTTGAATCTATTTGTTTGAATTTTCAATTCAAATTTGCACTTACGAATGTCAACAACATTCATTTGTGCCCATTTGCATTGCTACACATCCTGTATGCATCCATACACATCTGTATGCATTCTTTATTTATCCCATATGCAACCTGTTTTCATCCCATACAGAACCATAGAAATGTTTACGCATGCAGTAAAGATGCATTCAAATATCTGAAATTCATTCAAATGTTTAAATTTGAATTTATAGACATTTGATTTGAATTCAAATGTCAAACTTCAAACATATTCAATTGAATTTCAAATGTTTTGAATATTTGTGTACATCCCTATATAAGACACACCTGGCTTTTTTGGTAAGGTTGTACATGGGGATAATTAGTCTGGCCGATTACCTGGACAGCCTGCTAACTGGTGAAATTTGAACTAAATAGCTCCAATAAGATGTTCAGGAAAAGAACAACAGAAACTATGATTCTCCAGGGATTACGTTCCCAATAAGATCCTAGAATATGGAGACAAGATACCGTATGTTGGGAATCTGGCAATGATTCCTGTCAGAGACTGGAGAGGGGCAGGAGATCAATGTAAGGTATATTTGGGAAATTTAAAGCAGCCCTAACTCTCTGGTTCTCTATGAGGCCTTTTACCTCAGTTAATTTCTATTAGCTAGGTCTATATTAGCTAGATTTGGATTTGACCATAGGAAGAGGCATTGAGTGAGCCCCCAGAATAGGGACTTACCATGCCGGAAGAACTAGTAATCTGTACTAGCATGCGGATGGCAGGTCCCTATTCCAGGACATTATCCGTTATAAAGCCCAGTTCAGAAAAGACCTGAGGCTGGGCAATCTTTCAGACAGGTATTCAAGTGTCCTTTAAAGCCCTTTGAGCAGTCTAGAAAATGCCTCATCTCTTTACCTTCAATTTCACCTTTTGCCCTTGGAAGCAATGGAGAACAAAGATGTTATCCTATCGCCATTCAGTCTTTTCCTCTGTAAGCTATTCCAAGGATATTGTACATTTACAGCCCATGAGGATTTCAGACTTCTAAAGGGTCTGACTTATGACAGTTCCTTTCTCTTCACCCAAGCCACCTCACAAAGTTGCACCTGGGCAAGAAAAATGAAAAAAGCACATATACAATGGGAGGAATTCGGCTGAGCAGCAGCACATGTGAAAAAGACTTGGGTGTCCTGGTAGATCATCAACTGAACATGAGTCAACAGTGTGAGGCAGCTGCAAAAAAGGCAAACGCAATCCTGGGGTGTATTAGGAGAAGCATAGAGTCCAGATCACGTGAAGTTATTATCCCCCTCTACTCTACCTTGGTCAGACCTCATCTGGAGTACTGTGTCCAGTTCTGGTCACCCCAGTTTAAAAAAGATGCTGACAAGCTGGAGCAGGTTCAAAGGAGAGCTACCAAGATGGTGAACGGTCTGCAAACCATGTCCTATGAGGAACGGCTTAAGGAACTAGGAATGTTTAGTCTAACAAAAAGAAGACTGAGAGGAGACATGATAGCTGTCTACAAATACCTCAAGGGTTGTCACAAGGCAGAGGGATCAGCCCTGTTCTCACTCTCTCAAGGAAGGACTAGAAACAATGGGGTGAAACTGCAGGGGAAAAGATTTAGTTTAGATGTTAGGAAAAAATTTCTAACAGTAAGAGTGATCAACCAGTGGAACAGGCTGCCATGGGAGGTGGTTGGTTCCCTTTCAATGGAGGTCTTCAAGCAGAGACTGGACGGCCATCTGTCTGAGATGGTTTAGGAGATCCTGCCTTGAGCAGGGGGTTGGACTCGATGACCCAGGAGGTCCCCTCCAACTCTACCATTCTATGATTCTATGATTCTATGAAAAAAAGTTTGCTCTCTTGAAAAACAAGGGCAGAGGATAAATTAAAATATACACAATGCAGTTGCCTGTTTGGCTAGGAGCAGTACAGCAGAGAGAAGCGTCATGGTTAATAATGGAAAATTTTAGATAATTTGGAACCCCCAAAATAAACTAAATTCAAACTCCAGAGGAACTCCAGCAAGATATTTTGACAGGCTTAAATAATGAGAAATATCCTTAAACATAGATACAAAGCTCTGAAAACCCTGGCTTTAACTTTCTCCTTCTAAGCACCAGGTGTCAACATTTCTGCTAAAACCACTGAAAAACATTTATTAGAAATACAGAAAAAAACCACACACCTTAAAACGGAATAAAGCCATCTCTTGGAACAGCTTATTTGGATATTCAGAAGAATATCTGAAAAACCTAAAAATACAAAACCCAAAACATTACAAAAATGAGCATTTTTTTGTTAAGTTGTCCCTGTACAAAATTAGTGAAACCATCTCATTGAGACAGATAATTTGGTGACAATGCAGCAGGAAATCCAAAAGTGCACAAAAACTCCACAGAGGTAGGCTCTTCTTATGAGTTAAAAATGTCAACATAAAACCACAAACTACTTTAAATTCTTATGCCCAACTGAGGCAATGGAAACTGGTAACATCCCCTTAGTTAATAGCTAAAAATGAATGAGTGCTTTGCAAAGGTAATATAACTTTTTGCGTAACTTGCTCTACTCCAAATTTCCCATCCTTTGAAACCTAGTTTATCCCATAACTTGATTATTCCATAGTTCAAAGTTATTCATTTTCCAGAACTCATCATAAACTAGTTTACCCATACCATATATCATTCTCTAACAAAAGCAAACAGACCATGAAACCAAAATAACATTGCCTGGTAAAAGATGCAGTACATTAAACCAGACATCCCATTCTTGGAATTATCAAAAAGTTTTTTAAAAAATGCACACCTTGACTCCAGCCGGAAACCTAAGATCCCATCAACTCCCAGTTAACCATTACATTAAGATGTAATGTAATGCCTTGCCTGAATCTCAGCTACTATTTGGAATTTCCCTTTAGAACCCAAAACTTGTTTTTAACATTCATGAGAGTTTTACTTCAAAATTCCAATAAAGATTTTTGCCAAGTCACTTTCCCCCACTTTTATGGACAGAAAACTATAACTAATAACTAATAATTTTAAAAAAAATGCTGCAGTCTAGATATTTCTCAACTCCTGTCTTAATCCTATTATTTAACCTTCCCAACCCAGTTCATTGTTTCTTCTAAGGTAATGGTTCAATGGTAGGTAGCCCCATGTAGGACATTTTGACTCCCAGCACTAGTAAATCTTTACCTATGAAATTCTGCCCATTTTTATTATTCCCAAATTACTGCTTCAGCACAATTTCAAAGGACCTTTTCCCAAAATCTTTCCTTTTATTCCTTCCTATAATAAAACTTGAGGCAAATATTCTCTGTCTGGTGTCTGTAATTCTTAATTATTTCAAAAAGGCTGCCCCCCGCCTCCCGAGTGCCAGACACATTCCCGAGGTTACAACTGCACCCTTTACTTAATCTCATCAAATGTTAACTCCAGTTTGCCTTTGACCTGATCAGGGGTGTTTTTGTTCTTCCCCTCCCATCCTGTGGCAAAAACCCACATACAAACAATATTGTATCTGGGTTTACTTAGGCTAATTAAAAGTAGGAGATGTGCCCTTTTTTTTTTTTTTTGAAATTCTATTCAAATTGAATCGAATACCCAAAAATCCGATTCAACTCGAATCTTTTAAATTTGAATTTAACAAGATTCAATTTGAATTTACCAAATTCAAATCTATTTGTTCAATTTTTTTATTTGAATCTGCAAATACCGTATTTTCCGGCGTATAAGAAGACAGGATGTATAAGACGACCTCCAACTTTTCCAGTTAAAATATAGAGTTTGGAATATATTCGCTGTATTAGAAGACAACACCCGGGGTATAAGACGACCCCTGACTTTTGAGAAGATTTTCCTGGCTTAAAAAGTAGTCTTATACGCCAGAAAATACAGTACAAATGTCAGCAACATTCATATGTGCATGTACGCATCTTCCCCACATCCATACACCCAGTACGCATCTGTACATGTCTGTATGCATCCCATAGTTATCCCGTATGCAACCTGTTTTTGTTCTGCACTGATCTGTACAAATTCGTAGGAATGCGGGAAAGACGCACATCTTCAAGTACGCACTGTGTACGGACCTGTATGCATACAAATGCCCAGATAATTTGAATGAATAGATCCAAAGTTTGAAATTCGATTCAAATGTTTACATTTGAATTTTGGGACATTTGATTTGAGTTTGAATGTTAAAATTTGGCACATTCAATTGGATTTTGAATGCCTACAAATATTTGTGCACATCCCTAATTAAAGTCATTTTTGGCCCATGTGGTAGATAAGATGGGCAAGGTGAAGGCAGCTTGCTTTTACTCTTGACTGTCCCAATCATATCCCTGTTCCTACTTTTATACTCCTTGTCCATCAGGCTACTGTTCAAAAGACTGAAACAATCAAAACATGGTCCAGACGCTGGATATTCAAATGCTTTGCATTTAGTGGCAATCTGAATATTTGAATACCCTTCCTAGTTCCTTTTATTTTCCACCGACTGAGGACAGGATGCCGTCTATTACCCTTCCCATACAAAGCTCTGAAAAGCCTGCCTTTAACTCTCTCATAATAGAACTCTCGATATGGGGTGGGAGGGAGGGAGAAGCAGACATTCAAATGATCTGATTTCTTCTTTGCAGATGATTCCCTCAACTTGAAGTCCTTTTGAAAATCTCCTCTAAATTTCTTTTAAGAAGAGATTACACCAATGCCACTGTGATTCCCTCTGCAAGCAGCAATGGCGGTGCTATGCATGAAGCATAAAAAACACCAAATTCCCACAGACGGCATCTGTCTTAGAGCAAACAATGGGCCATTATCTTGTAAATAATTCTGATTAAACTCCAGGATTTTTTCTCAAACAAACAGAAGGGGAGCTGATGGTGGGAATGTAACTAGTAAAAATATCACTCTCCTTTCCTTTCCTTGCCATACAAATAGGAGACAACAGTTGACCGGGAAAGACTTTTGCATTCCTTTCAGTAGATGGACCTGCAGGAAGATCATGGACGTTGTAGAGTTTTGGCCTTTTCCAGTCCACACTGAGAAATAGTTATGGAAATGGAATCCTACAAATAATCAGGAAATCTCCAACCTAGCTTTTCATGAATGGTAAAGGTTCACACTTTACAAAATACAAGGAGTATAGTTTATGCTTTTCAGGCTGAATCTATTTTAAGAGCTATTATAAACTTCATTTGTTGCTTATATTTGTTCACTCCCCTGTAACTTTGTGAGAGAGTGGTGTAAGAATCTAAATAAACAAAACAGAAGGTATCCCAAAAGGATGAGGAGGGAATATTTAAACTCACATTTGACCTGTGATCCAAGAAAAAAGCCGCACAGACAGACAGAGATGCTTAAATACTCTGCTGAATTAAAACATTGGTTACTTGTTCCACTATGGCTGTGGTCACACCTAAGGTTTAATCCAGCTTCAGTCCACTTTCAGAGTGAGAGAACAGATCAGCAAAGTAACCAGTATTTTTCTTTCCACATTATATATCGCAAAGGTGAATTTAACAGTAGAAAAAGCAGCTTGCCTCTTTCCTGATGTATTCTCTCACTCTGAAAGTGGACTGAAGCTGGATTGAACCTTAAGTGGGATCACAGCCTATCTTTGGATATCCCAGAATGAAACATTGGTGCAAATATCCAAAATATTGTGGACACTTGTCTTGGTTCTCATGCATAATGAGAAAAGGAAAGGGCAGCAAAATTCAGTCAAATGCCAGTTTTAGAGTTATTAAAGAAGATCAGGAAGAGTTAAGATTCTGCAGACAAGCAGTTGGGCAGCTTCAATCATTCACTGAAGTATTATATAATGTAGTTATATAGAAACCTTGATACTTGTCAGGTAGGGCTAGCTGCCTGCCATAATATTTGAATGTAAGATATCTGCCACCTATGTGATTCTGTATATATATAGAGAATATATATATATTCTGTATATAGTAGCTGCCTGTTGTTTTGGAAGTGACAGTTGACTCCCCCCTCCCTGCTGGGGTCAAGTGATACATTTTGGCTCCAAGTTTAAACTGGGTTTTGAAAAATAGTTATTGTTGATTGGTTGAAGGCCAAACCCTGCCCAGCTATGAAACATATAAATATGCTGGGCTTTCTGTTCAAAGTTCCTTCCAACAAAAAATGCCTTTACGCTGAGCTGAAATAAATCACTGCTCATCTGATTAAAGAAAGAGTCTCGTGGTTATACACGTTGTTGGAAGCCACTTTGGATCCCTTGCTGAGGCAGCTGCCTTCTGAGGGGACCATCAGCATGACTGAATCTATAGCAGAGGACTGGATGGGCCAGCCCTGGACATGCAGACCCTTGCCATGGGACAGCCCAAGCAACCCAGCTTGGCAACTGGCAAGAAGAAACCAAAGGGCTGAAATTACTGAACTCAGAGCAGAAAATGCAGATATGAGGCAGAAATTGGATGAGAAAGACCTCCTCAAAGAACACATGACTAAAGAGCTGAAAGAACTATGGAGCCCAGCAACCCACCCAAACTGAAGGCCCTGCCCAGCTACCAGCCACACCTGTGCTAACCCACTCCTTAAGGGATGACCAGCCCTCGATCAAAGAACCAGGTTGCAGAGACTTCCCCATAAGATTTGCTGGTGAGCCCTCAAAACTGTTATTTTTTCTGACCCAAGTGGCAGATTTTTTTTCAGAGTATGGGCACACCTTTACAACTGAGGCAGCCAAGGTCTGCTTCCTCACTGCTCGGTTGGTGGGTGCTGCAGCTGACTGGGTGGTGGAGATCCACAATGCCAATGGCCCAGAACTGAGATCGCTCACCGCTCTCATCAACAGCCTCAGAGACCGTTTTGAGGACCCATTCTGCTGGGACGAGGCCCTCTTCCAACTGCAGCAGCTGCAGCAGCGCTCTGGTTCCGTGGCTGACTACCCCAGAAAGTTTCGGGAGCTGGTTGTTGCTGTCCTGGAATGGCCAGAAGTGGCCAGGGTGCTGCAGTTTCATCAAGGCCTTCGCCCAGAGATTTTGGAACATCCCATCCTGCGGGATGAGCCTGCCACCCTCCTAGGATGGGTCCACCTGGCCGGGGACATTGAAGCAAAGCTCCGAAGCATAGAGCTGACAAGGCACCACCAGGCAGCTCTGGACCTGCTCACTCCTAAAAGCCGTCTAGCAATGAGAGATAACCACCTCCCTACAGATGACCAGGACAGGAACCAATGCTGCCGCTTGGGACTCTGTTGCTCCTGTGGAGGTAGGGGCCATGTTGCCGCAAGGTGCCCTACCCGCCAGTTCCTGCCAAATGAGGAGGAGCGCTCCCCACTAGCTTGTTGCCAGTCCCCACTGCAAAAGGAGCAGCGCCTGCTACCAGTTTCCAGCTCGACACAATGCTCCCCACCTGGTCCTGCTCTGCACTCGTTCAGGACACCTGCCCACCTGCCTCGGAACACGCAAGGGCCAATGCCACGCATCAGGGAAGCATCCGCTGCCTTCGTGTCACCTGTGGAGGAATTTGAGGAGGACAGCGATGGGTTTCCGGGGAAACAACTATGCTGTGCTTTGAGTGGTGCCGTTGAGCAGGTGGAGCCGTCCAGGCGCCCGGAGGTAGGGATGAGTGCCCGACCCCTTGCTTTCACAGTGCAATTGCACTCATGCCACTCAGGGGGTGGGGAACTGTATTCATGGTTTACTGGACTCAGGAGCTTGGTTCACCCCCATATACTGGACCTTCTTGGAATTAAGGTTTGCAAATTGCCGCAACCCGTGACCTTTACCCAAATGGACGGCAGACCTATGACCGAGGGGCCTGTCACTGATGCCTCTGCTCCCTTGATGATAGGGCTTGGCACCCATTGGGAGTGGGCTCAGCTTGTGGTTGCCCCGACTATTACATACCCAGTTGTTTTGGGACTCTCCTGGCTACGCCGCCACCAGCCATTGATTGACTGGGGGTCTGGGGCCATTGATTTTGTTTCCACGCTGTGTAGGGCGCACACCTGGGACTGTTGTATGGCATCTGGACTTGCCATGGGTGCATGGAGTGCCCAGCCCCTAGATGTACCTTCCAGGGCAGCAGCACCAATCAACACGACCACGCCTGACAATGTGTATCTACCGGCTGAACCTGGCCCCACCCCCACCTTGCCTCCTGAGTATTCGGACTTGACTGATGCTTTATTGCGGCTGCTGCAACATGAGAGTGCAGCGCCTGCTGTTGACACACTCTTCTCCAAGGAGCAATTAGGCTTAATGGTTCAAACTTGGGCTGGGTCCAAACAGACAGGACCTGTCCTGGATGGCACCCTGAGTTTGTCCATTGGAGTGGCCCTTGACTCTGACTCGTGGTTCATGGAAAACAAGGGGGAGTGTGTATTGAACAATGGGGTTGCTTTGAGGAACAACAAGGTATATGTTCCTGAGAAGTGTAGAGAGTCAATTCTCACTTCATGTCATGCTAGTAAATCGGCTGGCCACTTTGGCTTCCTGAAAAGATTGCATATAATCAGGAAACAGTTCTGGTGGCCTGGCCTTCAGGCCGAAGTAGAGGCCTTTACTCAGGCCTGTCGCACCTGTGCCACCGTGAAAAGATCCATGGGTAAACGTAAGGGCCTCTTGCATCCTCTGCCCACCCCTGCCAGACCCTGCCAGATTTCATTACAGATCTGCCCCCTAGTAGGGGCCATACAGTCATTTGGGTGGTAACGGACCTGTTTTCCAAGCAGGAACACTTCATTACCTGCAGATCATTGCCCTCAGCTAAAGAACTGGCCCAACTGTTCTTACTGCATATGTATAGGCTACATGGGGCACCTGACAGGGTAATTAGTGATCAAGGCTCACAATTTACCTCACGATTTTGGAAGGCTTTCCAGCGTTTGTTGGGGGTGGAACAGGGGCTTTCCTCGGTCCACCACCCTGAGATTGATGGGCAAACTGAGCGTGTGAATCAGGTGCTCGAGCAGTACCTACGGTGTTTTCTGACCTATGAACAAAATAACTGGGTTGACCTCCTCCCATTTGCTGAATACGCTTATAATAATGCTGTGCATGCCAGCATAGGCATGGCTCCGTTTGAAGTAGTGTATGGGCAGAGCTTTGCACCATTGCCCAACCTCTTACCCAACCAAGATGACCCTGTGCCTTTACGGGCCTGGTGCTCTAGAGTCTCGGCTGCTTGGGCACAGCTCACCCAGATGCTGGAGAAGGCCAAAGCCACCTACAAAAAGTATACTGACCGAAGGCGGGATGGCTCCTGGATCCCAGTGGTAGATGAATGGGTGTACTTACCTACCAAGAATCTAAAGTGTGGGCAACAATCACGCAAGCTCAGCCCTCTATTTGTAGGACCTTTCCGTAACGTCAAAGTGGTCAATGAGGTTTTGGTACATCTGGAACTCCCCAGTTCTTAAGCATTGCACCCGGTTTTTCATGTTAATTTACTGAAGCCAGTTAGATCTTCGAAATTCCATCAGTCTGAGATGGAGCTGCTGCTAGCGGCCCCAGATACTGGTTCACAACTTGAAGTTAAAGCCATCCTCAATTCCCGGGTGGTTCGCTGCCGCCTCCAATATTGGGTACAATGGAAGAACTTGCCTGACTCCTTGAGTGAATGGGTAGATGCAGCAGATGTTCGTGCCCCACAGCTAGTAAAAAGGTTCCATGCTACTTACCCGGACAAGCCAGGCCCGGTCTTCCATGGGGAGTGAGTAGCATGGGTGGGGGGAGGGATGTCAGGCAGGGCTAGCTGCCTGACATAATATTTGAATGTAAGATCTCTGCCACCTATGTGATTCTGTATATATGTATATAGTAGCTGCCAGTTGTTTTGGAAGTGACAGTTGACTCCCCCCTCCCTGCTGGGGTCAAGTGATACATTTTGGCTCCAAGTTTAAACTGGGTTTTGAAAAATAGTTATTGTTGATTGGTTGAAGGCCAAACCCCGCCCAGCTATGAAATGTATAAATATGCTGGGCTTTCTGTTCAAAATTGCTTCCAACAAAAAATGCCTTTACGCTGAGCTGAAATAAATCATTGTTCATCTGTTTAAAGAAAGCGTCTCGTGGTTGTTCTTTGCCAGCCTGACAATACCAGTGATATGAGGATCAGCAAGTTTACACAGAACAAAGAAGACATTCATGAATATGATTAGTTCATCAAAAGTAATTCAGATTTTCCTTCTTCTACCTCTGCCTGAGAAAGTTTTGCTCCCTCTCTCCTTTCAACTTTTATAAAACACATCTGAGATTTAAAGTTCACAACTTTACTGAATGAAAAGGTCAGGAGTTGTAACAGAGAGCTTGTGCTCGTGACTTCTTCAACAGTTTGCAGTTCCCTCCTGGTCAATGTACGAGAAATGCTGAAAGTTCTAAAAATGTTTGATTAGGTTTCTGTCTTTCAGAAGTTAAATATCTGAATTAGTAATCAAACCTGTTTTCTATACAGGACACACTACTATTTTTTGCCCAGCTGATGGGGAATATGTTGTTTGTCTGTTTATTTTTTGGCGTATATACTTCAGATGCCATAAAGATTTAAATTCTGGCTGTTCCTAGTAACTTCTACGATCTTTACCACAGGTATATGTAACAGCTCACACAGTGGCCCACCAGCTGCTCCGTTCTGGGCATTTCAAGCAGAAGATAAAAGGCAAAACTTTCACCTACTCTCAGCTCCCTCCGATAGCCTTCAAAGATATTCTACCTGTCTCTCCAACCTGAAGGCAGTACCTAGGCATTCTTTCTAGCACCCATTGATATACCTGTGTTTCATGAGTTTCCTGAATCCTTTCTTAAAGTAAAGTAGCTTGACATCCCATTCAGGCAATATGATGTGTCAACCTACCTTGCTTAGAATGCTAGTCCGTAGCTGACACAGTTGCATTTGTGACAAACCAACTCATGAAATGGAACCAATGGGATGGCGGGAGAAGTTCGCCACTTGAGAAGACCAGTGACAAAGCTCCAACCACTATCTCGCTTCTTTCTTATTTCACACAGCAACACTGTTGTGTAGCATGTGTGACCCCAACCCCCTTCCTCTCTGAGCCATGGAGAGACCTTGGCAGAAGGCTCTGCCAGCTATGGGCAGTTATATAAGTAAAAATAACTGGCATGAATCTGGACATACAGATTTGATAATAATATATATCACAACTCTGTGCCAGGCCCAATAAAAATATTTTATATGAGATATACCTTTATAAGATATAAAGGCATAAAGACATGAGAAACAAATGTGCTCCAGGATTTCTTAGTCCAAGTATTGCAAAACAGATGAATTTACATATGCACAGGACAGATCTGATCAGTACATAGCCCATCAAGCACCTCAATAGAGACCATTAGCACCCAGACAGCTTTCTGTTTGCCAAGATGCCCAGCTGAAAACAGACACTTATCTCAAGTGTCAACATGTGTAATAGCAGATTGACACAAGCAAGCAAGCAAGCCAGGTCAAAAGTTCAGCTGTTGGGACCCCTTGAGACAATCTAGCTCTGCCCCTTCCCAGATCCAAATTTCCCACTTCAAATCTGATTGGTTTGCCCCTACATTCTGGGAGGCTAAAAGAAGCCCACAGAGCTCAGGGTTTTCACAGCCCTTTTTCTTGGGGTCCATCGCTCCCACTCTGCTGCTCCTGGAACCACAAGGACTGTCTCATTTGCTACTGAAATCACTGGCTGAATCCATTAGGTGGGCCTGCCTTGCTACAGCTAAGGCCCTTGCTCTTGCCTCTACATTTTGACCTTCCCTGCATGATCCAGTTCCTGCTGACAGATGTTATCCTGCTCTGAAGAAACCTGTATGGGTGAGAACCAGTTGCAGTTTATAGCACAGGGTACCCCCCAAATGGGCTCTTTTCTTCCTTTTTCTCCTTTATATCTCTTAATTGCCAAATAGTGTACTTTTAAATTGCTACTTTTTCCTGTACCAAGCTACTGAACCTTGTCTGCTTAAAGGGTCCACTGGGAATCAATTTTTGCTTATGTTTTGGCCTCTGGGAAGCACTCTGAGCAGTGCCCCTTCATTTTTGCCAGTTATTTGATTTTTTTTTTAATGCTGATTATAATAAACCATTTTCCTATTGAGGAAAACTGACTCCAAGATTTCTCACTCCTTGCTGCCTTATGTCTTTAGGCACCAAATCTGCTTTGGCATTAAAAAAAAAAACCCTCTACGAAGGGCCCAACACCAGTAGCATTCAGACAGGCTAATGCCCATTTTTAGCACATATCTAGGATGTCCACTAACAGTTGTATGGTTGAATGTGATTGTAGCTTTTCAGGGTCTACTCCTGACAGTAACTTTCCACCAACAGCCAGAGAAACAGTTTGTGTACAGGCAGGATGTTGCTTAACTTTTAATTTACCAAATTTATGCCAAGCAAGTAATCCCTAAAATTGATATATCTAATGTATCAGTGAAGTATTTTATATCCAATCTCAAACACCAAGGAAGTCAAAACAAGGGCAGCAGTATTGTTACATATTGAAAAATCCAGAACCTTACACAATGAGGACATAGCCTTCAACGTTTGTAATGCAACTTCAGCTGTATCATTATAGAGTCAGATGTGATAGTGTAGACTTCAGTTTATGTGGTTCACACAAATATTCCATTGTACTTCTGTGACGTCCTTTTGCAACTCTTATTCCCCATGGGATAAAGGGACTGGCTGCCTATCTTTACAAAAAAGTAAACCCATGAGATAGTAACTCTCATAAACTTAATAATTATTGACAGTTACAACTTTCTTGTTACTTTAAAAATGCTCGTTACTTTTGTCATTTTTTTTAAGAGTTGCTAATAAGGGGAAATGCCATCAGAGTGAGAGAGAGAGACCGAGAGTGAGAACAATATCACACTGAGTCTGGGTAAATGTTACAGTTATCTCACAAATGCTGTATTATTTCCAAGCATTCCAAAATAATATAATTGTTCTCCTGGTGAACTACAGATTTTTCTCAGTATGACACAGAACATTCAAATGTCAGGTCCTGACTCATGGTGTTTGGATGGCATAAACAGAAAACCACCAATATGTTATTCAGAACTGATAACTTTTAAGTTATATCAGTATGTGCTGTTTTTGTGTGTATGTGTATGAGAGAGAGAGAGAGAAAGACATGTAGGCATGTGTTTGATATATAAGCTATTCAATAAGAACATTTTGTAGTTAAAGACTGGGAAACACTCCTCCTAGAAATTCACATTTTTATCACTTTAAATAACGTGGGATGAATGGGCAGATCCACATTGAACCTGCTTCTGCATGTAGCAAATAAAACAGGTGAAAAGTACCCTTGATGTGGTAGCATGTGGCCTTCATGTTCTTGTCCCGTTTATTTATTTATTTATGAAGTCCTGCTCTTCACCACATGATCCCAGGGGAGGTAACAATAAAAATAAAACATGCAAAATATTAAAACATAATTAAAAATATTACCCCTCTCCCTCCCTAACAGGACAGCACCCTGAGGAAGCTAATTAAACAACAAAATGCTGGGTGAAAAAATGTTTTCACCAGGTGCTGAAAATTATACAGTGTAGGCGCCTGGCAAACCTTGAGAGGGATGCTGTTACAGAGTCTAGGGCCACCAAGGAAAATGCCCTCCTGCACATCCCTATATATCATACCTCTGAAGGAACTACATGAAGGGCCTCTCATTGAGATCCCGGTGTGTGGGCAGGTCTATATTGGAGAAAGCGCTCCTTCAGATACCCAGGACCCAAGTTGTTTAGGGCTTTAAATGTTAATCTCAACACCTTGAATTGGGCTCAGTAGCAAATAGGTAACCAGTACAGATCCTTTAAGATTGGTGAAATGTGAGTCGGGCCAGAGACTCCTATCAGCTGGTGAGCTGATGCATTCCACACCAGTTCCAGCTTCTGAACCGTTTTCAAGGGGAGCCCCATGTACTATAGAGCGCAATACAATAGTCTAACCTGGAGTAGAGATGTGCATGAATGTGTTTTTTTGTATTTGATTCATATTGATTCGAATGCAAGAAAATTCATATTAATTTGAATAGATCCCCTTCAAATGTAGCTTGGGAGCAATCGTGTCAATACACTACACTCACCTCATGATTCCATGGCAAGACCAGAGCATTGAGAGGAGCGCCAGCCTTGTTAACTGGAAATTCCCCCAGAGCCATCAGGAATCTGTCAGATTCCATGGGTGTGTTTCCATGGTCACTTAGTACCCATTTTAGCACCCATTAA
Source organism: Aspidoscelis tigris stejnegeri (assembly GCA_023333525.1). Lineage (NCBI taxonomy): Eukaryota > Metazoa > Chordata > Lepidosauria > Squamata > Teiidae > Aspidoscelis > Aspidoscelis tigris. Next base: position 11,397,605 of record JALMGA010000013.1, read on the forward strand.
GGACCCATTTGGGTGAGAGCTAGATGACCCCATTTTCACCACGGCACCCATTAGGGACACATTTGTTTCCACCACGCCTCAGGAAATCTGGATCATATGGGTACTTTTTGGCCTTTAATCCAGATTTTTCTGTAGCCCCCATTAATGGGGTCTACAATGGGGTCTTCAGCCAGAAAATCTGGATTAAAGGGAGCCTTTTTCCACGTTAGTTTGGCGATGGGATCTAGAGGAGGCTAAGGGGAGGGGGCACCCTTGGGGGGAGCCCCAAAACCTAAGCTTCGAAGTCATTTCGAAGTCACTTCAAAGTCTGTGCAAAATAGCTCCGGAGCATCTTTGAAGTCTGGGCTGATCTTCAAAGTTTTCTCTGAAGATCAGCACAGACTTCAAAGACTCTCCAGAGCTATTTTGCACAGACTTTGAAGTGACTTCGAAGTGACTTCGAAATGACTTCAAAGTGACTTTGAAATGACTTTGAAAGTCTCTGTAATGCATACTAGGTCAGCCGTTTCTTCCATAATCAAGTAATGTATAATAGATGACTTGTTTTGGACTACCTAGCATTTACCAATAGCACGACCAAGCTAGTGGGAACTGGGGCCTAATTCAGCTTCAGCCCCAGGTGGATACTCTGGTGGTGTGGATGTTCACCAGTAGGAAAGACATCTTGCAAGCAGAAGCAAGACACATCTTTTAAATATGATTTTCATGAAAAGTGGGAGGGACAAATTGTTAATGATTCCACCTGACAACCATCTTCAAGCCATATCTAAGCCATCTTAGATATGCCGTTCTTCACTGTGTGTAAACTAAGTCTATGTTGTTGTAGAAGTGCAAGGCAACAACCTGGAGGTAAGTATTTGGAAATTCCCTCCTGTGAAACATCTCTGTGTTCACAGACAGTGGGGAGGGGGTAGAAAACGGTCAAAAGTGCCTTAAAGATGGTTGTTTCGTGGCCCTAATGTTCTCATCTCCTCTCCAATCCACCCTTTCTAGCCTAGATTGTTCATGAGTGAACAATTCCACCTCGAAGCCTTCCCTAAGCATCCTCAGAAGAGGGACAGGTTGGGACCTGAACAAACCGACCTGGAGGTAACTACCTAGAGATTCACATTGGCTGTGTTCAGACGTAACAAAAGGGGCACCTTGGAGGCACCTCAGAGAGACAAGGGCAGACTGGAATATGAACAATGTACCTCAAAACCTTCTCAAAGGCTGTGGTGACACACCTAAGGTGGACTGAAGTTGGATTAAACCTTAAGTGTGACCACAGTCTACGTTTCCTCAGAGGTACTTTTTTTTTTAATGTGTCTGATCACAGCCATTATGTTCTAAAAAATCTCCCTTGAAAATAAAATTCTCCTCAGACGAAGGAGAATAAAATAAATGAACTTATTTTGTGTTTGGATTTCTGTGTCACTTAAAAATAGAAGAGAAAAAGAGAAATGTTTCCATGAGATCTTATATGAGACACTAACATACTCCACTTCAGCTATCCAGTTATTACATTTAAGGAGAATAGCTGTTGCTAGTGGTTTTCCACTTTAACAAAATAGTCTTTTCATTTGAGGTTATTGAAAAGAAAAGAAAAGAAAAAAGAAAAAATCCAACCTAGTTGCACTCCTGCCCACTTCCCTTGAAAACACCTCAAGCGGGATTCTTGTCTTTCAGCTGATAGAACAGCTTCATGGCAGTTCTGTTGTTTAATGAATTAACAAAATGACTCAAAACTTTACTAATGGTTAACAGCTTTTTAATTTTATTAGCAACACCAAGATAAATTACTGAAGCATTATTTTAGTATTGTTTTACATTCCATTCAGAAATGACCTAACTTGGAACTCCATATACATTTAAAGATAAAGTGTGACACATATTCAGAAAGCAACAATTATTAAAACTTACATGCCTTCATTACCAGGAAACCTTAATATATTTTCTAATTACTTCCAACAATACTCTATTTCAAAGCACATGATAACCCGGCAGAAGTTTACACATTTCACTTCAATCACAGGGTTTAAACTGAGTCTGTCAGAATGCTGTTCATTGAATTTCACTGTCATTTCTTGGTTAATACTGAAGGAAAAACATCTAGTACAACATATTAAACTGGAAGCATTTCTCAAAAGTATATGAAAAAGATAACTACAATAATTTCCCCTTCCTAAAGTATTACAAAATTTGAAACTATTTAAACTCAGGTAGAAATGACAATAAATAACCATTTTAAAAGGAATATTTTTCATGTGTATGGCAGTCCATTGTCTTGACCCATATATCTACATAACAAATTACAATGCTGTTGATTTTGTATTGCTGCAATTACATGTAGTAGTGAATACACATATTAATTTCTATACTTTTGACAAATATTTAGAGACTCCCCTTTGCTTTAAAGAGTTAACAGAGCAACAGGTAGCTACATTTATCCCAAATAAATCTAGGAACATGAGAAGAAAAGCAGCTTTTCAATAACTGAAATTATCATTATTACTGTTGTTATCATCATCATCATCATCATCATTATTATTTTGCAATAATAAAAGAATATCCAAAATACCAATATGTGAAAGACATTTGTTCATATCTTTATAAGAGTAGAAATTTATGATTAAAAGTAATATAGGATGGATTTATGGCTGCCATTTTACAGTCACACTTAATCTACAAGTGTGCTGCCGATATCAGTATGACCTATACAGGAGTAACAATATAAACTATAATAATTTTACACGCTATAACAGCTTATTAGATACACAAACCATAGTTTGAGACAGGTAAGTGTAAAATGGCAGAATGGCAGAGAGGTGGAGGATCAGTCAGTGATTTTTCACAACTGCCTCCAAACGAGAGGGAAATTTGAGATCTTGTTGCCAATTCCAGATGGCAGGGCAAAATCATGGGGGAAGCATGGGTATTTTTCTTGTCTGGACAATTGTTCAATACCACCCCAATATCCCAAAGCTATGTTGGAATGCCACAGATATGTTTGGTGATCCCAGCATAATCCCATATTTTAGGCCCCAGCTGCATCCATATGTAGCAAAAGGAGCATCTCAAAAGGGGCTTAGTGTCAGTAGTGTATGGCTCCTATGTTCTCATTTCATTTCTAATCCACTTACTCCAACCTAAAATGTTCATGATAGGGGGAGGGGCAGACTGGTATATGGACACAGCCACCTGTGAAATGTTTTCTAAGCCATCTCTGAGTGTCCTTGAAGTTTTTTTTTATTTTAAGTTGCATGTGAACACAGTCTTTGTCTCGGACCTTTTCTGCACTTGTTAATCTGAATCAAGGAGCTGTTAAGAACACATTTCCCCTTTTTCCATGCAGAGTCAAAGATCCAGATCTTTAAGATGGAGATCTTTGAGATGGGGTTCTCTTGGAGATCCAGATCTTGAAATGCCTTAAGACCTCATTGTGGACACCTTTAATTAGGCTCACACAAAATCCTGAAAGACCCATTAAATCTGGATTTCCCCTGCCCTTGTGGGGGCCTTCAATGGGGTCCAGGTGGGGATAGGGCCCTCCTGACTGAAACCAATCAAGTACTAATTGGGTTCCTAATGGGGTCTTAAAAGGGTTCTAAGCCCTAGTGGAAAAAGGCCATTGTCTGCATGATAGTAGAGTAGATCCAGATCAGAACTGTGCTAGTGACAGACTAGATAAATGTGGTTGCACATCTGGGCTAGCATTCTTTAGTGAGGTGAGTGCAGAAAGGCCTTTAACCTGTGACAAAGCAGAACATGGTGCACTTTGATCAAAGTCAAGGAGGCAATCACTGGACCTACACGTCACTACCTAAATTTCACTAGGTTTTGCTGCTAAACATATTTGCTATATCATAGTTCTGAATTATAAAACAGAGACAGCACCCTGTGTACCTTTTACATGCTAATCAATTTAATGTTTTTTCTTTCCTCTTTATCATTAGGTATTAGCAATATCCCACCACTGTGCTTCTTTCCCACAACTCAAGAGAAAGAAAGGATGCTGAAGTCTGAAGTTCTCCTTGATCTTTTTTGGACTATATTCTCAAGCAATACCCAAAGGAATCCTGATTAGGGATGTGCATGAATATTCGTAAGATTCAAAATTCGTACAATTTGGCCGAATTTGGATATTTGTATTTGTATCGAATGTTGGCACATTCAAAGACTGACATTTGAATTTGAATCAAATGTTCTGATACATTCATATGAGCCTTCGTATGGGATTCAGATGGGATATGTATGGGATTTGTATGCATTCATATGGGAATCATGTGGGATTTGTATGGGACTAAGCATTCATATCAAATTTGAATCCTACTACATTTGAAAGGGATCTATTTGAATGAATACAAAATTACTTGCATTCAATTTAATATGAATCAAATTAAAAAAACAACAACATTCGTGCACACCCCTAATCCTGATTGTTTCTCCACAGCACTGACAGTGCTATGGATGCAGAAAACAAAGAACAGCTACCCAATCTGCATTCTTGCATGTGACATTTTGGGAAAGTGTTACACCAGACCAGCAAGAAGAAGAAGCACAGTATGAAAGGTCTTCCAGAATGGCTGAAGAAGGAGGAGGAGAAGGAGGAGGAGAAGGAGAGTTGGTTTTTCTACCCCACTTTGCTCATCCATTTAAGGGGACTCAAAGAGGTTGACAAAGCTTTCTATTCTTCCCACAACAGAATACCCTGTGAAGTATTGGGGCTGTAAAAGCTCAGAAAGAGAGCTGTGACTAGTCCAAGGTCACCCAGCTGGCTTCATGGAGGAGTGCAGAATCAAGCATGGTATTCCCAGATAAGAGTCTGGCTTCCTAACCACTAGACCAATCCTCTCTTCATGCTTTTGTGGGCTAAGGGAGGTCCCAGTTAGGAAGGGAAGCTCCTAGTCTTACCATGATCCTAGAACAGAATTTCCCAAAGTTTACTTGCCCTAAATACCATAACTTCCCTATGAGATACTATTGTCTATCTCATTTGTCTAAAATAATAAATATGCCGCAAAAACAATATGGAAGCAGTGAATAAATTCAATATGAAAAGTTGTGGAGAACCAGCATTTCATAACTTTGCAACACCTTGATTCACGTTTATCTTGGCAATGAAGCGGTGGTCAGCTCCGAGACATGCCATATGCACGTCACAAAGGTATTTCTGCTCTGGAAATGGCTCCATGCATTCTAGAGCAACCTGGAGATGACCACGTGTAGTGCAAGCACGGAGCAGCATGCTGTGCTCCACACATGCACTAGCAGTGAGCTAGTTCAGCCCTGGTAAACTCTTCTGCCCTTCTTGTGGGTGGAAGAGGTGCTGGAGGAGCATATGATGTGTTATGTGACATGCGGTGATGCTAGCACCAGGATTTGGACATGGTTGCTGTTTGGGCAGCCATTCGCATTGCAGGTAAAGGTGGAGGTGGGTTGGAGAGTACATTCCGGGCACTTCACCCAAAGCTTTCCATGGCCAGGAAGCTAATTGTGAAAAGGCCCTTAGAAGAGATGGGATAAACTTTAAGGGTCAACTAGATGGTTTCAAGATAAGATGATTGTTAGCTGATAGGGACAAGATTTCATCTACTGTTTAGCTGCATGTGCTGGTTGAATTTTTTTGTCTTTTGCCACGTGGAAAATATGTACAGATATTTTGTATTTAAATGATTTAATCTCCTTCAAAGTCTTGTGTTTCGATGATCCTTTTCTTGAAATACATTGTAATGGCCACTGGCTATAAACAATTATAAAACTGTCAGCCTGAACTTTAAGAGATATCCACTCTCCTTTAAGTGATTCTGAATATACATTCTTGGGATATGTAATTACAACTGCTACATTTTCCAGTGACCCTTCCTGGTTCAGTTCACAGTTGGAAAATGTGTGTGTCTGTGTGTGTGTGTGGGGGGGGGGGAGACTGTCGAGTTGGGAATAGCCAATGGTGATAGACTCAACATCTGCTTTTTAGCAAATTTGGAGACTAATTTTATTGTATATGACTGTAAGATACGCTGAACATAATACAGTATAGCCGTACTTATGAAGGTATTTGGTCACAGACAGAAGCATAGAAAAGCACAGCATCCTGAGCTTCTGCTTAGGAAGTCACTGTTGACGCCAACTGTAGCTTTTTGAGCCAAAAAATGTGCAGCAAAAGGAAAGTAACATAAACAAGGCTAAATGTCAACAGTGTTTGCAGACTTACTGACACCATCCATTTGTTTGTACTGAAATGACTAGTGAACCATTTGGCAAATATAATGCGAGGCACAGACCAGCCCTTTTTATCCAGGAGTGCAAACTTCATTGGGCTGCTGGCATTCGACTTAATTAAAAAAGGAAGAAAGCCATATGAGTTTGGTTGGTTATTGCCATGCAAATAGCAATGCATTATCCACAACAGCAGCTGAAGCTATAGGACGCTGGGCCAGGTTCTGATCTCAGTTATCATAGACAAACATGAGCAGGAACTTCATTAGGAACACAAGGAATTCCTCCCCCGCAGTTTTGCTTAAAAAGGGCTTAAATGAATGGCTGAAAGGTATAATGCGGGTAGGGGGAAACCCTCCCCCAAAAGTCACTAATTCTGCAGATATGAAAATGCCATTGGGGGGGGGGAGCAAGCGTGCATGAATGGGGTACATCTGTTTTAAGGGCAAACTTTTATTAAACAATCTACAAGGGCTACGTATCTAATGCGATTTTCGCAATATACGTTCTTCCTTGTGTTTGAGTTTGTATTTCTATCTTCTTCAATGGAGGTCGAGGTAGAAAACATTTTGTGTGCTATGGTGGAGAAGTGGGGAGTTGGACTCTGGGCTTTGGGTTCTGCTCTACCACTCTAGCCACAGCACTGGAGGAATTTCATGTGCCTGAATCATAAGAACACATCTATAAGGCATATACTGCAGTTGTGAAAAAGAAGCACTATTGTCTTGTATTCATAATAGCTCTATAAGCGATTTCACACTTTCCTTCCTGTCTGCTGGATGGAAAAGGAGCATAATGACCCAATGTTAACTCACACTCGCACTTGTGAATACTAGTTAACTACAGTCCACTCCACACACAACTGAATACTCATCTGTGTTTGATCGCACCTCTGTTACTCTTCTGGGTGCCACCATTTTGTTTATGGTGCCCTGTGTGTGCGTAAGCAGTGTTGCTATGACAATGCTGCCACTCTGTGCATGCACAGTTGCATCTGTGGTCATCCAAGGTGCCAGTGTGCTTGTGCGGCACCTCGGATGACCCCGGACCACCATAAAAGGTGCGGATGCTCTCTGCTAAATGCACCAGTAAGGTTTCAGGTAAAGCTGGTAAAGGTGTGGAGCATGATTTCAAGCTCCACACCTAGTGCATACTTACGTAACTTCTGGAAAGGCAGGGGGTGCCTGTAACAGCCTCCTCTGGTTGCAGATGCTCTTGCCCAGAAGTTGCCTAATTATGCACTACAGGCTGTAGCAAGAATAGGCCCCATAACTAAGATAAATTAAAATCAAGACAGATAGTCTTGGCTGCATTCCTGCTTCTATCCCTGTAAGACAAAGGTAAAGGGGAAGCCCCAGGGACATGGCATGGCATAACCATTAGGGTACATTTCCACTTTTGGGGACAACTCAGAGCGCAACATAAGAATTGCCAGTCCCTTCAATTCAGCTCTTTGAGCAGCAACATAGTATAGCCTATAAAATGTATTAGGTTAATTGCAGTGTATATCCTACAGAAAAATAAATCCCGATCAGTAAAATGACACTTAGGGTGCTTTTCCACCGCACACCTTTAATCCAGATCTAAGGAATGGGTACTTCTCCCTTAATCCGTATCTAGTAGATCCGGATTAAGGGAAGTATCCAATGTGTTTCCCTGGGTGGTCTAGCACCCAAGAGCAATGGGTGCTAGCCTCCCTGCTGTGAAAACACCAGAGCACCCATTTGGAAATCCAGATTGACCCACAAAGGGTCTGCCTGTCACCCCAGGTGTTTTGGGGAACAGGGGGTGCAATCTCCAAAGGCCCTTCGAAGGCCCTCTGAAGGCAACTCCGAAATCCCTCCGAAGTTGCCTTCAGAGATTAGCAAAGGCTCAGAAGACAAACCCCTTGTGAGAGCTTGCATATCAATTAGGTCCTTGTGAGCAGGGATGAGACAGCCTCATTAATATGTACCTCTTTCCATGTCTGAAGGTAACAGGATGAGTTAGCCTCATTAATATGTACCTCTTTCCATGTCTGAAGGTAACAGGATGAGTCAGCCTCATTAATATGTACCTCTTTCCATGCCTGAAGGTAAAAGTCTGCTTTGTTCTCCCTTTGTTCTCAGAGGTTTATGTTTGGAGCCTTTGCTAATCTCCAAAGGCAACTTTGAAGTAACTTCGAAATGGCTTCGAAATGACTTCGAAGCCTAGGTTTTGGGGCTTCCCCCCCACCATGGGTGCCTCCTCTAGACCCCATTGCCAAACTAACGTGGAAACAGGCTCCCTTTAATCTGGATTTTCTGGCTGAAGACTCCATTGTAGACCCAATTAATGGGGTGTACAGAAAATCCTGAGATACAGAAAATACAGAAAAGGCTGAGATGTACCCCAGCGGCAGTGGAAACGAATGTGTCCCTAATGGGTGCCGTGGTGGAAATGGGGTCATCTGGCTCACACCCAAATGGGTCCTTAACGGGTGCAAAAATGGGTTCTTTCTGTCAGTAGAAAAACACCCTTAGGCTGTGTCTTCCCCTGAGGAAAGCAAGTATATTTGGGCAGGATGTTCAGCCAATATATTTCCCCATCTTGAAGCAAATCCCTCACTGCCACCATGAGGTGGCTAACAATGATTCCTGGAATGAGTACTGGATTTTGGTATTCTCATGACTTAATTTATAGCAGCCATGTGACTGAGTTAAATGGGAAAAAAAGGTGTGGCAGGCATTTGCAAAAAGGTAAAATAGCCATTAAGCACCACCACCACCAGTAGCTCTTAAACCAATTTTCACACAGCACAGTGTGAAAGGTCTTACAGAGTGGCTGAAGAAGAAGAAGAAGAAGAAGAAGAAGAAGAAGAGTTGGCTTTTTTACTCCACTTTTCTCACCCATTTAAGGGAAACAGAATACCCTGTGAGGTGGGTGGGGGCTGTGAGAGCTCAGAAGAGAGCTGTGATTAGCCCAAGGTCACCAAGCTGGCTTTGTGGGAGAGTGTGGAATCAAACCGGTATTCCCAGATAGCGGTCTGGCACGCCTTAGGTGGTTTCTCCATCAAGCTGGCTAGAATGAGACACATATAAATGCCTCCTTCCTATTGAAATACATACAAAGTTGTCTGGGCTACGACCCATCTAATATAAGTTTACCAACTCGGGACCCACCTCTAGGAAATTTAACCGTTACCAATACGAATAAAGGACTTTTCAAATAACAAAGTTTTAATACAATTTTTTTATTACTTAATTCTACAGGCAGGGCCCACTCAATATTTGCTCGCGACCCACCAGTGGATCCTGACCCATAGTTAGGGAAACCCTGGCTTATATCATAATATGGATGAATTAAGCAAGGCCAAAGGCTTTGAGAAACAATACTTTTGATTTGCTTTGTCCACCTTGTCTTGCAACACAAGCTAAATGAAAATTAAAGAAGATTACAGACTTAATAAGGGACTTGTCTCCTTTGTGTCCATGGAGAACTATATTGACATAGCCCTCTTTTTTTTCTTTCCAGAAAATTAATAGGACACATTTTGAGCATGTTAAAGTAACCACAACTCATTGCTTTCATTAATTATTGACATACTAATCTGGTGAAGGTGATCAAATAAGATACCAAAACCACTGGTCAAATCAGAACAAAACATCTAAACAGGGACAATCAAGATGCCTTGAATCACAGTAGCAGAAATGAAAACCAGTTCAGCAGATTTCTACTGGGAATTTCTTCATATCATGTGTTTGTTTCAATTTCCTCCTAGTCTAATGTTATTTAATGTGTTAGGTGCTAGAGACTGATATTCTGAAAATCAAAATGGTTTTAATTAATTAATTAATAATACAAGATTTAGAGTACTAGGAATAATTTAGATATTTGGGATAAGTTATCTAAAATTTAAATAAAAGCAGTGAGCTATCTTATGTTCACATTATAGAGTAAATCCTATGAACTTGGGTGAGATTTAATTCTGAGAAAAACAACTGAAGATTTAACTATGGCTACCTCCAGACAGAGTGTAAAACACAGGACTATTCTGGGATTATGTTGGGATTACCACATGTGCCCATGGCAATCCCAGCATAGCTCTTGGATATTAGGGGTTGATATCTCAGAATAGCATTACTGCAGGAAAATCAATACCCTTCTGCACTTTACATAAAAAGCAAGAGCACTTACCTGTTTAGATACTTGCTCACACAACCCACCATCTTGAGAATGGCTGCCCCCCATGGGGCTAAACCCATCTGAAAATGGTGAGCATGCAGAGCAGCAATCATGGTATGAAATACTCAGATGTTCACGCTTTGCCATTGGGTGAGCAACCGCCATACCGGTAAGTGCCTTCACTTTTCCCCATGCTGTTGCCCTGCCATATGGACAACAAATGATTATTCTGGGATTATTTTACTCTGGAATTCAGATATTGTCTGGAGGGAGCTTGTTTTAAAACCATTTTTTTAAAAAAAAAATGAGACATTCTGTTAGTTTAATACATACACATTTAACACAATCCTCACCTCACAAGCTGGTCTTAGACAAGCTGACCAGATTTATTTGTTCTCAAACCTACTTGCTCTTGCATCAGCTGCCCAAACAGTCTCTAGCCTGTATGCACAAACATTCATAAAACATCTTAAAAGGAGCTTAGTGGTGGCAAAATGAGGCATACCACATCTGGGCATTTGCTTTGAAAGTGCATTTTTCTGTCCTTTAATGTGGATTAGAAGTGGGATTGGAACACTAGTGTATGGCAGATATCACCTCTAAACTACTTTTGTGTGGCACTTTTTTCTTCTTTAAAACAAATAAACAAAAACCTGTATGTGGAGGCAGCCTAAGGGCTTTTCTGCACATACCTGTGCTGGTCTGGATCTGCAGACCTGGATTAGGAAATGGCTGGTCCTGATCCCAATCTGTTTTGAATCAGTTCCTACCCCTGGAGTATCCAGGCAACCATTTTGGTGGCCCAACGAGGCTGCTTCATGGCTGAATATGCTGGTAGACCGCTTTATCAATGTCGACCAGTATTTTGTCTAAGAAGTGGACCAAGTAACGAATACCAGAATGGGTGGAGCTTCTCAGATGCTCACCAGCATGCAGACAAAGAGGCTCACAAGAAGGCCACATTCCAGAATAAAGGTAAGTGCAGAAGGACCCTAAGGCTCGGGTTTATTGTACTGAAAACAGTTAACTGTTTTGAAGAACATGCCCATCAATACAGACAAAAAAAAATTTACAACATGACAACATGGTTGTTAAATTGTCCATATATATTGTCCAAAATATATATATTTTTAAAATGGTTCTAAATATACCAAACGGAACCGAAAAGGAGCTGCTATGATTGTCTAAAAAAAGTTACTTTTATCCAAAAGATTTCACTGGGCACATAAATCAGGATCAGCGTGTCTTATTCTCTCTTTTCTTCTGATCATCTAGATTACACAATCCAGGACCTGCGGCTCTCCAGTACGTTTCCATATCCGTCTCATGTCCTTCCTGTAAAATGTTAACAATTTTTCTTAACCAGTTAAGAAATTTTACAGAAATTTAACCAGGCATGTATGGGAGGTCTGCAGGTCTTGTCCATCTTCATGTGGACTTTCTAGCAAAAGGGAGATTATATAATTCTGAAATCCTAATTTATGTACCCAGCCTGGAAGTGACATGAATGAAAACAAAGGCTATTGTTTCAAAAACACTGATATCCAGATCCATATCACTGGTTTCAAAATAAAAGCAAGAACAAGACTATTTACAAGGCAATACATTAACAAATTCTAAATAGAGAGGTGCTCAAACTGAAATTCAGTGGTTCAGTTCAAAACAAACCAACTACCCTTCTTTGGGGTTTGCTCCAAACCTGAGGCCAAGAGGTTATCATCTGGGCTGGTGCATCTGCACTTGAAGGAAGAATTTACAAACTAGAAATGCCCCTGCCTGTCCAGATGTTAACCTAGCACTGGTGCACGAAATTGTGCACCACAAGCTTACTGACTTTAATCAAAAGCTTACCTGTCCCATCTAGCCAGTGAGCATTTGCACCATTTCTGGTGAGAGGAGTCATCTGAGGTACCATGCAAGTGTGCTGGCACCTCAGATGACCCAAGATACAACCGTGCATGCAAAGAGCATCATTGTCACTGTGGTGCTGGTGCATGTGCAGTCACATCGGGCTCCATGATCAAAATGGTGGTGCCCTGTCAGTGATTGGACATGCACCTGGACCAAGGTAAGTTTCAGGACACATGGTCTGATGGGAAGATAAGTGCAGAAACACCCCAGTTTTACAAACTACAAGGTGGTTCAGTGAACCTGTGGTTAATTTGATTCATTAGAACACCTCTTAGTTTCAGTTTGTTTTGACACTTTTTTTTTTAAACTACAAGGTAGCTAAGTTTACAGGTATGTAAACTATGCAAGCCACCAAGCTTGCTAGGAACTGCAAATCAAACAAAACAACTGAGTACATCTCTACCCATATTGCTGGAATATATAGATAAGATGGAATACCTGTTAAAGTTATTAAACATGGAGAACTGTGCAAAAGATAGCATGCAGTAACTGTGGTTACCCAAAACACATAAATAAACCACTAAAAGCACAGGTTCTGAAAGAAATGATGGGCTTGAATGGCCATGGAATTTGTTTTTCTGAATCAGAAAAGATTCTTTTTGCAATGGGCCTTATTCTGCATCATATCCCAGAATAGGGATCTACCATCCACATGCTACAGCAGGCCCCATAGTCTGCACTAACATACTGATGGCGGGTTCCTAATCCAGAAAAAGTCTCAGCCAAAAAATAGCCTAAGATAGAGATGGGAATGGTTGAGTCTGATTTTGAGTACAGCTAGAGAATTCCTGTTGATTATCTAACCAATGAATGGGTGAATTGGCAATACAAAATATTGCTTAAAACTGCAAGATAACATAAAAAATTATAAATGGAAAACATTCAGTTATCTTACTTAAACTGAACCAAGTTCTTGCCAGTAAATGAACCCGCTTTATTTATCAAAAATAACCCACATTAAACTATGGGCAAAACCGTGTAGCTATTGCATTGTTATTCGCTAATTCAATAAGAGAAAACATGATCCTTGTTTCATATGGATCCATCATATCCTCTCAAACACATAAGAAACATTGTCTTTTCATGATATAAATATTGCTAACATGTTTGGAAGCAAACTAAGCTCAACAAGGTCTATCCCTCCCATCACATGGTGGGTTCTTACACATATGATACTTGCCGGTGTCCTATTGAGAACATCAACAAGATTTGAATTAGCGAAAAACTTACATGACCGAAACTACAGGTTAAAAACAGCAAAGCGTCTACTTGAAGTAGGAGAGGCTGCATCATAATACCCACTTGGGTCTCAAAATAGCTAGTCCAATTCAATAAGTACCTTCCAGCCATTTCATAGTCCAAATCCTCAGAGTGTAATTCACTCCAGAAGGCAACTTCATACATGATCTAGTCTTAGGATGCATGCATTTTCATGATAAGCCAAATGACCAGTCTAGCCATACCTGGTGGTCAGTTGGGGAGACATACACCAAGTTACCATCTGCAGCCTTCCTTTGAGGAAGTATGTGTTCGAAACAGAAAATTAATACGGATCTGTTCTAAACGTTTCTCATGAAATCTCTTATTTTAGCTTTAATTATAGCCACAAGATGACGTTCAGTTTCAGGGGAATCTGAGAAATCTGGAAAAGCTCTAACTGGCATTTCATCTTGCCACAAAAGCTACAATTCCTGTAATGCTATTGCAGCTGGGCTAGTATCTGACTACTGAGTCAGCAGTGAAAACTAGTAGTAAACATGTTAGCCAAAACTTGTCATCTAACATTGTCAGAACCAAAAGGGACAGGAACAGAAGACACAAATATTAATTTTGCATATAAAAAGAAATGAATGATAGCATGGAGTTTGTTTAATTGTAACTTGGTTTAAAAGGTATTACTTTGAAACATCCCAAAAACTCATAATGTTAATATATAATTGTTAGAAGGATGGGCTTTCCTTCCTTTCTTCCTTATTTATTTATTTAAAACAATAACAACTTGAGGTTTATTTCAGTGATGGTGCTGAAGCAATGATGGAAAAAGGAGTTGTGCTTAAATGTAAGATAAGATTGCTAAATGTAAGATAAGATAAGCTTTAATGCTCAACTTTTTGGGACAGTTTTCCTGCAATTACAAGGCTGAAGCTCTATTAAAAGTAGGGAATATGGGACTTTGAATTTGCATAACATTAGCAGCTGTCAATATTTTTCAAACTGCCAGAAATCCCATAGTGCTTTCTTTTTCTTTTTTCCTTTTTTGACAACTTGGGAAACATTCTTTACACCGCATAGTGATGGGTACCAAACTGAACTCAAAATGGCACCCTTTGCTGTTCAGAGTTATTCTACTGTGCTACAGATTTTGTCAGGTAGGCATCTGTTTAGATCTACAAAACTTTTAGCAGGTAGATTTGAGAGAGAAAAAACCCAAAATGTTTCCATGTTTCACCAGACGTATGGTAACAGTTATTTATTTATTTATTTATTTATTTATTTATTTATTTATTTATTTATTTATTTATTTATTTATTTATCTATCTATCTTTATTTTACTTACTTACTTATTGCACTTTTACTTATATTTTCAAGGTTAACAAAGTGCTGTTGACTGTCACCTAACATTGCATTCCCTCTCTGTCTTGGACCTAAGCTTTGAAAAGTAGGCAGAAAAGAATGCTATGGAGCACTATCCCAACATTCCATTTCAAGTTTTGCCTTAACCTTATAAGATGCCATTTAGTAAGTCAGCAACACTACTTTTAATGGAATAAACACCCCAATCTATTTCTCTGCTGTACATTCTGGGCTATCTTGATATGGCTAAGTCTCAGTTAGGTGCATGGTATCACAGCAACACCATCCCTTGCAAAGTGCTTGTTTTAAATTGTTTAATGTATGAGAGTTTACCCGTCTGGGGTAATTAGGGGTGATTCTGCATTAGATGGTGTACTGGACCAGCAAGGGTACTAGGATCACCACTTTTGCATGCAGTCTGAGGCGTCACCTTCAAAGGCCACCCTCTCTGGGTAGGGTCTCCTCTGGTATATCAGCCACGGCCAGTTCCAGGTTTGGTAACTTTGCACCTTGCAACAGAAGCACTGCATCACATAATAATAATAATAATAAATCACCCTAACCCTAACTTGAAAATAGAACTACAGCGACTCTGGTGTAAACCATCAAAGGTGGTCCCAGTGGTTCTCAGCACACTGGAGGCAGTGCCTAAAGATCTTAGTGGGCACTTGAAAAGCATTGGCATCAACACAATATCCATCTGCCAGCTACAGAAAGCCACTTGGGTGGGATCTGCTCGTATCATTCACTGTTACATCACTCAGTCCTAGGCGCTTGAGAAGGGCCCAACTAGTGATAACAATTACCAAAACCAGCATAAATATCTTGTTTGCTGTGTGTTACTGTTGTGTTATGTCAATAATAATAATAATAATAATAATAATAATAATAATAATAATAATAATAATAATAATAATAATAATAATAATAATAATAATAATAATAATAATAATAATAATAATCCCGATGCATTATGAAATATCAAAGCCAACATGTTTAGTGTCATATTGTTGTGTTTCTGTGTTCAACAACAACAACAATGCAAATCCCACAAATGCTGCATGCTTTTAGGGACACATTTCAGAAGCAGGCAGCATGAATGTGATAAAGTCATGTTTGTAAATGGGTGAATGGTAAACCTGTTAGGAAGCTGGGACCGGAGGATCATGTTGCAAGTTTCAACATCCCCATGCCTTGGTGTGTTGTAAATTAGGGAGATAAGACATTGAGCTGAGGCTTTTTCGCACTGCAACGCGTTCCGTTTGGAACGCGTGCAGGCGGGAAGCTTAAGACACTTCCGGGCGCTTTCACCATTCACACACAGGCGCGCCGGAACGCGTTCCGGCGCGCCTGTGTGTGAATGGTAAAAGCGCCCGGAACTGTCTTGGCCCGGCAAAGGCCGGCCAGGGGCGGGGATTCGGCCGCAGCGCTGCCACCCATTGGGTGAGAGCACCCAAGGGGCGGGCAGCGCTGTCAAGCCACCCGCCCCGGGCTTCGTGCCAGCTCTATGGGCCCGGATCGGGCCCTGGGGACCTGGCACGAAGATGCCCGGGCACCCGCGTGCCCGTCGGAGGAGCCGGGGCAAGGCCCCTATGGGGCAGGACCCCATAGGCTTCACCCCGCGCCCCGATCTCGCCCATCTACGGGCTGCAGGCGCCTGGATCTAGGCGCCTCCAGCCCGCAGATCAGTCCCCCACCCCCCAGTCCCCAAAGCCCCCACCCCCAACCACCCTCCGATCCGGATCGGGCCCATCTTCGCTCTGTGGGTGCCTACATCGAGGCACCCACACAGCGAAGATGATTCCCCCCCTCCCCCAGGGCCCTGGCAGGACGCGCGCGCGACGGAGGACTTACCTCGTCGCTGTGCAGTCCTGGAATGAGGGTGGCATTGTGGGAGCGCGGAGCACGCAGCCCACCTAGGCCCCCTATTGGACAAGCAGTTCACGTGAACTGCTTGTCCAATAGGGGGCTTAGGTGGGCTGTGTCCTGCACGCTCCCACAATGCCACCCTCATTCCGGGACTGCACAGCGACGAGGTAAGTCCTCCGTCGCGCGCGTCCCATCCCTGGGCCCTGGGGGGGGGAATCATCTTCGCGGTGAAGGTGCCTCGCTGCTGTAGGCACCTTCACCGCGAAGATGGGCCCGATCCGGGTCAGAGGGTGGTTGGGGTGGGGGTTTTGGGGACTGGGGAGGTGGGCGGCTGATCTGCGGGGCACTCGCGCCCCGCAGACGGCCGCGATGGGGGCGGGGGGGACCCTTGGGGGACCGGAGCAATGCGTTCCGGCCGCCCAAGGGGTTCCTTGGCCCCAGCCAGCCCGGGATCAGCCCCCTGCCTCCCCAGAAAGGGGCGACAGGATGCCGATGCTGGTGGCTCCTTGGCTTCGGCAGCCCCATTGGGGCTGCCGGACCCGGGAAGGAGCCATGTCCCGGCGGCCGTCAGAGACGACAGACGGGACGCACCGAATCGGGGTTCCCCTGGCAGATGGGAAAGGGGAACCCCAATTCGGTGCGTCCCGTCTACCGGCTTCGCCGCGCCGGCGCGATCGCCGGCCCGGCAAGTCGGGCCTTGGGGGCGTGCCGACGGCTGTCAGGGAGAGAAGCATGAGCGAATGCTTCTCTCCCGGAACGCGCCGGGGCGGCCCGTCCGCGTCGGAACGGATGCAGAGCACTTTAAAGTGCTCTGCCTCCGGAACGCGTGGAAGACAGCTCCGGACGCAAGGCGGCGCAAGCCCCGCTCGGGCAATGCGAATGCCTCGTCCGAAGCTGTCTTCCACGCGTTCGGGAAAGGCCTGTGCGAAAAGGCCTCTGGTAACGTGACCCTTAAAATGCTTCTTCCATTTGCTCCCTGTGATCTCCTTCTCTCTCTTTCCCTCAGTGGTTATGTGTTTATTTATAATTTTTACTGCAGCTCTTTCTGTTCTTACTAAATTACAGAGATAATTTTAAATGATGGGTTTCCAATAGTTTCTCAGTTCATTCAAAGGCTCATCCCCACGTCCACCACCCCCTGCACCAAAAGCTTCACAGAATGCCTTACTTTTGAAAGCCTTCTTGGATGTCTATGTGGTTTAATCTTAATTTATGAACCATCAGTTTCTGTGTCTATCTGTGAGAAACACTGGCCTCCACAAATATGGGAACATGCCATAGACTTCTCAATCACCATAGTTTGGAGAAGCGATATAAATCTATCTTACCAAAGTTCTGGTCTCAGCAGACCTTTTAGGTGTTAGGCCATATCTCCACAAACTTTAAAGGGCCTGTGGGCATGGCCTCAGGTACAGCATCTCCACTTTTGGGAGCATGTTATCTGCATGAGTCATGTGGAGGCAAGAGCATGGAATGGTGCTCTTGGGGAAGGCGCCTCCTTCTCAGCATTGCAGCGCACTGCAATGCACCAAAATGGAGATATGGACACAACTTTAGATTCAGCAAAGATGTTGTATCCACAGAGGCATCCACTCCTAGACATCTCTGTGGATGAAAACTGAAACATGTCCTACCCAATTTGCTGTTTGGTGACTCTAAAAATATTTATGTCTTACCATATTTGAAACTATTCAAGGACTATAGCACTTCTTTAAAATGATATCTGCTGCTATCATATTAATGAAATGATTGGACATTCATATTAACAGCGGAGGAACTAAAACACTGTTTTCTAGTGTAAAATAAACAAACAAAACAATTACACAGTGGGATGAATCCACGTTTTTTTCTTTGAGTTGTTGAATATATTTAATAGAGCCTTATCCAAAATAAAGAGAGAAAAATTTGGAAAGCAAGCTTGGCTAAGGCTTGGCAAAGCATCCAGTGTCTTTTTTTTCCCCCTCTCAGTTCAAATGCTGAAAAGTTTGCAAGTTACCACGTCAGTTTAAAAAGAAAAATAAATACTCAGACTGATAAAAACAAAGCATTCGTGCACATCCCTAAATTGGACTAAGCGAAATGAGCATTCTTAGTAATTTTGTACGTATCTTACTCTTTGGGAATGGGGATATGGTCTCAAAGAAGGAGTCTAAAACTTACCGCACAAGTCTGGTCTCTTGATACATCCACTACTTCCTGTGCTACTTGCAAGTCCATTAAAGGCAGCCAAGCCATCCGTGCTGTAGGCTCTTAGGACCGACAGCATGTTTACTTGTTTCTCCAAGACTTGTGAACTTTGAGCTTGCTCTGGTTTCATTGCACTTTGTGCAGCTTCATGTGAGGAATGCAGATTCTGGGTATGCCACTGCTTTTCAGAAGATGGCAAGGCTGACATTAGTCCTTGTGATGCTTTTGATGCCACGGAGCCTTGTATGGGGTCCCTTCTATCAGTGTTGTCTTTGCTTAGATTTGATAATGGTTTGTTCACAAGATCGGATTCTGCTTCAATATCATCATCTTCATCATCATCATCATCATCATCAATGATTTCTTCCTTGGAGGACTCCATATCTTCAGAGGAAGCTATGTCAGACAAGTCATCAGTAGCACTTTTATTTACAGAATCAGAAAGCAGCATGGTTGGATCATCTTCTGATTGGGTTTTTATGTTAACTTCGCTCATGGTGCACACATTTTGAGTCCCAACCACTCCAGAATAAACACCAAACTGCTTGTAGAAGTCTGCTGCAAAATTGTAAAAAGTGGAATCCATGTGACCAGACCAAGAAATATTCTTCTGTTCTACTGGTGACTCCTTGGAGCTTTGATTATTTCTTTCAGAGACTGAGTCTATCTGAGTAATCAAGTTGGAAACAGCTGCATCTTTGCTGGGTTGTATGGAAGTTGTCATCACACTAGGTTTGTTTGCTGAAGCAATGACCTCCCTGGGTTGGTCTTTCCCATTTCTAATTGGTCCTAAAACTGTGTCTTTATGCTTAGCTTTGCCTAGGTGATTGGCTTGCAGATGAAGAGCCATTAATTCCATAGATGATGTGGTGAAAGAACAAAACAAGCAGCCATGCCATGCAATATTGTCTTGCATAGTAATGGATGAACCTGGAAGACTGGTTGCATCTGGCCTCACAGACAAGTCAAGAGGTTCATATTGTGATTTTTCTGTTTTTCTCTGTTTGCTTGATAATTTTTCATCACCACTCTCTGAAGTAAGAGTTTTTTGGGAAAGGCAATCAGACAGGACTTTATCTTTCATTTCTTTTTCTTTCTTTAGAGAACTGAGAACAAAGTTGTCCATAAAAGCCTGAAGGGACCCTTGGAAGTTCACTCCATTTCCAACCATGCTATGATAAGCTCTGCCCAGTTCAGAAAAGCGTGTTCCTTTGGAAGATATATCACAACCCTTAATATTGTCTGGTGGAACTTCTGAAGACATGCTAACTGAATGTCCTGAATGGTCTGCTGAAGAAAGCATTCCTGGTGACCACTGTTGAGACCCCATGCTACTCCGGAAGTCTATACCAGGAAGACCCTTGAAGGCACCCCTCAGGACTTCAGGTCTAATGAACATTGAACCTTTGCCAGAGGTGTCTTCTTTGTGTTCCTGATTTTGAGACTGACCAGGGAAGGGGCCAGCTCCATTTTGCCGTTCTCGGTGGTGTCGTTCCAGGTGATATTTGAGTGACGCAGACTGAGTACCAGCATAATCACAGTGGGGGCATTTGTAAGGCTTTTCACCTGCAATTATTAAAAATATATATATTTACATAAAGTAACACACATCAATATTTCTTCTTTCAAAATAATAATGGCTCCAGGTATTCATTAGATTCTCTCCCCCCCCCTATTTTAAATGTCTTAGATGTTTAAACTATGGATTTTTTTAAATCGCTTTCAGCACTGACACACAACAAATATACAGCCAGTCATCTTTACCTTCACCTAACATGCTAACATGACTGCAGATTTAAAAGATATTATGAAAATGAAGCAAAACTCTTCCACCAAAGTGATCATTAAAAGTACAGGGGGGTGGGGAGGAAATAAAACCTGTAACAAATGGATGACTACGGCGTTTTTCTGTGTACAATAGCACTAAAATTTGTTTAAATTATACACATGGAAACCATTTTTAAACCTAAAATTTTTATGGCACTGTTACGCAAGACTGAAATGAATGATTTAAGTCTTGCTCTGCAGTAAATCATGGATATAATTAGCAAATGGCATTGTGCTCAAGTAATTTATCATTATTTGGAGGGCACCATTCCAGAAGGATTCAAAGATCTGCAAACCTGCTGCATTGTTTCCAAATAAAGAACTATAAATACAGTTTCTGTAAAATATTAATATCATTACAGTGCATTACAATTGCATCGAGTAAGAACATATAGTTAAAATAAAAGGTAGTCCATAAAAATTAGAGAGAAAAAGAGTAATAAAATGCTACAAAATATATTTAGTTTCTGTGTTTGGTATTAACATTATCTACTGGGTTTTGCAGTGCTTTAAATTTGTGCTAATGGTACCTCTAATGCTCTAGTAGTAAAATGTGTAATTTACCTCTAATAAGCACTTTTCAACAGAGTAAAGATTGGCTTAAATAGTGTTCTAAAACATATAAGATGAGCTTCATGAATTAAATATATATTTCTAACTCAGTGCTAAACTTGTGTGTCTCCTTCTGATTTAGAAAAACTCAGGTTGGCGAGACACGTATGAGAAATATTTACTGAAATTCACAAATATACATCTAGATGAGAAAATATGTCTAGATAAATGTTAATTTAAATGCACACTGAGCACTTGTTAGCAGTCAAGGGATTCTTTGCAGACCTGAATGGTGGGACAGTCATTGCATCAGACAGGAGTCAGACAGTCTTAGAAACTTCTTTTAACATTGTCAATAACAGCAATTATTTCTCTAAGCAAACTAAACAACAAGCAATTTTTTTAATCATTTCTCTCTCTCTCTGAAATGATCTAAATGCTAAGTCAGCTATATGTGAACTGTACAGGTCTTTGTAGACACGAAGGCTGAATTCCCATTGCCACTTTAAAGCTGTTTCAAAACGGTTTGGATACTTGCCATTCCCACCCCCAATCAATTAAAACGGTTTCAAAACGGTTTGGATCGATCCTCTTCGTCCCCATTCCTAATCAGTTTCTGGGGTATTTTGAGGATTGTTTGGCTTAAAGATGGAATAAATAAACACCGGATTTTTCCAGTGTTTTTTTTTTCCACATTTGCTTTTAAAACGTTTCTTCCTTAGTGCTGCGGGAAAGCTAGAGTGTTCCCCTATACACCAGACTGTTTCATTGTATCAATTCAGTCACTTCACACCTGATAACAATGTTTCCTTTCTCTCCCATGCAAGCCTAAAGATCAAGGAAAGAGGCAATCCTTCGCAACTCTGGCTGTTTCCCTCCTTCTTTGATCTGTAAAAAGGGAAAGGGGGGAAGTTGCTGCAGGAACTGGGAGATGTGTGTATGTTTAAGTGTGTGCGCAGGTGGTGGCGGCAGCAGCACCAGAGCCAGCCAGGGTGCTTTTCTCGAAGGGAACCCCTGCTGGGGTTGGTGGCAGTGGAGGTGGAGTGGGTGAACGGGGCTTGGGTTGCCACCCCTGCCATGCGCCCTGGGCAATGGGGAGAGAGGGGTGGGAAAAGGCTGAGGAGGGGAAAGAATCGCTTTCCCCAATCTGTTTTTGGAAGCATTTTAAGTGTTTAAGAGTGGGGACACAAATCGGGGTTGAATCCAATTGCCAGATGCTCCTTTGCTTCCTTTTAACATGCTGTACATATCAATGTAAATAGCGATGTAAATTGCCTTGTATGTAGCGCTTTATTCCTTGAATGGGAATTCACCCTAACACGTTTTTAAATGTGTTTAAAATGTCTATAAGAACATAAGAGGATCCCTGGGGCATTTTTGCACTTCCCTTCCCATCCCATGGATGGGAAAGGAGTGCAATCAACTACACACACACACACCACAATCATATGCTTACCCTGTTTTCGATTGCCAGCCTGTCCTCTTCTGGGCACTGCCATCTTGTGTGTGGCACCCTCCACAACTGCATGTGTGTTAGCCCTGTCGCTATGATGACACTGATGCTCTGCACAGTCACAGTTGCATCAGGAGGCCAGTGGAGCTGCCAACGCACTTGCACGGCAGCTCCAATGACCTCCCCGTCAAGAAGAAGTGTGAATGGTCACCAGCTGAATGCTTGCAGGAAAGTTGGGGTAAGGGTTGGTCAGCAATTAGGCAACATCTGGGCAGACAGGGGGCGTTTCTAGCATGTAAACGCCTCCTGCAAGTGTAGATGCACCTTCCCAGATGTTGCCTAATTGTTGACTATGGGCTGAAGTGTGAATTGGCCCCTGATGGATTAGGCTGCAACCCAACTAGTCCAGCATCCTGTCTCACACAATGGCCCACCAACTGTTTCTGGGCAACTGCAAGCAGAAAACAAAGGCAGGATCTTCATCTGCTCTAGAGGCATCCCTCCTGTCTCTCCAAAATGGAGGCAGTATCTGTTAGGACCCATTGATACACCTCTCCTCCATGGATTTATCAAATCCTTTCTTAAAGTAGGGTACGTTAATATACCATACAAACAATATGACTACTCCAAGTTTTAAAAATAGTAGTTGTAAGGATTTTCACTGTGGAGTGTTCTGATATTTTGTGTTTTTTCTCCATTTTTTTGAGAACTACAAGAGAACTTGCAAAAATGTGCCTTCACCTAAGAACATGTGGACCTATCAGAGCTGAACAGGCAGGAGGGCTGAGCACATGAACAGAAGAATCCTCACATCTGCAATGTCTAAAATGTGGAGTATCATCTATAGATGGATGCAAACTATTTTTCCTCTGGAAATATTTTACTTTGAACTATAGATAAATGCAGATTTTTAAAGCAAATGCCTGGAGGCACCCAAAGTCTGGTAGTTTTTATTGTTGCCTTACCTGGCATTTGAAAGTGAAATGGAAATAACAGTAGGGCTAGTCTACCAGCAAGAGAGTTGCTGCTTCTCATTAAGAAAGAAAGAAAAAACTTTACTTTTTTAAAAAGAAAGAGTAAATACAAGAGTAAAAAAAAGATACACAGAAAAAAAATCCAAAATTAAAGATGCCTTAAAAAAAGGGGGGGGGCATTCCAAAAGATAAGTCGGGTTGTTTTTGCACTAGAATTAAGTGAAAGTCCAACAATGCCAATATATTTATGGACAGAATTATAAGAATTATACAAAACTTAAGATCCTCACCTTAATAGCAGTTTATGCTGGTCAGAAGTCCATCTCAGTATTAACTATTTGCCTCTGACCTCCCTTTCCCTATAAAAAATGCCTACCGTTGAGCCATTAGCGAGAAGGGCAAAACAACCATCCTTTGAAATCGGAAATAGTCAGCAGAAGATGCAGCATATTTATTTTAATTGCTTTACTGTAACTCTACCATCAAGAATTTCCTTACATTATGCAGTTGGATATGAGAAAAAAAGAATAAATACACTTTGATAGAATGATAGAAAATACAACGGAATAAAATGTAGCAAAATGTATAGCCAGTGGTCTTCATTAAAGCATTTGTGCAGCTATGGATCTAGAGATTTTTAAATAAGGACAGGCAGGCAGGCAGATTAGATAGATAGATAGATAGATAGATAGATAGATAGATAGATAGATAGATAGATAGATAGATAGATAGATAGATAGATAGATAGATAGATAGATAGATAGATAGATAGATAGATAGATAGATAGATAGGCAGACAGGCAGGCAGGCAGGCAGGCAGGCAGGCAGGCAGGCAGGCAGGCAGGCAGGCAGGCAGGCAGGCAGGCAGGCAGGCAGGTATTTTTAGGTCCTTAAGTCCTTAGATACAGTAAAGATATAGCCCCCTTTCAATTAGTTTTGTGTCGCATATTCTACTAGTATCAATAATGCATGGGAATCCTTGAACAATCTTTTACTGGCTACTGGACTCAGTATAGTTTTTACTGGTTTCTTCCAAACATTAAGAACATAAGAGGAGTCCACATGGATCAGGCCACAGCCCTTTTAGTAGAGTATCCTCTCTCACTCAGTGGCCCACCAATTGCTCCAGGGCATTTTCAAGCAGAAGATGCAATAAAGCCTCCACCTGCTCTTGGTTCCCTTAAAATGGCTTTTAGAGGGCATCCTGCCTGGAGGAAGTAACTAGCATCCATCTTAGTAGGTCTTAATACACCTGTCCTCTATAAATTAAGAGAATCCCTGCTGGATCAGACCACAGGGCATCTAGTCCAGCATCCTGTCTGACACAGTAGCCTACTAAATAGCTTCTGGGCATTTTTAAGTAGAAGATGAAGGCAAAACCTTCACCTGCTCTTGACCCCCTGTAAATGGCCTTTAGAGGTATCCTGCCTGTCTGTCCAACCTGAAGACAATAGCTAGGCATCGATTCTAGTAGATACCATGGAATGAGTCAGAATTGTGGTTCCCCTTTTGAGTTTCTCCCTCTTCTTTCTCCCTAATTCCATCTTACCAAATAGACTTACGAAATAGAGATAGAAATGCTAGATTCTCATGAAATGTTAGCATTTTCCCCAAACATGTCCCACCAGACATGCACAGGGCTTTTCCAGCATTGTATTGGAAGCAATCTCCAGGAAACTGCCATAGTCAGCCTATCTTCTTATTTTTCCCCCATACATAGTGACCTCCTGAAAGTTCTTCCCCATGCAATGCTAAAGGAGCCTGGCAGATTTCAGCTTGTTTGTAAATATTGCAGAGAAGTACGGATTGTGCAGGACTTCCCAAGTATCTTTACTTCATATTAAGAGGGCAAGAGACCAGCAGAGAGCCAACGTGGTGTTGGGGCATCTTGCCATGGCAATGGCAACCTGCCAAACATTTTACCCTCTCTGTAACCTGCCTCAATATCTCTGTGTGTAGAACACTGAAACACGGGAAGCAACAATATACTACACCATAAAAAGTGCATGTTTGCTAGCTATGGTTCTTGGCCGAGCCACAATTCCAAGCATCTCCAGCTAGTAGAGATGTTTGGTTGGTACATAGTTTGCAACAAACTGGGAGAGTTTGCATGGTTCACATGCAAACTAAACCCCACCTGTTTAAAAAATCCGGTCCTAACTGAACCATAACCAAGGGGTTGTCAAACGAACCAAGCAAATCATAGCACACCAAGACAGTTTGCTATGGTTTGCTTGGTTCACGTGTGAACTAAAACACCCTGTGGTTCAAGAAACCAGACTGCATTTGAATCAAGATTATTACTTTGGTTCAATTCAAACTAAACCACTAAATTACAGTTCATGCACCATCCCTACTAGCCAGTGGAAAGGAATGATGGGAACTGTAGTTCAGGACCCTCTGGACTGGCTAGATCTGCTATAGGTTTTCAAGTGGGAATTTGTTTAAGCCATATCAGGATATATTGGGGTATTAATTTGCTTAGTTGTTTGTTTGTTTGTTTGCAAGCAAAGGCTCTGAGTGATATTTTAATAGGAACATCCAAGAATACTTATACAAACAAGCAATGAACTATATGAATAACTTTCTTGCCATATTTCTAATGCCAATACGGAGCAAGGTTTTAAATGGCTATTGAGTCAATGGATTATTGATAACCTATTTTATCAATGGCAGAAGAGATATTTTAGAAAAGAGCTGCAGTGTGGTTTAATTAGTTCATTATTATGCCTCTTCCTACTCAGTAATTTCTTTTATCATTCTAATCACTCACTTCACACTTTTGAAACCAAATGGGATATCAAAGGTTCTGTGGGATTATTTTTGGATTCTGCACATGTTCCCCACACAGTTCATCTGTTTGTCAGAAATACCAGTTGCATCCTGTGCTGGAGAAAGATGCAAGGCAAAGAGAAGGCAAAGAAAAGGTAGATGACTATTCTATACTCTTGTTCTCTGGTTTTTCCCTTTGCCTTCTGTTCCATTGTACAACAAACAAGAATCATGTTTTAATTTTTGCAAAACTGTGTAACTGAATTTAAAATTTATCTCAGATATTTATTTAGCCTTCCTACGTGTCTTTACATAGCTAATATTAGCAGGAATAAACACGGATGCTCCTCAGCTCTGGAGCTTCAGTCCATTAATATAAACTCTATACCAATTCCCCCAAAGCATATATATGTTGCAAACCTGAAGACTTTTTACACAGCTGCTTATTGCTAAACAGTGTCTTGTCCAGAAGGGGACAATCTGTGTCTCTAATTGCTGTCAGTGAAGCTGAGATTCATTATGTGACTTTCCCATTAAAATGTGAGCATTAATTTGTATAATGAAATATCACCCACTGCAGTGTTCATTAGCCATGCCCTACCGTAGACGCCACATTGTTAGCTACCTAGAAACTGTAGTTAATTTCACTAATGGATATTTCCCTACTTAGTGTTTGGTAGGAAATTTATACTGTAACATTACCTCTTAAACTTTTAAGGAAATTTAAATTCAATCAATTATTTTCGACAAAAGTTTGGGATGTCATTAAGTCAAGGAAAAGGCAAGTGATAAAGATGGGGTTATCTGGGGGGGGGATACCCTTAAAGCAATGAAAGAAAGCCTCTTTTAGCACAACTTTGAAATGAAAGAATAAAAGATATGCAGTGACAAAATTCTCTCTCCTCTCAGAGCATAATGCTGTTTTGCTCAATTATTCATACAGCCCATACTGCCACCAACTGCTTACTGGAAACAGGAAAAACCAAAGTTGTTAAAACAATGATCTTTGGGGGTGGGGGGAATGAAGCTAAATCGAGGCAGATTTCATTTGTTCCTCTGGGGCCCATCCTGCTGATATGCAGAGAGCAAAGCAGAAAGGCTTTCAAACTAGAGAAAGTTTTCAACGGCAGCTTCTTCTCCTGTCAGCAGATGTGCTATGAGAAGCTAATCTGGATCCTTCACAAATCACCATCAGTTCACTTTGCAATTGTATGCGTGCAGTTGCATTTTGAAAATTTGAGGTTTGGAACAGGTGGGTGACAGTCTGTGTCTTTGTTGCATTCTTCATCTGGGATTACCATGGTGTTTTTTGAGTTCTGCAGAATCAAAAGAAATAAAGATTTCCAGAGAGATTTAAGAGAAGGAAGGAAGGAAGGAAGGAAGGAAGGAAGGAAGGAAGGAAGGAAGGAAGGAAGGAAGGAAGGAAGGATCTCTGTAGGAAATTGAAATAAAATTTGATCTGCATTACCAACAGATTAGTATACTTCTCTACTTCCACTGGGGACAGATTTGTCTGTGTGTGACGTTCATTTCTGAGATTGGGTGTATATACTTCTTGATGGCTCTAGACACATGTGCAGGGTACAAAAGGCTCAACACCATGCACACATTTTCATGCAGACTCTTTAAGAAGAACATAAGAAATGTTTAAATCCATAGCTTATATAGTTTAGCAGCCTGATCTCTTTGTGGTCAACAAGCTGTGAAAGGGAACTGATTAGTACGAGAACATAGCTCATCTTGCAATTTATATATTGATCTTTTAATCAAATGCATCTACTTAAGCATCAGAAGAAGAAGAGCATCACCTATGTAAGAAAGACAGGGGGGAAATGACAAAACTAGTAAGAGGTCTTATGGAAGATTCATACAGTCACACTGGAACATCCTAAAAGAACTGGACCATGATGACTGCATATCACTAAGTACCCAAGCCACAGTGACTATATGTCATCAAACTCATCTAGTGCCTACTGCACTTCCAAGAACAGAAGACACTCCTGGAAATTCTCATTTTCTAGAGTGATCAAAAACACTCATGAAAAGGAGAACAGGTATAGTTCACCTCTGTCTCTGCTCCTGCTGCCCAGGGTTCTCAAAAAACAAAACAAAACAAAACAAAAAACCCAAAATGGTCAACTTCCAGTGTGATGGATGTGTCCTAAGATTTTACCCTTCTGGAATAGAATCTTTGAAGAGATCAGTGATATAATGGAATTGAATATTAATGTGTATATTAATATGCTTTGTTACAGATTTATAGAGAACAAAATATACAAGAAAATAAAAGATACATGTTGAGTCAACTACTTAGGGCGGCATTAACAACTATAGCCATATCATGGAAATCAGCACATAAATGTAAATTAGAAACGTGGTACTATTATATCGTTGATAAGTTTAGATTTGATGTATATAGACAAAAGAGATTGAACTGTATGGGTGTGAATACAAAAATTTCTGCTGAGATTGCTTGGGAAAGTTTATATTTATAAACCACAAGACAAGATAGAAATAACTGATAGATGATGTTAAGAAATTTCTTATGAATCTAGATTGAATTGCATTAATTTAATTTCACTTGGGGAGGGGAGAAATTGTAAAATTCGTGTATTTTATTTGGTAAGAGATAATGTTTTGTAAACTAAGAATAAATAAAAATGTTTTTTAAAAAAATTCTTGGGCCATTTCCAGAACTTCACATCATGGCGCCGTTTGGAAACTCTGAAGCTGGGGAACGTTAATTTCCCAGCTTTGAAGGCTGCGCAGCCAGCAGTGCACAGGCCAAGTGGACAAGTTCTGTGCACTTACCTCACAGACTGCATTATTTTAGTATGTTTATTTTTTATTTGGTTTTTAATGTTGCACCCCAGCCTGATACCTTTGCCGGGATAAAACTGCAAACAACAAACAAACAAACAACAACGTAGCTAAAAAGTTGTAGGAAATCTGAAGTTTCCATAGCTAGACAGTGCAAGAAAGCATTAGTAATATGGTGATTAGACTAGCATCTCTACATATTGGTATGAACCCTAGTAAGTATTGTTCAGAGTTCAAATTCTCAAAAATGTCATGGAAGCTTTCAGTGACATTTATTTAATTATTTATGTATTTAGCATATGGAAGATTCACATTGTAATACATTAATAAAACAGCTAAACGAAAGATTAAAAAAACCAGGAAAAGTCAGGAACAATCACGTGACAGAATCACAAACTTACATCTAAATCACAGACATAACCCACTTCACTTTTTGACACTCTCAAGAAATCACAAAACTTCCCACTATACACAATTTTGACATCATCTCACAATATGCTGGATTGCTTGTCTTTCCACCCTGCAGTCACACCTCAGTGATGGAGTTATTCCCCACTTATACGAGTATCGGCACATCTACCTGTTCTGTGCGTATGAGATTTATGATTGTCCATATTGCATGGGGTTGAGATTAAAGGCAGGCTTCCAATTGTACCCTCTTTCTATCCCCTGCCATTTTCCCAGAAGGGCTTGTTATGAGGGACAAAACAGACTGGAGAAAAGGTATGAGGGAAAGGTATGAAATAAATATGCTTTTTATGCAAAAACTATCACTCTTGATAGTTCTCTTCATATTGCCTCTCTTCTGCCTAGGGGAAATTGGGCTGAATCCAGGTGTTAATTGCTTATTCCGCTATGTTTGGATTTCCAGAATAAAGTGTGGATATTCCAAAAGGTTTAGGTTTTGTTCCAGAACATCCAAATATAGCATAACAAATACCTGGCATCAGGATGCAGCCTAGGTGGTCTACACTTACCAGATGGGCTGTGGCCTGACCCAGCAGGGCCCCTCTTAGGTTCTTATGGTTCTGGTCCAGTCTGGACCAGCCCCTAAACCAGTCCCAAAGCTCACACAAGCATCAGAGCTGGGCTAAATTCACAGTGAAGGAACATCTGCACCGTCAAGAGGCATTTACAGACTAGAAACGTACCCTGCCTGTCCAGAGGTTGCCTAATTGCATATTAGCTGGGGAGCACAAAATTGGGCTCCACAATCATACTGACCCCTACCAAAGGTACCTCTGTGAACCATCATGCCAGAAAAAGTCTGACACAATCACTTCAAAAATGACTACTAGGGGCGTGCATGGAACCAATTTCCCACATTCAATTTGATGCAGGTTGAATGTGGGAATATTCAGCTTTGGCTGAATAGCCCACCCCCCCAACAGATGTGTGTAGGGGGGTCCAGCTTTGTGAGCAAATATCTCACAAATATTCATGAATGTTCACAAACAAAGAGACCCCCCCCCCCACTACAGAGGGCAGGGTACTGAGGTGAAAATAGCTGGGAATGTGAGGACGTCAGAAGCAATCTTGACCTCTAACCACCTGAAACATTGGAAAGAAAGTAGTTTTGTGCACACCCCTATATTTGTGTGCATTCCTAATGCCTACTGTCATATAACATGGACCACAGTGGGCACCATGCATGACCCTCAGGGGCACCTATTCTAATAAGAGAGACACAGCCTCAGTAGTAGAGAAAAATTCCCGAAACCAGAGGATTACAAATTAGATCCTAAGAGTGTTTCCACACTTACCTCCTGAAAACCAGATTAAGGAAATCTGTTTTTCTGAAACCCATCTCTGGGATCATCCATCTGAAACAGGGACGGACCCAAATGAGGCCCCATGCTTTGGCACTTGGGTGGGAAGCATGGATACATCATGTGTTCGCTGTGCAGATGCCGCAGCACCGATTTCCAGAAGCATCTGGCCTCTCTGAGGCCCCGCCACCCCAGGAACCACGTGATTGGAGCATTCAGCCATCAGTCACCACTCGATTCTCCCCATGCGTGGGCATGTCTGGGACAGACTGTGCACCAATCAGTGGCATGCCTAATACCCCATGGCTGCCGTGGTGCTGCTGCCTCACTCAACATGGTGACTTCCTGTCCCACCCACATCCATTCCCTCTCCTGTCCATGTGTGGAAGCATCCTCCTTTGATGTGGAATTTGCACACAGGAATGAACTGAAGACCTAATTTTTCAGGTCTTCCTGGAAACCGGATTTAGTGGTGCCTAGAACCCATTAGCGATGGATCTCACACAAGGCTGTGCAGAAGTGGCGTCCTCAAAGGGGCCCTCCATCTGTCCCGCTGTGCAGAAGGTACCTTGCACATGTGTCCCATATCTGTCCTTATTGTGTGCTTAATGGGGTTTCAGCGGCCAGTGCAGAAACACTCTTAAGTCTTCTTCCATAGGTAGTAATTTGCAAAACACCTCTATATCTGTGCCCCAGAACAAACAAACAAACAAAAAACCTGTTGGTGCCCTTGGGCATAGCCATGCAGTCAGCTAGAGTCAGGTCTCAAAACAAAAAGGACAGCAACAATAAGATTTTAGAACAAAAACCAAGTTATCTAATCCACTTCCCTGCAAGACTTATTTGCAGCACTGATTTCCCTAGAATTGCTTGAGTTCCTTTCTAACAAACAGGTGCTGGAAGAACCAAAAGTACTGAGTTAATGTAGTGAAGAAACACTGCAACATGTTGGTTTTAATCACTCTGTGATATATATTTCAGATTTTTAATAGAGACAGAGTGTAGAAACCTGAGAAATAGTTGCTCTGAATATGTATGAACTCACCAAATTATATTTGTTTAAGAATTGGTACCAGCGCTATCATTACCACAGTGCAAAAAAGTTTTTTAAAATCATTATTTCTAATAATCCCTCCAATCAATGGTATCACTGTGCTTATTACAGATATTTATACATGCAACGTTTGCTTTCTACATTACTTTCTTCTTTAGCTAATGGATATTGATCTTTCCTCTTTTTAAATATTATTCTGCTTTTAAAATACTTAAAAATGTTTGCAGAGGCTGTATAATGTCACTGCGTATTCATGGTCTTATTTTTTAAATTGGCAGATGTCTTTCCAGAACAATTATGTTAGTAAATTATACGGCAGAATTTTAATAGAATTATTCTCTATAAATTGTGAGATTTTGAGTACAAAATCAGGGGTACTGTACATATTATACAAAGAAAGAAAAGTGACAGCGATATAACTTTGAAAAAACATTGTTTATACATATGTACAGTACCATTGATTTTGTAGTGGTTTTGTGGGGTTCTTTTTTGCTTTTGTGGAATTATCAAAAAGGTAATCCCAACCACACTTTCCTACAACCTAAGTATTAAATTTATATATAATATTAATGTAGTTTTGCATATCTCTCTTATTATTATTATTATTATTTGGAATTAATTTACTGTTTCAAGGATATTCATGATTTTTCCATTAGCATAAGTGCAAAAAAGGGAATGATCTTTCTAAAATGAGGCATTTTTAATGCTCAATTGATTTTAATAGAATATGATGATTTTAATTCTATGCATTGTTTTGGAAAAATAAAGGCATCTTGCCTACCTTGGAGTTTATTTAAAATATTTATATACTTGGAATAGGGATGTGCACATGCAAAAAAATCAAGTTTGTTACCCTCTGAAAGCAGAAATCCTTTTGTTGTTGAATTGTTAAATTAAAAACTGTATTTTTGCATTTGCTTTCAAATTTTGTTGCAGAGAAAAAGATAATTCCCCCCCCCATTAAAAAAGCTGTTTTCATGACCCAAAACATGGTAAAACACTGATGTCTGATGAAACTGTATGTTTCTGCAAGCAGAAAATTGGCCCATTTTAATCAATGTTTTAGATATCCAAGAAACTAGATTTTTGTTTTTGTGCAGATGTACAAAATATTCAATTGAATTTGCAAATATGAATCATTTTTGCTTTGAATAAAAATAGCTAAACCCACTAGGGTTTGTTTGTTGTTGTTGTTGTTGTTGTTTTGCTTTGTTTTTAAATGAAGCTATATAAAGGTGGAGTTTGTTACTCTCTGAAAGCAGAAATCCTTTTGTTGTTGGAGAATATCTGCTAGGTAAGAGATAAAGTGTTAACCTCTAAGTATATGTTTGGCACTAGTGGGAATATAGCATTGTACTGAAGACGCATAAAAAAGCATAAAATATAAACATTGAATTAGTATTCAACAGATATGCTGGACCTAGAGAAAAATGTCCAAATCTCCTTTATCATAATTCAAGCAGAAAAGTTTAGATTTTAGAAACACGGATATATTTACTGTCTGGTTCTAGTCTGTATCAGATTCCCATGTTCATTCTTTAAAAAGAAAATTCTAAAAGTTAATTTTGAATTTTTTTTTATCCTGTATGCATTTCCACACAGCATACTTATTAAATGTATTTTTCATACAGTGTATGAAGCTTCAACATTCAAGGGCAACCATTACTGCCATCTTTGTACACAATTTATGTCAGAGAATCTTTATGCAACACTATCTGGAGAAGATGATAGAAGATGGATGATAGGGCGGATGTATCAACCAATGATAGGTAGAATGGAAGACAGATAGGAAGACATTTGCAAATTTAGCAATAAAATATTTTTTTGCTTTTGAATGTCTAATTACCCCTTCCCATTTTTCACCAATATACCATGATATATTGCTTATGTGTCTACCTTAATGGCAACATCTGGATGGGATGGGTTTCAAAATATTCAGTGGGTTTCATATCATTATCTTTGTAATCTCAATAACTACCCCAAATATGAGATGAGTGCATAGGGGCAGGAAAGCTCACCAAGGCCCTAGGCAAGCATTGGTTTTACATCTGCTTCCTGAGTCACAATGATGAAATCCAAGCTGGGGATCCATCATTTCACAACACAATCTTAAGGCACTATGTCTATTGACCCCCCCCCTCAGTAAAGTGTTATCTGTTCTACATGGAGATCTCACCTGTATGTATCCTCAAGTGAACCTTTAAGTGGTGTGAGGTCCTGAATGTTTTCCCGCAATAGGGACAGTCTTTCATTGTAGAGCCAAGGCTCCTGTCTCTCAATAAAGCTGGTTGCTGGACTCCGGCGCATCTTCCTGCTTCATCCCCAACATCTGAAAGACAGAGAACGTTCTCACATCACTTCAGCACATGTCAAGAAGTTGTTCTCACTCAAACTGCTAACGCAACACAAAGCTAAACACGTCAATACTACACCTGTCTGTTTCATTCTTTAAATCTGACAGAATGCTGACAATTCATATATTTTCTTGTTATTCTCCTAAATTATTTCATCTTCCCCATCGTTGTTTTCAGCAGCATATGGTACCTTTATACTGAACTGAATTAGACAAGCAAAGGAAACAGCTGTGTCAGCAGCTGGTTTGATTCCCCCCCCCCCCCTCTTTGCTTCATTCCTATTATGTACTTTCTCATCCTAAATGTTGTTTTATTTTTATCTTTTAAAGGATTTCTTTTGCCTTCTTGAATTTGGTTCGTTTTTCAAATAAAATCTCTTTGAAGAGCTTTTAGTCATAAGAAAAAAAGTAATATCATAATTATTACCATTACTATTACTGGTAACAATAATGTGCATACTGCACAGGAAATCAAGTATGTGAACTCCATTATCAATTATTGTAGATGATTTAGTATTGATTTGCTATGCATACTGGAGTGAAGGCACTCCATTATCTTCCCATAGTTCCACAATATGTTCCAAATTATGGAACTTAACAGAACTTATGTAATTTATGAGCAGCAATGTTTCCTATGGCTCGTAACAAAAGAGAGAGTGGAAATCAACTATCCCCTTCTTAAATATAACAACAACAACAATATAGACTGATTACAAACAGTGACACAACACCATCACCAAAATGATCCACTGGAATCTGCCACAGTTATCATCTGCCAGTAGCACAGAACTGGTGGGATCATAAGCCTGAAAAAGTAGTCAATAATGGACAGGGAAAAATATTATGGGACTTCAGGATAGAAACCAATGAGGTTTTGGAACATAACACCCCTGATATAACCATCGTTGGGGGGGGGGGGAGAGGGTGTGGCTCATTGATGTTCCAATACCAGGAGAGAGAAGGATGGATGTGAAACAAAGTAAATTACAAAATATGAGACCTTAAAGATTGAAGTCCAAAGACTTCAAGCCCACAATGGTGGTTCAGTGGTGATTGACACATGGGGCGCCATTACAAAGAGCATGGATGGCACTTAAAATAGCTCAATGTTGACAAGGTTACCATCTGACAAGGGCAAGGGCCAACTCTGCTGGGCGCTGCACGCATTATCTGTCAATACATAATGTCATTGTAGGAACTTGATGAAGTTCTTAAGAAGACCTGGTACATGGTCTCACACAGGAGAATGGTGAGAAGCAGCAGGAAGATTTGACAACTCTGACCAGAGGGAAGACCTTACTAAGCACCTGGGAACCTCTTGTGTTGTGTTGCCTTCCTGGTGCAAAAATCGAAGATGTGACTGACAGGCAGTCAATTCTCTTCAGTTCTACAGGCTACTATCAATTCCTACTAGTACATGTCGGAACAAATGAAACCACAAGAAGGGACTTTGCAGCTATCTGCAGAGACTTTGAAGACCTAGGCAAGAAAGTGAAGGAACTGGGAACACAGGTTGTCTTCACATCTGTCAACCCCATGAACTGTCACAGAAGAAAAAGATGGAACATGATTCTAGAGGTGAACAACTGGCTATGTTGACTGTACCATCAGTAAGGATTTGGATTCCTAGATCATGGGATGAACTATTTGTATGACGGACTTCTTGCAAGAGATGGATTGCATCTTACTAGGACAGGAAAACACATATTTTGCAGGAGCCTTGCTACACTCATCAGAAGAGCTTTAAACTAGAGCAAAAGGGGGAGGGAAGTAAAAGGCCAGACAAAAATATACCGCTAATGAAT
Organism: Aspidoscelis tigris stejnegeri; assembly: GCA_023333525.1. Taxonomy (NCBI): domain Eukaryota; kingdom Metazoa; phylum Chordata; class Lepidosauria; order Squamata; family Teiidae; genus Aspidoscelis; species Aspidoscelis tigris. The sequence goes on from JALMGA010000013.1 coordinate 11,433,866, forward strand.
ACAGATGATGACCTTGCTATCAGAAGTAAAGGGAAGGAAAGAAACTAAAGGAGTCAAGCCTGTAAGAGATAAGTGTCACAAACTAAAATGTTTCTATACCAATGCACAGTGTCCGCATGACCCCAGGACAATATGTGCTAGCCCCTTATTTCGGATGTAGCACACTTGCTAAGTGGGTATTTTTTAAACACGTTTTGTCTCGCATGTAGCCCGTATTGGTTTTAGCATTGTTTTATACAGTATCGATATGTGTGTGTTTTAAATGTTGTGAGCTGCCCAGAGTCCCTTGGGTATGGGGCGGGATATAAATATAAATATAAATATAAATAAATAAAATAAATATTAGGGCTTTGCATGGATACTCTCCCGAGGCGGTCTTGGAATAGGTTTGGCATATTTTCAGCATGGGGATGGGCCCTTGGTGACTAACAACAACTGCAAGCAGAGATGACAATCATGTCACCATCTTCAAACTACTGGGGCAGGCAGAAATCAGGGACAGAAGTTCACAAGTTAAGCAAGTTTTTACAGGCAGATGTAGCTACCTGGGTGTTACTTCTGTATAGCCCATTTTTTTCCCTAAGAAATAATTAAACTAATGGAAAATACGTTCAGTTATATTTATGCACGGCAGTGTTGTGACACAAGATTACAGGAATCAGACCCAGTCATAAACTTTTCTGAATAAGTTTTGGTTTGTTTTTTAAGACAAAAAGGAATGATTTAATAAAATAAATATATGACTGCTTAAGATTCTGAGTGTTCTGCTTGAAAGGCTAGCCAGTGATAACACAAAATATGTTAGAAGGCTTGCAACAGACCTTTTTAATTATTCACAGCATTTAAGAGTAACATAATGCAGAATCTATGTAGTTTTTCAAGCTGACATGGAGAGGGGCTATTTTAAATTTCTGAACTCCTTGATGTCTTCTAATTGCCATATTATTTACACAGAATTTTACAAAGAATTCAACGTATATACATAGATAAGGCATGTGAACTTACGATTCAGGAAGGAGAGGAAGGAGAAAAGCTGCCTTTGTTAAAAGAGGGGAGTAAGATTTTATTTTCAGTTTTGATAAACACAGTACAAAATATCTATATCTATATAGCATCATCTATAGATGGATAAACAGACAGCTAATGCTAACAAGCCGCTTCAGCATAAATTTAAAGAATAAGAATACTAGTTATGTTTTGCTAGATGTCACTCTTAATGAGAGCCTGTTAGGCATTTCTCTTTTATCTTTCTATCTAGGGTATGTGTGGCCCAATAAAAAAAAAAGAAATTGTAAGATAAACAGCTCGCTTTGTGGCTTTAAGAGGCTAATTTTCACCTTCTTCCCTTTTTCATGAAGCTGCAAGGCTGTGGAGTTTAGTACTAATCCTTCCAAAAAAGAAAACTGGAAACAACAATGAAGCCATACAAAATGTGGGTGGTCTGAAGACTCTTCCTTTAGACTTCAGCAGACATACACTAGATAGATCTAGTGGCTTCTGTCCAGCAGGGCTGTACCTATAAGGACCTTTTCTTTCCACATTCATGAGGCTTAAAGCTCTACTGAGGAATGAGGTCTTTCTATTAACATCACTGCCCCCCACCCTCTCTCTCTCACACACACACAGAGAAAACTCACATTCACAAAACTTTAAATTGTTAGTGGCACCTGGATATAATTTAGTTATTACGCTATATTTGGATATTCTGGAATAAAGAATGGATGTTCTGGAATATCCATGCTTTATTCCTGAATATTCAAATATAGCAGAATAGGTAAGTGATGTCTGGATGCCTCCTTAGATGTTGCAAGCACCTGAATGAATAGTCTCCAACATCCTGCCATTTGCAGGTGGTTCTGTGGACCATTTTCTTCTTGCAAGCTCCTCTGCGTGGTTCTCACCTGGTATTTTCACTCATAGGATTCAATTTATTTGCGTGCATGACAATTGAAAGCACAAACCCTATTGAATACAGTGGGATTTTCTTCTGAGCAAATATTTATATCACTGCTATTTAGATAATTCATGTTACAATCATAAACACACTTACGAGCCAAGGTTGGACCCATTTAACACAGCAATTTATGTAAACACCTATAGGATTATGCTATAAATTTACCCTGCCATTTTTTTGCTTTCAAAGCACGAGGGTGCCAAAAATATCTTTACAATATTTTAAAAGTAGGAACAGATTTGAGGAACACTTCCTGCTCTGAGACATACAATTCACAATTAGTCTACATCTTTGGATAACTATATGTGGGACTTTCACTTGGAAGACATCCCTCTGCCCTTTCAGTTATGTTGATGTAATTCTGAAATGTTTTTAATCAGTTGAATCTGGGCTGTAAGAGCAAAATGAGGACTGTCCTACCATGCCTTCATATCTGAACCTGTGCTTCCTCTCTCCTTCATGCAGTTTTTAGCTCATATTAGCAAATGGGCATACAATCCGCTATGTTTAGTGGGGCCAGTTTTCAAGTAGTTTTGCACTGTCATCTTACAAATGCCTTTGTACCATGTGCCTTGGCTTGTGATGAAAAGGTGGTCTCGGCACAGTCCACTTGATCCAAAGTAACACTGGAGCAGTGAGCAGGCAAACATCACCTTGTTTGATGAGGGGAGAAGCAACAACTGGAAATGAATAGGTTCAAAATGAACTAAACCACACTGAAAAGCATGTCCTACAAGGAACAGTTGAAGGACCTAGGAATGTTTAGCCTACAGAAGACTGAGAGGAGACATGATCACAGTCTTCAAGTATCTGAACGGCTGTCACAGTGGAGACGTATCATCCCTATTCTCACTTGTGCAAGATGGGAGAACTAGAAACAACAGTATGAAAATTCAAGGGAGTCGGTACAGATTAAATATTAGGAAAAACTTCCTAACTGTGAGGGCAATCTGTCAGTGGAATAAGTTGCCACAGGAGTTAGTGAGCTCTCCTTCACTGGAGGTCTTCAAGCAGAGGTTGGACCTACATCTATCTGGGATGGTTAGGAAATCCTGCATTGACTCAATGGCCCTAGAGGTCTCTTCCAGTTCTATGATTCTATGAATTTGATTCAGACTCAGAACAAATCAAACATGCTTCACCTTGTTCAGTTCAAGTATTGAACAGCTTTTTAAAAAATACACATTACTTTTAAAAATTCTTTTTTAAATTGAGGTCAAACTCAAACCTGTTTTAAGCAAACAGGGTGTTCAAGCACTTGGTGAGAACTATCTTGTGTTCCACTTCAATTTTAACTGACTCTATCAAACTTGGAACTGGTTCTGTTTGGGTTTGAAGTAGCCAAACCACTTTGATCAATTCAAATGGATCTGAATTTTAACCAGTTCAACAGTCTAGAAATGAGTGTTTTTCCCTGCATAAACAAAGAGCAGGAATGCAATCAATTCTTGATTGGTTTGTTGCAGAAAATAATGATTACTTTCCATTGCTGCTTCCCATCTTTAGCCAGAACTTCAACATACCTGCCTATTTTGTTTAATAAGAATTTATATCCTGTTATTAACATGCACAGAAATGTATTTTGAGTCAAAGATGACAATTTGATAGTAGTAGGATCCCTGTGCATGGAAAATAAAGCCAGGATGTGGGAGGTCAACTCCATTTGCTGTGAAACACAATGGTTGGCCGTGTTAATTTTTCAATGAATCATATAACCTTTTTACCTTTGGAAACAAATGGTAAGTTCTTCTGAAAGATACTGAAAGTGATGAAAGAGTCTGCTGTTTGGGTCAGGCTTTGACAGAATCATCTTTGATCTAACTGAAAAGTTGATTTTGTTTAAACTGAATAATCTGGCTGAAGCTGTCGTCTGTTGTTTCACAATTGCCAATGCTTCATCGACTTTTCTTGTGCTTAGCAAGCATTTTAAATCAATTTTTCACTTTTTGTTCCTTCAATTTTTTTCACGTTGCTAGCATCTGATCACAATTTTTTGATTCTTAGTTCCAGTCTAATTTTGCATTTTGGCTTTGCATTTGGTATCACTTGTGTGTTTTTGTTGCATTCCCAGTTCTTCTGCTACAATTACTGCAGTTGATTGGTCTCTTTGATTTGATGTTACATTTGTTGCTGCAAGTGCTTTGTTCACATACCTCATAATTCACATTAGGTATTTTTTGGCACTATTTTTAAGACTGGAAGTATTTGCACTTCAAAGTATGATTCAGCAACTGCCATGATTTTTTGTTGAATTTGTATTGTCCAGTGGTTAGTGCTTCAAATGTTTCAGCTCTGACTTCTGGCTCTGGTTGTATGCCTTCTTGCCTATTTCCATCAGAATCTTGTAATTCTCATTCTTTAGTGGCTTCTGATGTCCGGGATTCTTCTTTTGTGGTTGCAGTAGTTTTTGCCTTTTGCTTTTCACAGCTTTTCTAAATTTCTGAATGTGTTGGTTCTATTATTATTATTATTATTATTATTATTATTATTATTATTATTATTATTATTATTATTATTATTATTATTATTATTATTATTATTATTATTATTATTATTATTATTATTCCCATCTACTTGCTTCTAACCAATACTGTTTGGCACTTAACAAATGAACTTATGTTAAATACTCAGAGCTACAAACATTCCGGGCTTCTTAACAACTTGATGCCTTTGTTACTCCATGAAAGGATTTAGGGTTCTTTTTTAAAGTGACCATGTATGGTCATGTTACACAGTTAAGCATTAATATGGATAGGCAAAGAAATTTGTTGAAACAAAGAGCTATTTTAGAGCTGATCTGGAAGGGAGCCCTGCCAATGAGAAGAAAACAGCCTTGCCCTGTTTGTGTAATTAGAAATCAAGATTATACCAGAAATGCTCTTTGGGTGAGCGGAAAATATAGACTTGAAATTTTTGTTAGTTACTTGAATGACACAAGCAAACAAAAGCCTTCAGGCAGCTTTGCTTTCCGTGAAATATATTCTCAGTAAGTTTGTAAGAAGATGCTACATCATTCAAGATAAATCAGAAGGCCTTTTTGCATTTTCACTTCCCTGGGAAAACCTGCCAGAGAAGTGAAGATACATGAATAGATCCAGCATCTGCCCTTTTGGACATCCATCCATCCATCCATCCATCCATCCATCCATCCATCCATCCATCCATCCATCCATCCATCCATCCATCCATCCATCCATCCATCCATCCATCCAGCTAGATAGATAGCTATCATCATCATCTTCTTCTTCATCATCATCATCTATCTCATCTCATCTCTCTCCACCTATCTATATCTACCTGTATGTATGTATGTATGTATGTATGTATGTATGTATCTATCTATCTATCTATCTATCTATCTATCTATCTATCTATCTATCTATCTATCTATCTATCTATCTATCTATCTATCTATCTATCTATCTATCATCATAATCATGATCATCTTTCTATCAAATATATGAATAGTGTACAGATTGAAATGAAAATGATCGTTCCAAGATAACTTGTTTCCTTCAGATATAGGTTTTTCCTACAGTCTGAACAGACAAAATGCTTCCATAAGCTCTTTCCAATACTTCTCATTGAATAGTTTGGTAGAAGGCAAGTCCCTGATGAATGCTGGCCAGAGCCTTTTTCTTTAACCAGCTGAGTGATTGGAGCTTTTAATATAGCTGTTCCAATTATTGTAAAAGTCATCTAGTACCTTATAACCACAAATATTGACAGTTTATTGCATAACACATCCATGACATTTGAAGGTCACATCATACATAATACATACTCTTTTATAAAAGTGTCTGGAACAAAGAGATACATGATCAGCAATTACCTCTTACTAGCCTTCCACAGCAGTTTACTTGGACTTAAAATAAATGTATGCACTGGGCAAAGAAGCATGAATTCTCACTAATTAGTACAATGAAAACATTTGTTATAAAAAAATTTTAATCAACAACCCTTTGCCATTTACTTTTTAAGAGATCTATACTCTGATCCTTTACTACTAGGCCTAACTCCACATGGAAATGCAAATTCTCAAGCAAGGTTCTTAAACTGATTTTAAACACTACACAATCACACTGTGTACTTTCCAAGTTAGAGCCTTTATGGAAGACAGCATGTCCTGAGATTATATGTTCTCCTTATCACGGTGCATGTACATTTATTTGGGTCAAACACACCAATGACATTCAGGTTTGACTTGGCTACATGTGTGCTGAGCTGCACTGGCTCAACACACAAACATCTTAACCTGTACATTAGATGCTCTAGCAAGCAAACAGATTTAAAGGACAGGATTTGACTTGTTAACATGATGAACGTCAAGGAAACTTGACAAGCTGTCTCACCCAGCTTACCAAGATTTCTCCCTTCTCCTTTGACAGCTGCACATCAATGGATGCCTACTTGTTTCAGTCCATGCTACCACTTGCCAACTTCAGCCCAGGGAAGCCTGAAAAGGCACTGGGCACTGCAGCACACTTTCTGGCCCAATCAGCAGCCCAACTGCAAACAGGCATCTAGTGAGTAGGCTTCCAATTGCTTCAGCCTTTCTGTGCTTTTTCTGACCAACAGAATGTCCAAATGCACTCCCTCTGGCAGATCTTTTCCCCTCTCCAAACCTTGATCTCAGAAAATGGAGAAGTAGCAGGTTATTTCACTATAGTTCGTTTGGGTTTACAGGAAGCCAAACATGCAATATCAAAGCAATGGAAGCATGTCAACTTAGGTAGGTCTAGGGAAGACAAGAATATTCAAAATATTTGAAATTCTATCGAATTTGTTCCAATTTGGACATTCGAATTTGAACTGAACGTCTATACATTCATTTTTAGCTTTCAAACAGATTTTGAATCTTTTGAATCATTCATATGAATTATTCGGACATTCATATGTGCATGGATACATATGCATTACATATAAGTATGCATCACATACGTATATGTACGCATCTTATTTGTATCCATATGCATTTGTATGGATATGTACAGGACGAAAATGGGATGCATACAGGATGAAAATGGGATGCAACAGACACATATGAACATTGTCGACATTCATATCTCCAAATATGAATCAAATCGTCACATGAATAGTTACAAATTCATTTGAATAGAATGTGAATACATTCATATTTTATACATTTGATTTGAATTTTCAGATATTTTATTTGAATCGAATCGAATGCCTAAAATTGCATTTGTGCAAACCCCTTGGTAGGTCACAACAGCAAAAGCATGCTGATGGAAACTGAATTTTATTGTTTTGAATAAAAACATTTTTGTGATATTGTTTTGAGTAAGTGTATTTTTGTGAAATTCTCCAAATCTTTTTTTGTAATCTTAATCTCTCCACGGTTAGCTTCATTTATTAAAAAAACTTTTACTTTCTATCACAGAAATGTTAGGCAAAATAAAAAGAAAAAATCAGTATTCATGCTCCTTTTTGCAGTTACATTATTATTACTTGATCTATTCTGATGTCTTTCAAATACGTCTTGTTATTGCACTTATTTACCAAGCGCAATAACAAGACGTATTTGAAAGACATCAGAATAGATCATGTAATAATAATGTAACTGCAAAAAGGAACACTACTTGGCCTTATCAAAACTTTGAAAATGCCTACTTGAATCCCAAATCCTTGTTTAGAATTCAAAATATAATGGACCTAAGCTTTAGACATTATCCATGGTTAGCAGTGCCATCAAAACACCATCATCAAAAGAGAACAAGAAGAAAAGCAATATCTGGTGTACTTCTCAGCTGCTTCAAGAACTCATGTTATCAACCAACATCATGAACATACTTTTTAAAAAATCTAGAGTTGTGTAAATGGTAAACTTACTGTTCATGATACTGAGATTGATTTTACAAAGGGTATGAGTGTAATTTATTCTACCTAAATTTAGCTTTCTTGGAAAGTGTGACAGAACAGCTATCACCTTCCAGAGAATGTCCATTTATAATCATCAAAGAAAGGAGTTGACTTCTACAGAAACGGTGCTTTAGAATTTAAGTCTGGTTGTCAATAAACCCATGCAGCTTTCTGACAAGTGACATGTGAACTTCCAGCCTTATAATTAACCCCAATGCACATTTATTCTTGGGAAATGGGAGGGGGACTATTAAAGGCTGAAATACTGTTTACCTTGCCCAAAGTTTTTCAGCAAAAAACTTTGCATTTCCAAGCCAGTCGATATAGTGCCAAACCAGTTAACTTCTTCAATTTCTACAGTCGCCTGGGATGGCTTTAATCATCAGAATGGATGTGAGAAAGCAGTTCAGTTATTGCCTAGATAACACAAGTTCTTTCTGTACTTTATCCAGATTGTTTATTTCATTTGGAGAAAATTCCAGGAGGGGGGGGGAATCTCTCTCATTGCACACGCTGTCCAAATGGATGATCTTTTTGTATTCCATAGTGATATTTGGAAGCAGGGTTTTGGGAAGCTTATGGCTTCAAAGCTCAGACCACTAGGACTATAGCAGCTTATGTAACATATTCACGTCACCCTGATTTCCAAAATACCACTTAAGAAGCATAATACACACTTAAAAATGAAATGAACTAGCAACATCCCATTGTTGTCAAAATCTAGATCAGATAATTTCTTGAAGCTTTTAAATGTTTTTAAAAATTAATTTTCAATAAACGCATAATACAGAAATATCAACAAAAATACAGGAAAAAGAAATGTGATTGTGCAGAAATAACTAGACACACCCTCCACCCTTAGTGCACTCAGCTGACAACATCTTATAGTTCTTCTCATTTTTTTCTACTTTAGTTGGACCAGATAGATAATCACGTTATTTCATCTCTCAAGAATTCTGGAGCTTGAAGTCTCATTGTCTTCTGTCTTGGAACTTTGTTTCAATCATTGGCTTTTAAATCTTATTTCCTGCATTTTTCTTTAAAAAATTATATTGTTCCATTAAATATTTATGCCATTTGCTTAATTACCATTTACTACGGCCCTTCAGTCCCAATACAATTGTATATTGTGCAGCATATATCATTTCATTGAATAAATATTGTCATAAATACTCTTATTCTCCCTGTTGCCACATGAAACAAATACGTTTCAGGTGTTAATTTCACATTTATACTTAAGATATTATTAATATTGTAATATTGCGCCTTCTCCCATACTGACCTGCCCGTGCCCTAAGATCTGCATGAGAGGCCCTCCTGGCTGTCCCACCACCTTCAGCAGTGAGGTGGGTGGGCACCCGGGAGAGGGCCTACTCAGTAGTGGCCCCCAGGCTCTGGAATAGTCTCCCCCTTGAGGTGTGTCAGGCTCCTTCTCTGTTTATGTTCAGGAAGCTGGTGAAGACGCATCTCTTTGTTCAGGCCTTTGGCTAAATGTTGGTCATGTTTCCCCCACTGCAAACACTATTGTTTTAAATGATATTGTTTTGGTTTTAACATGTTGGATTTTAAATGCTGTGATGGTTTTTATTGCTTTAATATATATTATTTTGTTTGATATGGTGGATTTTAAAGGTTGTTACCTGCCCTGAGACCTTCAGGTATAGGGCGGGCTAGAAATATAAATAATAACTAAGTAAATAAATATTGCATCCCACCAAAGATGGGAGTATGTTCCTCTGTTATCCACACCTGTGCCAGCATTGTGGTGATATTCCAAGAATCATATGCAATAATTTAGTTGGTATTCTATGCCATGTACAGAATATCTTGAATGCCATTTCAAGATTTTTGATTTAGTCCCTATTCTTCTTGATTCCCTCAAAAATTCTTCCATTATTTCTTCAAGCTCAGTCAATGGCCTATTGATCTGTAACTGTATATTATTATTTATATACCAATTCCTAAGTGATTAATAATTCAACTATTCCCCCTTACCAAAGCCCGTTTAACCTCCTTGCCCATACCCTTCTATTATCCTACAAATCCTTTATATTCAAACCGCTTACCCTTTAGTTGAAGTAGTGACTTAACCAAGATTTCTCAGGGAAATTTCACGGACAAATGAGTTTCAAATAACATTCTAGCCCTGCTGCTATGAAAGCCACATGGATAAGAGTAAAAAGAAAGCTCTTGAGAAATGAACATTTTTTAATATCAGTGTCTATGGGAAAAACTTCTTAAAGTTAATTCATTTACAAATGTTACCCACCCACCCACCCATCCACCCATCCATCCATCCATCCGTCCATCCATCCATCAATTCTGCCAATGTATGAAGTTCTAGGAGCAGGTCACAATAAAATCACTATGAGAGCAAATACAGTAAGTTAGCTTAAAACAGTGACAATGCTTCGGTCAAAGGCCACAGACAGTATCAAAACAAAACAAAAGATGGTTCAAAAGCAATATAGGTGATCCTCATGTTCTCATCTCACTTTTAATCTACCTTTTTATCCTAAAAAGTCCATGAGTGAGGGGAGGGGCAGGCTGACAAAGAATCCACCTGCCAACTATTTCAAAGCCATCACTAAACTGCCTCCAAGGTACTTTTCAAAAACTAGATGTAAACACACTCTAAAGTCCCCTAAAAGGTTTCCATGTCCATGTGATTGTTGTTCTTTCTGCCTAGAGCTATTGTGCTGTCCCGAAAGAGGAGCTGCATTCTACTGGATCATGGCTCCTGGGCATCTTATATTTGTTTGTAAGAATGCATCTATCTGAGCAAATATACTTGGCAAGAAGACATCATCTCCAGCTTTCCTTCTAGAAAGTCCTATTTCCAAATGATTTCTCATGAACTTTATTTAACATTTTCCATCTGTGGTGTTACTGGAAGGTCGCACTTTAAAAGAAGATCCTCATAATTATCCTATTTGATTTCAGTTTATTCACTCCATGGAAATCTTTCTAATACACATGATTCAAGTAGTTAGACCTTCTGGGTGAAAGAGTGGGACAAAGCTCCATTGGAGACTGACGACTTCTCTTGAGATGTGCAATTCAGAGAGATCAAAGATAATACCCAAATTGGAGGACTGACTGTTCCCACATCTGCTGCTTGGGCCACTGTTTTCATATTTATCCTCAAGAGCTGTAAAGTTCCAGTTCCTATAACAGGTCGTTCTGTATCTAGCCTTATTCTGGAATGTATCTCAGGATAGAGCTCTGTCGTCCACATGCTAATGCAGACTATGGCAGGCCTCACCAAGGGCATGTCATGTCTGCATTAGCACACAGACAGCACGGCCCTATTCAGGATATATTCTAGCGTAAGGCCCACAGTCTTTGTATATTCAATGTGTTTTTTTATTGTGAATCTGGTACTTTAACCAAAGTCATAGTGATGTGCACGAATATTCGTAACATTCAAAAATTGTATGGATTCGTCTGAATTCAGACATTCATGTTCAAATCAAATGTTGGCACATTTGAACATTGATATTTGAATTAGAATTGAATGCTGTGATATATTCTTATGACGGTTCATATGGGATTCCTATGGGATTCTCTATGGAACTAAATATTTGTATCCAGTTTGAACCCCACTACATTCAAAGGGGATCTGTTCAAATGAATATGGATTTTTCTGCATACAATTCAATACAAACTGAATACCAAAAAAATAATAATAATAATCATGTGCATCCCTGCAAAGTAACCGTCTTCACTTGGGTGTAAATATGAGGTCATCTCCAAATACTCTCCTTCACATTGCAACTTAGATTCCCAAGAAAAGTTTATACAATTTTATGAGTGGAAAATGAGCAACATAAACATGTTATAGTATTTTCAAAACACCAGAAGCACTGCTTTTGCAGATATAGTCAATTTCCTCCAGCAATTATAGGACTGAATTTTAAATCTAATAATGCATGCTGATGTTTGTCAGTCAGCATAACTGCATACATTTCTGGTGTATTGAGCTACTTAGTAGTGGCTTTTTACAATATTCCCTCCAGTATATATTTATTGACTGATGTACATAAATAAGAAAGATTCAGTTCTTTGTCACCCTAGACATTTCAGATCAGCACCTGTCTATAGGAGAGGGTATGAATTTCTTTTTCTAAATAATTTTACACACATCTAGATGTAGGAGACTTGTCCGGTGACAAAGGCAAGATTTAATGGAGGAGGAAGAGGAGAGTTAGATTTTATACCCCACTCTTCTCAACCTTAAGGGAAATCAAAGCAGCTGACCAACTTTCTGTTCTTCTCCCCATAACAAACCCCCTGTGAGGTAGGTGGGGCTGTGAGAGCTCAGAAAGAGAGCTGTGACTAGGCCAAGGCCACCCAGCTGGCTTCGTGGAGGAGGGCGGAATCAAATCAGGACACTAGCAAACAAAAAGTTTGACTAAGCACAAGACCAAACTGGCTCACAAACTGGAGAGACAGTGGGTGCTTCCGCACAGGCCCTTTAACACACATTAAGCACAGATTGGGAAACGCACGTCTGCATTTATGTGTCTATTTAGCACACTTCCGGCCACGCGTGTCCTCATTTAGCGTCCCTTTCTAATGTGGATTTCGGCGGCAAAACTGTTTTGGTTTCGCCACGTCCGCATTAGCAGGGCTAAAGTTGCACACTTCCGGTGAGTGCGTCCGCACCTAACCGGACTTAATCCGTGCTTAATGGGTGTTAGTTACACACCACATCTCAAGTGGTTTTGCGCCGTGAAAACGCATCCATTTCGGACGCATCCACTCGGCACAAGTGTAACTAACGAGGGCCCTCCCTCCACCCGCTATGATTGGCATGGCAAGCCGGGGGGCCTCACTGCCGCAGCTCGCCCTTCTGGGGCAAGGGCGAACTTCCCTAAAGCCCACCCTAGCCCACCCCGCTGGGAGCATGGCCAATCCCCTCCTTACCTCTTGAGGGTCATCGTCATTCTGAGGGTCTTCACCCAGGATGCCGTGTGCCTGCGTCCTGAGTGGCTCCTGAGTCGCTGGCGCTGCTACTGGCAGCCCTTGCCCTCAGGAGCTAGGGTGGGCTTTCGGCAATCTCACCCTGGCTCCAGAAGCGGTGATCTGCTGCTTCTGGGGCCAGGGTGAGCCGTGGCAGCGAGGTCCCCCAGCTCGCCATGCTTGGCTCCGGCCGGGGGAGGGCCCTCCATCCCGGATTGGAGCTGGGTGCAGTGCACAGCACCCGCCTCCAATCCGGATCCATGCTGCGTGTGCGGCGGCAGGGGTGCGGGGTAGATCCGGATCTCTTAGATCCAGATCTACCCCGCAAAACCGGATCTACCCTGCACGCGGAGCTATTAAAACCGGTTCCTCTGGGAACTGGTTTTAATAAATCCAGGTGCCGTAGATCTTTTTTTTTTTTTTTTGCCCCTGTGTGGAAACAGCCAGGCCCTCACTAACAAGCATGCTGGTGAGGAAGGAACTTGCGTAAAGGAAGCTTTTAAAGTAGCACAGAAAGGGGCTGCTTTCATACATAACAAAAACAAACAGCTCAGAAACAACTAGAGAAGGTCAACTTGGCCTCAGGATACAAACTGGCCGTTACTATAACATGCCAAGATGTAAAAGACTTTGTGTCTGGGGTGATCAATCAGTTGAAGATATGGAACATTTTCTTTTTGATTGCCCTGCCTATACGGAACTTTGACACAGGTTTTTACACCCACTAGTATCTGAGTTCCAGTTTCACAACAGAACTGAGTTTATGGCACTTCTTCTACAAGGACATGAAAGGTCTATTATAGTAGGAGTTAGCCTCTTTATTTTGAAAGCTATCAAGTATACCCATCTCCTGAATGTAGAACCCTGATTGTATACAGGGGACTTCTGTTTTATTGTTTGAACTGCACTGTACTTTGAAATGGTCACACGACTAGTCAAATACAATTTTCTATTACTACTACTAGCTAGAGAAGGTAGCATGTGCCCCCTGTGTTCCCTGGCATGTTCAGGAGAAGGGGAGGGGCAGTCTGCTGTGTGAATGATCCCACCTGTGAGCCGATTCTCAGGCATATCAGAGTCTGCTCCTCCCCTCTCTCTTGAACATTCGCTGCTGGAAAAGGTGGATTGCAGAAGGATAAGGAACACAAGGGTAACACATGACAGTCTCTGAGGCCACCTTGAAGTATGCCTTTTGCTGTGTCTGATGACAGCCAAGTAGAGACAGGAGTCCACATGTTCAAACTTAGGTGACTGGGAAGCAAGGCAGAACACTCCTGCATTGGCTTGAAGCTCGGGATTTTCTTCATACTGTGCAGTTTTAAGGCCTCATGCCATCAGCCTCTCCTCCTTTGACAAAGAGCTATCTGTTGCCTGGAACAACCAAGGTGAGTCAAGCTTCCCCAACTGTCAGGGTGAGGGAGGCACAGCTCAGGGGCTCAATGTGAATGATATAGCCCAACATGGAGACAGCCTGGACAAAGACACCAGACAAGGTCCTTCGCAAAGTGTTCTGAGGCAAGAGCTGAGATGGTCAAGAGCACCTGCAGTACAAGCAACTGCGCCGAAGGAGGCGTGATTCTACCTCACCTACTTAAACACGCCCCACACCTGAAGAACTTGTTGCAGACAGTACGTCTCTTTATTCTTCAACTGCAGTTTGTGTGCTCTTTGTATTTCTGATCCTTGGACTGGTATCTGACACCGCAGACCCTCTGGCATCTTGGAACTCGGAACGCTTGACTACGCTTTACTCTGGCTTAAGGGTAAGTATGTAAAGGCTCAGTGAGACCTATTGACTTCTTATCTTGCTAATGTGAGACAGTTTGGTTTTTTTGGTTAGAGTGCTGGACTCATATTTATTATTTATTTATTTATTTATATTTATATCCTGCCCCATACCCAAAGGTCTCTGGGCGGCTCACAACATTTAAAAACACGCATATCAAACTGTATACGACAATGCTAAAACCAGTACAAGGTTTAAAATCCAGCATAATGATATTTTTTTTTAAAAAAAATAAGATATACGAATAGTTTTAAAAAACAGTAGAGTGTGCAGTGGGGGAAGCAGAGGGAGCCTTTAACCAAAGGCCTGAGTGAAGAGGTACGCCTTCACCACCTTCCTGAATGTAAACAGAGAAGGGGCCTGATGCACCTCCAAGGGGAGACCATTCCACAATCTGGGGGCCACTAAAGAGAAGGCCCTCTCCCGGGTGCCCACCTGCCTAGCTACTGAAGGCGGAGGGATAACTAGAAGGGCCTCCCCTCCAGATCTTAAGACACGGGCAGGTCGATATGGGAGAAGGCACTCCTTTAGATATCTGGGGCCCAAGGCATTTAGGGCCTTATAAGTCAGAGTTAGCACTTTGAATTGGGCTCGGTAGTGAATTGGCAGCCAGTGCAGTTCTTTTAGAACTGGCATGATATGTGTCCGGCTAGTTGTTCTGGTCAGCACTCTAGCGGCTGCATTTTGCACCAGCTGCAACTTCCAAAAGGGAAGCCCCATGTAGAGTGCATTACTAGTCAAGGGTGTGGCCTGCTATGTGAGTTGGACCAGATACAAACTGAGACAGCCCCATGGTGGGGCCATCACAACACCACCGTGGCAGGAGCTTCCAACACCACCTCTGAGACCACCCCAGTCAGCTCAGATAGGGAGGATACTGGGCAGTGAGGTGAATGGTACACCAGTAGCATCCCTATTCTGTCTCTCTGGCCCAACAACAAAAACAGGCCCTCAACCCCATTAACAGCATGAATTGGCCTCCTGGTGAGGGAGATGGAAGTCTGATAGACCACACTGACAACCCCTCCCGTCCCCCCTACTCTAGAACAGTGTTGCACTGAGTAACCTGGAGGACAAAGCTGGATCAGGCCAGGCCCACCCAGTTCATCCATCCAGGTCTCAGTTATACATGCCAGGTCAGCCCTTTCCTCAAGAATTAAATCATGGATCATTGATGTTTTATTCCAGACCGATCTGGCATTTAAAAGCAACACCGCTAGAGTAGCTGGTTTTTGCTTGGCAGGTCTCCCCAGATTCTGCTGGCTGGAAGGCGGAACAGAAGGGGTGACAGCTTCAAGGTATCTAACACCCCTTCTCCTTGTCTGTCTCTTCCGTCTTCCATCACCATATCTCCCCCTGCCCATCTGAACAGAGATAGTGGCCTTTAGTTCGCCCCTTCTTACTTGGCCTTGGCACGTAGTCTCACCCACACATAAAGACAACCTCCCACAACAAACACACACACCAAACCAAATACTACCATAAAACCACCACCCTCACACACAACAGCAGCACATGAACACATGCACACACACACACCAACAATTTAAAACAATATTAAAGAATGAGAGGAATTTTAAAACAGTACTATCTAAAATTATATATGTATATGTATACTCTCATGAACACAGCCTTTCCACACTCAAAGGTGTAGCACATTCACTCGTCACCACATGCACATACAGCACATTCATACAACACCCACAAAAACTGCATATACATTCCCATACAACATACACAGCCCTCTACTATCCTCCCAAAGTTAATTCCTGCAAGCAGAGGCAGAAGAATGCAAAATACTCAGGTGGAATTAAGTGTTCCTCCTTCACCCCCTACAGTTAACTCTTGCAAGAATGACAGTTTCTCGGTTTGATTCTGACTCCTACAAGGTCAGCTGGGTGCTCCTGGGCTAGTTACAGCTCTCTTTCTGTGCCCTCACAGCCCCACTGACTTCACAGGGTATCTGCTGTGGGGAGAAGAACAGATGGTTTGTCAGCAGCTTTGGGTCCCCTTAAAATGATGAGAATAGTGGGGTATAAAAAGCCAACTCCTTCTCCTCCTTCAATTTCTCACAGCTATATGGCTGACTACTGCAAAATCAGGCCACTAGATTATTCTGTGTGTTTTTTCTCTCAACCCATTGGCACTCTTCTTATGCTCTTTGCAGTTGTACCATTTTTTCTCAAGTAAAGATCCCAAAATGGGGGGAAATGGACAAGGGACAGGTAAAAAGAAGAAAAAGAAAATAATCCAATGAAAATGTGTGGCACCCACAGAAATAGAAAAGAGAGAGAGAGAGATTCCTCAGTGAGTTTATAGAAACTTTGAGTTTTTATAAAATTTCATTTTCTCTAACCTCCCACTTTGATCTGATTTTTCAACAGGATTCTGTCATTTCCAAATTCCTGTTGTGCCACAGTTTCTCACTAATATTTTTGATACTGAAAGACGATAACCTCGGCTAAAAGCTACCCTCAGCTTGCTGAGCCTGAAATGGCAATGTTTATTATTTGAAACCAGCTTGTGACAGAAACCATGAAAAAATAGATTGACAATTCTCCAAACATGATTAACGAGATGCCACAGCCTAATGTGATGTAGTTTCTCATAGCACACAATTCAGGGACAAATTAAGGTAGCATGGCTGATTGTTAATCGAAGACCACATTTTGCATTAAGCTGCTTTATACCTTGAAAAAGCTATGCAGGGTCAGACCTAATGAGTATAGGGATAGTCAGCCACCAGCAAATTCTAGGGCTTTAGAGACTTGGCTGCAGAGTCAAACATAAAATAAAATAGATCCTGAAAGAAGGCAAATACAAACCATCTTGTTGCCAAGAACACTAAATAGATGTACCATGTAATCACCAAGAGTGGAGTTCAAAGCAAAGTGTCAGCTTTACATTTTTCAACCAGTATTTTACTAGAGCAACAGCTGCAGTGTCCAGTGGTCAGCAGGAGAACTTGGCGAAGGACTAGCTGTCTGTTCACCATTCTATTATTATTATTCTATTCCATTTTCATTATTATTATTGCAAGCTGCAGTTGTCTACAATTTACCAACATCAGAGGTAAGCTGAAAAGCACTCCCTGCACCCTAACACATGAGCTAATGTTGACTAGTGTAAAGAATTTGAGGGAGGAAAACTGTGCTTGCAAAAGGACTACTACTTCAGAGGACACAACTGGTTCTTTCTGATTTACTGAACCCTGTTTGAACTGTGTCAATTTTT
Organism: Aspidoscelis tigris stejnegeri; assembly: GCA_023333525.1. Taxonomy (NCBI): domain Eukaryota; kingdom Metazoa; phylum Chordata; class Lepidosauria; order Squamata; family Teiidae; genus Aspidoscelis; species Aspidoscelis tigris. Next base: position 11,451,685 of record JALMGA010000013.1, read on the forward strand.
GCTGAATATACGCATGCTTAATGACTAACCTCATAGTAAAATCTCATCCCCACTATGAATCAATTATTATTTATCTAATTTATTGGAAATGTTTATATCCCACCCCACATCAGAAGATCTCTGGGTGGCTTACAATAAAAGATGGTCGTGAGGAGGTGCCTCATAAAGGCTGTAACCTGGAGTTTATTTTTAACCAACAAAGAAACTCTGGGAAGGATACTTTCAGCCAGGATAGGGTTAAAAGTCTCACTGTATTGTAGAGAGCTTGAGTTGATCCTAAGGCCTGTGTCCAAGGGTCAGCTGCTCTTTGTTGCAATAAAGAAATAAGGGAAATTCATTTGTCTCTAGCTTGTTTATTTACTCAAACCCACAAGGATGGAAGAAAGCTGATAGAGCAGCAATTTCCTTAACATTAGCAGTAGGACTACCCTTTGCTTTATTGGGTCTTTTTAAATATTGGTAACTTGTTATCTCTCTCAACACCATCCCTCTTCACTACTCTAAAGATTCACCAAGTCACAACAGGCCAGGTTTTGAGGGTTTTTTTCTTTTTTTGTCTCAAACATTTCCTGCCTTCTTTTTGTGTGGAAGCAAATAATAACTCTAGGAAAGAATGCGCACAGGGCCCTTATGGTTCTGTGGAATCACCTGATGGTGCAGTGGCCACACATTTATGCACCCTTTTTTGCACAGAAAAAAAATAGGAAGTAAGGATGTACAGAAATGGCTTTTTTGACATTTGATTCGTAATGAATCAAATTTTAGAAAATTCATATTTGTACAAATAGATCCCCTTTGAATGTGGTAGGATTCTTTTTATTACGAATGAATAAAAACAATAAAATACAAATGAATACATATTGCATACATATCAGATATGTATCTGACACAAAAACATACGTATCTGATACGTATCCTGTAACTAATCTGCTCTGAAACCATCAAATATGACCTGAATCCACTTTTAATCCACTCTTAATCCATGTTGAATGCATTCTGGATTTGTTGCAGATGTGACTGGCACAGCTGCTTTCCCACCTCCCTGTTTAAGGAATATCCTAACTATTCATATGAATGTCTGAAACATTCATATTCATATGATTCAATTTGTGTACAAATACATGTGCATGCATATGTACAAATAACGAATGTTACAAATATTCATGCACATCTCTAATAGGAAGACCTCCCACAGTACTTTCAGGATTGCCAAATACTAGGAACTAGAGTTTCGAGCCTTGCTGCACCTCTGAAACTTGTCCTCTTTTTAGGCTGAAATATGGATGCACACACCCTTAAGCACACCTCCCTGCACCACTTTAGTTGCCTCTGAAAAAAACAATCCAAAAAGTATTCAGGGCAGCCAGCTTTGACTAAAATTGACCTTGATGGAGGAGATGAGTGGGCATCTCTAGGAGATCTAGTTGGGCCATGGCAGTGCCATGGCAGTGGGGGAAGTGGCAACTGGGGTGTGTGTGAGAAAGGACTCGAATGGAGGGGTCGGGGGTGAAGCCCCCCACATTCACCTAGGTGGGTGAGTTTCGGAGGAAGCCAAATATTCCCCCATTCAATTTGCATCAGATCAAATGAGGGAAATTGGTTTTGTGCACATCCCTAAAAAAGACAATTTTGGATTCTCTAGAGCTTTCTATTAGACCAGGTAGCAGTAAAAAATATTGCACCTTGTATTTTGCTTTTTAAAGTTGTGATAATCATTGATAATTGTATTTATTTATCCACAGGAGTCCAAATCAGTGATCTTTTATTTATTCATCAAAATTTATCAAGAGAACTTTCTTGTATTGTAGGCAACAGAGACATCAGTGACAAAGTACTGGAAGCATTTGGAATCCGGATTACTATGTTGCTCTAGAATGTGAAGAAAATTCACAAAGAAGTAAACTGATTCACTCTTTAATCAGACTTATTTTTCTTATATCCTAACTCTTCTATGTTCCTTTAAGCTGAATAAGAAGTACACCGTGGAGGTTTTAATTAAACAAATTCAAGCATTAAATCTTACAAACTAAGAAACACAGGATCCTCTGATAAAAAACTTTTGTTAGTCCTCAAAGTCATTTTAAACCTCTTCAAAATTTCCACCGAGTAAGAAACTGTGCTGTGGGACTAGAAGTCAAAATATACAGAGAGCTATGAAAGAGTCTATCTCTCACATGGTGAGAGAAAAATGTAGGATCATGTTTAGATCCCACAGTTGCTTCTTTAGGTCTTTAGATCCCAGTTTGGGCTTGTGTTTTTAGTGTTGGATTCTTATGTGATTGTCCCCTAGTTCAATTCCACACTCCTCCACTAACCAGCTGGATCAAACTACAGACCATCCAATCCAGCAACCTATCTCACACTGTGGCCCACCAGTTGCTTCTGGGAATCACAAGTAGAAGATGAAGGCAAAACCTTAACCTGTTCTCTACTCTCTGCAAGTGGCATTTAGAAATATCCTGCCTGTCTCTCTAACTTGGAGGCAGTACCTAAGCATCAATTCTAGTAGCTGTTGATATACATGTCTGTCCTCCATGAATTTGTCCATAAGACCTCCAGGATCAGGCCACAGTCCATTATCCTGTCTCATGCGGTGGCCCACCAATTACTTCTCGAGGTTCTCAAGCAGAAGATGAAGGGTGTTTTTCCACTGCGCTCCTGTAATCCAGATCTAAG